>JAPXFY010000021.1:26267416-26372416 GCA_030674185.1 Monoplex corrugatus
AAAACTGTTCTTCTACTGTAATAAATGTTTCAAACGTGTCATGTTTTTTTTTCTGTTCCTGTACCTGGAAATCACAAGAAGCTTCTCTACACACTTCAAAATTCTATCTTTCAAGTCTATCATCAATGAATCAATTTTCTAAAACCAAAAAATCTCTCCTCAGCATGCTTTGAAAGACAGATTAAGCCAAGAAGATCTTCATTCTACCGTTGGAACACCAGGATTTAACCCTTTGACTCCCGCTCCCTGTCCATCAGCACCTTGCATTGTCAACTATGTTCATTATCATCATCATCAGGTGCCTTGCCGCATGGCGTTGGCGATCATGGACTTCCATCTGTCTCTATCACTTGTTGCCTCAAGCATCTCTTCCACCCTCCCTGTCCCAAGCCACTCTGCAAGTCCGTCTAGCATCTTCTCCCTACCTCCCTGTGCTCTCTTTCCCTCCAGCTTTGTCGTTGTGACCAGGTGTTCCATTTCCCCTTTCCTAATAAAATGGCCTATAAATGTTGCCTGTCTTTTCCTAATCTTCCTTATGAATGATCTACTTGTGTCTGCCTCCATCAAGACTGTCTCGTTTGTTTTCTTTGCTGTCCATGGAACTCTCAACACCCTTTTTAGAAACCACATCTCTGCTGCCTCAATCTTGCTCTGGCTTTGCTTGCTAGCAAAGCAAAAACTTAAACCTTTGACTCTGTCACCCTGTCGATCAGCTTCCTGAGTCACCCTATCCACCATCTTCCAGAGATAGGTTGATGGAGTCAAAAGGTTAAGTTTTTGCAATTGATGGATAAGATGCGGCAGTCAAAGGGTTAATATTCTTCAAAGAAATAGACCACAGCAAAGTTTTATGGATTGAGTCAAATGCTCTTTTTTAAATCAAATTAATTAGTTGTACATACAATTTTCGATTATCAGTAAACTGCTGCTGGACAAACGGAAGGAAATACACATATGGCTGATAGTGGAATATACACTGTTTCAAAACAAATCTGTGGATCTCTTGTAATATCGTTTAGTTCAGTTCGCTCTTATAACGTTTATCAAAAATAATTCCACATAGCTTGTTGCGTATATTACTCCAAAAAAAATTCCCCATGTTTCATTAGAACCAGTCTCCTTTCTTAGATAATGGCAAAATTAGATTACAACCAGGCTGGTTTCAGTAACAAATCAACATTTTCTGGCTCCAAACCATTTAGTCATTGATTTTTACCAGTCATTTGAAAAAAATGGCATCGTCAAACAGCTCATTAAACAAGTTCAAGAATGTTCAAATCCTATTTATTAGTGTGTGTGTGTGTGTGTGTGTGTGTGTGTGTGTGTGTGTGTGTGTGTGTGTGCGTGCGTGTGTGTGTGTGTGTATGTGTGTGTGTGTGTGTGTGTGTGTGTGTGTGTGTGTGTGTGTGTGTGTGTGTGTGGCGCGCGCGTGTGTGTGCGTGTGTGCGTTTGCGATGCTGTTTTCAGCGATACTAACGTCTTTCGTGCATACGTCAGGCTGCGTCACAGCGGTGATTGCCATTGAACGGTGTGTGTGTGTGGTGTTTCCACTCAAAGCTCAGTCTTTGGTATCTACCAGAACCATGGCCATCATTCTCGGAATCATAACCGTCCTTCTTCAGCTGTTATTTTCAACAAACCAACTGAAAACTGAACCCAAAGAAGTGTTTGATCCACAAGAAGGAAAATCAATTTGGACAGTGGTACCATCAGAACGAGGGAAACAAGTGTTTTTCGTTTTGTATTACCTCTTTTTCGACCTTTTACAGTTTGTGCTTCCCCTCATCACTATGTCCATTGTCGTTGTCTGCACCATCATCACAGCCTGGAGACTGAGGATGGCGTCAGCCTGGCGTCTGACCACGTCCACCTCCAACGTCTCTAGCGTCCAATTCCAGCAGGTTGCCCTGACCAAGATGTTGATCATCATATCCTGTATCTTCGTTGCCTGTTCTGTTCCAGGTTCCGTTCTGTCTATGATACGTCGATTTGAAGACAGTTTTAACTACGGATATCACAATCACAATATTCTTGATTTTACGCATATTACTAACTATATGATCATTTCAGCGATCAACAGTTCTGTTAATTTTTGTATATATTATTGGAGGTCTTCCAGATACAAGTCTGAAGTCCACGAGATCTTTTGCCGTAAAATTGATACCAAAGACAACAGAAGGATAAGCGCAAAAGCTTGACGAATTTCAGATGTAGAAAATAACAAGAATGGAAAGGAGAGGAATCAGAAGCAACGACGAAAGACATACAACTGACCATGGCAGCTGAGATAAATCACATATTTTGATGATTTTATTTGTTGAATGGTATGTGATTATAACCAAGTTCTTTGTTCAAAAGACGAGCTGGTCTGAACCGTTTTCATATCTTCCTCAATGTGAATATGACCTGACCTGTTGTGGCTGTAAAAGTCTATTTTTGTATTTGGCGCTGGTAGTCAACTCTTCTACTTTTTGTAGAAATATTTTTCACCTTTATGTTTATTTCTCCAAAGGCAACTACTGCCAAATAAACAACACTTCTGAAATTATTTGAATTTTCTCCCGCCACTCAAGCCTTCTTGATGATTTTATTTATCATATCTCTATCTTGCTTACTCACATTGTCACCCCTGTAGATGGGACCACATGTCGAGATGTCTAAAAACCATGGAAGAAAACTGACCTCTTTTTAACTGACATTAAACGACCTCACACAGAAATACAGGCCCTCTTAGAGACAGGATCAGTGTTCTGCTTCCAGCAGAGCTCATTGTCAAAAGCTTCACCAAATATTGCCTTTTCCTCATATGACGACACTCCGCCAGATTACAACAGGCCCAGCCCGGGCCTATTCCTCCATTCCCGCTATTCCTCCATGGGTCCAGAACCTTCTTCATTTTGAATATACAAAAATGCATGCATGTAAAGGCAATTTCTTTCATACCTGTCTTCAAATCGCCAGTATAAAATCTTCAGTGAACAGACTGTCGTCGTCGTCTGTATTCAATCTTGCCAATGGCTTGTAATCAGCGTACTTGTCGATTCCAAGCCTTTGAAAGAAGTCTTACAGTCAGCTGTGCACACAGAAAATAAAAAATGCAAATGCCTGTATGTAAGCCATTTTAAAGCACAGAGTGTGGCTCTTTTTATTTGAAATTTCAGAAAAACATCGTATTTGTAAAATACTTTTTTTTAAATGAGTAAGTTAACTTTGATACTGTGATACAGTATATTTGAAAAGGAAGAAGGCAGAAACAAAAACAGAGACAGAAAAGTGGAAATCCTAGCGCAGAATTTCCAGAAGGTGGGGATACTACTTATCCTGAGATAGATCCCCGACATCTCACGGGGGGGAGGGGGGAGGGGAGGGGACATGGATGAGTTGGATCCCTGTTTTAACACTTGCCTTAATCAGCTCTGCTGGTATACAGTCTAGCCCTGGGCAGCAAGTAAGTAAATGTCACGACATAATGTCAAAATTAATTATCAAGCAAGTCTTTATATTAACCTGTCTCAAAACTTTTGCGAAATAAAAAGTCGTTATTCCAGCAACTCAGCTAGGGATCGATGCTGAGATTATCATAGGTGGGAAGAGTCTCTGTGTTGCAGTATATAGTGTATAGGTCTCTATCTTTCTATATCTGTGGTAGAGGCATGTGTTTCTTTTACGCTCAGTGGGTAGAAGTGCTAGTATTCCCTTTCCCCTGCCCACTCCCCCTTCCTCAACCACACACCCCCTACCACAGACATCTAAGATACTTAGATGTCTGTGACCCCTACCCATATCCGTAACACTTTTTTTCGATTTCGGGTGTGTAGCCAAAGGCCGGAAGTTAAAAATGCGCCTGTTCCGGAAGTTTTGTGATCGGCTGTCTAAACTTTGTCTCGCCGTTGTTGTCAACGATGCATGCTTCGACTGGATTTTGAATAAGGCTCTGGCGGATGCACCTGTCATCATTAGGTAAATGATATGTTGCGTTATGCTTCTTTCTCTGTTTATGGACAGTGTTTAGTTTGTAATCGTGCATTAAGACTGAAATGCATTATTTGACAGCCTACATTTTATTCGTAAACCAATCACTGAATCAGTGAATCACAGTTTTAGAATTAGATCAAATTTCTCGTGTTCGTGCATGTTCCGCAGCATTCCAACATAAACATCAATACGACCTGCATTATATGATGATCGCGATGTTGATGATGATCAGCAAACCATGAAGTCAGAAATGAGTTAAATGAAACGTTTATGACGATTTCAACTTAAAGGAGCTGCTGGTTGACGGCACATGATCATGAAGACAGGATGATGATAAACTAGATCTAAGGGGTCCAGGACTGTACATTTTTTGTATTCTGTAACTGTAACATTGATTACCATGGTTGGTGATAGACAGTAGTCCGAGTAGATACATGTAGTATAGTAGCCTGCATAAAGGGTTGATATTTTTAAGTAAGCTCAAAATGTTATTCTTTGAGGCAACATGTAGGCTCTTGACTTTTTTCGTTTTTGTTTATGTTACTCATCATCCAGACAGCAACATTAGAACTGTAATAATGGTGTACCCTGTTGCTCCCCCATCTCTCTCCTCTTCCAGAAATAATAAGAGATAATGGATAGACTGAAATAGCATGACATGACCCCAAAATAAAAATAACTCATTATCTCAAAATTCTCATTATCATTTTGTCCAGTCTTTGCATGCCATGTGTGTGTCTAAATTATCAGTGTGCATCAGTGTGTGTGTATATTATGTGTGAGTGTGTTTTTTGACTGGTTCCTCCAGCTCGCTCGCCAAAGTCTGTCTCCAACACTCATTCTCTCTCTGTCTGTCGCTCTCTGTCTCTCTCTGTGTCTCTGAGCTCTCTCTCTCTCTTATTTATTATATACATATGTGTGTGTGTGTGTGTACACACAGCATATGCACACTCACAGGAGACATACACATTCACACATGATATAACAATTCATTCATGTATACAAGCCAAACGTGTTTACCTGTATGATTTTTGTGTACTTTGTAATCAGCTATTGTTGCCAGTATGCAAAAATTACTTCAATGTGATTGGGGGGGAAAATTTACCAGCTTTCCAAAAGAAAAGATTTCTCACTGGTATTGGCTTGTCAAGAATCTTAGTCTTACTGCACAAAAATATTCTGGTTCCATAATCCATGGGATCTCAAAAGTTAAGAAAAGACTACAGTTATGATTCATAAAAAAATTGGGCACATGGGTTGATGACCGGACAACAACCCAACCTTCATTATGCTGGATGTCCTTGCCATTTTCTCCATTGAGCTTCGTGGAAAGCTGCTTCATAACACTACAGCTGCCTTTCAGCTTTGACAAAAGTTCTGTTAACTGATTTGTAAATGCAATACTGCTTTGAGAAGTCCACAAGGCATCATACTTCCCCAGATTTGTTGCGAGAAGTAAAAAAAGAATATAACTTACTATAAGGATATTGAATCATGTTCATCATGTTCAAAAGGGCTGAATGTCTTTTAGAAAATTGGGAACCTCTGGCAGACTGGTAACATTTTTCAAACAAAACCCAGCTGCTGAAAGCATATCTTGAGCACAGTCAGTACATGACAGAGTGATACTGATAGCATTCTTTCATTCCCTTACAAACAAGGTACACTGCCTGTTCTTTAATAAATTAAACATTCTTTGAACTATTTGATGTATTAAGTCAGCTCCTGCATCATGAAGCTCCACAAATTCACCTACTTCAGCGATCATTGTGTGAGCTGACTTGATTGTCCAGTTTGTCAAACCTTCAGCTCTTAGTGGCAAGACCAGTCTTGAGATTAATTTCAAAGTAAAGTTGAATCAGAAGGAGAGAAAAAACCAAATGCTGTTCAGAAGAAGAAGGAAAATGAACTTCATGGTGTGAGAATTGAGGAATTGTATCAAACTGCCTCAGCTTTTGTTTTCCATGTGCTCAATTGGTGATACATCTCTATGTATGAATGGAGTAACAGACTCAGATCTTTTCTTTTTTCTGACGGGGGTTTCCATGTTTGCATCCCAGGGTTGCACGAGAGCAACTGAGCATATTGAGGAGTTGAACAATTATATATATCACATGGCATTATTCCACAACTGGAGAAAGAGTTGATGCTAACTGGTGTGCCGTTGTACCAGTCAGAAATGCTGCTGGGAATCCAGTCTTTTCCGTTTCAGCAATGCAAAGTGAGTCTTGGAATTTTAACAATTCCACATAGTGAATTTGCTTGCGAAAGAATTTTTTCTTGTGCTGGGAAGGCTAAAGACTCATCAAAGACTATCCCTTTCTTCACAAACACTTGATTAAATACAGCAACACACAGCAAGTGAAGTTCAAACCTGCCTGCTACAAGTCTCTAATGTGTTGCCTGTTCAGAAACAATTGAGTCTGAATAAATTTTGATTTTCTGTCAGTGTTTAATTTAACCTCTTCTCTGCTTGGTACGAGTAACGCTCGTAGTAAAATCGAAATTCACCACGCCCGTATACGAGTGCCACTCGTAGTAAACTCGTCACGGAAAGCGAGCAAATCTACACAAGAAATGACTGCGCAAAATGTTTCCAACTCTGTTGCTGATATCAGCGAAGAGCCCCATATCCTTCACGTCACCAGTAACTGACCACAGGATATGCAAATCGCGAGTTGAGAGGTTACAGTGATTAGCGAATTCAAGATGGCAGCGAGACCTAGTACGTCGTCGGCTCGACCTGTTTTCAAGCGGTACACTGCGCTTGATGTGTTGGACGAGATATTCAACGATCAAGACAGTGGAGAAGAAGACATGGGAGGATCGGATCCTGACATCAGTGATGAGGAGGAGACGGATGGGAACCAGCACCATCCACTTTTATCGGAGATAGGTGCTGGTGATGACGTGGATCCTTCGTTCGCTCCCAGTGAAAGCAGTGGGGAAACCAGTGCTAGCGAGGGTGAAGAAGAGGAAATGGGGGATCCTCTACCATCAACAAGCACTGCACCCCCTCCTGTCAGGAGGGGACGGGGTCGTGGACGTGGTAGGGGGTCTGGACGACGGCGAGGGCCCCGTGGAAGCGGCAGGGGGCGTGGCGTGAGGCGTGGTCAGCAACAGCTAGTGAGAGAATGGCGAGAAGCTGATGCACAGCACCCCAACCCTGGTGTAGTTTTCACTGGAAATCCGGGGTTGAAGGTCAGCTGTGCTAATTTTAGGCCGGTTGACTATTTGGAATTATTTTTTTCTGACCTAGTCAACCATCTCGTCATTCAGACAAACCTGTATGCTGACCAGTTTCTCGAGGCACACCCCAATCTTCCACAGTTTTCCAGGGCCAACAAGTGGGAGAAAGTCGACTGTGCAGAAATGAGGAAGTTTCTGGGCCTGGTTCTGCTGATGGGCATTGTGCGGCTACCTTCAATTGAACTATACTGGTCTAAGAAGGTGCTGTACAGAATTCCAGTCTTCAGCTCCATCATGACAAGAAACCGGTTCCAGGCAAGTAGCTCTATTTTTTTTTCTTTTCTTTTTTTCACTACTTGATTCTTCATCCCTCCACTATTCATTTTGTGTGTGTGTGTGTGTGTGTGTGTGTGTGTGTGTGTGTGTGTGTGTGTGTGTGTGTGTGTGTGTGTGTGGTTTTATATATTCAAGTGTGTGTGATACTGTCAGTGTGTGCTTGTGTAAATGTGTGTGTGTGTGTGTGTGTGTGTGTGTGTATGTGTAGGCTGTGTGTGTGTGTGCGTGTGTGTGTGTGTGTGTGTGTGTGTGTGTGTGTGTGTGTGCATGTGCGTGTGTGTGTGTGTGAGTGCACATGTGTACATACGCATTATTTATTTCTGTTTGCAAGTTTTCCATACAAGTTTGCTGATTTTGTAAAACACAAAAGCACTTTTTTGGTACACCAGTGTGGTGTTTTTATATTCATGTGTGTGTGATACTGTCAGTGTGTGCTTGTGTGAATGTGTGTGTGTGTGTATGTGTGTGTGTGTGTGTGTGTGTGTGTGTGTGTGTGTGTGTGTGTGTGTGTGTGTGTGTGTGTGTGTGTGCGCGCGCGTGTGTGCATAAGCATTATTTATTTTCTGTGTGTAAGTTTTCCATGCAAGTTTATTCATTTTGTAAAAGACAAAAGCACTTTTTTATACCAGTGTGGTGTTTTTATATATTCAAGTGTGTGTGATACTGTCAGTGTGTGCTTGTGTAGTGGGTGTGTGTGTAGGCTGTGTGTGTGTAGGCTGTGTGTGTGTGTGTGTGTATGTGTGTGTGTGTGTGTGTGTAGGCTGTGTGTGTGTGTGTGTGTGTGTGTGTGTGTGTGTGTGTGTGTGTGTGTGTGTGTGTGTGTGTGTGTGTGTGTGTGCCCAGTTGTGGGTCTGCTTACTTATCTTGAAAGTTTACTCTGTATTTCAGATTCTTCTTCAGTTTCTGCACTTCAACAACAATGCAGCCATGCCAGTGCCAGGTGATCCAGCGTACGACCGGCTCTACAAGATCCGTCCTATTCTGGATCATCTGCATGAGAGGTTCCAGGAGGTGTATGAGCCCCGGCAAGCGGTATGTGTTGATGAAAGTCTACTTCTTTGGAAGGGTAGACTGATATTTCGTCAATACATACCGTTGAAACGTGCCCGGTTTGGCATCAAAATATACCTGTGCTGTGAGTCTGACGGCGGTGTCAAGGGAAGTGGTGGCTACTGCTACCGCTTCAAGGTGTATGCTGGAAAGGAGGACCCCGTCAATGAGGTGCAGCCTGTCCTAGAGTCCGTAAATGCAGACAACCCAACTCTCTCGGCCAGCGAGAAGATGGTGCTGTACTTGGTAGCCCCTCTCCTGGAAAAGGGCTACCATGTCTACACGGACAACTGGTACAGTAGTCTGCGGCTGTACCTCTACCTCCTGGAAAGGAACACCTTGGCCTGCGGCACCGTCCGGGAGAACCGGGGTATTCCAGAGGAGCTACGTGGAGTGAAGCTGGACCCCGGATCATCAGCTGCTCTTTGTGGTGACAACAAGATCGTCGCCACAAAGTACCACAGCACAAAAGTGGTGCACCTGCTGTCCTCTGTGCATGGCCACACTGAGGCACCCATTCCACACCGGGGACGACGGGGTGTCAACATGCGTCCGTCTGTTTCATCGAATTACAACAGGAATATGGGTGGAGTTGACAAACAAGATCAGCTGCTTCACCCATATGACTGCTCACGTAAGTCGATGAAATGGACAAAAAAACTGTTTTTCCATTTTCTGCAGGTTGCAGCCTGCAATGCATTCATCTTGCAAAAGTCAAGAGGTGATGACTCCTGTAACACTTTCCTAAGTTTTTTGGAGAGTGTCATCACCTCTTGGATTTGGCCAGATCAGGTGCCAGCTGTGGAAGAGGGAAAAACAGATGACGAGGTGAGGGTGGGTGCACACCACTTTTTATTTCCACTGCCACCGACACCAAACAAGTCTAACCCCACCAAGCCGTGTCGGGTCTGCACGAAGAAAATAAAAGTGCGGAAGGAATCCCGCTACTACTGCCCCTCCTGCCCATCCAAGCCTGGATTGTGCTTAGGCCAATGTTTCAAGGACTACCACACCAAGTTTGTGTATTGGCAGTAGGGTGTTCTGTGTTAGTTTTTTTTTTCCCCTCAGTTATATATATTTCATTTTCTTCTGCTTTTTTGTGCTTTTGTTTTTGTGTTCTTAGTTTTCCATTCTACAGTGCATTTTTTTTTCCTCACCTGTGTGTGTGTTCACCGTTTTGTGAACGCTGTGACAAGACTGAGTGCCATCAGTGAAAGAAGACCAAGTGGAGTATAGAATGAATCCCCTTGTGTGTTTCTTTGAACCACAATTTGGACAGACAAAAAAATGAACACCATCCCCCAAAGTTATGAAGTAACGAATGTAGACAACCTGAGGATTATGTCCAAGCGCAAGTGCTGGATTCCTATAGAACAGTATGGCAGTAATGTGAGTACAATATGTTCAGAAACACTAACACAGTTCCCACAGTGTTTTATGTGATAACAAATGGATACCAAGTGTGTGTGTATGTGGGGGGAGGGTCTTTCTTTTTGAACAGACAATTGTTTATTTTTTTCTTCAGACTTTTTTTTCCCATAGTTGTCATTTTGAACATTTACCAATATGTATAATATTATACTATAACAATTTGGACCATACTGTGTACTTACAGTGATGTTGAGTAAACACTAACAGAAGTTTTTGTCAGTGTTTTACAGGTTTTATGTGTTGTAACATGTGTATGTTTTTAGAAACTTTTATTTTCTGTAAAACCACCATCCGTTATATCCCTGGCCATCTTCCCAATGGCTAACAAAATTACACTATTGTTATATAGCATTATAACTTGGGGTAAAATGAAAGAGAAGCCATAAAATCTAAGTCATATGTCAACAAATGAATAAGCAGTGATTGCGGTACTGAACCTACCCCAAATAGTAAAATTATGCCCCTTTCCAGTAGAATTGGGGTACCCCCAGTAACATACAGATTGTTACACAGAGGGACATTTATTGACATCAGTTTGAATCCCAGGTGTTTGTAATATTGCTGAGCAAACACCAAAAGGTATTTTGCTTTGTTCAGTGGGCTTTTATGTGCTGAATTGTTCTAAAACTCTCAAATTGAAAACAAAACAAAAACTGATTTATCACATGTTATTAGTGTGAACCATCATCATTACCAACAAAATCAAATTAGAATGATGTGAAATTGTAAACAAGGGTATAAGGAAGAAGTCCACAAAAAATCTAACAAATAACTCAATAAGTGGATGAGTAATGTACATGTTAGTGAACATACTGCAAAAAGCATGATTATGCCCCTTTTTTCCTAAAAAATAGTACTCCCAATTATGAGCAGATTATGATCAAGAGCAACATTCCTTGGGATTTATATGACTGTCATGTGTTAGTGCTGATGTTGAATAAATAGTAAAACCACTTTTCCAATGTTCTGACTCATTTTGTGTGGCACAGTGTATTTGTGTATACTCGAAAGCTGTTATTTTTTGGTAATTTTTTGTAGTTATGTCAGTTTCTGCTATACTAATTATCAACATAATCAAGTTATTTTGACAGGACATTGTAGACCAATGCATAACAACAAAACATGCAAAAAATCTGAGAGATCTGTCAAGAAATAAATAAGCAGTAACCATTTTATTGAACCTACCCTAAAAAGCTAAATTTTACCCTGGCAAGCAGTTATTCGAAAGTGCTATTATACTGAGCAGTTAAGGGGTTAACAGACTATACAAAATAAAACATGAGTGCCTAACTTGCTTTCCTGTTCTCTAGCGCTTTGGTAATAAAAACAAAATCAGCACAAGGAAGAAATTTGACATTGTTGGACTGTAAAAAGTACTACAGGTTGATTTGTTGACATTTGTGATGGAAAGTGGAGTAGAGGAGTGGAGACTGATCATGGCATCATGCAGTAAGTAGATCTGTAGCTAGTATTTTACTCAGATCTGTTCATTCCTGACACTTTTGTTGTTGTTGTAATTGTTTTGTACTATATCAGTATGTATTAATGTAGCGCTTTTGCGAAGTAGTGGTCATGTCAGATTTTTTTAAAATTGGGAATAATGTGTTTATGGAAGCACTGAATTGCGGTATGGGACATATTTGTTTCGTACACAGTTTTGAGGAGGAATACACAGACAACAACTAATCAAGCTTCTGAGAAACTGCCTGGAAAAAAAAAAAAAACACCACGATGATAAAATAGGGTTCATATTATTGGTTGCTGTCTCTTGCTGAAATATGTGTTAATTAGTGAATTACATCACACATTTTTGTAA
This sequence comes from Monoplex corrugatus, assembly GCA_030674185.1. NCBI lineage: Eukaryota > Metazoa > Mollusca > Gastropoda > Littorinimorpha > Ranellidae > Monoplex > Monoplex corrugatus. Next base: position 26,279,214 of record JAPXFY010000021.1, read on the forward strand.
ATTTGGGTTGAGTACAATGTTCACATTCCATGATGTAGAGTTAAGCTCAAAGTTGCATTACAAGCCGAAATCAATCAGTTTTAGATAGCTCAACTCAATCAAAATGGTGCTAGTAAATGATGACGTGAATGTGAATTTGTTCAAGAGAGATCTATTTAGTATTATGCTTGGACAGTCCATCAAAATCTGATTTATCAAATCTCAGGTCTATGGCTCTGTCAACTGAACCACACAACCTGCTGAAATAAAGTGGTTATGATTTTTACACTTAAGGATTTGACTTCATTGTTTGTTTGAAGTTAAGATTTGGAATGTGTTAAGTTACCAACCAGTTGATGGGTGCTTTTCTAACAAATAATACCCCAGGTACTCTTGTTGCTGGTTTCAGGCATGCGGCCAGTACATAAATTCATGTTCTGACCACTTTTGTCACTTGTTCTTTTTGACACAAGTTGAGTTCTCTCTGTTTGTGCTGAATTTATTTACTTTGCAAATTATCAGTTTTACTCTTGAAAGATTGAAAAATATGATGCAGCACATATTTTAAATTGGAATATATTTTGGTGTTTTTTTTTTCAGGACGTAGTTAAAAGTCACTGTTACCACACCATGGCGGATGCTCCGAGTGGTGATGGAACAGCAGACTCGGCTCACATGGCTGACTTTGCCCTGACCCTGGCAGACCAGCTCATCAGTGCCTTCCAGCAAACGGCCGATGGTGCGGGGGACGGAGAAGGTGAAGCAACACAAGATGATGGGACTCGTGCATCAGACAATGGTGCCATTGACTTGGATGCGGAAGCCAAGGATGGTAACAATGAGTGGCAGGAGCTGCCAGAAGATGAAGACGATGAGTTAACAGAGGGGTATGATAATGGTGTCAAAGAAGAAGGTGTAGGAGAGGAGAATCCAGAGTCATGCATCAGTCCATTAGGAAGCCATGCTTTTGTTGCTGAACCCATGGGGATGGAACCTCCAAACCATGAGGATAATGCTGGTGATGTTATGTTTTCCCCGGCTAGGGTGCTGAACTTTGAAGATTCCGATGGTGATGATTTGCCAGCAGTTGACCAAAGGTTTATTCCCAGAGGACTTTATGTACAATCCGACTTCATGGATGACCGGCCTGAGCTGCATGGATCAGAAGAAGCTGGTTATTTCTCTGGCCCTGTGAGAACAAATATGATGCTGGGTGATTATTCTCAAAATGTTCGCATCATTGAAGGTCATGATGACCTGGATTTAGATCGAGGGGCAGGTTACGTGTCTTTGACCATGAGGAACCATTTTCTACAGACACAAATGGTTCAGTTGCCTCCGCTTTCTTCAGATGACCAGAATACATCAGCCCATCTCTATGACAGTTTGGAAAGAGAAGAAGATGAGGAGTTCTATGATGAGGACGATCAAGAGCAAGAAGAAGATGATGAAGACAATATCGGAAGGGATGATATGAGCAGAGATGACCAGTATGATGCTAGGAATGCAGATTCAGTAAACCAAGATGTTCATTTTGTTCAGGAAGACCCAGTCCCTTCTGGCAGTGGTCACAGCAATCAGCAGCAGTCCTCAGATATAGAAAGGCAGGTTCAGGATCGCGGGCAATCTAATGAGGAAGGCACAGGTGCTGGTGCTGCAGAACATAACCCTCTGACTCATGTTCTTCAAGACAGAGAACAAGAGCAGTCCCTGAAATCTGAGAACCAAGTGACAGCAAGCCATACCCACCAATCTTCAAATGATGAAGCACACAGTGTGGGTTCAGCACTTGTTGTGACTCTTCCAAAAGCATCGAACAGTGGCCTGAACCAGAGCCAAGATTCTGTGGCTGGTGCTGATATAAGCATAGCAGAAAATCTCCCACAACAATCAGCACGACCCAAACAGCCTCTAAACAAACGTCAACCCAGAGGAGGTCCCGCAGGCAGTAATGGGCGAGATGTCCGTAACCCAGGGAATCGCTTGCAGCCTAATCAGGCAGACCAGAGAGCAGGAGCAAACAACAGAGCTCGCAATCGTGTGACCGTCGGCTCATCAAGACAGCTAGGGAGTGGTGCCCACAGTCAAAGACCGGCTGTGCAAGGCGCGGCAGTGACTGCTGCAGGCATCAGTGGGGGTGGAGATGGAGATGGGGCAGTTGCCGGTAGTGGCACTTATGCTGCTGTGCAGCCAAACCCTGGCACTGCAGGGGCCACCCTTATGTCAAGGACATCATCTCAGGGCTCACTGCACTCCACCGCCAGCAATGTCAGCAACAGCCGGGTGAGTGGGGTGGGTAAGGAGTCCAACAACACCCGGTACAACCAGCCACGCTCTGCTAGAACCTACCCAGCCATTCCTGGCAGCCAGGACCCATCAGGTCAGTTTGTTGTGCAACCCCTTTTTCACAGCTTTATTGTTACAGGTGTCTGTAATTTTGTAGTGCTGGTAGATGTGTCAGTAACATTGTCCATCGCATTGCAAGAGTGGTTTTCAAGAATGTGTGTATAGATCTGCTTGTCTCTTTCTAATAGTGTTCAGCTGTTCCAATTTTTTCTCAAACAAAAAAGTCACAAAAAAGATAGACTGAGTCATCAGACTGAGTCATCAGATCAGTTGGAACTTGAGCGAGAATAATTTGTGACTTGTTTGTAAGAATCTGAGAATGTATACTCTTTAAACAGATTGAGAAAGAAACAGTTGACAGTTTGCATTTGTTTGATTTAATGCTTTGCCCTTCCTCACTCCTTCCCTTTGAGTTTAAGAAAGTATGCAGTGTAGCAGAATCTGTCCTGAGGGATAGGGGAAAACCCAGGTTTTACTGTTTTAAATGTAAAAATTAGAGCTCTTTAATTTATAAATGCTTTTTCATTGATGCTTTAGTTTTAACAAACTGTATATTTACTGCAGCACTGCCAGCCACTTCCAGAGTAGTGCACCCTCCTTCGCAACCTCAGCATTTGTCCAATCCCCAGCGTCCACCACCACCTCAGCGCCAGCAGCAGCCTAAAGCACAGCCTTCCACTGGCATGCAGTCTTCAAACCCCCATCCTTCTGCCAGCTCCCTTCTGCCAAGCCAAAGACTAGGGCTGCAGCAGGATCCAGAATGAACAAATCAGTACAACTGAAGCAGCAACAGCAGCAGCTGCAACAGGAACAGCAGCGCCTCCTGCACAAGCAGAGGCAACTCCATCAGCAGCAGCACTTACAGTTAGGTGGGATGGAATCACCTGATGGTGACCATCTTGTGCATCACCAGCCAGAGGCAGTGGTGACTCAGGTGGGCCACATGCACCAGGAGAGCCAGCGACAGGTATTTCTTTTCTTGTCACACTGGTTGGCATTTAAAGCTGAAGTGGTCTTCAGATTGAGTAAGGGGAGTTGGCAATATGAATTCTTTTTAGAGTTGGCAATATGAATTCTTTTTATTATCATTTTGATTGTTTGATGATACAGTATTCAAACCTGAATTGATTTTCAGTCAGTAAAGAGACGATGTTGATCTTAAAGGATTCTGTTTTGTGGGGATTCAGTTTGTATGGTTTCTTTGTAGTCGCTTTGTAGAGTTTTAGAAGTGTTCTTAGATATGAAGCTGGGTTAATGTAACTTGGTCCTGAAATTATACTGATGCATATAGTTTATTTAGGACAGATTAGGAGGGTAGTTGGCCACAGAAGTGCATACTCAGGAGAGATTAGGAGGAGGGTAGTGGGCCACAACACTGTATATTCAGAGAAATTAAAAGCATGGTAATTTGTCTCAGAACATTATATTCAGGAGCGATTAGGGAGAGGGTGGTTGGCCTCAGAACCGTATCAGAGTACCTTGTTATTTTAGTTCTATGTATATGCTGGTACATTTTCTGAATTAAAAAAGTACTTTATTTGATATATTTGTTTCAGAGATATTCAAGGAATTGGGGATGGCGACTATGTTTTTGAGGCATACTTCTTTTATAGATGGATGCTAAACCTACACATGATTATGTATGTTTCATAGGTTAATCATTGAAGATCAGGAATGAGGAACATTGCTTTCCAGTGTGTATATATCATCATTCTCATGACAACTGAAATAGACTAAGTGGATACAAATACTAGTACCCAGCTTTTCTTAAGGAGAGATGAACATTGTCTAAAATGTACTTGTCTTGAATTCGAATTTGTTTAATGATGGGATCATTGTACTCAGACAATTTCTTATGCTTTCTACCCAAACCTGCCATTGATTAATCTGGCAGAATTCTTGAAGTTGAACCTACTCAAGTCCTTGCATGCTGGCAAGATCTTTAAATGGAAATGAGGAAGGGAAGGGGGACCAAGAACAGGGACCTATGAAACACTAGTCTTCAGTACCTGCTTAAGTTCTTACGCGCATAGCACTGATACTCATCATTTATTCAGAAGAGAGTAGGAGAGGTGAACTTTATCTTAAAGTGTACTTCAGAGTGTGGGCTTTAACTGATATCTACATTATTGACAGCCGTCATTTGTTCAGGAAAAAGCAGGAGGGATGACCATGACCACAGAAGTGCAAGGCATGGAGGAAGTACGCAGTGCTCTGCAGAGTATGCTTAGGTTGCCAAGGGATCCTTCAGCCTTTGGTGAGTGGCTGCACTCAAACAGCCAGCTACTGTAGGGCTCCTTTTTCTAAAAGTAAAAAGCATGAGAGTTTGATGTAGATCAGTCAGTGTATATGTGTGGATGAGAGAGAGCAGGATGTCATGTCATGAAATGTCTTCTCAGAACTAAAAATACTCCCAGATGAAGTGAGTTCTGTTTTTCATTCCATGTTGGAGTGAATTGTATGAACTTTGATGTACAGGAACCTTTAATAATGAGGCACAGCATATTGCTTGTATAGTTTTCTGATTAGTATGACGTGTTCCTTCAAAAAAATTTTCTTATCTGTAATTGTTTACAATCTTGCTTTTATGGTTCCCACCTACTCTTCCCTACAGTTGATAAATTCTACTGTACAGATTCTACTGTACATTTTTCTTATGGACCAGATACAGATGTGTGTCTTTGTGTGTGTGTGTGTGTGTGTGTGTGTGTGTGTGTGTGTGTGTGGTGTGTGTGTGTGTGAGACAAAAATGTGTGAACAGGATTTTCTCTGCTCTTTATGGGTGGATCTTTACCAAATGTGGGTCAAAAATGTGGATTGTTGAGGAGTGGCTAAAGCTTAAAAGTTTAAAAGGTAAAGCTCAAAGATCAAAGTCATACCAATGAAAAAAATGCTTAAAGTCGGCACTTTTCCTGAACAGGACTTTCTCAGGGACTTCTGACTATATTTAACCTTTATAGTGCCATAAACAAATAATATGCATCACCATGATGCATCACTTATTTGCCAAGGACATATATGTACGTCCATGTCCCATCAGGAATTTTCCTTACTCCATAGTAAGTTTGGGATTCCCAATTTACATGAATCAGAAAGCTTCATCCATGTGTATGAATCATGTATGAGGTTAGCAGCCAATCACACTTGTCTATGGCCACTGCACGGCAGCTTTTGTGACTACCCTTTCAGAGATTTTGGCCGTGCTTGCCAAAATGGCTTTAACGACAAAGCTTAGCCTGGGCCAAGTGCTGTTTTCTGATAATATTTTGGGGTTTTATACTGTTAATCTATAAAGTATAACAGTAAATCATGTAGAATTGATTCTGTCAGTTTGATGGACCACTAACCAAGATGTCAAATATATATAAAACTATTGTAAATGGATAGACTGTTCATTTCCCATTCACCAAAAAAAAAAAAAAAAAAAAAAAAAAAAATTATGAATACTTTGATGCAGTAGTCTGTATGCATGAATTTTTTTGTCAGTTATTTCCCAACCCACTCAAAAATCACTTGGCAAATGGTGTAGTTCAGCAAAACAATGCACTTGGTACTGAAGGGGTTAAAAAATGTTTCCACTGTTGTGACAATCTACCATTGGTCTCAATGAATTTCAAGTTTTATTTCAACCAAAGTTTCTTCATGGTCTTACTGATCTTGAGAAGTAAAAAATCTGGATTTTCCATGATAATTTATGTATAAAAAGGGAGATTGTTAGAATGGCTAGACCATGTAGTATTTGTTGAGAATGTGTGTTGAATGTTTGTGGGTTGCAGATCAAAGAGGCTTTGACTTTGCAGAATCAGCCAGTGACCTGTTGATGGAGAGACCAGCAGCCCTTTATCAGCATGAGGCAGACGCTAGCTCCATGGCAGGGTAATACTCTACCCACTGTCTGTGTTAGCTTGTATCAATGTACTATATGAAATGATTAATTACTATATATCATATCAGAATTATTGAATTAGCTGTCACTACCATTGACACAGAAGGGCAACAGTCTTTCAAAATATGAATATTCACAGTCTGTCTGTAGAAAACTCTGGTTCTGCAAGTATTTATATCAGATGTGTTCGACGCATTTACAGGTTGTAAATGTGATATTGGAAAGAGTCCTGGAAAAGATGTTAAGCTAATTTATTATACACATCAACAAGAAGCTAGAGTTTTGCCTGTGTTCATTTGTGCTATAGATTTTGGTGAAAAAAGATGGCTTCGATGTTACTGATAGTCCTGCATAAATGCAGTGCTGGTATCAGAAGCTTCAAATCAGATTTCAAAATGTGGTTTTTTTTGAGTCGTGTCAGTATCCCATACTAGTATACCAGAAAACTGTACTAGTATACCAGAAAACTGTGTGGTATGTTGCCTGGAAAATATATAAAAGAAAAAAACGAAGTATTCTAAGTAATCAAAATTTAGTTCTGTTTTTCGTGCCAGATTCCGTGGCCATGGTCCTGAGGACAACATGTCAGAAATGTTTGAGAGTTTCCCCAGCTTCTCCTTCAAGATGTTCTCGGACATGTCCAACGTGTCCACTGCCAGTGACCGCTCCCTGCATGGAGAGAATGCGTACTTGAGGGAGAGTCTAGAGAAAGAGCGCTACAGAAGAAAGGTTTCGGGTTTGGTTTTCTTTGCTTTGGATTGTCATGGGGTGTGTGTGTGTGTGTGTGTGTGTGTGTGTGTGTTTGTTGTTTGTTCAGGTTTTCTCAAATTGTTGTGGGTAGCATTCATGACTTTTCTTATGTGTACAAACGTCTAGCTTAAAAGTTTAAATCCGCCCATAGCTTATGGAGGTCAGATCTGTATCAGATTGCCCCATCCAGTTTTATTTGATTTAACTTGTGCCTTGAAAAAAGAGATTTCAAATGCAGTTGCTCTGTTTGTATTATCTGCTTTTTAATATGTATGCACTGTTTTTATTCTCTTTGTTCTATAGTGTCTATGAAATTAAGTGTGGGGGGAGATATTTGGTTTTTTTAAAATATTTTTTGTCTCTTGTCTCAATGTTTATTAATCTTAGACATGTATTCATCAGGTAGCTTTGGCTATCTCATTTTGTTGTTGTTGTTGTTTATCTAGTACCTCAAAACACATTTTGTTTTCATGTTTCAGCATTGTGAACAACAGATTCAGAGCTTAAATGGCAAGGTGAGAATGTTTTCTGTGAAGATAATGTTAATCTGATCCAGAGCTTGTAGTTTTGTATGATAACAGTGATTCTTTTATAACAAATTTAGGGATTTTAGGGTTGTTAGAATGAACTTTTTTATACTGAACTGGATCATACAGAATGTTCAAAAGATCACAAGTACTTTGTATCACTTCAAATGCATGCATTCATGCAGATTTGTACAGAATACATGCGTACGTGAGCATGACACCTGGTTAGAGAACAGTTCTGCACTTTGTACAGTGCAATGTTTTCAGTCCTCCTTTCAAGAAATAATCGACAAATGAAAGTTGCCCGAAAAGCGATATTAAGTATCGCTTTTATTTGTAGTTCAAGGAAGGTTATATGTATTACATGAAAAGATTGTATCCGGGAAGATGACTTGAGCCATTTTTCAAAGCCAAATGAGGATGGTATATCATCAAGGGACCATGCCTGTGCTTGTGATTCCAGTATTTTTCATTTATGCAACAGACCAGACAATACAAGGCTGGTTTGACTCCAAAAAAAAAGTTGTATTATATTGAAATGCTTTTATGTTGAATTGCAGTTGCTGGAAATACAGCAGCAGCTTGCTGTGGCCGTCTCCACTGACAAACGCAAAGACATCATGATTGACCAGTTGGATAAGGTATGTCTTGCTGCTGCTCTGGGGATTTAATATGTGAGGGTTTGTGTGTATATATGTTTGTGTGTGTGTGTGTGTTTGAACATGTGTGGATGTGTTCATTATGTGTGGGGCGTGGGTGTTAGAGAGGGGGTGTTTGCATATGTGTGCCATTGTATGTATGATCAACATGCTTTATGACTTAACAGCAGTACACGTAAGAAACAGAAGTGAAATGACAATCCTTGCTGTTTTTTACCTATGGTTGTACATGTGACTATATGGCATATGTTATCTTTGATTAGTCTTTTAAATCATTCTACTGACTGCTGTTTAAACAAATGCCCTGTACTCCCTGAACTTTGTTCCATCAGTTATTTGTTTTAAGCCACCTGAAAGAAATGTCTGTGTGTTGGTCTGTAATTTGTTCATTAGATCTCTTAGTTTGTTTGTATCTGTTTGTAATTGTGCAGCAACTAGCCAAAGTAGTGGAAGGCTGGAAGAAACGAGAAGCAGAGAAGGATGAGTACATGTCTTTGGTGATGAAAGAGAAATCGCAGATTGAAGAAACACTGCAGAAGCAGCAGTCTGTAAGTTCTGAGATGACTTGCTTTCTTTGATGAAGATATGTGTAGCAATCATAGACCTCCGTGTGGAGTTTGAGGATATATTATACTTATGAATGGTATTGTGATGATAAAACTGGCTTGCTTGCTGCCCATTTTAATGCTTCAGAAAGATCTCATCATTTTAGTGATTTGAGTGTTTCCTATGTCCATTTCCCCTCCCCAGTTTAAGACCTTGCCAACATGTACATTATTTTTGCCAGTTTAGGAGCCTGTGTTTTTGTCAGGTTTAGGAGTCTGCCATGTAACTGCTGGCAGATTTGGGTGCAGCACATATGGAATTGTCAATGTGATGAGGAATAGGAAGTGGAGGCAATTGTGATTGCTAATCTTAGGTTGAGATAAAACAGTAGAAAAAGTTGGATCGTTTATCAGATGTAACAGTTACTAAAGTGAAATTATTCATGAATTAGAATGGAAGCTGGAGCCTTATGTATGTTACATTGTTATGGATTTGATCATGTAGATTGGTACCTTATTCTGCTATCGTAGTAGATTGGTACCTAATTCTGTTATGGTCAGTGAAACAGAAAATACAGAATCTAATTCTTTGAGTGTCTTTTGTCTCAGTTATTGTTGATCTTATCTGGATGGTTGTTTTCACATTTGGTTTTGTACAAACCATAGTTTAAAGCTGTATTACTTATAAAGCTGATAAACATTGTAAAGTGTTGGTGTTGTACAGATAATCTGCAGTGTTATTATAAAGATGATAAACATTGTAAAACTTTGGTGTTTTACACATGATCTGCAGTGTAACTTATAAGGTGATAAATATTATAAAATGTTGGTGTTGTATAGAGATCTGCTGTGTTACTTATAAAGTTGTCCTCACCTGTCTGCCAACAATCTCCTCAATCCTTTCCAGTCAGCCTACCGCCAGTGCCATAGCACTGAAACTGCCCTGCTACACATTCTCAACAATCTCCTCCTTGCAACTGATACTGGCAAAGTCTCTCTCCTCACACTCCTTGATCTGTCTGCAGCCTTTGATACCATTGATCATGGTATTCTCCTTTCTAGACTTCATCATACTTTTGGCATCTCTGACATTGCTTTCTCCTGGTTCACTTCATATCTATCAAACAGAAAACAAACTGTTCTCATCAATGGCACTTACTCTCAACCTGCATACCTGACCTGTGGTGTTCCGCAAGGATCTGTCCTTGGCCCTGTTCTTTTCACTCTTTACACCTCCCCCCTGTCCACCATCATCAACTCCCACTCTATAAAACACCACTTCTATGCTGATGACACCCAACTTCAAGACAGTGACTTACCTGACAATATACAGCGCCTCTTGACTCGCACCACTGAGTGTTACTCGGACATTAACCCTTTCAGTGCCAGAGAAAAATGTAAACATGTGCTTCTCCATTGCCGGGGAATTTTGAGGATTCAAGGGTAATAATTAACAAAAAATTCTAGTGCAAAAACTATAAGAGATACAACAAAGAAACATAAGTGTTTTTTGAAGGAAAATGAACGAGGATTCTGAATCTGGGCTTATTTTTCTCTTAGCTTGATTGCAAAGACCTGTCCAGGCATTCCAAAGTGGAAATAATTTTTTTGTGTTGTCTAAAAAGTAAGTTTCCATCTCTATAGATTGATACCCAACACATTCTTTGTTGTCAGTTTACATACATAAATGAAAACAAAACATATGACATCATAAAATGTTCATGAAACGATACTAAACCCATGCAGACAAATAAGTAAGTAACCATCCCATCAATGATAGACCTGGTTTCGGTAAACATAAAAGTGATTGTACTAGACACTGAACAGTCAAACTACATGACAGTCAGTGTACTCAGACACTGAACAGTCAAACTATATGACACTCATGAATTGGTTCTCTCTGTTCTTCAGATTCTGCAATCAAAACAAGAGAAAATAAGCCCAGAATCAGAATCCTTATTCAAATAAGTCAATCAGCTCATGCTCATCAGTCAGAAACAGCTTGAAAAAACATAGCACACGTCCCCCGTTCCCACTTTCAATCCTGGATTTCATATAAATTGAGGAATGTCTGACTGTTGTCCATTTGGAGGCCAACAGATTTTCAGTGAGCGAAACACTTCGCTGATCGCCACGCCCCCTGCCATGCCGTCTAACTGGGGCACAGCTCTGCACCTCTCCTGTCCCTCTCCCCCTTCTCATCTTCCCCCTTTCCCACACCATGAACACGTGCGTGACCCATCTCACCATGTACCATCACGTTCACTGCTGTTGGGTCCGAAGTGTCACGGCCTGCGCGCTCACCACTCTCGTACTTGTTATCGTCTGCTTGCATCGATTCAGCCAGCAAGTGTTGAATGTCAGTGTGGTCATTGTTACTTTCTCCACCCTCATGTTGAAGCGAATCATCAGATAACAAATTCTCTCAATCGTCATCATGCTGTAAAATCATTTGAACGGCCTCTAGAGTCGTGAAAGTCCGCTGACGTGAGCCACTGTTCGGCTTGTCGAAGGTTGCATTGCCATTGTGCTCCACTTCACGTGGTCCAGTTACCAAATCATTAGCAACAATAAAGGTGCCTTCCCTATGACGTATCCTAATTTACATCCTATTTTTATATTGTAGACACATATAGCTCAGTGTGCAGCGTTCCTGTGTGCTTACTGGCTCACACAGTTGTGAACGAAAAATCGGAAAACTCCTGCGACGTCAGCGGACGGCTCTTAGGCAATATAGCAACACCTTTTGTGCAACGTCAGCTGACAGCTTATAGGCACTGAACTGGTTAAGAACTGGATGACATACAATAAACTTCAGCTTAACGACGACAAGACAGAAGCTATCCTCATTGGCACCCGTCAGAAACTTTCTCAGCTGCCTCCTCTTTCTCTCCCATTATGTAACACATCAGTCCCAATTTCTGATTCAGCTAAAAACCTTGGTGTCTGCATTGACTCTACCCTCTCCATGAACAACTTTGTTTCTCAAACTGCCAGATCTTGCTACTATCACCTCCATCGTATAAGCCTGATCAGGAAGTATCTCTCTGTCAAAACAACTGCAAAACTCGTTCTCTCCTTCATAATGTCTCGCATTGACTATTGCAATTCACTCCTGTCTGGTCTTCCTGCCTCCACCATTCACATCCTACAGCGCATTCAAAACAATGCTGCATGCCTTGTACTCAAAAAGAAAAAAGCTCACCACATATCTCCTCTCCTGGCACAACTTCACTGGCTCCCTATGTCAAAGCGCATACAGTACAAACTAGACACCATGTGCTACAAAAGCCTCAATAACGCAGCCCCCGATTACCTGTCAAGCCTACTTGAGATCTATGTTCCCTCATATACCCTCCGCTCTGCCTCCGATCCTCTGACTTTTCGCTTTCCACGCACTAAGCTCAGTACCTATGGTCCACGAGCCTTCTCTGTTTCTGGTCCACTCTCCTGGAACAAACTTCCTCTCTCAGTCCATCAGCAACCTACTTTTGTCTCCTTCAAGTCCGCTCTCAAAACTCACCTTTTCTCCTCTGCATAAAATCCTGACCTCACTCAATCTCCTCTGCAGCCTGTCTCCACTCGGAGGGGAATCACATTGTAATATATAATTGTATATAATATGCTCTCCATAATTTTCCATTGCTTTTATTCTTTCTCCCCATTTATAGCCGTGTGTGTGTGCGTGCGCTTAGATTTGATTTTATCAAGATTTTGCGCTATATAAATATTGTAATTATTATTATTATTATTATATTGAAAAATATTGGTGTTGTATAGATGATCTGCTGTGATACTTATAAATATGATAAACATTGTAAGTGTTGGTGTTGTACAGATGATAGACAGCTTTGAAAAGGAGATGGCCAAGACAGTGGAGGAACTGAAGCAGGAGAAGGAGAATTCAGCCGACCTGGTGGACAAAATGAAGTCTCAGGTAAACTCATTGTTGGGTCATTTGCTGCCCAATGATGGAATATTCTGTCAACAGTTCTGTGCTTTTTTTTAGGTAAAGTAACACCACTAAAGTTACCCACCAATAAAACTTTCAGGATTCTCTCTGAAAGGTATATTACTTTCGTGTATTTGTTATGTTCATGTATGGAACTAGAATTGTAAAACAATTTTCCTTCTAAACTAAGAATGTTCATTGAGAGCTGCAGTGAAAGTGTTGACAAAGTACCACTGTCTTATCAGGTTAGAGAAGTTGTACGCAAGATATTCAGTCTGTTCACCTAATATAAGTTGGTTCATATGGGGCATAGAGCAACAACTCTAGAACGAAGTTTCCCTTTGTGTGACTCTGTGAATAAGCTGTTATTCTTATCAGTTGAGGTTTTATTTGGTAATTAGGTCTTCCATGTTTTGAATCAGAATACATATTGCCAAATGCCATAAAAATGGCCCATCAAAAGTACAAGTTATTCTTTGATGAATGACTTCATTGCAGTTTGAACTAATAGATGCTCTTAAACTTTTGATGGATTGAATAAGACCTGAGTGTGGTCATGTGTTGGAGAGCAGGAAGAGTGGCATTGGGGAAGTGCCACTTAGGCAGCAAAAAGATGGATCAGGAATGGAATAAGTTGACCCAAACTTTCAGATTTGTCCATGTGCCTATGGTTTGTGTTTTCTTTTCATAGTTTCCATCAGCGTGGTGTTTGTTATTTTCATTTATCTTGATGCGTTCATTCTCTCTCTTTTTTTTTCCTTTTTATTTATCCTTTTTCTCTCTGTATCTATGTGTATTATTTCTTTGTTGCAGTTATCAACAGCAGTGCATGACCAACGCCATGCTGAAGAGATGCTGGCTGCAGAGAAGGAGCGATTAACTTTGATGGAAAGGGAATGGGATCAGCTGAAAGAGTCACGGGACTTGGCAGAGAAACGTGCACAACAAGCTCAGGATCGACTTCATGAGGTCAGGATTCTGTGTGTATTTATTACTTTTTTTTGTCTTTTTATTTTTAAAGTTTGATTGGTAATCGGTGAGGTTCCATACTTGTATACATGTGAGAATGGGCAATGTTTTGATCTTCATAACAACTCTAATAGCACTGTACTTATTGTGTTGTATTGACAAGCCAGTATTATATGGTAGGTTTTCATCTTTGACCAGGTTGCTTTTTTGATTAAAAGAAATGGTGATTATTTCATAGTACCAGAAAAGAATGTGTATATCTGTATGCATGTTATAAAGGTTACCAAAATGTGGTGGCAAGATTTTGTCAGCTGTATTTGGTTGGACGTTTACCAAATTTTGGTCAAAGGTGTGGACAGTTGTGGAGTTTTGAATGTGTGAGTTTAGAGGACAAGATATTCAAGTCACATAGAGCACAGAAGTGTCTAAAATAACCGTTTTTTGATGATACTGTGTCAGTAGTGCTTTGTCAAGAACTTCTGATAATACTGAAACTTATTTTTCACTTTCATGAGTCTTCCATTGTCAGCACTGAACATTATACAAATTTTGATTCACCTGAAGCTTTATTTAAAAAAGGAAGTTTTTACAAGGGCTTGACCATCTAATTTTGTATGTATGTGAGTTGTTTTTGTTGTTTTCTTTTAACTTGTCACTCAGGTGTTTAATGACATTTTAAAATAGAAGAGTAATTTGTTTGATTGACAGTGAAGAGATGAAAATCAAGCATTTCCACATCTCTCAAAAAAAGGAAAGGAGGTTAATGAAGTGGGTAACAGTAGTTGAGGACAGTGCACATGGCAGTAGTCATTGCCATGTCCATTTGTGATACAAATTTAAGGCTGCAATACAAATTTGTGGCGGTCCTACTTTGGTGCATATACCCTGTTATTTGCTACAGGAACAGGACAACTGGTACCAGCGTGAACAGGAATTACTTCACAAGATTGAACAAGTCAAGGAGGCCAACCTCAAGGTCATGCAGATGGAACGGGTTAGTGGATTTCTTTCTTTTCTTGTGTGCTGTGTATGGTTTGGTTTTGTTGTTGTTGTTGAGATTTTTGTTTGTTTTTTGTCAACAGATGGAGCATGTGTGTGTATGAATTTTTATCATAGATTATAAACAGACCTTTTGAATTCTTCAGTTGCCCCAGCTCCTGGGCTTTAACTCATTCCTCCCTGTGTCCGACAAACTGTCAGGCGCGACTGATTGCCTCTCAGCTCCTGCGCCCGACAATTTGTTGGGCGCACACACCCTTTCACTTTCGGTTTCATTTGTATGAATATTCATTAAAAAAGAGACATTACCATGTCACTCTTCCCTTCTGATAACTTTGAAGATTCCACCAAGTCATTTTGAAGCAATTGTACGCAATTTTTTGTTGTTTTTTGACGTCAAGATGATTAACAAGCTTGCTACACAGTGCAACAAGTTTTGGATGAAATCCTTCTCGACAAAGGCGGTGATTTTGAGCCCAAAACAGAAGAAACGGCCTTTGAATCAAGTGTATCTTCGTCGATTGGCACTTCACTCGACAAAGAGCCCTTGCAAAGACCGTGATGAAATTAATGAAATGGAGGTGAAAAATCAACCATCAGCATCAGGTGGGCGTGTTCATATTGATGCTTCTAGACTGTACGGCAAGAAAGCGACTGATAGTGATAATGAGAATGAAGGCTCCTTTTGTCACTTTCTTGTCGTACAGTATGTCGGAGCAATCTCTGACCCCACCACCGTCACCACCACCATCCTCAACTCATGATAGGGCCTCTGAATCAAGTGTATCCCACGTATGCAAAAAAAGTGTTTCTTTTTCCTTGATTTTTTCAACCTTGTGGATATTATGGGATTTAACACAATTTCAAAGTAATAATACCCATTTTGTAGTATCTTCTTTTGTGTTCACTTGTGTGCATTGTGATTTTGGTGTGCGTCTTTAATTGTGAATATGAATGAATGATAAAAATCAGATTTTTTCTAGTTTTTGTAAATTTTCATAAAATTGTAACTAATACTAAAAACATCAAATGATCTGAAAATTACAATTAGAACATTTATATATTAGCAAGCATACAAAATTTCAGTGAATTTCATCAAGTAGTTTTTGAGATATAGGTGTTTTATTGGGGTACCTATTGGTTGTGCAGTTCCCACCCCCAAAAAAAACCCCAGGCTGGGAGTGCATTTCTCTTGTGAAACAGACAGGGCTGAAAGAGTTAACTTGTTGGCAATGCTCCGCAACTCGGGCTGCGGAGCTGTCTCTTGACTGTGACACTCTGCAGTTTTTTTACCAAGACAATTTGCATACTATAGTAAGAGAGATTATGCTGAAAGCACAGTTTAACCACTTTTCTAAGTAGATTTCTTTCCCTTCAACCGTAACAGGCTTGTTTTCGCAGTACCCCAAACAAAGGAATTTCAAAGAGTCAAAAGACTGTACGTCTGTATAAAATCATTTTTGGGACAAAATATTCATAAAAGCAAAACTCATAGTGACTTCCAGTGAAGGATATATATCATGTGACATGTTCAATGCAGTTTTGTGACATGGATATTCCATGGATTACAAGCAGCAGTTTGATAAGTCATCCAGAACAGTTTGATAAGTCATCCAGAACTTTTTTTTAAAGCTATTTGCATGCGTCTTTCAATGGTAAACCAGGAAAAAGTGAAAACATGCATAAACAAGTAGTCTGCACAGTTAAAAGTAGAAATAATGGCCTTTTTAAACATATATAACATGATAGGTTTATTATCATTGGTTATTCTCTATATTTCTTTTTAAAAAGTACCAAAATTATGCATCTCGACAGTTTTTAACAGCCATTTTAGGGTGTGTCTCCAAAGAGTTAAAAGAGCAGTAACATCTCTCTGCATTGATTGACGAGGATGATAGCGGTGATTATATTCCTGTTGCCTTTGTGGTTTAACCAGTGTGTGACAGAAGGCATTCCATACTTGCCAAGAAGTAACTGCTGAGTGTATTCAACTACTGGTCTGTGCAAGCAGCGTGCTCAGATTCACGTGTGGACAAATGGGATGAGGCCTGGATGTTTGGTTACAGCCTTTCCCATTGAGCCTGTAGCACTAGCACTTTTAGCTGTGATTAAAAGCTTTTTTTGTTTACATTTTTTGTGTTTAAGCATTGTTTTTTATGTATGTATGCTTGTTTGATCTACACTCTTTAGGCAGTATATTGCTGCTCAGTCTACATGTTTAGTCTTTGGTGGGCATGCGTACAGGGTATTTCTGTTTCCATAACCCTCTGGACACTGACATGGCTAACAGGACCTTTAACATATGTATTTGATGTTGTGTGTGAATATACACACTTAAGGGGTTCATGTACTTAGCTGGTCTACACCTGTATTAACCTGAAAGATGGGAAAAATCTTCACTCTTTACTGACCAGGCAGTACCCAGGGTTTTAACCCAGACTTTCCAGTTGGAAGTCTGACATCCAAGCTACCTGCTGTTATGTACATATGTTAAGAACTGAACTGATCAAAAATTAGTTAAATGTCACAGTGGTTTTCACTTATGTTATAGGTAACTGTAAGGGATTAAGTCCCAGTCTTAGCTTGTAAAGTTGAAAACTAACAATAGTGCTGTGATGCAGATATTAAGTTGTACAGTTAGCTGTGTGTCAGGTTTGTGTGCATTTTCATATCTGGGATGTTTTACATTAATTTAACTGGCTGTCTTGCTAGTCTTCTACAGGAACTACAGTTTTGATAGTATTGATGAACATTGAGATAATTCCCCCTCCTCTAGTCTCCATTTTGGCTTTATGTATGGACTATGCTGGACTGTAAGCATTATAGTGCCAATAGGTCACCTGTCTCGAATAATTTTGTGGCTAATACCAAGATGAAATGAAAGTAGCCTTGCCAGGAGCACCCCCTATGGGTGTGTATGTGCTGGAGAAAGGCCTGATTGTCTTTTTCTTTTCACAGACTTCAGTCAAAAGATCCTGGGTTTTAATCTACTTAGCACGGCTGTTTAAGGGTGATCACTTAGTTTCGTCCCGCGGCGGCAGCTGTAGCAGCGCGAAGCCCACTTAGTGCTGCCCTGACCTAGAAATACGAGCTCGTAGCTCCGCCTTGTTACCGGCGATCTCGCTACGCCGTATAAGCGCAGTAGTAACTATTACAAACAAGTAACTTCAGTTTTCCACTAATTTTCTCAAGAGCTTTGTTTGTATTGGTCTGTAATGTGCATCATTAAAAAGCTGAGATTTTTCTCAACAAAATGATATGTAACTCAACACGTTACGTGCATGTAAGTGTCCAACTAAACGCACAGAGAAGAAAGAGAATGAAAGACGGTGCTGACATGATTTTCAATCTTCGACCGTGAAATGATCAATGTTCCAACGCCGGTAAAATCCAATTGCCAGTTCTCGAATAAAAGTAAAGGCACACATTAGAAGAATGTTGTCTGTAGAGGACGGCTGTTTTTCATTTTTCATGTTTCGCGGCTTAGGGGCCACGTATAGCGTATCGTAATAACACATGTGACAGCTAAGGTAAACAGGGATGCCGGCGAGGCGGTTGGTGGTTACTGGTTCTGGCAGCTCATTAATCTTTAGAGTCTTCAGTGAATGTTGGTATCATTTCAGTCCTCTGGATAACGCTTACCACGTACACACTGTTGCAGAATTCCTTTGTGCTTGATAATTGTGTATAGTGTTGCCTTGGACATTTTTATTTGAAATATCAGTGTACTGAGACCACCAGAGTCAGGTTTTTCATGTTGTAGTTGTTGATTATCTCTATTTTCTTTTGTTTTTGTTGTGTGTGTGTGTGTGTGTGTGTGTGTGTGTGTGTGTGTGTGTGTGTGTGTGTGTGTGTGTGTGTGTGTGTGTGTGTGCACATTTCATGAGACAATTAATAAGGGCCCAAAGACAATACGCGAAGTGCAAAGTATTCCTCTCTCTCTCTCTCTCTCTCTCTCTCTCTCTCTCTCTCTCTCTCTCCTCTCTCTCTCTCTCTCTCTCTCTCTCTCTCTCCCCCCTCTCTCTGTCTGTCTGTCTGTCTGTCTGCTTGGATGTTTATGTGTATGCATTTCATGAGTGAAATAAGTAAAGACTTTTGAGTATTATTATCATTGTTAAGCAAAATACATAGTATTCTTGTGCGTGTGTTTGTTTTTGTTTGTTTGTTAGTTTGTTTGTGTGTGTGTGGTGTGTGTGTGTGTGTGGAGAGAGAGAGAGAGCGACAGACAGGCAGACAGAAAGATTTCAGTGTAGTTAAGTGGGTATGATATTCAGGAGTTTTTATTTCTTTTTAATACCAGTGAACCTAAAGTTCTCGTAAATGTATTAAGTTTTCTCTTCCCCCCCCCCCTCTCTCTCTCTATCGCTCTCTGTGTCTTTCCATTTTTTTTAATGAATGGTCATCTCAGTATTGTGATCCCAATCTTGACTTTTGCACGGACATGTGTGTATACGTTCCTACTATGGCAGTAAGGAGACTGCGTTATACCAGACTATCAGTGAAATGTTGGTGCTAGTGTGAAAGATAATGGGGTCTATGCCATTATCAGTGATCTCGATTTACCCACCGCTACCTCCACAAGAAGCCAAAAAAGATCCATTTGATAAGTCAGTCTGTTAAAACTTACTTTACTCTTCCTCTGTATGTGTTTTTTTCTGCTGTAATAACTGGTGAACTCTTGTTTTCGTTGTTGGAAGTTGGCTTCTTTTTCTCATGAAACAGTGAAGGCGCGATATTTTCGGAATCGTTCTCCTCCTTTTCTGTGTAATCCCGTTACGCATTATGGCAACAAACCAGTTCGTGTTTGATATCTATGTGTAGGGGAGAGAGTCTACTTTTCGGTAAGATTGATAATTACATATATGGCTAAATGACCAAAGCAGTATTGCGGGAAATGTAGAAACAGTAGTAATCACGGCACACAAAGGCAGCCACACAGTCCCGCTTGCTACCGATGACTCACAGCTCAAAACCGCTGACGGGCCGTGTAGCGCAGCGGGTAAGCAGGAAAACACGCCTCCTGCGTGCGAATCGCTGGCAACGTGTCCGAAAACTAAGTGATCCCCCGGCGGCCGGTTTAAACAGCCGTGTTAGACACTTCTTGCCTGGTTGGTAAAGGGTGGAGATTTTCCTGATATCTCAAGTCAACATTTGTACGGACCTGCTTGTGTCTGAACACGAGAATGGTATTGTTTATACTCATACATATTATCAGATAAATATGTCCAGCCTGCACCCCACCAAAGACACAGACTGTGCATCAGCATGATGGAATGTGGTCGGCTCACCTAACAGATTAAGTTGTCTGTGCTTCTTTAGAAATTATGTGTGATGTGCAGTGAGTCCAAATTTTTGGAGAATAGCACTGCACAGGGATGATATGTAATAATACTAATAATACATGTTTGATCATGGGCTTTGTTTTATGGGGCAGGTGAAGTTGGAAGAGCAAACAAGGAAAGTGGAAGAGATGGAGGAAAAAGCTCACAAAGCAGACACTGAGGCCAAGAGACTGGAGATGGAAGCAGACACTGCTGTTAGAGAAAAGGTAAATTTATGTGTGAAATCCTTTTTATGTGGAGGAAGATGGTCTGCACACAGTGTTTGTGTTTTCATGCTCAAAACCACATTAAGTAAAGAAAACAAGCGATTTGAAATCATGTTCTCATTGTCATAAAGACATAAAAGTACCATTGTAAGAAAACAGTTGTCAGTTAGTTCAGTGCAGAGATATTTCAGGCATGGGAAATGTCTGCCTCAAAGCAAATTTCTGTCGAAAGTAAATCACTTTTCTACTGAAAAGTGAAAGTTACCTCCAGAAAAATAAACTGGGGAGCAAAAGATAGCGTGTACCGGTTTCCGTTTATACAGAGACTGCCACCTGAATGATGTACTGCATTCTGTGTAACTGTTACATTTACAAGCAGGAATAAGCTGAGCACACTTTCTATAGGTCTTTTATTATCTAGTCAACTCTGAAAACAGATTTGAAGCTGAAATGCTGTTTGAACTTAGACTGATATATGTTATTTGTGAAATATACTGTGTGGATTGAACTTGTGAATGTGTTGCAGCCAATACAAGATAAAATGGGTGATGACTTGCAATAGATTATGTCTGTTTCACTGCTATCACTTTGAATAGACAAATATGAAATGTGATTAAAACCTACAGCAAACTGTAAACAACAACTGTACCTTCATTTTAGGGCTGATCATGTAAATCAACACAAAGGAAAAAATTGTTTTCTTGTGTGTGTGTGTTTGTGTGTGTGTGTGTGTGTGTGTGTGTGTGTGTGTGTGTGTGTATGTGTGCATCTTCATCAGTTGTCTACCAACTGTACATGCATGCCATTTAGATACCATTATAATCATTTTAATATCATGATTTTGTTTATTAATTCTGCTGCATGTTTGTGATTGAAATATATTTTGTCCAGAAAGTACTCCAGATTTTACAGATTTTGTTTTCCATTTTCAAAGTTTTGTGGTGGAACCATACCCCTGCACTCCCCTAGATTTCAGTCTTGTTTTTTCTTTTATTAATTCCCATGCGTGATATTTGAAAACCATTAGTTCATAAAGCTGTTGAGACAGTTCAGACTAAAATACTGTTAAGGACCGTTGATCACCTTTTTTTATGCTAAGTCACTGAAGGGTGTAAGTATACAAATTTAGCTCAAACGTGAAACAAGAGTATTCAAAAGTAAGGCTGTATTCAGTGTATATTGTCAAAATTTGGTCCTTTTTCTGAATAGATTGCTACTACTTTGACTGAGTGAACACACAGTATAACTCTTGTGTTTCCCATCACTGGAGAGCAATGTGGCTTCCCATGCTGTGTGATTCATCTGAAAATAACTGTACTAATGACTGGAATTGGGGTCACTAAAAAAAAATGACATGCTAATGTGCGAAATCTTTAATAGTAAGTGACATGCTAATCTGCGAAATCTTTAGAAGTCATTTTCTCGAAACCGCCTTTCAGGGGATAAACCTTTCCACATGAACACATGTTCCAGTTGTTTTGCCCTGTGAGATTCAGCTGTTCCTGAATGATCAGAAAAGATTGTAGGCATCAAAAATACACTCAAAATGCTAAAAAATTATGTTTTGTGCAGTTGGTTTCATATTGCATTGTTCTGCACTTGTTCAAGTATTCTCCTGCTGAAGTTGATAAAGTAGTTGTAGGTAGAAAATAACCATGGGTGCTATGATGTTTGTATTGCAGGAGAGCCTGAAAGTGGAAATGGCACTGATGGAGGCTAAGTTTGAGAGTGCACAGCGATCACTGGAAGCTGACCTACGTTCTCAGATGGAGAAAGAAGTGAGTTTGTATATGTGTCTATGTACACTGTGTGTACTTGTACACATGTGTGCATATGTGTGTGTGTGTGTGTGTGTGTGTGTGTGTGTGTGTGTGTTGTGTGTGTGTGTGTGTGTGTGTGTGCACGCACTAGCGCATATAGATATTCTATATCATATATAGATAGATAGATATGTATTTATATTTGCGTTGATGCTTCTGTTGTTTTTTTCTGTGTCATTACCCCCATGCCATTCATTTTGTCTCTCAAGCACTCCTCCAAATCTGAAACTGAGGTCATCTTAAGAGCAGGTCATGCATGTATCTACATTTGACCATTGATTTGCCCCATACTGAAACAAAAAGAACTAAAGAAGAATTGAGTGAAAGCAAACATCTTTGTAGAATGTACAAGAGAGAGGAAAGGCTTTCAGAGAAGATGAACCTAGATCTTTTTTATAACCTACCTCATGTGCTTTCTCTTTCAATTTTCAGATCTCAGAGCACGTCAGTGAGGTTCAGAGCCGCATGAGACAGGAGCAGGATGAGCAGGGAGAGAAGCACCGCCAGATGGTGTCAGAACTACACCAGCGCCACCAGCGTGACCTGGAAATGCAAATGGCCTCCCTGCGACAGGACCTGGGCCGTCGGGAAGAGGACCTCAAGCAGCAGTTGTCAGAGATGGAGAACAGGTTAGGTTGAGAAAGGAGGTTGTGACGCTGATTTGAAATATCATAACTGATACATTTATACTTGGATCAGTATGAATTAGTCTGCCATTTTTTAGGGGAAGTAAGAAAAAAGAAAAACACTGTGCATGCACGCACGTCCACAGGCAATTTTTTTAATATTTTCTGCATCATCTTAATTTCCAAATCGTGCAGTGTTTGCAAAAGAAAAATGTACTTTCTAAATTGCATTCTGTAGACACAAAGCCATTTTTTGTAGTTTTCATCTAACTTGCTTTTCAACAGAGAAAATCTTCCTGATTTGTGTGTGTATGTATTCCATGTCATTGTTGTGTTGTTTTGGTTTCAGAATGAGTGAATACAGACATGAGAATTCTGTCTTGAAACAAGCTAAACAGAAACTAGAATCACAAAGGTGAGTTTGCTGTATACTGGAATTTGTAAATTATCAACTTCTCATGCATTAATTGTTAGTTTGTGTTCCAGAATTCCTTATGTTTATATTGTACAGGCATTACAGACACTGACATTTGGTTTTGTATGACTTAATAAAAGCATCACAGTGTAGACACTGACATTTGATTTTGCAAGATTGAAGACACTTGTGTGTGTTTTTTTTACCTTTTCATATTTTCTTGTCATGTCCTTTAGGGGCGTTGTTCACTCAAGGACGTCTTGTCTGATATGCTGCGGCCAGTGCTGTGTGGGTATCGGATGGCCATGCTGGCCGATAAGTTACTCAACAATTTTTGCAAATTTTTACTGTAAAGTAGTTGGTGAAAGGGAAATTACTGTGGTGTACTTATACACCTGAATCTTTTTTCTATTCAGTGGTGCTGTCCCTTCTTACGAACCCCTCTCTGTTTGCATGTATTTCTGTTTTTGCGCATATCACAGGTAAGCGCAGATAAATCGATTATAGCTGACATTTTCTTCATGCCTGCTGCTCCAAAATGCCTTGTTTTGGCCAAAAAATACCATACATGCAGTTGCTGAAAAAGTGATGAAAGAAGGGTCAGACTAGAGGGAATTATGTTCTCATCTTGCTGAGTCAGATGTGGAAGGTGAAAGTAAGGAAGGGGAGTTGTATACCACATAACAGTGAAGGTGATGTGAATGAAAGTAACAGTGAGGCTGACAGTGGAATTGATTCCAGTACGAGCGTTGTGGTGAATGACAGTGCACAACTGCTGTCAGTGTGTAAAAACGCTTTTTTTTGTTTTGTTGTTTGAACTGGTATTTATCAAGCTCACTTTAGCAAGAAGGTATTTTCCCAAAAGCCATTTACTTACATTCTCATTGTAAGTAAATTAAGTGCTTACACAAGACTTTAGTGGGCTATTTTTTCTAACTAGCACAGACTGAAGGCACAAGAGTGTAGTTGTTGTTTTTTGTTTTTTTTTCTAACACTCACTGAAGTTTTCTCCAGCCTGATGAAGCTTCAGGGAAGTTCCATAGTTGTTTTTTGACGAAGGCCAGTTGGCTGAAAATTAGCACCTGTTTTTTCTTTTTTAATTAAATATGCATTGTGTTTTCATGTTTGAGAAAACCGCTGGCAGTTCGTGAATATCAAAAAGGAGAGATTTTTCAGAATATGGTAGTGCTTATGTAAGGCATGTTGTTATAAAAGTATATACCACATTAATAGTAGTAGTCTAGGTGGAGGGAAACCTAGGAACTTCCTGTTGGAAGTACCATTTTTATCCACTTAACTATTTATTCCTTCATAAAGTTTTATATGTTGAAATGTTGTTATGTTATGTGCAGGCTGGAGGTTCTGAACAAGCTTCAGGTCATCATGCAGTCTCAGTGGAACGAAGCAGTGTCTCTGCTTGTCACCACACCTCAACGCAAGGTCAGTTACATACTTCTTTCTGGCGTTCTGACAAGTGGCTGTGGTCTAAGTGAATTTTTGCGTGTTAAAATCTAGATTTTATATCTGAAGACTTGAAAGATTGTGTGCTGGAAGTTGTTTTTGAGATTGAATTGTATTCTTGTCTCAGTGACTTAGAAGAAGAATGATGGGAAAATAAAGAGTGAGAAAGATGGTAAAGGAGGGATGGGTGCACTGGGACAACATGCAAGAATTTTTTTATCTGTTTTTGAAGATGCATAAAGAAGTGGTGCTCATATTTACATCCTGACTGTATAGGTTCAGGTTTTACTTAGGAAAAACTTGCTTATGTGCCTGCCAGGTTTGAACGGATACCTGACCTTGTGTATGGTAATATGAAGGTGAAAGAGCAGAGAGGAGATCAGCACAGCAATGCTGGTCCCCAGAAAAGTGAGGTCCTGGCTGCCTCTTGCCTATGTGATTTCAAGATTATGTCCAGCTGCACTGAATTTACATTTGAATGTGTGAAAACAGATTTAGTAATCAAAAACACTGACAAAAGATTTTATGTGACATATCTGAAATTATGATGCATTCCAGGCAGCACACAGCAACTGTTGTAAATGATGTGTGACATGTTATCTGCGTAACTATGACATTGAGAATGAAGTTCAGTTGTTTTGTTTTTTTAGGTGTTCTGTTCTTTATGACCTAAGGAATGTTCTGTTCTTTATGACCTAAGGAAAGAACTGATTCTACCATCATGCTGTGAATTCCCCACAAGATGAAAGTTAACTCAGCTTCTGTTAATGAAAAGTAAATGTGTAATAAGGAATTCAGCATCTTTTTTTATACAGATTTCATATAAAGATAAAAGAGATAAATTCATGGATTTCCTTTTTTTTGTGCAATCCTTTACATGTATGTTATTTTGGGTGTGAATGCCTGAATGTGCTTGATGAGTGATATTTATAGTTTTGTCAAAAGTATTGGTTGAAATTCGTTCTTGTATTTCATATTTCTTTATCAGGGGCTGCAGCCTAAATGAATGAATTACATGAATGTATGAAGTGTGATATGAGAGTTGTCTTACCATATATGTTAATGGTAGTGATATTGCTTTTGCTGTGATAAGAGAAATGTTTTCTTGCAGACATTAAACACATCTTTATCATCATCATTGAACTCTGCCATGTTGGGTGGCGGTGGGGGTGCTGGCTTGTTGGGTCAGATGAACAGCACAGCCACTTCATCAGCTCCTCACTTTAACATCTCGTCTGGTCCCCAGTCCACATCAGTACTATCTGCTGCCAGTGCTGCTAGTACCAGGCCTGCTAGGTGAGAGAAAGTTTGGGTGTGTGTGTGGATGGGTGTGGTTTATGTATGTATGGGTTGCTTGAAGGCCAGGCACCACAGAGGTCATTGGTGGAGATGGAGTATTCTGTGTCCGTCAAACAACCCAAACGCCCCTCATTGGCTTCTGCTGACCGCCTTCTCTCATCAAACCCTTCTGACTGCAGCAGGACCGTCTACTCTCAGTGCCTCCTCTGGAAGAGAATGGTAGATTTTGTCCTTCCCCTCCCTTCCAGAGCCCTCTTGTAGCATGGGATACCAATGCACTCTCTTCTTGCCCCTGCAAAGAACAAGAGGAACCAGAGGATCAAGCGAGTCTGGCCCACTCGCTTTTTTGCATGAGATAACAGGGAGATCACTTCTTGCCTGTGCAGGATTTAGTTGAAGGGAAATGTTCTCCCATCCAACCAGGAGGCTAGGCTCGGACTTCCCATCGGGACCCGGTGGCTCCACAAAGGTGGACTGAAATCACCACCCTTTCACAGGCTTTCAACTTCAGGCCATTCCACCACTGGCCAACGAACTGGACCTCATCCACTGAAACCCACCAACCCAAAATTTCCCAGGGGTCCCCCGGTTTATTTTCCTGTACATTGTTGGGGCCACAAGTATAATTTCCTTGGCCTCCTTACCTTCACAAGCTTCCCTATCAACCCAACCCTTACTGGGCCCCTTTCTTCCCCTTCCTGGGCTTATAGACTGGGTCCCACCTTCCTGGAAGTCCTGCACGCTCAGGATTTCAGATATACTACAAAAACCAAAGCCCAGTCATCCTCGCAAGGGGCTCTTTTACAGCCACTCAACCTGACAAACATCGACCTGGCTCCCCAACTGCGTGCATTTAACAAGGTCCACACTTGATCTCACTACCCTCAGGCACACATGTGATGCATTTCACTGGAATGAGTAAACACTAGGCCATCATTTGGTGTGTGTGTGAGAGAGAGACTGTGAGAAAGAAGAGTGGTTGTGAGGGAGAACAGTGAGTGATGTGGAATAATGACTGTTGAAGTGATAAATGATCAATGGAATGGTGATTGATTGTTGCAGTTGGCAAGGTGTTGGAAACTTTGTTCATTTTCTGATTCTTGTATGTTGCAGTCATCCGGAACAGCAGGGACGGTCTGGGGGATCTTCTCCCCTTAACAATCTGTCAGGTAGGTAGTTTGTCTGGGAGACATTGAACTTGCTACCGTGGCAGTACCATTTCTAAAATTATTGTAGATTATGATTAAATCTACAAGTTCGTCCAGTTTGACTTGACTATTTTTGATTGTAGGTTAATTAAGATTTGACAGAGTAGTACTTTGAGATTTGTATTATTCTTGATAATACATCATGGATTGTTTCTCTGGCAGTATCATTTCTGTAGTCATCATATATTTGCTAGAGTAGTCTTTCCAGATTTTTTTGATTTTTTGGTAGTGTTTTTTCAGATACTGATATGCACATTATTTGGCCCACATTGTGCAAGCATGTGTTGCTGCACGTCTTTGGAGGATGTACTTGCTGGGTGTTTTCATGTTTCCACAGGCCACCAAGCACTGACATGGCTTACAGAATCTCTAACGTAGGTAGTTGGTGTTTTGCAGGCATAAGAATACAGAATGGGCATTAGCAGCAGGTCTACACATATTTTGCCTTGGGAGATCATTAATGATTTCTGTCTTTTACCTGTCAGTACTCAGACAGGATTGAGCTCAAACTCTTTGCTTGGAAGGCTGACATCTGATCTGCTTGGCTATCATACTTCATACAAATCAGCCATTTTCTTCTGCCGACACACATCTGCCAGTTTCTCCTGCTAGGATGCTACATTTGGCAATTTGTTTACTGTTTTTGTGCTAGGTGTTAGACTTATTCTTTTTTTTCTTTTGCATACAGTTAAAGGCCAGTTGGATGACAATTTGCACCTGTCTCGTTTTGTTATGTGAAATACACATTCTACTTCTGTTTTTGTGCTTTTCTGATTCATGTTTGCATGAACGCTGACAGTCACTTTGATTCAGATATCATACTTGTTTAGTTGTAATTGATGATGATGGTGATGTTGCAGGATCCCAGTCCTCTCACTCCTCACCCCCTAGTCCAGCACACCAGCGTGCCAACACCTCAGGCAGAGGGCAGGCAGCGCAGAGGGAGGGTGGTGGAGGGCCAGCCTCCTTCCCTGGAGTAGAATCTGGTGTGTCCCTGCAAGACCTGACAGCCCTGCTGTCTGAAGGCCATTATCTTCCGCCCAGTGTCTCCACCAGCATTCATGGCGTCACTCACCATGGGGGGCTGCTTGTCCACACTCACCATGGCCCTCATCAGAATCACCATCCTCATTCACATGGTCAGATGAGGCACGACACTCCACCGTCCGAATCTCAAGCCTTCATGATACGGCCACCTCAACAGTCTTCTCGCCCGGCTGGATCCATGCACGAAGATTTCAGCTTCATTTCGGACATTTCCCACAGTGACCACTCCATGGTGCTGCAGCGAGATGGTGTGGTGAT
Organism: Monoplex corrugatus; assembly: GCA_030674185.1. Lineage (NCBI taxonomy): Eukaryota > Metazoa > Mollusca > Gastropoda > Littorinimorpha > Ranellidae > Monoplex > Monoplex corrugatus. The sequence continues at coordinate 26,307,508 of JAPXFY010000021.1, forward strand.
TGAGGGTGGCGGTGATGGTCAAAGACGCCAGCAGAACTTTGCCGCTGCAGCTGCAGATCGGGGTCTGGAACTGAGAGATCTGGAGGTGGGACCGCAGATGGACTTGAAGGGGGACGTTTTGATGGTCAGTGGTGGGGGAACAGGACTGCAAGGCAGCAGGGGAGGTGCCAGTGCCATGTCTGTACCAGGTGAGTTGACTAATGGCCAGGTATGGTGGTGTGAAAGTTTGTGGGATATTTCTTTTTAAAGGGATATTTTTAAAGGGAGATTGTTTCATATGGACCAGAGAGAGGTGTGTGTCTGAAATCAGCACTTTTTGAGCAAGGTGTATAACAGCATAATATCTGAAATCTGTTTTCACTGTTGTTTCAGTCTGTTATTGTTCTCAATGCGTGTCAAGTTTTATTCAAACCAAAGTTTGTTCAGAATCACTGTAATCGTGAGAAGTATAAAAATCAGGCCTTACAACCTTAACATTAATCATCATCATCATCTTTTTTTTTTTTTTTTTTTAAATGTATCTTGATGAACAGTACATAAGTACACAATGATGAATATTTTTTATATTTGTCTATGCTCGAAGTTATCTCAGGCAAAGAAATTGTCCCTGGCTGAATGTTCACAGGAAAGCCACTTGGATGGTAAACAAAAATAAAGAGAGGGAGCGGGAGTAGCAAATGGGAATGGTGCCACATTGCCTTCCTGTGGTAGAACTGATCAAATTTCCCATGGAAAATTAGTTTTGTTAACCCTCTGACTCCCGCAGCCCGTCCAGCACAAGTAGAAATTTAACCCTGTGACTCCCTCACCCTATCCATTAGCTTCCTGCAGGAACTGGTGGATAGGTGAGGGAACCAAAAGGTTAAATTTTTACTTGGCTGTCATGGTTGACAAAGCAGGATGCTAGTGGATAGGCTGAAGGAGTCAAAGGGTGAAAACGGTGAATTTGATTATGATCAAGTTTTCATGACATTTCTAAAAGTTTTAAAAGGGATGTTTTACTGAATTGTATGGCTTTGTTGCGTTCCATTGTATTATGTTACATGGCATTGGATTGTAGTTTACCCGAGATCTGATGTCTCGTGTTCAATGCCAGCATGCAACATATGTAAGCTACTTGTTTTCTGCCCATCGTGATGGTCCAGTCATTCTAGGGAGGCAGTCTTATGTTTTTAGGTTTCCTCACTCCCTCTTCCCTGTCCCCATTTCAAAACCTTAACAGCACATAGTTATTGGGGTTTTTTTGCACAGGCTTAAGGAGTCTGTCAGATAATTACTTTAGATTTGGGTTGGGCACGTATGGAATTGCCTGAGTGTGATGAATCCCTCATGAACAAATCCATTGTAGTTATGTTACATTTTGTGTATAGTATCATGTGATACTGTTTGTTGTGTTTCTAGCTTACTCACCCTCCATGTCACCACCAGTGAAGCAAGGTCGGGATGGAGAACAGGACTCCACAGATGGTGGCATACTCCATGAGACTGATAGGTCAGTGTGTGTATTTTCTCTGCCTTTGTGAGTGTGTGAGAGAGAGTAGGTGGCACCCCCTACTCTCTCTCACACACTCACACTTGTGTGTGTGTGTGTGTGTGTGTGTTGTGTGTGTGTGTGTATGCGTGCGTGTGCCTCAGTATAAAAACTGTAATGATTGTGTGTGTGTGTGCTTGTATGTGTGTGTGAAAGGGAGGGGTGTCGGGAAAGAGGAGACCCTGATGGTGTGTGTTGCATAAAGCAGATCAGCCAGCACTGTGTATGTGTGTTTGTTCGCATGTGTGTGTGTGCGTATGTGTGTGTGTATATGTGTGTGTTTTTTCAAGTTATGCAGGGTGTATTGACATGTTGACATTGATGTTGGGGTACTACCACCCCACTTAGTTTGTAATTCAAAGTAGCATTCTGCATTTTCTTTTTATAAAAATAAGGAACGAAGTGGGTGGATTAAGCAAATTAGGCATGGGAAAATACCGTTAAAAAATGTTCTTGTGTAATTTGAGTACATGTATGAGTGTGTGCATTCTAGTGTGTGTGTAAGTGTGATGCATACATCAGTGCTTCATATGTATTACACTCCCTGTCTTGTAAGTTTGTAATGCACATTGAGTACAAATTAGTTCGGAAAACAGTGTATACATGAATGAGCTGGCCAGGTCCTGAGGCCCTACCTAGACTATGTTTTACCTAGTCTATGTTTTATACTGGTATTTTATCAGCCTACCACTGGAATTATCTTGGTTACATGTAAATGATGTGTATCTGTGCTAGCAGACTCTTGGAACCTGCACAACACCCTGTACATGAGAAAACTTTTGACATTGGAAAAGTGTTGGGACTTGTGAAACACTGACACCCTCAGAATGATTGGGGCAATAAGCTTTGCATTAGCTGAACAAGCCAACTTTAATGAAGCGGGGTGGGATTGTACTTGTGACATGCCATCTCTGGAGTCCATGACTGTGTGATGATGACATTTTACTGTAACGTTTAGATTGAACAGCAGTTACCGTGAAATCTCCAGACAACTGGAAGAACACCAGTCCAGGCAGCGAGAGCTTCAGCACTACATCAAAATGGTAAGCAGAAGTGTTTTGGGTTTTTTCTTTTTGGGGGGAAGGGGGAAGTGGAGGAGGATCTTTATCTTATTTTTTGTTTCCAGTCTGCTTTGCATTGATATGTGTGAATGTATGTGTGCGTGTGTCTTGACTCTCTCGGTCAAGTATTTTTTAGTTAGTATGGTTTCTTGCATTAGCTGAGCCTATCCACTTATATGGTAAGTGTGTTTATTAAAAAGGGATTTGAAATAAAATCCCTTGTTGACTGTAATTCCATTCAATTTTGTAACCTTTGTATATATAGTGTATTGTTAAGTGGTTTTTGATATGTTCACACCCCTTAGAAATGGGACTGTGGCGTTTTTGAATAAACTACTTATTGTGATTCTGCATGTGGTGTGGCAGTTGTTGGACAAGCCACCCCAACCTGCTGGTGATCAGCCAGAGAGAGACAGCATCCCTGATCCTGATGCCATGGACATCTCCTTCAGCTCTGGTATGTCTTGCTTAGGTTGTGTAACTGTGGCACATGTTTGTGTGTGTTGTCTGTTTGTGTGTGTCTGTTTGTGTGTGTGTGTGGTGTGTGTGTGTGGTGTGTGTGTCATGCACATATACACGAGTTGGTATGGAGATTGTCAGCCATTTTTAATGTGTGTGTGTGTATGATGTCTTTTTCTCCAAAAAAACATCTTCCACTTCTTCATATGTCTTTTGTGTTCATCAGTCCTTCTCAGATTTTTATTTCTTTCTGTTGATATTTTCTGCCTTTCTTTTCCTGAAATGAAATTATGGAAAGACAACAGACAAATATGATTGATGTACCTAGTCTGGTGTCACCAGTATGTAGTGTGTATTTTGTATCGTTTAATCGAAAAACAACTGCGTGGTGTTGCAGTTGCTGCTGAACTTGGCCTAACGGACACTGCTGTGGCCGCACAGATGAACTCTGAGCTTCAGCGTCTGCAACAGTTGAGAGACAGACAGGTCAGTGTTCAAATGTGAAAATTGTGTCGACTATTAATGGACTCACTTAAATATATGTTAGTGTCTGAGCGAGAAACAGTGCTGACCATTACAGTACATTTTCAGTGTGATTTATTATACTCAGTTGGGTCTTATTACACTCATGCATCAATTATTATGCCTAAAAAGGTGTGTGTACGAGTGTGTTACCTACTTGTATGTTTGTTTTTGAATGAATGCAGCTATAATGTCACAGATGGTGTTATTGTTGAATGAATGTAATGTAATGTCAGTTGTGGGTTGTGGCAGTCATGTGGCTGTCCTCATACCAACATGTCAGCCATTTTCTGAAGGTTTGATATATGTTTTCTGGAAACATTGATTCATTTCCAGTTTGTAGTTGTTGTTATATTCACATAAGCCTTTCATTGTTGATATTATCCTTCTAACTACTCACCATGTGGCATTGTGTTATTCTTCATATATATATACTTTTTTTTTTTATCATGCTGTATACATTTGTAAAATGTTCTTGTGTATTCTTGAGTACATGTATGAGTGTGTGTATTCTAGTGTGTGCGTTAGTGTGATGCATACATCAGTGCGTCATATCTATTACACTCCCTGTCTTGTAAGTTTGTAATGCACATTGAGTACAAATTAGTTCGGAAAACAGTGTATACATGAATGATTTATTATTATTATTATCTTGCATATTGCCAGTTTCCAAGACTGGGTGCCGCTGCCACAACACAGTGGTGTGTCCCAGGATTGGTGGCTCCATATACTTTGTAAGATTTTGGTCCCAGTTGCAATAACTGACTACAGGAATGCTGACCTGGTTTAGTGTTCAAGGCATTTGATTAGGCCTCTGATTTACATTGGTTGCATAAATATTGAATCTGAATAATGCTCTAACTGCATTGTTTTTACATCAAATTCAGTAACTGTTGTTTTATGTTAACCTTAGTGACTATCCCTTCCATTGTCCCCCGTAGGGATGCCGGGGGCTCTTTCAGTATAAATAGTATGCCCATCTTCTGGAAATTCTTTGCTAGATATTTCCTCTTTTCTGTCACTCTCTTTGTTTCTGCCTTGCTCCTTTGCTTTCTGTCATTTCTTCCAATCATTTTCTGCCTTGCTGGTCCATTCACCTGTATGTTTTCCATAGTCATGTACTTTCTCTTGGATTGATAATTGGTACATGCAGTAAGTGCATTTTTGGCTCTAGGGAAATGTGATATGTGGCAGCAATTTTAGGTAATAGGTAATTTAGGCCTGTTTTTATATATGCTTTAGTGTCCTTAGTTATGTTTCAATTCATATTCAGGTATGTTTTCAAATCACATGTGTGGTAAATTGGATGGAGTGGTCAGTGCCAGGGGCATCTCCCAAGATTATGTGCGCAAATGCATTAACATGTGTACTTAATTTTCCTTTCCTTTTTTTTAATTTTGTTAAAGTATTTTGTATGTTTTGAAATGCTTATAGCCCTGATATGGCTCTACGCAGTCGGCTGGACTTTAAACAAAATAACAGTAACATTGTGACGTCATTTGAATATCAGCAGGTGTGTGTAGACCATCCATCCCAGCCAGTACGCCATCACAAAAACGGAGGCCGGAAACCCGGTGCAAACCGCAATCCCACACCTCAGGTCAGAACAGGGGGAGCAACACCCCTGTCCCAGCAACAGCAGCAAACAGGGGCTCTGGCCCCTCACCAGCTGGCAGAGATTTCACGACTGCTGGGTCAGTACAGCGAGGATGTGGAGGCCAACCAGGGGTCGTTGTCGCTGAGCGCCCTGCAGTCAGACCCCGCCTCCATGGCCCAGATTCTGCGCTTCCTGGCCTCAATGCCGCAACAGTGAGTGAATTAACCCTTTGACTCCCACATCTTACCCACCACCTGCAAAAACTTAACCCTTGACTCCCTCACCCTATCTACCAGCTTCCTGCAGGAAGCTGGTGGATAGTGTGAGGGACTCAAAGGGTTAAATTTTTGCTTTGCTAGCATAGTTGACCATGCAGGGTTCTGGTAGGCAGGGTGTGGGAGGCATAGGGTGAAAAACTGTTTCACTTTCTTACCCAGTCCGTCACATACCTCATGGGTGATTTTCCTTCCGTCTGAGACGGAATTCCATATTGGGGAAAAATCACAAAAAAAAAAAACAAAAAAAATGTTGGGATACCGATCTGGCGATCGTCGGTTGGACTTGATGCAGGTCCATGTTTTCGTTCGGGTCAACCTTTTTCATCAATTTTCTGCGAGTTCACTTCTGTCGCCACCATCTTTGGAAAATTTGTTCCACACCTGTGAGTGAAAATGCAGTTTTTAACCAGCGAGAACGAAGCGCGGAAGGTTGATTCTGAATGCAAAAACAAATGGAAGAAAGAGTGGCTGAACGAAGTGGACAGTTTGAATCGACCGTTTGGCTTGTGGTTAAAAAAAGTGGATGAAGCAGGTACGGCGTGGTGCCACTTGTGTTAAAAAAAACTTGTTTATAAATCAAACGGCAAGAAAAGCCTTCATGCACACTCGGTCGACCCAACACACTGTTCGAGACTGAGTGCCCAGGCGCACACATCGACTTTGCCTACTGCCGAACCTGTGATGGCTGGTCTTACAACAATGGATCGGATCACGGACGCAAAAATTTGTACATGCACTTTCCTTGCAGAACATTGTTTGCCATTTTCTTTGGCACCAGCACTCATAGATTTTGCAAAAAAATGGGAGAGGACCCCAAAGCACTTAAAGGCCTCAGTATGAACAGAAGTACAGCTGCATACACTTTGACACATGGAGTAGCCCCTGCTTTCAGAGAAGAGCTGCTCAACAAGCTGAAGAAGACTTACTTGTCTTTGTCATTAGATGAAGCAACAAACAATGCCAACAATAAGATGGTGAATGTTCTTGTGAGGGTTTTTAATGAGAACAAAGGGGAGGTGGAGACATTTCTTCTGGGAAGTTTTTCTGAAAATCACGCTACTTCGCAAAATATATTTGCCGGTGTGGCACAGATGCTGCAGTTTGACCAGGCAGCTGCAGGTGGTGATGCAGTTCCTTGGACAAATGTAGTCAGTTCTCTCACAGACAACTGCAACGTGATGAGAGGCAAGAAAGAAGGAGTAGAGACCCTGATAAGAAGACAAAATCCACATCTGTTGGATGTACATGGTGACACAGTGCACATTGTATCAAACATTGCAAAAGAATTTTGCAAGCCCTTCAACAATTATGTAGAAGACTTGGGACAAGATCTGTTTTATGACATAAAGGGCAGTCCAAAGGGAAAGGACCTCATTGCTGAAATGTGCAGCCTGCTGAATGTTGAAGTTCGTATGCTGATCAGACCAGTGGGATCACGCTTTCTTCAGATGATTGAAGTGGCAGAGAGAATTGATCAACAGATGGACGTGATCCACACTTAAGTTCTTAATATTTTTGTGCGAATTGGTTTTGAATGGCGCTACAGACCCGATAATGAAGAGTCGTGGAAATAGCCTGACGCTCCGGAAAATGTTCAGTATTGGAAAAATTTTGGAAAATCACCCATGCATACCTGCATGAAGATAGGAAAGTTCCTAACCCTTTTACTCCCTTACCCTACCCATGAATTGCCGACAGGAAAATAGAAAAGATCATAACCCTTTCAGTCCATCATCCTGTCTGCTAACATCTGCAGGAAGACAGGAAAGACCTTAACTCTTTCACTCCCTCCAACTTCGTGCAAGAAGAAAGGAAAGTTGAGCTCTCTCACCTCTTTACCTTATGCACCGGCATCCTGCTGGAAGGTAAGAAAGGGTTAAGATATGTCCTTTGGCTTTGGCCTCTGTGGGGTTAAATTGAGTTTTATTTTGTTTGGTTTGTGTGTGGGTTTGGCATTTGTTTTAAGAGCATTTCTTCATGCTCAGATAGTTCCAGTGTTAATTTTTGTGAACTCCAAATCTGTCAAGCATTTCAAGTTGATTCAGCAGTAGTAGAGTGGGGGGTTGATATTTTTGTTTGTGTGTGTCTGTCTGTTTTTATAAGTTTGTTTGTTTTCCATCAGCATTTCATTTTACTATCGCAGCAGATTAGGGATAATGTCCACCCACTTCCTAGACAGTATGGTGTTGACACTTTGAAGTCTGTGCAAGAGGGCTGACAGTATTGTGTTGACACTTTGAAGTCTGTGCAAGAGGGCTGACAGTATTGTGTTGACACTTTGAAGTCTGTGCAACAGGGCAGACAGTATGGTGTTGACACTTTGAAGTCTGTGCAATGAGGCTGACAGTATGGTGTTAACACTTTAAGTCTGTGCAACAAGGCAGACAGTATGGTGTTGACACTTTGAAGTCTGTGCAGCAAGGCAGACAGTATTGTGTTGACACTTTGAAGTCTGTGCAACAAGGCAGACAGTATGGTGTTGACACTTTGAGGTCTGTGCAACAAGGCAGACAGTATGGTGTTGACACTTTGAAGTCTGTACAACAAGGCAGACAATATGGTGTTGACACTTTGAAGTGTGCAACAGGGCAGACAGTATGGTGTTGACACTTTGAAGTCTGTACAACAAGGCAGACAGTATGGTGTTGACACTTTGAAGTCTGTGCAACAGGGCAGACAGTATGGTGTTGATACTTTGAAGTCTGTGCAACAAGGCAGACAATATGGTGTTGACACTTTGAAGTGTGCAACAAGGCAGACAGTATGGTGTTGACACTTTGAAGTCTGTACAACAAGGCAGACAGTATGGTGTTGACACTTTGAAGTCTGTACAACAAGGCAGACAGTATGGTGTTGACACTTTGAAGTCTGTGCAACAGGGCAGACAGTATGGTGTTACACTTTGAAGTCTGTGCAACAAGGCAGACAATATGGTGTTGACACTTTGAAGTGTGCAACAGGGCAGACAGTATGGTGTTGACACTTTGAAATCTGTACAAGGCACACAGTATGGTGTTGACACTTTGAAGTCTGTGCAACAAGGCAGACAGTATGGTGTTGACACTTTGAAGTCTGCAACAGGGCTGACAGTATGGTGTTGACAGTTTGAAGTCTGTGCAAGAGGGCTGACAGTATGGTGTTAACACTTTACATGTAAGTCTGTGCAACAGGGCTGACAGTATGGTGTTGACACTTTGAAGTCTGTGCAACAGGGCTGACAGTATGATGTTAACACTTTATATGTAAGTCTGTGCAACAAGGCAGACAGTATGGTGTTGACACTTTGAAGTCTGTGCAACAAGGCCGACAGTATGGTATTGACACTTTAAGTCTGTGCAACACGGCAGACAGTATGGTGTTGACACTTTGAAGTCTGTTCAACAAGGCAGACAGTATGGTGTTGACACTTTGAAGTCTGTGCAACAGGGCTTACAGTATGGTGTTAACACTTTAAGTCTGTGCATCAGGGCTGACAGTATGGTGTTAACACTTTAAGTCTGTGCAACAGGGCAGACAATATGGTGTTGACACTTTGAAGTCTGTGCAACAAGGCCGACAGTATGGTATTGACACTTTAAGTCTGTGCAACAGGGCAGACAGTATGGTGTTGACACTTTAAGTCTGTGCAACAGGGCAGACAGTATGGTGTTGACATTTTGAAATCTGTGCAACAAGGCTGACAGTATGGTGTTGACACTTTGAAGTCTGTGCAACAAGGCAGACAGTATGGTGTTGACACTTTGAAGTCTGTGCAACAAGGCAGACAGTATGGTGTTGACACTTTGAAGTCTGTGCAACAAGGCAGACAGTATGGTGTTGACACTTTGAAGTCTGTGCAACAGGGCAGACAGTATGGTGTTGACACTTTGAAGTCTCTGCAACAAGGCAGACAGTATGGTGTTGACACTTTGAAGTCTCTGCAACAGGGCTGACAGTATGGTGTTGACACTTTAAGTCTGTGCAACAAGGCAGACAGTATGGTGTTGACATTTTGAAATCTGTCCAACAGGGCTGACCGTATTGTGTTGACACTTTGAAGTCTGTGCAACAAGGCTGACAGTATTGTGTTGACACTTTGAAGTCTGTGCAACAAGGCTGACAGTATGGTGTTGACACTTTGAAGTCTGTGCAACAAGGCAGACAGTATGGTGTTGACACTTTGAAGTCTGTGCAACAAGGCTGACAGTATGGTGTTGAAACTTTGAAGTCTGTGCAACAGAGCTGACAGTATTGTGTTGACACTTTGAAGTCTGTGCAACAAGGCAGACAGTATGGTGTTGACACTTTGAAGTCTGCAACAGGGCTGACAGTATGGTGTTGACAGTTTGAAGTCTGTGCAAGAGGGCTGACAGTATGGTGTTAACACTTTACATGTAAGTCTGTGCAACAGGGCTGACAGTATGGTGTTGACACTTTGAAGTCTGTGCAACAAGGCCGACAGTATGGTATTGACACTTTAAGTCTGTGCAACACGGCAGACAGTATGGTGTTGACACTTTGAAGTCTGTTCAACAAGGCAGACAGTATGGTGTTGACACTTTGAAGTCTGTGCAACAGGGCTTACAGTATGGTGTTAACACTTTAAGTCTGTGCATCAGGGCTGACAGTATGGTGTTAACACTTTAAGTCTGTGCAACAGGGCAGACAATATGGTGTTGACACTTTGAAGTCTGTGCAACAAGGCCGACAGTATGGTATTGACACTTTAAGTCTGTGCAACAGGGCAGACAGTATGGTGTTGACACTTTAAGTCTGTGCAACAGGGCAGACAGTATGGTGTTGACATTTTGAAATCTGTGCAACAAGGCTGACAGTATGGTGTTGACACTTTGAAGTCTGTGCAACAAGGCAGACAGTATGGTGTTGACACTTTGAAGTCTGTGCAACAAGGCAGACAGTATGGTGTTGACACTTTGAAGTCTGTGCAACAAGGCAGACAGTATGGTGTTGACACTTTGAAGTCTGTGCAACAGGGCAGACAGTATTGTGTTGACACTTTGAAGTCTGTGCAACAAGGCTGACAGTATGGTGTTGACACTTTGAAGTGTGCAACAAGGCAGACAGTATGGTGTTGACACTTTGAAGTCTGTGCAACAAGGCTGACAGTATGGTGTTGAAACTTTGAAGTCTGTGCAACAGAGCTGACAGTATTGTGTTGACACTTTGAAGTCTGTGCAACAAGGCAGACAGTATTGTGTTGACACTTTGAAGTCTGTGCAACGAGGCAGACAGTATGGTGTTGACACTTTGAAGTCTGTGCAACAAGGCTGACAGTATGGTGTTGACACTTTGAAGTCTGTGCAACAAGGCAGACTATGGTGTTGACACTTTGAACTCTGTGCAATAAGGCAGACAGTATGGTGTTGACACTTTGAAGTCTGTTCAACAGGGCAGACAGTATGGTGTTGACACTTTGAAGTCTGTGCAACAAGGCAGACAGTATGGTGTTGACACTTTGAAGTCTGTGCAACAGGGCAGACAGTTTGGTGTTGACACTTTGAAGTCCTTGCAACAAGGCAGACAGTATGGTGTTGACACTTTGAAGTCTGTGCAACAAGGCTGACAGTTTGGTGTTGACACTTTGAAGTCTGTGCAACGAGGCAGACAGTATGGTGTTGACACTTTGAAGTCTGTGCAACAAGGCAGACAGTATGGTGTTGACAGTTTGAAGTCTGTGCAACGAGGCAGACAGTATGGTGTTGACACTTTGAAGTCTGTGCAACAAGGCAGACAGTATTGTGTTGACACTTTGAAGTCTGTGCAACAAGGCAGACAGTATGGTGTTGACACTTTGAAGTCTGTGCAACAAGGCAGAGAGTATTGTGTTGACACTTTGAAGTCTGTGCAATGAGGCAGACAGTATGGTGTTGACACTTTGAAGTCTGTGCAACAAGGCAGACAGTATTGTATTGACACTTTGAAGTCTGTGCAACAAGGCAGACAGTATGGTGTTGACACTTTGAAGTCTGTGCAACAAGGCAGACAGTATTGTGTTGAGACTTTGAAGTCTGTGCAACAAGGCTGACAGTATGGTGTTGACACTTTGAAATCTGTGCAACAAGGCAGACAGTATTGTGTTGACACTTTGAAGTCTGTGCAACAAGGCAGACAGTATTGTGTTGACACTTTGAAGTCTGTGCAACAAGGCAGACAGTATTGTGTTGACACTTTGAGGTCTGTGCAACAGGGCAGACAGTATGGTGTTGACACTTTGAAGTCTGTGCAACAAGGCAGACAGTAAGGTGTTGACACTTTGAAGTCTGTGCAACAAGGCAGATAGTATTGTGTTGACACTTTGAAGTCTGTGCAACAAGGCTGACAGTAAGGTGTTGACACTTTGAAGTCTGTGCAACAGGGCTGACAGTATTGTGTTGACATTTTGAAGTCTGTGCAACAAGGCTGACAGTATGGTGTTAACACTTTAAGTCTGTGCAACAAGGCTGACAGTATAGTATGGTGTTGACATTTTGAAGTCTGTGCAACAAGGCAGACAGTATTGTGTTAACACTTTAAGTCTGTGCAACAAGGCAGACAGTATGGTGTTAACACTTTGAAGTCTGTGCAACAAGGCAGACAGTATTGTGTTGACATTTTGAAGTCTGTGCAACAAGGCTGACAGTATGGTGTTAACACTTTAAGTCTGTGCAACAGGGCTGACAGTATGGTGTTAACACTAAGTCTGTGCAACAGGGCTGACAGTATGGTGTTAACACTTTGAAGTCTGTGCAACAAGGCAGACAGTATGGTGTTGACATTTTGAAGTCTGTGCAACAAGGCAGACAGTATGGTGTTGACATTTTGAAGTCTGCAACAAGGCAGACAGTATGGTGTTAACACTTTAAGTCTGTGCAACAAGGCAGACAGTATGGTGTTGACATTTTGAAGTCTGTGCAACAAGGCAGACAGTATGGTGTTGACATTTTGAAGTCTGTGCAACAAGGCAGACAGTATGGTGTTGACATTTTGAAGTCTGTGCAACAAGGCAGACAGTATGGTGTTGACATTTTGAAGTCTGTGCAACAGGGCAGACAGTATGGTGTTGACAGTTTGAAGTCTGTGCAACAGGGCAGACAGTATGGTGTTGACAGTTTGAAGTCTGTGCAACAGGGCAGACAGTATGGTGTTGACAGTTTGAAGTCTGTGCAACAGGGCAGACAGTATGGTGTTGACACTTTGAAGTCTGTGCAACAAGGCAGACAGTATGGTGTTGACACTTTGAAGTCTGTGCAACAAGGCAGACAGTATGGTGTTGACACTTTGAAGTCTGTGCAACAGGGCAGACAGTATGGTGTTGACATTTTGAAGTCTGTGCAGCAAGGCAGACAGTATAGTGTTGACACTTTGAAGTCTGTGCAACAGGGCAGACAGTATGGTGTTGACATTTTGAAGTCTGTGCAACAAGGCAGACAGTATGGTGTTGACACTTTGAAGTACATTATCAGAGAGGAAGAATGCCATCTGACACAGAACCAGGTATTGGGATGGGGGGGGGGGGGGGGGGGGTGCAGCAGCAGCACCTGGCAGTGGATGTGTTTCCATCAATTTATCGAACATCCAGTTGAATATTTTGCGGTTGGTATGGCCTCTCAGAGTCACTGAGCTTATGCACTTGTAAGACATGGGTAACTATGTTTATTAAAAGGGATTTGAATAAAAAATATCTCCCATTTATGTTGTTTGCAAAGTTAATTAGTATTGTTTTTATTTTATAATGGGAAAAACGTGTTGATTTTTCATGTGTATTGTGTTCAGACAAGAGGCAGAAGGAGAAAAATCATCAAGCGCAAAGAGTTCCCCCCGACAGCAACAGACACGCAGAACAAGGGAGCAGCAACGGTTGAAAAAACAGGCTGATCTTCGGCACCATTCGGTATGTAGCAGTGTAATCTGTTAAGAGTAGTTTGTGTGTGTGTGTGTGTGTGTGTCCGTGTGTGTGTTTGTGTCTGTGTGAGAGACATTCACAACCAGGGAGTAGCAGCACTTGAAATTAAAGGCTGAACTTGAGCACCGTTCTTTGTGTTGCATTATTTTCAGAATAGTTGTGTTTGCATCTGAAGTGTATCTGTGTGGATGTGGAACTCGGAAGCAGCAGTACTTGAAAATGTTTCAAGCATGTGTGTTTTCAAACATGCATGTATGTGTGTGAGAAACAAAAAGAGAGTCCATTTGGCTGCTTTAAGGTAATGGAAATGCTGCTTCCAAGACCAACCTGAGGTTTACAGGTCTGTATCAGAATAATTTGCATTTGATGTCTCCTTTGCAAAATAATATTTCCTTACATTTGATACCAGGCATTATCAGTTGTTCTGTTGTTAAGCTTAACAGCCGTTATCTGTGTCAGGTGGGACCAGACACAAGTTTGTGTTCATCCCTCTCAGCGGCCACAGACAAGCCAGAAAAGACCATGGCCTCCTCCACACGGTCCTCAAACACCTCCACCTCCACACGCAAACCAGACAAAAAATCGCTCAATGGGGCATCTGCTTCCACCACCGTCTCTGCTGCCAAGCAAAGCTCCCGGCCTCTCAGTCGAGAGCAGCATCCTGTCTGGAAGTAAATTTGATTTTTTTTTTACTGGTTTTCTTTGTTGATGGTTGATTGTTAATGTGAACGTTTTGAAGCATGCTTTATTTCTCACACTGCCGAAGAAAGTTCAGTGTTGCACTTTTACTGTTGAATGGAATAGAGTAGCTTTTGTGTGTGTGTGTGTGTGTGTGTGTGTGTGTGTGTGTGTGTGTGTGTGTGTGTGTGTGTGTGTGTGCTTACCTGCCAGGGTGTGTTTGCACATGTGCATGCAGGTTTTTGTTGTGTATGTGCATACATTCACGCATTCATAAGAGTTGTGTACATGTGTGTGTGTGTGCTGTACAAAAAGGCTTGCATAGAAAAGTAAATGTAGCAGCAACTTTTCATCATGCTAGGGAAGTTTGAAGAAGGATTGGCCAGCGATATTACTTTAGTTGTGATGCTATTTCTTTTAGGTTAGTGTAGGTCATTGAATAGCTTAATACATACAGGCAGTGTTCCTCTGCTCATCATCACCTACATGGTCAGCAAAAAAGGGGATGGTGTGGTTGTGGAAAATAACCACCTTATGCCCATAAGATATTCAGGGGGCGGGGGGGACCTGGTGTTTTAGCAGCAATAATTTGTGTATATGTTGGTGCAGTGCTGACGTGGAATTCCAGTTCCTAAGTCTGGTACAGTACTGTCTGTACACAGCAAGACCAAATCATTGAGTATGGAAATTGTTGCTGTCAAACGTGGCAGAGAAGTGTTGATTAAATCCTCTTGGTCTGTTAGTGCTCATGACAGAATTGTTAGACACTTGAAGTTCATGACAGAATTGTTAGATGATTGAAGTTCATGACAGAATTGTTAGATGTTTGAAGTTCATGACGGAATTATTAGATATTTGAAATAGTCAGCTGCTCTGTTTGGTTTAAGTTTTTATTAGTAAGAAAAATAGAACCCATTGCCTAATGGTGAGTGTATTTTCTGCTGTTTGGAATATGTGAAGTTCTGAGTTTGATGCCCTTTAACAAGTTGGAGAGTTTATTCATTTGTTTGTGAAGTTTTTATGTTTGCATGCAGAAATGTACTGAAATGGTTGTGAGTGCAATTTTTGTAGTTAATGCTTTGGTTTTATTTGTAAACTGTTATAGTTTTCGGACTGCCATAATTTTCGGATTGCAAGTATGAGGTTCTCTCCAGCAGAACCGGCATAAGGCACATTCCCAGTTGTTTTTTTTTTTTGGAAAAGAATCTGATTTTGTCTATATAAAGGAATGATGATGAGATGCTCTTATTTATGAAGAACAGACATGACAACCAAAACTGAAATACTAGCTGATAACACACAATGAAAGCAGACCAGAAACCAATAAGACAGAACACCAGCATGCACAACCACAAAGTATTGCAGGCAGATAACCTTATGATCAGAAGACTTGCTTAGGAAGCAAAGTTATCCATACTTCATCCCAATGGATTTTTTGTCATTCCATCAGATAGAGTTTGAGAGATTGTCTTATTACTAGTCTTGAGATTGTCTTGTTCCTTGTCTTTTATATGAGAAATTGTCAGGTTACTAGCGTTTCATGTGAGAAATCATCTGGTTATGAGTCCTTTATGTGAAAAATTGGTTACTAGTCTTTCATGGGAGAAATTGTCTGGTTACTAGTCTTTCACAAGAGCGATTGTCTGGTTACTGTCTTCACATGCGATTGTCTGGTTACTAGTCTTTCATGAGACTGGTTACTAGTTTTTCATGAGATTGTCTGGTTACTGGTCTTTCATATGAGACTGGTTACTAGTTTTTCACATGAGATTGTCTGGTTACTGGTCTTTCATATGAGATTGGTTACTAGTTTTTCACATGAGATTGTCTGGTTATTAGTCTTTCACATGTGATTGGTTACTTGTCTTTCGCATGAGATTGGTTGCTGGTCTTTCACACAAGGACTTGTCTGGTTACTAGTCTTACATGAGAAATTATCTGGTTACTATTTTTTCACGCAAGAAATTGTCTGGTTGCTAGTTTTTCATCTGAGATTTGACTGGTTACCGGTCTTTCACATGAAATTGTCTGGATGCTATTTCTTCATGTGAGATTGGTTATTAGTCTTTCACATGAGATTGGTTCTTAGTCTGTCACACATGAAATTGTCTGGTAACTAGTCTTTCACATGAGAAATTGGTAACTGGTCACTTGAGTAATTGTTTGGTTACCAGGTCTTCACATGAGACAGTAAATCAAGGTTTATGTCCTGCATATACATGACTCAGAC
Source organism: Monoplex corrugatus (assembly GCA_030674185.1). Classification (NCBI taxonomy): domain Eukaryota; kingdom Metazoa; phylum Mollusca; class Gastropoda; order Littorinimorpha; family Ranellidae; genus Monoplex; species Monoplex corrugatus. Next base: position 26,323,746 of record JAPXFY010000021.1, read on the forward strand.
GAAGTACCACAGTAGTTGTTGTGTTGCCCAAGGCATCAGTATTATGTTACTGTTATAAATTTGGCTAAATTGTTATATTAGTGTTATTATAATTACAGATCATGGCTATCTAGATTATGTTGTTATAAATTATTATTGCATTGCGCCATTCGGTAAAGTTGTGGGCGTACTGCTCACTGCTTATAATTTTTTAATGTAAACAGAGAACTCAAACCATTAGGCCTACTTGCCATGTTCCACTATGTTGTTGCATAGTTGCATCTTTGGTGGGCATGTATGCTGTGTGCATATTTGATATTCTGCATGCATATATACACACAAAGGGAGTTTAAGCACTGACAGGTCTGCATACATGTTGACCTGGGAGATGAGAAAAATCTCCACCATTTATCTGTAAGATGGAGTGTCTTGGCTGATTAAACCCAGGACTGTCTGATTGGAAGTCTGATGTTACCCAGTTTGGAACTGGGCCTACCATTCTTTTAAAAAATCCATGCAGTTGGTACTGGATAACAGAAGTACACAAATGCAGAGATGAATGAGCAGTGACATACATTACTACGACATCTCGCTTGGGAAAGAGCTGTCCAGATATCATGCGAAATAAAATCTGTTGTGACATAAATAAAGATTGTCACACAATGACCTGTTCAAAAGCCTGATAGTTATTATCATGTCAGGAGGACTGTAGATAAAAAATCAAGTTTTTTTTTTTTTTTGAAACTGGTTGTTTTGAACCAGGTTTAGAAACAAACAGTGCATTAGCTGCAGTCAGAATTACAATTAAAATTTTCTTTGTGTGTAAGTTATAACTGATTTGTAGATGTAGGGAAGGGAGTATATTGCCATATAATCGTAATGCATGTTAATTTGTTTTCATTGCTAATGGATTTCTGTTTCTTCACTCATATCGTACTTTCGTACTCTAAAATTGTATTTGTTCATTGTAAATTATGAATGGATTGTTGAAAGGGAGACAAACCCATGCAATCCTTTTGTAGAGGTTCAAGTCTTAATGTGAATAGTTTTATTGTTTGTTACAGTTATGAATGAAATGTAGAGAGACAGCTAGTGTGATTATTTTACAGAGATACGATGTAATGAACAACTGTGCACAGTGTTGTTATTTTCAATCTGTACAGGTCCACGACACAGAAAGGCGGTGCCTCAAAACTTCCTAAGAAGTGATGAACACTTTAACGTAGTCTTGGGAATGCTTGTCAAAGAAAATGGACTTGAATGGCTAACTTGATGTCAGTATTTGTGTGTGTTCTACACATGTTGTGCTGTATTCCAAAGAAACAGAGTCTACTGGGAAAGAGTATACAGTGAATTCACACACAAAAACCTTGTGCTGCAAGAACGGTGTTCATTTTTCATGATGTGAATGTGCCTGTGTACGATTTGCTCCAGAAATATAAGGTACTAACAAAGGATAACAATCTGCATTATCAACCATGCCTCTCCAATACCTTTAACAGGTTGTTACTGATAGATTGTTGTTGTTTTTTAAATTCAAATGAGGACTGTTGGAAAAGGTTTAACTGACATTTATGGCATTTTGTTGAACTTGGAAATGATGTGACTTTTTGGTTTTGATTTTGATTTTTCTTTCATTGCCCATGTGGTCAGCTTAGCCATGAAAACAAATGTGAAAAGCATCCCACTGTTTTAGACATATTTTAATCATTCTTGGTCTGATCTGCATTAATACAACATGCTGTTGATCCAAGAATTGGAGTTCAAAACTGGGTGAAATTTATCCATAAAAAGCAAAATTGTAACAAGGAAAAGAAACATTTTTCACAAGTTAATGATCATGCCTTTTCAATGTTTTACAGTCTTAGCTGTACTAGGCAATGCATATCAATTTTTAGTCTTGATTTATGCTAAGCTTATGTCTAGGTGAATTTTATGACTATCCACCCATAAACAGCTAAAAAGAAAATTATCTCCCATGACATGTTTTACTACAGATGCAAAGCTATCACTGGTTGATCTAAATCACTCTTGAGTTTTTCATTCTAAGTAGAAACTGTGCTGTGATACAGTTCAACTTGTGTAAATGAACATGAAAACGCCTTTTTTGTGTGTGCTGCTGTCATATTATTTGTAGACTGCAAACAAGAAAGTGTTTCATTTGGGTTGTTTTTTTTGTGTGTTTTGTTATGTTTTTGTTTTATTTGTTTCTTTTTTAAAGAAAGCTATTTCAGGAAAATTCTTAGTTTTACTCTGCCTCTCAGTGACACAGTATTAGAAAACAAAACTACTGCTAGCATACAAAAACTGGCTGAGCATCAGTGAGTAAATTTGAACGTTCTGTATCTATGGATCTGTCGGTGATTATATGATTCTACATATTGGAAAGATTTTAAAATCTATTTTAGACTTGAAAGGATAACCGTGAGCTTGGTTTTTAACTGTCTTTTTAATAAGGCTTAAGTGTTGTTTTTGATGTGGTGTTAGCCCTGATATGGCTGTAGTAGTCAGCCAGGCTATAAACAGTATGAACCTGAGCCTGAAAGCAGAAGCCTGGGGTTTGTTCAGGATGGGATTTTCACACTCAGACAATTCCACATGCGTTCCACCAAAATCTGTCTGTAGTTACCTGGCAGACTCCTTGAACTCTTGCAGAAACCACATGTACTGGCAAAGTCTTGAAATGGGAATAGGAAATGGGACTTCGGAAATACTGCCATCACCAGTATGATTGGAGTATTACATGTAAGACAGGCAGCAAACTTTATTTTGTGGCGTGGGATTAAATTTGAGATATGAGACCTTGAGTCCACAGCTCTGTTAGTAGAGCGTCGAGTCAGTGAGCAGTACAAAGCATTCTTTGAGGCATGCTTGTAGAGCGTCGAGTTAGTGAGCAGTACAAAGCATTCTTTGAGGCATGCTTGTAGAGCGTCAAGTTAGTGAGCAGTACAAAGCATTCTTTGAGGCATGCTTGTATAAAATAAAATATTTCAATGCGAGAGAGAAAGAGAGAGTTTGTTGATGCGTTTATTACCAACATGTGATTGCTAAATGCCATGTTCATGAATGTGTGTGTGTGTGTGTGTGTGTGTGTGTGTGTGTGTGTGTGTGTGCGTGTGTGTGTGAAAGAGAGAGAGAGAGCAAGACTGGTGGTGTGTAAAGATGTATAGATGTATTGTCTTATTGGCTTATCTCATACAATTAGTCATTGATTAGGTCATGTTACTAGTGTCTGACCCACCTGTTCTGAGATTATGGATCATGTTGTATTGGGATTATCTGTCCAGGTTCGAGTTATAGTGTTTGGATTGTCTATCCAAGTTGAAGTTTGTAAAGATGTTGACTCATTGTATAAGGTTCTGTGATGAAGATTTAGTTAACTTTCTTGAGGCTGGTAATGACAACTGATGCTGAAGTTTTTTGTGTTTTTTGGTTAATCATGAGTTGAAAACTTTGTCATAAGTTGAAAGCTTTGATTGCTGAAATTTTTGTCATACAGTACCCTACTGAAACAAACTGACATTTTGTTTTGTTAGATGTTTCTCTTTTTGTTCAATTTCATTTATTCACTTTTTTAATTTTATGATTATAGACAGGGACACATTGACCTTTCATTATGATTATTATGATTGGCAATGGAGTACAATGGATGCAAAAATTAAAGTCTCCTCCTGTTTTGGAACCACTGGAGCTATCTAGTTTGTTTTCAAGTAGTCAGGGTCCCTTTGTCTTGTCATGCTGTCTTTTCCTCACAAGACTTTTATTTCTGCCTTCAAGATCATTGACCTTCATTTCTTCCAAACTCAATCCTTAGCTCCCCAAAGACAGAGTAGGGCAGGATAAAGAACGGTCATACACACAAAAACAAATCCCTTTGCTAGGTATCTAGATAGGTTTGTATGAACTTGCATGCTTAGATAGGGGGTGCTCGAAGGACCTCAAGCATGTGTAAGAGAAAAAAAAAGACCTGTTGTTGTTGTTATTATTATTATTATTAACAATTAAATTATTTCACCTGCAGATTATAGAAATGTCAAATAACAATTACTCTGTATGTGATATGTGCTAAACATGGAACTAATTCACCTAAGAGAAGACATAGAAACTGCAGTATTGCTAGGCATTTCGACTTGTGATTTCGAAACATACTTCTGAGCATTGCGTTTCTGTGTCATCTCTTTGACCAGATAATAGTTTTATTACTTCCCCTCCAGCAAGTGACTTGACGGTGATCTTGATGGTGAAAAGAAAGATCCTGAGAATTTGCAAGTCCCAAATGACTTTAGAGAATATCACTAGACAAGTACGTAAGGGAGATTGTGTGAATATTTGGACTAAGAAAAACAGGCTAGTTGATGTTACTTTTGAAGTTGACTATATGTTACTTTTGAAGTTGTGGGTCCTGTGCTTTTTCTCATATCTGTTTCAGTTAGTATACCTTTGAGTGGTGCTAGTCCTGCATAATATTAATAATACCATGTCAGAATATTTTTCGTTTTGTTTTTAGCCATTTACATGTTCTTCGAGTATTAATAAGTTTGTAACACTACATCCTCTGCAAACTTCATTGGGACATTGTCATTCACATCTTTCATTCAAAAACATTATCATTTACTATTTCATAAGATCAGTCTTGCCAATTCCTCTTGTTTCATATGTCCACATCCTTTCAACAACAAAAAAAAGGGGGGATGGGGGTGGGGAGAGAATGAAAAGGGCCAGTAAAGATCCGGATCAAGAATTGTCCTTCATGTGTACATACAGCTGGAAAAAAATATTTTTAGCAACTATTTCTTGGTAATTTATAGATGGAACAGTCTTGTTTTAAAGCGTCACAAAGTAGTCTTGTGTTAAGTTTGATTAGTCTTTGTCCCTAATGTTGTTCATACTCTTGCAGATCAAAACAAAAACTTCATCAAATTTGAGCCATGGAGAGTGCCAGTCATGGAGTTGTAAACATACCAATTCTGACATAGCTGACCTATTTTTCTTTTTTAGGATCAGATAGACTGCGAAAAATGCTGCCAGGAAAAAGAAGAGTGTTAGAATAACATGACGACTGTGTTAGTTTTAGATGATAATGAAAGTTATTATTGTTAAATTTTATTTAGATGTTAACATTTTCTAGCTTAACATTCCTTTTTCAAGCAGCATCATATCCTTTTGACTCTCGTACCCTGCCATCATCTGCAAAAAAGTAACCCTTTGACTCCCTCACCCTGTCCACCAGCTTCCTGCAGGAAGCTGGTGGATAGGGTAAGAGAGTCAAAGGGTTACGTTTTTGATTTGCTAGCATGATTGACAATGTAGGATGCTGGTGGACAGGGTGCGGGAGCCAAAGGGATATAGGACATTTATTACCTCCCAACCTCCAGTATGCGTTTTTATTTCCCACAGCATTGTTTCCCCACAAGGTTTCTTTGTTTTGTTTCTGTTTTTTCAGACCAGATACCTGTAGTCATTATGTTTGCTCATCTTGTATGCTTGTGCTTACCCTTGCAAGGAAGACAACCCTACTTTCCCTCTCTTGGGGGCCCGATGATCTGTACCTTCATTCACTTTCCTTAATTAATAATAATATACCCCTGGCAGTCGTTTTCTCTTTATTATTATTGTTATTTTGGTGCTGGAGATGTGAGATTGTTAGGGCTTCTGTTTACCTCAGTATGTCTGTTTTCATCAGTTTAGAGGACAACATTATAAAGTAACCATTCTTGAGTGAACTTTTAGTTAAACCTGAAAAAGAAAAAGTATTTTGATGATTTTGTGACTAAGTTTGGACTATATATTATCAAAAGACATGGATTAAAGATAAAATAAATTATTACATAATTCATGGGAGTATGTGTGCTTGTGGTTTTTTTGTTTGTTTTGGTTTGTTTTTTTTCTTGGGGTTTTCTTGGTTACCCCTTTTTTTTTTTCAAGTCAGTGCTGGATCTTGTTCTCTTCCTGATTTTAACTCATTCTGTCTTTCACACATCTGCACACACACACACATGTGTCTTCTAAAACAAAACATCTAAGTTTGTTACAATAAAAATATTTTATTTGGCCAATGTGACACAACTTTGTTTAAACAGAATGCTATCTCAGAAGTAGTGTAAAAAAATAACTGCTCATTGAATGGACTCAGAATATGTACCCGTTTATGTCTGAATTTCAGTGTTATGTTCTTCAGCATTATTGAGATTATTTTCATAGTTATACAGATATCCTTTCCAATTTCACTTTTCACTGCATATTTCAAATTACTAGAAGCATTACACAAAGATGCCAAAGAGTTCTCTCCTTGGACCCTGGTCTCTGGAGAAGTTGAAATACAGAAATTCAGCAGGTACCAAATTTTTTTTAAACTTTCATGCAAAATGCGATACACTACAGCTAAAAAAACAAACCTTTCAATTGTTCAATGTGGAACTGTTTAACTGGTAAACAAAAACTTTTTAACATACTCAAAACAATACATCATATTCAGTACACAATTCATAGTAACTTGAAAGACAAATTATTCACCAACTGTCTTTTTCAGGACACTGGTATCTTGACTAGAAGTTGAGATCACAGATAAAGATGATAGGCCTACCACTTCAAAAGTACTTAAACTTACAGCTCAATTCTTCATGCTGTCTGGACAAGTCATTCTCAAATGTTTTACAATTTAGAGCGTGTATAATTAAGTGTGAAAATGAAAAACAAGAACTTGAACATACTGTCATCAACAAACTGATTTTTTTTCGTTTGGATTCTGTCATCTACCTTGAAATTTACTAAGATAACACTTTCTTCACAAGACACTGCCATGGATGACCAAACAACGCAAAAATAAATCTGATAAACAAGAACTTGAATATACTATAAATAGTAAACTAACAGAATAGCTAAACACATGTGAAGATAAGTTACAGGTCAAACAAAATTCTCCTTTGAATCCTTGAGGAGAAGTTCAGATGAGAGCTTTTTTTGTTTGTTTTGTTTTGTTTCATTTTCTAAATGTTCAAAGTATGTTTATATACAGCATGACATAATATACTGATTGAACACAGTCTTCAATTTCACATATATATATCATTATGGAATATGTACTATATATGATAAACAAGGACTTAAACTCTGTCAACAATATAGTATAATCTGTATAATACACACAAGAAGAAGGATGCATGACTAGGTACACTAATTTCAAACATACATGTATATAAGGATTGGAGGGATGAATAGATAGCATACATAAAAAAAACCATGCCTCTTCGATAATATACAGTATTATATACATATCTAACACCTTGTGAAATCTTCATTACAAATGGACAATACATCAGATTTTTTTTTATTGTTTTATATCTGCATCACATTTTTTAAAATCGTTTCTCTTAACAAGTTATTGTCCTACCCAAAATTTAGAAATGTGCAAAGTATTTGTAAGCACTTTCTTTACAGTCTGTTTCAGACTGTCTGCATATAACAACGTATATCTGGTATGTTTGTGACATAACTCTACAATGCTTTTGGAGGTGTGTATTTATATAATGTGTGTGAGAATGTGTGTGTGTGTGAGAGAGAGAGAGAGAGAGAGAGAGAGTGTGTGTGTGTGTGTGTGTGTGTGTGTGTGTGTGTGTGTGTGTGTGTGTGTGTGGTGGAGACAGAGCATAATCGCCACCATTTGGAAACAGGAATGGTGTGTTGAACACTGAAGGTTTTTAAAAACAAAACAAAACCAGAATTTTTAAAAACAAAACAAAACCAGACAACAAAGAACTACTTACAATGGATGCCCAAATGAACAATACGCAGGAGATCAGAATGCCACTGTCTTAACTGTCCGGAAGTCATCACCTATTCACATTCATCTCTCGGTATCCTTTTTGCCCTTCAAAAAAGACTTAAAATTCACTTAAGACTATGAGACAATAAACAATTTTCTTTAATTTTAAATTAGGAAAACAAAATCCACACACAAAAACAATAAAACACAAAAATAAATTACAAAAACAAAATACACACACAAAAACAACAATAAAAACACAAAAATTAAATTAAGACCATGAGTAAGACAATAAACATGTATCAGACTAGAATTTACACATTTCGCCGACTGTGTGTGGTTCCTAAAATTCAAACAAGCGAAAATCCCATAGCTCTGACATAAATCATAAAATATCAATCTCTATACACAAAACAAAGCTGACAGGATAGGCACTGAAAATCATGCTACAGGGCCTTTCCTTGGGTACAGGAGATGGAACTGAGCTTCCAAATATTTACAGAGCAGTGCTCATATCACACAACAGTCTACACACGTTTGGACTGGCCTTAGAAAGACCTCGAGATGTTGCAAATAACAAGAATGACTAGAGGCTTTGTAGGAAAACTGTTCTATACAATGTTAAATTAATTATGACATATTAACTTATTCAATACAATGTCAAACTAATAATCACATATCTATGTTTGACAAAAATATTCACTTATTTAATACAACCAAACAGTAATAACCACAGATCTGTCTTTCACAAATAAATTAACTAATTTAATACATCAAACTAATAACTACATATCTGTGTTTGACAAGATACAAAACTGACAACTGCACAGCATTTCATTATCATATATTTGTGTTTGACAAGATAACACATCAATAACTCCTCATATCAACAAACTCCCACATCTGAAATATGAATCAAAGTGACTGTCAGCTTTCAAGCAAATATGAACAAAAAACAAAAAAAAACCATACACATAAATACAATACATTTACAATATGACAAAGACAGGCTTAAATTTTTTGGCCAACTGGCCTTTGTCAAGCATATACAAAAGATGACAAAGAATAATTGCCATTTTCTCCTGCTGAACTCCATGTTTCAGATTTTTTTTCTCTAGTGTTGTGCATTTATTATTTATTTTTTGTTGTCTTTTGTATACAGTTGATAGAGGCCAGTCAGTCAAAACCTTGGCATGTCTTGTTTTATTATTAAATATGTGCTCTATTTTTGTGTTTTTCTGGTTCTTATATTTGAGCTTGAAAACGACAAGCCCACAAACAATCAAGTCGGGTTTTCAAGAAACATCAAGACTTCCCACCTAATCTACTGTCTTTAATTTTCAGTCAACCTGCCATGTAGCCTGATAAATCTCCTGCATCATATAAAAGGGGCTGGGTTCATGTGGCAATACCATCCTGTGAGGGTAGAAGGTGTAGTCATCAGGGTAGTGCAGAAGGTTGGTCAGGCTTGATGTGTAGATGTCGGCAAAGCGCGCCAAACGACGAAAAAAGTAGGTGGGGTTGTGGTGCGTTCGGAACAGGCTGCCGAAGTGCGGGTTGTTGATGGACTTGGCAAATTGCCTTTACAAAAAAAAACAAAAAATGAAAAAAGTCACGTCATGCTTAACAATTTCCCTTTTATCTGATAGACCAAATAAACCAAAAATGACATAACTAAAAAGCAGCAGCTAATTTCTTTGTGGTCATTCAGCTTACATTATAAGAACAGCCAGGTGCTACTGAAACTAGGATTAACTCTAATTGACTATAGGCAACTCCACTTGACAGCTTGTCAGACAATTGTAGGCTACTGTAGTCGAATTCTTTTCTACATGAGACAAAAGCAAGACTGATGGAAAGTCTAAAGTTATGAAAGTATAGTGTCCTTAGGCTATCCAATATTCTGCTTGTAGAAGAAGTATTCCAGCTGTGCACTAGCTGTCTGAAGCCAGTGCACTGGGCAAGGTCTGGCTGGAAGATCAGTGGTGAAAGGGTTAATGTATTAAACATATTCTCAACTCCGATGTCTGGAGTTCAATCCTATCCTGCAACACAAAATTTGGCTTCTTCAGTGCCCATCGTACTGCTCCAATCATTCCGGTGGTATGGGTGTTTCACAAGTACTGTTCCTCTCCCATTTTAAGACTATGCCAGTACTTAGCATTTTGTGCTGGTTGGAATCTGCCCAGATTTGGATAGAGGGCATATGGAATTGTCATAGTGCGACGAATACTTCTTGAACAAACTCCAAACTCCAGTACAGTCAAACATAATTCACTTTAAAAAAAAAAAACAATAAGCAGCTGAGAAATCCCTGCTCAAATGTTTTTTTTTCAAATATGGAGCAACAGTGAGAATAAAAATAGGTCAACCCCATTTTAAACTAGACAATTGCTATTTCCCACTGGACAGAATCTGTGATCTAAATTTGGTAAAGATCCATCCTTACAATGGCAAGAAATCTTTGCTGACACATTAACTCTTTGACGACGGGCTACTTTGATCGAAGTAACAGCTGAGTTCTCACTGAGGACGGGCTACTTCGATCATAGTAACAGACGGTCTAGGGTACATAACTCCCTCTACTTTTATTATGCTAATGATTTAGTAGTTGGCAGTTGCTTCCCTTGTGGAGGGAACTTCCGTTGAACGCTTCAGCTACGTTTTGCCGGTTTCTTTGTCTAAAATCGATGGATAAGTTCACTTGCACCCGGTTCTCAGTGATTTCACTGTGGCAGCCCTGGGCCAGCAAGAGAGCTCAGCTGTGGCAAGTGCAGCCACACAAGTTAACCCATTCAGTCCAGTATCCACCTCGCAAACAGCCAGCTAGCCTGCACATGCACAGTAACTTCGGTGCATTCTTTCTTGTTCCTTCTCTTATTTGAGCTCAATTTTTACACCATCGGGTGAGTTGTCACTTCAAACAGGGCTGACAGGGTTCAAAGTGTGTGACCACAGGTATGATGAACAAAATCGTTGTTCATCCACGATCATCATCAACCATTTATTGTCAGTTTAAGCTTTCTGCTGCACTGACATTTCAAGAACAGTAATAAACAGAGCAAAAGAAAGGATAACAATTAAAATGCATCAAGAATAAAATCTGGAATGCATCAAGAATAAAATTTGAATCAAATAATTTAAAAATTTGATTGAAAATTAAATCAACAATCAGACTGGGAAAACACTTTACAACTGTAATTCAAAACTTCAAATAAAAATCATCACACCATGGGGAAAACTCACACACACACACACACACACACACACACACACACACACACACACACACACACACACACACTGTTAGCATTACAGACATAAACTTATACACACGTACATGCACACACACAAACACAAACATACACGGTGCAGATGCAGACACACAATTTCTCAATTAAATATATGACACATGCATGTGAACACACACACACACACACACACACACAACACACACACACACACACCCTTTACCGCCAACCACACAAACACACACAGAGACTCCTTCTCTTCAATTTACTTTACATGTGATTTTGCAATAAAACTATGACTACCTGCTGACAGAAAATCAATCCTGTAAACACTAACACATTCATAAATAACACTATGGATTTTACCTCAGCATGTCTCTCTCTTCCAGCCATTCGCAAATAATTTTCTTGCCTTCAGCTGAACACTGGTGCTGCAAACATACAGACTTATCAAATCCTGATAATTCTTTGGTTAATATTGTTAAAAGAGAGAGAGTGTGTGTGTGTGTGTGTGTGTGTGTGTGTGTGGCGCGCAGTGTGCGTGCTGCATGTGTGTGTATGTTGGTGTGCATGTGTGATGTATGGGTGTGGTGTGTGTGTGTACATGGGTGTGTGTGTGTGTGTGTGTGTGTGTTGTTAATGGGGTGTGTGTGTGTGTATGCGTGTGTGTGTGTGTGTGTGTGTGTGTGTGTGGTGGTGTGGTGTGGTGAGTGTGTGAGTGGTGGTGTGAGTGACTGAGTGAGTGTGGGTATGTGTGTGTGTGCGCATGATTGCATATGTGTGTCTGTGTCTGGGTAGGCATTGTATGTGTGTGAGTGTGTATGTAGCATGTGAGTGTGTATGTAGTGTGTGTACATGTGTGAATGTGTGCATGTGAGTGTGTGTACATGTATATGTATGTGCCTACAAGATACAAGACATTTTATAGCCAAGTTCAAAGAACAAATTTTGTTTGGTAGTATCATGTTCACTCCATTCAGACTTACATCACACACACTCACATCCTCACACGAAATATGACAGCTCCCCAACGTCCCACCCTCAAGCTTTTGGCATATGATATGATTACTCTGGATTTCCTTAACAGTCACATTGCATTTGCAGCATTAGCATAGACACAGAAATACTCAGAACACAAAGCAATTGTCTTGAGAAAACTAAAACTGACAGGAAGTTTGATGTCTATGTTAAGGTATGGTTGGCTCCTGTATGTCTTCCAGTGCTTCTCTAACTTTTTTCTTGAACAGTGATTTAACCCTTTGACTAGCAGCACTCTTGGGCAAACTGATCTAATTTTGGGTTGGTGCAGTTTAAAATTATTATAAAATATTAAATACAGACAGGTGCATATTGCAGGTATTCTTTGTTTACATTTTCATCCATTCGTCCCTCTGTCTCCACAACAACACTTCCTGGGGCTGTGTAAGACTTTCCTGGGGCTGTATTAGACCTAGCACCTCTACCACTTCATCTGCCTCGACCACCACCACACCCCCTTTGGATCGATGTGCTTGTAGAGGGTATTATCTCCTCAGAATAGTCGGAATCTGAATCGAAGGTATCAGGCTTATCTTCGACAATGTTTCCTTCATCATGTCATCATCACTCACCCCTCCATCACTAGGAACATCAAAAATAAACCGATGGACGTCTTCCACAGAGTATTGGGGTCAGAACCTGTCCGCCATCTTTACTCACATGAAAAAAAATTGATGAAAATACTTAAAATCCAAGCTGGAAAACTCACTTTCCAACACACGCGGTGTCAGCCATTTCCATTGACAATATTCATAATATTTATGAGCTAAAAGTCACATGGTTCAACCACGTGATAGGTGTCAGAGCTACATTTAGAACAGTGACCTATGAACCGCGCGTACATGCGCAGCTGTGAAAGGCTTAAGTGGTGAAATGTTTATATCTTTTTCCACAAAAGTTGGTGTCCTGTTTCTGAGTTAAGTAAAAATGCAAACAAACTGACTGAAATCTTGTTTATGAATGATAAACAGTCATGAGTGACTTCCCCTACATGTAACCAATCACCATAGTGCAGAGGTTAGCATTACACTACTGCAGTTGTTAGCATAACAGATTACCAACTGGAAGGTTGTGAGTTCTAATTCCATCACTCCCCTCAAAATCACTGTGGGACTTTTCGGCCCCAACCGGCTCCTACCCAGAGTTGAGCGTGGTATGGCCTCATTGAGAAAACTGGGACCACAAGGTCAAGTTTCATTCATTTCCACAGATGCCTCACTGAGGGTGATGGATGTTGCTCAAATTTCCTGACCAAAAATGCTGGTGTCTGTATCTCTCGGGCCTGGCTGACGTCAGGATATGTTATGTAAGGAAGCCAAGAGTAAAGCCCTGACACGCAACCTCAATCCAGAACGTAACTCCATAGCATTATGATTATTCTCCACATCATCACAGCATTGGGAAAAACTGTCCCAGATTCAATGACCAGTGAAGTCTGCAGAAACAGGACAGAAAAAAAAACATCCCTCATATGTTGACAAATTCTCCTGACACACCAGATATTTCAGACAGACTTAGTTTCAGTTTCAGTTTCAGTTTCTCAAGATGACATCTCCGCGTTCAGAACGAATTCCATATGCACTAACGTCACAGGTGCCATGTGCATGGTGATCATGACACAAGCCTTAAGCCTACACATAAACCCATGAGCTGGCCAGGTCCTGAGGCCCTACCTAGACTATGTTTTACCTAGTCTATATTTTCCACTGGTATTTTATCAGCCTTCCTCTGGAATACAGACTTACCTGCATGTCTTCAATAAGGTGTTGAAGGATGACCATCCAGCGGACTGCTGCCTTGTATTCTAGACTGTTATATGTCTGGATCTCCTTCTGTGTAGAGATAGAAATCAATACTGTGTGAATGGCATTCCTACTCCACAGCTTCTGTTTCTTTTGTTTTAAACTTCTTTATTCAATAAATCGTAATGTCATGATACATCAGTGCAAAATATGAGTTTGGGCTGACTTTAACTTTTTCATTCCCTTACTTTATCTACCAGCGGCAAAAAATGAGCCCTTTCACTCCATCACTTATCCACCAGCAAATATTCATTCAAGTATTGATAAAAACTTAAACCATTCACTCAATCACCATTCCCATAGGAAGCTAGTGATTAGTGTGCGGGAGAGAAAGGGTTATGTTTTTGCCTTGTTATCGCGGTTGATAATGCAGGATGCTAGTGGATAGGGAGAGGTTTTAAAGTGTTATGTTTTAGCTTTGCTTTCATGGCTGACAACACAGAACGCTAGTGGATATGGAGAGGGAGTGAAAGAATTACGGTTTACATTTTGCTACCATGGCTGATATTGGAGGAAGCTGGTGAACAGTGTAATGGAATGAAAGGGTTGTTGCTGCTTTGCCACCATGGATGATATTACAGCTTTCATGTGGACAGGGAGAATAGGTGAAAGGATTAAGTTTTATGTTTCGCTATCGTGACTGATAATGCAGGAAGCTAGTGGATAGGATGAGGGGTAAAAGGATTAAGCTTTATGATTTGCTATCAGAACTATTGTTATTGTTGTTATTTTTGTTTAAAGCCAAGCCGACTACACAGAGCCATATCAGGGCTATAACCATTTCAAAACATACACAATACTTCAACAGGGGGGAAAAAAAGAAAATCAAGTTCACATATCAGTGCATTTGCACACATAATCAAAGGAGATGCCCCTGGTGTTGGCACAGGGGATTTAAAAAACACACCTGAATACAAATTTAAACATGGCTAAGGACACTAAAATGGGCCTAAATGGTGGGAACACTATTTATACTGAAAGAGCTCCCGGCATAACCACAGGTGTTGCTATCAGAACTGATAATGCAGATGCTAATGGATAGGGAGAGGGAATGAAAAAGTCAAGTTTTCATTTTGCTATCATAGTTGAAAAATGCAGGAAGCTGGTGAAAAGAGTGAGGGAATGAAGACGTCAAGTTTTACACTCTGCTATCATGGCTGAAAACTAGATGGACAGACAACCTAAATGGATTTGACAATAACTGGAGAGGAAAAGCGCTGGAACGAATTGAATGGAAGCAGCTGGGGAAGGCCTGTGTCCAACAACGGACTTTCGATGGCTGAAAGATAGATCGTTAGATCATGGCTGATAATGTAGAGAGCTCTGGGATAAGGAGAAAAAAATGAAAAGGTTGGTTTCTGTCTTGAACTCGATGCTGATAATACAGAATGCTGGCGGATAGGGTAAGGGAGAGAACTGTTTTGTTTCTGCTTTGCTATTACGGTTGGATTTCACAGGGAGATGGAGGATACGCTGACAGAGTATATGGATTAAAGCTAATGGCATGCTCACACTGTTAAGCAAAAATTACACAACTCCAATTTGAAAGCAATTAAGTCTTCAAAGTTGGCACACAATTTTCTGCCGAGACAACACCCCCTTCCTCATCCGAAAAAGAAAACAAAACAACAACAAAGATAATAATAATTAAAAAAAAACATTTACTTCTTATCTTCATCAACCACTGTACTGCATCCCCAAAACATAAGTGGGATAAACAAATATTACGAAAAATAAAGCAGTAATCACACACAAGAAACAAAATGCGATGTTAAAAACAAATACATATCACAATAAAGGTCAACCAGGTTCTAGTAAATACACTAGAAGAGGCCTGCATAAGAGATGTTAATCCACTTTTATCAAAAAGTCAGTGAACACAAGAGAAAGCCAAACGCTGTGACAGAAATAGGTGGCACTTACCTCCAGTTCTGGTATGATGGCTCCTGTACGCCAGCCATATCTCAATGAAGGGTCCTACACACACACACACACACCACACACACACACACACACACACACACACACACACACACACACACACACACACGAACACACACACACACACATACACACACACACACACACACACACACACACACACACACACACACACACACACAGAGAGAAACATGAAACATACAACTCAACTTTGATTCAATTCAGTTTATAAATAATCAAGTTATAAACACTTGACTATTTGTATATTCTTTCACAATGATCCAAACATTACTCAGTTACTTTACTTTCACTTTTATCACTTTTTCCTGTTTACCTGAACCAGCAGATGTCATGGGGAGATGAAACTAGGGTCTGCAGGTAAATGCAAAGCATGGCGTAGCATCATGTTGTAGATAGAGTGTGCCTGCCTCTCCATCTATCCAGTGCCACCGTGATCTTCCCCTGGCTCTGAGGCCTGAACTTCTGTTGTTGTTAGCTCTGGTGTTGTCAGCTCTAATGGCTAGCTGGTCGACTGGCATTCTGGCCAGATGGCCAAACCACTATATCTGCTGATGTGTGCTACAATGGTTGACACACGTTGTTCCAAGCATCTCCCATATACTTTTCAGTTCCAATCATGTCTCTGTAGGTCTTGCCTGCTGCTCTTCTGGGAGATCTCATCTTACAGGTTATGATCTTTCTCTCAAATACAAACCAGGGAAAACTCAAAAATAGAAGTAGAACACATATTTAATGTAACAAGTAATATGGGTGCAAATGTTTTTGTTTAAAGCTCAACCGACTGTGCAGAGCCACATCAGGGCTATAACCATCAAGATGTACGCTTACCTCACTAGAGGAAAAAACACACCTGGAAAAGAAAATTAAGTACACACATCAATGCATTTGCTCACACAGTCTACGGATATGCCCCTGGCATTGACCACTACATCCAATTTATCACACAGGGGATTTAAAAAACATACCTAAATACAACTTTAACCACAACTAAAGACACTGAAACATCTTAAAAACGGAACTAAATTACAAAAAAATTGCATCTGCATATCTCATTTCCCTAGACCCAAAAATACACTTAAATGCATGAACCCAATTATCAATCCTAAGAGAAAGTACATATGACTTTACTGAACACATACAGGTGAATGGACCAGCCAGGCGATAGAAGAAATGACAGAAAGCAACGGATTAAGCCAGAAACAAAGAGAGTGACAGAAAAGAGGAAACTTTTAGCGCAGAATTTCCAGAAGGTGGGGATACTATTTATACTGGAAGAGCCTCCAGCATCCCCACCGGGGGTGCCAGGCAAGGTAAAACTGTGACCTTCAAACTAGAACTATTATTCAAGTGCATGCAGAGGCTTCACAGGCCTATAGGTGGAGACCCTATCTTCCAGTTTGACTGCTCAGAATCGACTCTGACTAGAGAATAACTGCGCCAGCAGCTCCCTGTCCATCCAGCTGGGAATGGATACCTGACCCTCTTCAGGAGAAAAGAAACATCACCCTCAGAGTGCTAAGCCTGAGAAAAGTTGAGGTCTCTACTACTTTGCTTCCTTATGATCTAAGGGTTATGGGACAACCTTCACTTTTACCCTTCAGAGGCAAAATGTACTGTTATTCAAGCGCACCAACTCACAGCCAGATCGTTGTAGACATGGTCACCAAAGTAGAGAACCTGAGGACCAAACCAGCCAGTCATCTGTTGCAGCTGGGACAAGTTACCCTGCACACACACACACACACACACACACACACACACACACACACACACACACACACAGAGTCACACACACACACACATATATATTAATCCATGTACACATACATACCCACATGTATGCATTCATATATACACATGCATTGCGCTCATACACTCAACCATGTGTGCATGCACGCACACACAAACATGTGCGTGCACACATAAACACATGCATGTAAAAGTATATATGTACACATACATACATATGCATGCACTCATACACATGCAAAAGAACTGCACTCACACACACACATACACAAACACACACACTCATCATCATCACCACATCATCATCATAATATCTTCATCATAAAATACTGTCAGGTTAATGTTTAATGTTTTTGTTGTACTGACCAACACACACACACACACACACACACACACACACACACACACACACACACCACAGAGCACACATCACTAAAATAACACACCACAACACACACACACACACACACACACACAACCACACCACACACCAGGCACACATCACTAAAATAATCTGACCAAAACCATTTCATCACCATCACCATATTTTTGTCTTTTTGAGGGAAAGTAAACATACACCCTACAGCAAAGGACCAGGTTTCTATCTCACTATTTGCTTGTTTGCTTGTTTGTCAGTATTATGTTCATATTCTACAGTGTCTTTCATTCACTGATCAATATTGGCTGTCTGTATGACAATAAATTAATCTTTCCATTTGTCTTCAGTTTCAGTCCCTTAACATGGTCTCTAGACCTGGAATAAATTCCATATGCACTGATGCCACAGATGTTGTGTGATGAATAAGACCCTCCCTTTGTCTATGAACTGAACTTATTCTGAGTCTGAGATCTACAGAACTCTGAGCACGAAATCAATAATCAGATTATATACATTTCTAAGTAATAGTAATAATAATAGTAAAAGTACACCACAGCTTTAGGCCTGTTCACAGTACTAAACACTAAAACAAAAAACTGCAACAAAAGCAACAACAACCGCTACCACTGCCACCACTGCTGCAAAAATGCTACCATCACCACCTCCACTGCTACCACCACTACTATCACTCTTCCTCTTCTGTACGACACCATCACTACCACCATTGCCAACACTGCCATCACTCATTTTTCAATTCACTGCCACTATTACTGGTGATAGTTTGGGCCACTATCATTGGTGACAGTCTGGGCCACTATTTCTGGTGACAGTCAGGGCCACTATTTCTGGTGACGGTCTGGGCCACAATTACTGGTGATGGTCTGGGCCACTATTACTGGTGATAGTCTGGACCACTATTACTGGTGACAATTTGGGCCACTGTTACTGGTGACAGTCTGGGCCACTATTTCTGGTGACGGTCTGGGCCACAATTACTGGTGATGGTCTGGGCCACTATTACTGGTGATAGTCTGGACCACTATTACTGGTGACAGTCTGGGCCACTATTACTGGTGATAGTCTGGACCACTATTACTGGTGATAGTCTGGACCACTATTACTGGTGACAGTCTGGGCCACTATTACTGGTGATGGTCTGGGCCACTATTACTGGTGATAGTCTGGACCACTATTACTGGTGACAGTCTGGGCCACTATTACTGATGATAGTCTGGACCACTATTACTGGTGATAGTCTGGACCACTATTACTGGTGATAGTTTGGGCCACTATCATTGGTGACGGTCTGGGCCACTATTTCTGGTGATGGTCTGGGCCACAATTACTGGTGATGGTCTGGGCCACTATTACTGGTGATAGTCTGGACCACTATTACTGGTGACAATCTGGGCCACTATTACTGGTGACAGTCTGGGCCACTATTTCTGGTGACGGTCTGGGCCACAATTACTGGTGATGGTCTGGGCCACTATTACTGGTGATAGTCTGGACCACTATTACTGGTGACAGTCTGGGCCACTATTACTGGTGATAGTCTGGACCACTATTACTGGTGACAGTCTGGGCCACTATTACTGGTGATGGTCTGGACCACTATTACTGGTGACAGTCTGGACCACTATTACTGGTGATGATCTGGGCCACTATTACTGGTGATAGTCTGGACCACTATTACTGGTGATAGTCTGGGCCACTATTACTGGTGACAGTCTGGGTCACTATTACTGGTGATAGTCTGGACCACTATTACTGGTGACAGTCTGGGCCACTATTACTGGTGATAGTCTGGACCACTATTACTGGTGACAGTCTGGACCACTATTACTGGTGACAGTCTGGGCCACAATTACTGGTGACAGTCTGGGCCACTATTACTGGTGACAGTCTGGACCACTATTACTGGTGACAGTCTAGGCCACTATTACTGGTGATGGTCTGGGCCACTATTACTGGTGACAGTCTGGGCCACTATTACTGGTGACAGTCTGGGCCACTATTACTGGTGACAGTCTGGGCCACTATTACTGGTGATAGTCTGGACCACTATTACTGGTGACAGTCTGGGCCACTATTACTGGTGACAGTCTGGGCCAATATTACTGATGACGGGTCTGGGCCACTAATCTTGGTAACAGTCTGGACCACTATTCTTGGTGACAGCCTGGACCACTATTCTTGGTGACGGTCTGGGCCACTATTACTGGTGACAGTCTGGGCCAATATTACTGGTGACGGTCTGGGCCACTATTCTTGGTGACAGTCTGGGCCACTATTCTTGGTGACGGTCTGGGCCACTATCACTGGTGACGGTCTGGGCCACTATTCTTGGTAACAGTCTGGGCCACTATTCTTGGTGACAGTCTGGGCCACTATTACTGGTGACAGTCTGGGCCACTATTACTGGTGACAGTCTGGGCCACTATTACTGGTGACAGTTTGGGCCAATATTACTGGTGACAGTTTGGGCCACTATTACTGGTGACAGTTTGGGCCACTATCATTGGTGGCAGTCTGGGCCACTATTACTGGTGACAGTCTAGGCCACTATTCTTGGTGACAGTCTGGGCCACTATTACTGGTGACAGTCTGGGCCACTATTACTGGTGACCGCCTGGGCGACTATTACTGGTGACAGTCTGGGCCACTGTTCTTGGTGACGGTCTGGACCACTATTACTGGTACAGTCTGGGCCACTATTACTGGTGACAGTCTGGGCCATTGTTCTTGGTGACAGTCTGGGACACTATTACTGGTGACAGCTAAGCTCAAACCCCCTGCATTCAAGATCTTTTAGCTGTAAGCTAAGGGCAGAGTATCTCCTACAGAAAACCCTATCATTATTAGAGATATCAAGCCTACAGGCGCCTTCTAACAAAGCATGATACCATGCAATATAATGCAAGTATCTATATGTCAGGTCAGGGCTAAGTCTCTGCTACAATATAACAGTAAACTGTATGACCTGTGCCTGTTTCTGCTGTCTTGTGGGTTATCCAAACCCAGACAGAAAATCCCACAGCTGCATGCGGCATTAACAGCACTGCCACAGAGCACTGCTTGTGGTTTTGGCCACATGCTGCAGTTTGCCATCTGCTGTTTAGTCGTCTGTGTCTCCTATGAGAACAGCTGTCTTACCTCGGTTTGCCCTGGACTTCTGGAGGCAGGCGGAGAGAGTTGCTGAGGCTCTGCGCAAACAACAGCAACTTAACTCTGCGCATGGCACCTAGCACCAACCCCCGTCATAAACATGACTCCCACATGAGGGTACACAAATGAATAAAGTACTAGGTTGGACTTTATCGACCATGATAATCGACCATATCTATATGGTCATCCACATTAGATGAGACTGATGCTTGCCCATTAAGTTCCACTTAGAGTGGAGAATGGCTGGCACCCTGCATCTCAACAGGATCCACTTTTAGTGACCAGAGGTCCCTTGTCATGCAAAGGGATGTGCAGGAAAACTACAACTCTGACCACCAAGTTCCATGTCAGCAACCAGGAATTGGGAAAACAGCCGCATTTCATTGCCAGATGGTACCTGACCATGTAGACAGCAAACAAGAAAAAAACTGGTGAAGGTCACACAACAGGCAGATAAAAAGAATTGAACTAATGTTGTAAGATTATGGCAGCAGAATATGCAAAAAAATTGAAAACATAAACTCAAGATTGTGTGTCCACCTTGGATTAAAGTCCATACACCATGATACCGCATAATGCAGATTTCAAAATAATCATGGCACACGCCAAAATAAACATGGCATATGCCATAAGCCTATCCATAAGACCTACGTGCTTGAGGTACTACCTCGTGTGTAAAAGCTATATGTCCATCTTTGTATCAGTCTGTCAACAGAACAGCCTATGCTACACTCTAGCAAGATGCGTATCTCCATCTGGAATGTTAAATAATATTTTAAACAAGAAAACAAAGTGGAAACAGATGAAAATACGTCCAGTCCCCCAGTAAATACTAAGCGCTTCAATGCCCTTCACAACCACAACAGTGTGTGTGCTAATAGATGCCATTTTACAGGTCTTTGATTGATGTGTGCTCATATTACATCGTACACTGCATTAATGTGTACTCATTAGTCATATCAACAGCTGCGTGTTTCTTAATGTGTACTGATATATAACAACATGTGTATTAACGTGAACTCATATCATACAACAGTATATGTATTAATGTGTTCTCATATCATACAACAGTGTGTATATTAATGGTGTCCTTATATCATACAACAGTATGTGCATTAATGTGTCCTCATATCATACAACATTGTATGTATATTAATGTGTGCTCATATCATACAACAGTGTGTATATATTATCATTGTAGTTCCTCATATCATACAACAGTATGTAGCATGTAATGTGTCCTCATATCATACAACATATGTGATATGTATATTAAATGTTGTGTCTCATATATATTTACTAACATAAAAGCATCTGTATTAATGTGTGCTCATATCATACAGCAGTGTGTGTATTGATGTGTGCTCATATCATACAAAAGAATGTGTATCAATATGTGCTCATATCATGCAGTAGTGTGTGTACTAATGTGTGCTCATATCATAAGCAGTGTGTGTATTAATGGGTGATCATATCTGTTAAAACTGAACCCAAGCATTGCACACTGTTTCTACACATACGCTTGGACAACTTCACAGGCTTACAAAACAACATATACACAGCATGGCAATACACAAACATGTACAAATCACAATGACACACTACAGCCATACAGGTCAAAGAAACAGCTGAGCTATTTACAGACTTTGGAAAGAATATGTATGATTTTGCATATAACACACAAGTTTTCTTACCGATGATTGTACAATAAAGAGCTGGCAACATTCCAGTGTCTTCGTCGTATGACTTTCTTCAGACTGAGCGCATGGTGGTTATGTGGCTGGCTCCATCTTTAGTGACTGAATGGTGGTCATTTGCTGTGTGTACTTGTGGGCTAGTTGGTATAGCCATGGACTCAAGATCTGATATCTTAATTCCCCACTCGCAACATTAAAAACTGGCCTGTTTGCTGCCCATCTTAATGAATTCCATCATTCTGGTGGTGTCAGCTCAGTGTTTGATAGGTCCCTTCTTCCCCTTTCCCCATTTTTGGGTTTTGTGCATGGTCAGAAAATCTGTCAGATAACTGCTGGCAGATTTGGGTGGAGTGAATATGGGGTTGTCCAGGCATGGTGAATCCCTTTCAAAATGACTCCAACTTGTTTATTTCTATATGATTTGGCAACTCAAATCTGACTTTTCAGTCAAAGATGACCCTCCTCCACAGAAAAATATTAAAATTCAGGTGTACGAAAATTACACTGCAAGATGAACAATTACAGAAGCACTGGAATCATGGTAGGAGGCAGGTCATCTTTGAACAATGACACCAGGTTTCAGTTGCCAATCACACATAAAAAATACACCAAGAGATCACCATTCAACCAGTAAAGACGGGCCTTCCACTCAGTCTGAAGATAGTCTCACAAACAGAACAAAATGTCACATCATCATCATTCTACAAACTCCAGTAAAGGAACTCCATTACATACAGCATCATGGAGTTGGCATCAGTCTACATTCTCAACTGTTTTAGCTGACTGAAATTGTTACCACAGAAGGGGGAAAAAGTGGAACACACAAAGATAACCTATGATGAAATATTCACCACAATGTGCATGTTACTGAAAGATAATATGTGTCACAGAAGGATCAAATCCCCATCCCATTCATAAGAATGATAATTTCAAGGTCCACCATGGCTGTCACATTAAGATCATTTCACTGTCTGAAATGCTCAGTCAAAAGATAGATGTCAAAAGAATGCGCAAAAGAGTTTCACCATCAGCAATAGTTGACGACTTCTTTGAAGCAGGCTCACAAGCGACTCATTACAAAACATTATGTTCAAGGTCAATTTAGATATTTGTATAGTGCACAGTTTTATCTTAAGCATGTTTACTTCAAACCAAAAATTATATCTAAATCCCTCTTGACCTGAACTTTCTTTTCCTGCCATTGGCCTCCTGTCGCTCTTCTAAAATACAAGGTTACCCTCCCCCCCACAAATCCATCTCCATATCTCTCTCTCCCTCTCCACCAAAAACACTGCAGCAACAGGTTAACTTGTTCATCCAGGTCCAATAACTGAAATACACTATCCACAAACCAAAATAATGTGTTGATAATTAGTTTTACTACTATAAGGAAGAGGGAACAAAAATATTTTTATCAACTATGGTGGAACTAACAGAAGAAATTTTTCAATTTTGTAACAGGGATGTATACATTTAAACTCACTCTCTATAACACTTAAAATCCAACCATTATACAGAAATTCAAAAGCCTCCTTGAGACAGACTACACACCTTCATTTCATTCAGTAATTCTTTATTTCAGAATCAAAAACTTTATAATCAGTAAATCTGATTACTGATTACAAAATCTAAAAATGTAAGTAGACCCTTCACAACACACCATAATGAAGGGATATAAAAGACACACACCTATTTCAAACCCCTATTCCTACACCAATACCACATACAGGTAACAAAATATAAGCATGCAGGTAGACCATCACAACTGACATATCATAAAAAAGACATAGGCCTATATTAAAACCACTATTCCTACACCTACACTACAAACAGTTCATGTATTTTGATAAAGTGCAATAATGACAGTTATTTCTAAGCACATGAATCAATCTGAGTCTCTGCGTTTTATTCACGGTCACAGTTTTATATCACCAATGGAAACACTACATCCCCAAAATACTCTACTTTTTAACATGAACAGAGAAAATGCATTTTCAGAGCACTTCCTCAACTACTGCATGAGTTGATTCTGAGGATACCAACAAAGCACACTTTGAAAAACAAAACTACATTGTGTACTCACGAGCTCAGAGTTCAAGAGGGATTCACTGTACTCAGACACTTGTGTCCTCCAGACATATCTGGCACAAGCTCCTATATACTGGCCAGGTTTCTAACTGGGATAGATAGGGAACAGGACTTATGAACATCACCAAAATACTTGAAATATGAATATTAGCAATGAACATGCCAGTTTTTATGTTGCTGGCTGGGACTGAACGGAGACATCCAATTTTCTTGAGTCCAAGGCTCTGTCAGGATAACCTGTCAACTTTACAATTCATGTGGCCTGAATGGACAATGAACATGCAACCTCCATGTTATTGGCACAGTTCTCTAACCAACTTAATTAACAGACAGTATGGGTGTGCTCAGAAACAACTTTCATTCTTGCACTGTTCTCAAAGTGGGAGCTTGAAAGTCGGAGACAGGTGAATAATACTACTGCAGGAAACTTGCTATTCAAACATCTCAATACAACAATGCATTCACAAAGGTCTCATACAAACTTCACAGATTAGCAGATCTATACATAAAACCCTGTAAGTGATGAGTGATGAATTTGACAGTGCTCACCAACCAGAATATTACTTATTTTGAAATGGGACTAGTGTGAACATGGCTATGATGCATTAATGACATGTCAAGAGATTTATTGCAAGTTGATAAGAAAAGTTACTAGATATGTGGACAAAGCATGTAACTGATTTAGGAATATGGATCAATTCGCAACTCCACCATACTTATTAAAATCAAACAAATAAATGACACAGGCAATGATCATTTTATTTTATCACGTAACTACTAGTATCCTGAATAAATCATAAAAAATTTAGTAAAATTATACCTCACCAACAAGCAACATCAAAATAAACTTTTTCTTTCCTTTATTCCATCTTTCTTTCTGTTCTCTTTCTTTTGGAACAATTTGATTTTTCAGTTTTCTTTTAAAAGAGTGCACTTTTCCTCCAAAATTTGTTTTTGTTTCTATGTACTTACAAACAATATATAACACATACTACTATGCCAGATATTCTCACTTCCAACACATAAAAGCGAAGCAAAACAAGAACGCTTCCAAAACAGTGCTCAACATGACTGGCCAACAAAACTCCAAACAACTGCAACAGTGAACATAATCAACATTTTAACCCTTTAACTCCTTCCCATCCGACCTGCTGATAGACTTTTCCCTTCTCAAGGGTAGTTACTCTGCCCCATGAATGTGTTCCCATCACAGGATCAAACAGTCGGAATGGTCTGGAAAGAAACAATCAGCTGGGTTTCAGTTTTGATGCAGAAGGCCTGGTTGGCATTAAAGTACAGCTCCTGCCCTCCAATTACATAACTTTCAGTCCATCCTGCTACAAATATGTACCTGACCCTTTCCAGGGTTTGGAAAGGTAATGCAACAAAGGACAGGAGTTGAGTACCGGCCTTATAAAGCTGGACCCGAAAAAGATCAGGCCTGTTCCGCCTCACTCCTCTATGACCCCAGGGTCATGGGAATACTACTGCTTTTTTAGGTCATGTTTGTACCCTTTTATCACTGTTGCCTATAACAAAGTTCCTTCTTGACCTTTTTATTTTGTTCTTGTCCTATTCTGTCCAATGAAATAAATGTGGTTATGAAGCTGAAAATCTAAAGCCATTTTGTCTTAAGCCAAACAAAATACTACTCACTGCAGCATTTCCAGCTTGAATCTCAATGAGCAAACCAATCTACATAAAAAAAATATATGTAATGTTTCTGTAATTCATGTAAAGTTTCCACACACAGATTACCACAGACATTTTTCCCCACAGTCAATGCTGTTTTTGTCTTCTCTTGTTGATGTCTGCTAGTAGTTTTCTGGTGGTATCAAGCCCTTCCAGGACACTTTCATTAGTTTTCCTATACCGTCCATTTGACACGTAGCAGTCTCCGATAAAACCACATCTCTGCTGCCTGAATTCTTCTGCAATCAGCTTTTCTGAGAGTCCAGACTTCCAAGCCATAAATTATGACTGGCCAAATCAAAAGTTGGAAGTCTAACTTTTCAGGCCATTTGGTATGCCTCTGTCTTTCCAGATATTGTTGAATTCGACCATTTTTGCTTTGCTATTCAAATTCTTATTTTGACATCTTTGGAGCAGGTTCCATCATCAGTTTTTACAGAATCAAGTTTTTTGAAATCCATATTTTCTAAAGGAACTTTATTAATTAATTAAGATGTTATGACTGTTTTCAGTGTCTTTGCCATTGACATGTAGCACTTTTGTTTCCTTGGGTTTGAGTTTAGGCCAGCCTTTCTGCCTGCTGCATCCACCCTGTACAGAAATCTTTTCCATACTGGTAATGTTGTCTGTTAATAGCACAGTGTCATCAGCAGAGCACAGGTTTGTAATTTTTTTCCTATCTTTATACCCATGCCTTCTATATCAGAATCTCTCATGATTTGTTCCATATAGATGTCAAAGACCTGTTACTAACTCTAACATATTAAAAAATGTCTTCTAAAGACCTGTTATTTATTACAATATATATAGAGATTTCAAATTATAAGTCTTCTAAAGACCTGCTTCTTATTCTAGTGTATGATTAGAATAAATTTAAAAAGTCTTCTAAGACTTATTAATTATTCTTATGTATAATTAGATTTCAAATAAAAAAGGTCTTCCAAAGATCTCTCACTAATTCTAAGTATAATTAGTATTCAAATGAAAAAAAAAGCCTTCTGAAGACCTGTTACTTTTTCTAATATGTAATCAAGAATTCAAATGAAAAAAAAAATGTTGAAGATCTGTTACTTTTTCTAGTGTTTAATCAAAGTTCAAATGAAAAAAAAGTCTTCTAAAGTCCTGCTACTTTTTCTAATGTGCAATTAGAGTATCAATCAAAACAATCCTGTTAAACAATTTGCTGTTTGCTCTAATGTGTTGGTTATTGGCAATGCAACATACCTTTTTCCAGCATGGAAGAATTTGGGTTTCCGTGCATTCACGATGACAATATCAAATAGTTCCAGCCAATCCCGCCCAACAATGAATTCCATACCAGCATTCCTGCGAACAATCAGAGTAAAATGAACACGCATTAACAGAAGTATCTCCTGCAAAGTTTTAGCAGGGCTGTTTTGATTTGTGCTCTCACTTTACACCGAAATCATCACGAGAAACCAAGACGAATGCCCTGGGATAAAAGTTACAGGGCAAATGATAAACAATTTTTGATATGCAGATGGCACCATATTAATTTCAGAAAATGAAGAGGATCTACAAATCTCCTGCAATACTTGCTACTTTTGTGGTTGTCATTATTTTTTGCTTTTTGCTACCCCATTTTTCATACCACTCCTGTGTCGCTGCTCACATGCCGCCCTTCTTCACTCTTCAACACAGCTCCGAACCAACCAAAAGTAAGGTCACTATGAAGGAAGGGCATGGAGGACCAGAGAGTCTGGGACAAATTTTCACTATGCTGTGGTGATGGGAATGGAGCTAAGATGATACTGTCAGGTTCCATTTCGGATTGAGACTACCTGGCAGGGCAGTGCTCTGTGCTCATGTTCTTCATATATCCTGGCATCAAACAGGTCTGAGTGATACAGACACCTGCAGTGCTGGTCAGGAAATTTCAGCAACACAGTCTTCCCAATGGGCCTATAGCACGCTCAACTCTGAGTAGTAACTTTTCAGGGCTGAAAAAAAAAATCCCACAATGAATTTTTTTAGACTGATCAGGGTTTGAACTCATGATCTTCCAGTGACTAGTTCATTGTGCAAACCACTCTGCCACATTCACTGGTATGCCTGCTACTTTTTGTCATCAAATCACATGCAAAAGGAGTGGAGAACAGTGAGAAGAAGGGATGACTGTGTTGTGTGTTCATTTCTCTTTGTTTGACTGTATTGTGCATGGTATGTTGCCATGCTTAGAGGAATTCTAATAAGCTATATTCAGGTCTTGCTTATTTTTTGAACCCATGACCTATCAGTGAGTAATCCATAGTGCAAACCACTCTACCACATTCATTGGTATACCTGCTACTTTTTGTTATCAGATCATACGCAAAAGGAGCAGAGAACAGTGAGGAGAGTGGATGACTGCAGAATGTATTAATTTCTCTTTGTTTGACTGTATTGTGCATGATATGTTACCATGCATAGAGGAATTGTAATAAGCTGTATTCAGGTCCTGCTTATTTTTTGTGACAGAATGTGCAGATTTAAGGTTGAATAAACTACACAGTATCAGTTTACAAATCTTCTTAATAGGAGAAGCACAAAAACAACAATTTGTTACTGTTTACATTTGTGGACATTTACTCAGCTGAAGTACAGAGAACATTCCCCAGGATTTGGCTTTTCTGAAGCCTTGAGCTGAATGGACCAATGAAGTGGTGGCGCATATTTGGAACTATTCAGCTGAGATCGATTCCAATGGAACAAATACCAATTCTACACACAGCCATCTGCTGTCACTGTCAGAGAGAAGCATCAGCTTACGTGGGGGGAAATGCGCTGTTGGTGATAAGGAAGAGTTTCTTGCCCTCCTCTCTCAGCCTCTCCAGCAAGACCCTGGCCTCCAAAGACTTCTCCAGGTACAATTCTGTTACCAAAAAAAAAACAACCAAAAGTGTTCATTTGTTAATGCATACTGAAACTCAAGTTCAAGTTCACATTGCTTACAGCCCAGCCGACTACTAGAGCCATATCAAGGCTAACACACTGACACTGGACTCCACCGTACCTTAGAAGACATAAGTGATTCCATACTGGAGTTAAGTGATTACCTTATCATCATCATCTAAATCATGTCACAGCTGATATATCCTTCTAGTTATTTCATCATAAAGTGATGTTTAGAAGGATTGATATATTTTAGATGGACTGATATGTTTGGAAAGACTGATATGTTTAGAAGGATTTACAAGGACTGATAGGTTTAGAAGGCCTGATGAAACGAACTGGAGACAAGAGAATAGTGAGTGAGATGGCCAAACTAAAAACGGATGGATAAGTGTTGACAGTGACAGCAGCTGGCCAACTTGCTCCACAAAAGTTTAGTTATTTATATGATAATTACAAAAAGTGATTCCAAAGGGGAATTAGTTGATTGTCTTATCATCATCATGATAGTTATTGTCAGAGCTGACATATGCTTCAATCTGTAATATAACAAAAAGATGTGAGAATCCCATATGTAAGCTAGATGTAAATTAATTAACCCTTTGACTTCCGCACCTTACCCATCAACGGCAAAAAAATTAACCCTTCGACTCCCTCACCCTATCCACTAGCTTCCTGCAGGAAGGGTAAGGGAGTCAAAGGGTTAAGTTTTTGCTTTGCTAGTATGGTTGAAAATACAGGAAGCTAGTGCACAGAGTGTGGGAGTCAAAAGGTTAAATTAATCAGATGGGCACTGTTTATAGCTAGAGCTTAACTATTGTTCAAAAAGTGTGATTACCGTTAAATGTGTGACCACTTCTAAGTGAGTGACAACCGTAAATGTTCATTTCATTCTCTAGTTGCCCATCAGATTTTAAGTACTTAATACTACACTTGTCTTTGAATTTCTACATGCTTCCTGAGACACTGGCCAGACTCACTTTAATTTACCGTGTAACAATAAATGAGATAACTTAAATGAATACATACATGTGCAAAGGGTTGAATATATGAATTGGGTGCCCCAAATGAAGCTGCTTTACACAGATGAATATCTATGTCATACAGGACCAAAGTCCCAAGAGCACACTATCTACACAGAGACATGCTGAGAAAGATCTGCAGCCCATTCTACAGCACACCATCTACACCTATCTTGCTGTCCTGAGCAGCAGCCCAGAGCACATGATGCTACAGTGGACTTGGGACTGTGCACACACCAGATTGTTGTGGCTTTCAAGTATACTGCACATACTGCACTCATGTACTGACCACTGATGATAATCAAGTAAGCGACGACAAAAGCAAAACAGGGCAGTTCCAAGTCTCTCTATACATGCTTCTGCAAGAGAGGGGGTGGGGTGGGGAGAGAAACAGCTTTCAGGCAGCAAAGAGGACATTTCAAAGACCACACCTTTCATCCAGACAAATAAACTGACCACCTAAGATATGGCCATGCTTAAATGCTGATGAAACAAGAACAGATGAATGAACCGATGACTGACCAAAAAAAAAAAAACCCAATTATGTGAAAGCTGTCTTACCAATATTGCTCATGATATGTTGGTGAAGCTGGCCTGACTTGTGGACTCCGTGAACAATATTCTGCACACCAAATATTCAGTAGCTGCAGGCAAAGGAGGCATGTGCTTCTTGGCAAGACAGGCAGGCCGAGTGCAATACTGTATACTGTGTGAATTCTTTTTGTGATAATCAACATAATGTTGCCTTGTTTGGCACAGATACAAGGCTCCAGTCTTCTGAACTGATTGCATAGGTGTGAATCACGCTAAACTAAAACCTTTTTTGTATGCAGCTTCCAATCCACCCAGCTGTGAATGGGTGCCAGATCACTTTCAGGGTTGCGGAAGGTAAAGCAAGAGAGAGAGGGGAGATAGGCACCACCCTCATAATGCTGGCACAGAGAAAAGTTCAGGAATCTACCACCTTACTTCCTTATAACCTTAGAATTCTGGAAAAAAAAATTTACATTTCTTAAATGCATTGTAAGTATGTTTGAATTGAAGGAAAAGAACAAGCGAGAAAAAAAAATGCTTTATAAAATTATCACAGGCAGAAAACAACGCTTCTTGAAAAGGATGACTTTATTAGTTGAAGCATAATGCTTAATCTGCTGTACCTGTTACAATATACACCCCCCTCCCCCTCTCTCTCTCTCTCTGTCTAATCTGAGCACATCATGGTCAAGACTATATGGAATATATGGAAGTAACATACCAAGCATCTGACAAGTGTAATGTGTGTAAGTCAGTCAGTGTATAGTCACTTAATTGAACTATTTCCTCAAAGTTTAAATCTTTACCTTCAAACTAATCTTGACATTACTGAAATTATGAAAATACAATACATGGTGTAACAGTGAAGAGGCACAGCTTAAGTCAAATTGCACATTACTGTTATCATAAAAAAATGTATACCTTGACATAAGGGCCGTAACAGACTACTATCATTAAAATCTAAATGTATCAAAGTCTGTCTTCTCCCTCTCTTTCTCTCTCCCCCTCCCCTCCCCTCCCCCTCCACAATTTTAACTCTTTCACTCTACCTATATACAGTCAAATAAAATCCATTTTAGGGAAGCATTGTTAAGGGTGTGAACACTGCTTAAAATATTCCTGACCAGTACAACAGGTGTCTGTATCTCTCAGACCTGGTTGATGATGGAATATGTTGTAAAAGGAGCACTGAGTGCAGCCCTGTCATACGGCATCATCACTATCATTGTAGCAAAGTAAAAAAACTGTCACAAACTATGTGGTCCCCACATGCCTGTTTTCATGGCGACTTCAGTTTTGGTGGCTTTGGAAATGATCAGCATAGGGGCTGTAACACAGAAGTGGTGCAAAAGAAGAGGAAACAAAAAAACCCAAGGCATAAGAATATTTATTCATCAAATCACTCATTTAACAGTATTACAAATAAAGATAACGTGAGGGTTAAAAGTGGTATCACAGACATATGTTAACACACACACACACACACACACACACCACACACACACACACACACACACACACACACACACACACACACACACACACATACACACACTCCATGTACAGGTACACTCTCACATGCTGACTGGGTCAGATAACTTAACACTTACCTCAATGTCGTAAAACACATACTCTGGGTCGTACACAATGCTGTTCTGGTTAAAATACTGAAAAGAAGTATGTGATGACGTGTTATTAACTGTTAAAATGCTAGTATTACTTTTTTTTCATTCTTTTAAATGCACCACAGAATGAAATAGTTTCAAAAACATATTATGTTCCTTATATCACCAAACTCTGTTAGAAATCCATGCACAAACATCGTGTGTCTCAGCATGCGAAAACCAGGCTGAAGCTAAAATTTTCATTCTTAACTTTTCAACTCATCTGAGAATTTCAAAGATTTTACATTAACATGCAAAAAGCAGAATTAATTTATCTAATACCTTTTCTTCTTGGATATGTTAAAACTGTATACATACATTTTTGACGAATAAAGTAAAACACTGATACAATCTTGAAAAAAATGAATTTTTAATTAACATAAAAAAAAAAACTCATTTTTTTCAGTAACAAGATATAACAAAGTTTGGAAAATTGAAAATCAGATGTTTAAGATTGAAACAGGAAAAATCTCAGCTGACCCAATCTTGACCCTATCCTTCTATTTTTAGCCATACCTATGACTGGCTGGTTGCGTCTTCAGCCAGTTTCCCATGTTACGTCACATAATGTCTAAGGATACGGGTAAATATTTTTTGGTAACTTCCAATTCAGCCTCACCATTGTGCACTGCCTCTTGAACCTACTGTCAATTCAATTACTTTAAATTCTTGTTTTCATTATTTGGACAACTATCAAAACATTTAACTACACACAGTACCAAAGGGCATTAGACTATATCTGTGTACAGCATTTGGTGCTGTTTGAAGCTCTAATTTTCATATTATGACAAAGGGTGGGGAGAGATTTTGATCACACTATCAAAAGGTTTGAAACAATTTGCTGCAGGAGAAATCTGGACTCACAACATCGCACTGCAACACCTGTTAAGATACTATGCCGTTTACCAGGGTTTTAAATAAACCATGTCTAATTAGATTAAAGCAATTGCATTTTGTTGTTAAACAGTTACCTGAGCAAAATTTTAAGGGAAAAAAAAGACCATACACAGCTTAACTATTAAATGCATGTGTGTATGTTGCATTTCTGTCTAGGCATATGTATGTGTGTGTATGTGTCTATATGTACTGCACATGCAAACATACAGGTGTAGGCATGTGTATGCATATGTGTTTGCATTGCCTGTGTGTAATGTATACACCTACATACCATGTATGTGTACATGAGTCAAATGGAAAGACAAACACAGTCTGTCATGTTGTACGATGTTGTGTTCTCTTTGATGGTGTGTGTGTGTGTGTGTGTGTGTGTGTGTGTGTGTGTGTGTGTGTGTGTGTGTGTGTGTGTGTGTGTGGTGTGTGTGTGTGTGTGTGTGTGTGTGTGTGTGTGTGTGTGTGTGTGTGTGTGTGTGTGTGTGTGTGTGGTGTGTGTGTGTGTATGTGTGTGTGTGTGTGTGTGTGTGTACTGCATATACAACTATACAGGTGTACTCATGTACTAGTAAATACCAGTCAAGTACTGTTTGCTAAACCAGAAAACATGAGGTTTTTATCAGCTGACAGTCCCAAGGACTTGCTCTATTTCGCTGGGATTGGTGAAATATTTGTGGCCAAAAATAACATATTTTTCCAGTTTCAGCCTCTCACCACTGTCACATGATAGTTTAAATTGGTGTTTTGTTGCTTGAATTGCAAGTCTCTATCAGAACACAGCAATTGCACAGCGGTTGTGTAAGTAACAGAAATAGCAATCTGAACAGGATGCAACCAACTAGACATTAATTGGATAGTATCATGTAATAATTGGATAGTATCATGTAATATATAACATCACATTATTACATTATACTGTTATACACCATGTGCAGTCCCATTTGTGATGTATTTGAAATAAAAAAAATGCTGCCACCAGTTTTAGTGTCACAGGGACTTGTTCTGACACTAGTTGTTGAATGAAAGTTGGAGTTTGTCGATAATGGACCTGTTTAGAAGTTTCCCACCATGATCACTGCACATGCAGAGCATCAAATGCATACACGAAAGTTCCTGCAAGGTGTATCAGTGTTCAGTCACTTATAGTATAAGTTATACAAACATGACATCATCCAGCAAGCGCACCAGCGGGCCCCAGTAACTCAGCTGGTTTGAGCGTCGGATTCACATACTAACGGTTGTGGGTTCAAATGCCCATCTTAACATCATTGCTGTTTTGGTGGCGTCAGTATAGGATTAGATAAGACCCCCTGGGATGGTTATCCCCGTTGGCCATATCACCTGAGGTGGGTGTCGACGTAAAAACTGAATCAAATCAATCAATCAATCAGCAAGCACACCCTCCCTCCCCATCCCAAGTCCACCATAAAAGGACTATGAATGCATACAAGGTGGGGCAATCCACTGGAGTCTGAAGACTGCACAGCACACAATAGGCAAACACAACCCACAGCAACATGTATACATGCATCTGAGTAAACTCTGCTCAAAACTGAAAAAAAGATAATGAAAAGTAACATGACCTAACCTCTATGACAAGAGAAATCAAGGTGATTTCTGGGATGGCAAACAAATCAATCATTTGACGCATGACGGGACTCTGTGAAAGAGAGAACAGACACATAAATGTGATTAAAAAGCAGAAGCGTACAACTAGATATGTACACACACACACACACACACACACACACACACACACACACACACACACACACACACACACACACACACACAACACACGCACACACACACACACACACACCACACACACACACACACACACACACACACACACACACACACACCACAATTTTCTTTTGAATAAAAATAAACCTACCAAACAAATAAACAACAAACAAAAGCAAGACAGAACCCATCCCTTTGGAGAAAAAAAATCTATGTAACCAACAAACTGAAATGTGTCCACTTGTAAGCACTTTCAGCTTTTCATACAAGGCACACCTAAATGCCTTTCACCATTTTCTCATTTTCTTCTACACCAGATTAAAATAAACTCTTTCACTATGTACATTCTGATACTGAATTTTCCAAGAACATGTAAGAGTACTCACCCTGGAAACTCTTTTAACACAAGTTAGTATAAGCAGCTGCAAATTTATGGCATCAAATTACTTACCGTAAAGATCGGGCTATTGGGCGCACCGGTATATAAGGTGCACCCACTAAATTATAGAAAAATCTTAACTATATTCACACATAAGCCTCACTGGTTTATAAGCCGCACTTTTTCAATGGTCAGGTCGATCGCCTTAAACTTGAAGGCTGCTTCGTAGGCATTACGTCGCGTTTTCGGCATGATGAGGGTGTACGCTTGAGCAGAGCAGATCTGAATACTGATCCAAATGCTTCAATGTGTGCAGATTTGATTTAACGTGAACAGTTAACACTTTAACATGGAGCTCACTGAAAAATTCGTGAACATTAAACATGATTTTGGCGAGTTAAAGAGAAGCTAAGAATATACAAGAACAAACCAAAAAGATTCAGCTTTTATATGCTCTCTAATTTTATATATGTTACACACTAGTGTAAACATAATACCTAAAAAGTGTTTTGGCAAACACATGTGCACGTTACATATGCAATGGAGCTGCTAAGACCATTCATATATGCACCCTACTTTGTGAAAAAGTTAACCACAGCATAACATACTGTTCAAAATTTCCTTCCAACAAAACTTACGGTTCCATAAAAGGAGTCGATGTAATCCAAAGGAATGTGAATACCATCATACAATGATCTCACTTCAGCATCTGGAACTTTCTGCAGACCTCTGGAACAGAAAGTACATTCAAGAGTATACGGACTGGATTCATATAATCAAGACCCCATCATTTCATTTTTATCATTGCAAACCACAACTGAGCAATTACTGTTGTTAATAGGGGGCTTATTAGGCAGTGACCTTAATAAGCTGGATTAAAGAGAAAGAGTCAGACAGACAAACATAAAGACTGCTTCACTTTTCTTTTACCTGTAAACTGTGCCTAGCTGGATGTAGTGGAAGGAGTCAATTTTCATCAACAATCCTTTCTGTGTATCAAAATGCAGACCTCTGACTGCGAACGTTGGATCAAATTGTAGATCAAGTATATCCGATGGATACTGAAAAAAAGAAATGTCATATTTAAAAAGGATGTAGGAACACTGTGCAGTGAGTGAGTGAGTGAGTGAGTTAGTGAGTTGGTGAGTGAGCAAGTAAGTAAGAGTGTGTGTATCTGCACATGCATGTGTCCATGTGTATGTATACGTATGTATGTGCATGATTGTATGCATGCATTTGTGTGAGTGCATGCACATGCATTCATGCGTGAATGTGCGTGCACACACATGCATGGATCCATGCGTGTGTGCGTGCACATGCATGCATGCATCCAGGCGCGTGTGCGTGCACATGCATGCATACATGCATGTATGTATGTGCATATATGTCTACATGAGTGCATGTTGTGCGCAAGTGCATGTGTCCATGCTGGAGGGTGGAGGGTGGCAAGGTGCACAATGTCTGTGGATGTGTGTGGGTAGGTGAAATGGCATATGTACTTGTGAACATGCAGGTATGTGTGCAGACCAATGTACCACCATGCTTGCAGAATAATGTGCTCACACGAAGATACATGTGTGTGTATGTGCATGCACCGTTTCCATATATTACTCCCAGCTACAGAAGTTCAAAACAGCCTTCAGTTCTCCTTACCTTCAAAGTGTTGACAAGGGCAGTTTTCCCCAGTTCAAACAGCAGCCCATGCACTGCAGGTTTGTATGATGCCAAGGTGTAATCATAGTCAAATCCCATTACCTTGATATCTGACAAAGACATCTCATTGTTGGCGTATATTGCTTCTGGCACCATGTCTGCCACTGGTGTCGCCACTGCAAATAAATTTATTAGTGTATTCTAAATCTATACTGTCTTGGTGTGTATTGTATTATAGTATACTATACTATACTATACTATACTATATTATACTATACTATACTATACTATACTATACTATACTATACTATACTATACTATACTATACTATACTATACTATACTATACTATACTATACTATACTATTACTGTACTGTACTGTACTGTACTGTACTGTACTATTACTGTACTGTACTGTACTGTACTCCCTCCAATTGCATCAGCCTTGTTGTGGCGGGGGAGCTTGTGTGTCCTTACGATCCCAGGAGCTATGCCGGCGGGGACTTCGTGGGCCCTGGCAGCTTCAAGCAAGCCGGACAGGTCGCTGGGGGAGGGCCAGACTAAGGGGTGCATACAAACAAGTCCTGGCAGCAGGGGATGGGTGAAAAAGAGGGTAAAGAAGATACACTTTTCATATATGGCTTCTTTTTCAATGTCGTGAGCAGATGATTTCTTCGAAGGAACAATGGTCAGGATCTCAGCACTGTAAGTGCACTGCGCGGCAAGAAGGCACCCGCAAACTACTTGCTTGTACTTTTGCTAATTTTTGCATATGATGAACTTACAAAATGGAAAACGTTATAGTTCTGTGTCCTCTGAGTCCCCCAGGGGGGACCTGAACTCAATGGCTACTGGGGAGGGAGAGTCCGTGTCTGTGAAAGGTAGCTGTGATGACGGTAATGGATTACCCGACGGAGGTTATTGGAAGCGGACATGTAGAAACTCCTCAAAAATGCAAAATCACAAAAAGAAAAAAAATGCAAAAAAAGGATTTGAATATAGGGACATGGAATGTACAGACTATGTTAGAATTAGGAAAGCTCTACCTACTAGTCAAAGAATTAGAAAGGAGCAAGATGAACATAACAGGGCTCTGTGAGGTTAGATGGAGTGGGCAGGGACTTTTTACTGTAGGAGAGCATACAGTTGTATATAGTGGAAATGAAAAAGGTGGCTCAAGAGGAGTAGCAATTGTGCTGGACAAAAAGCATGCTGGAGCTCTGAAAAGCTATAATCCAATTAATGACAGATTTCTCACTGTCAAAATAAATACCAAATATGCTGTTTTGAACATAGTTCAAGCTTATGCTCCAACATCCACTAGCTCAGAAGAAGAAATAGAAAATTTTTACAATGACCTCCAAACTATCAGAGACAAAATTCCCAAAAAGGAAATATGCATTGTGATGGGTGACTTCAACGCTAAAGTTGGAGAGGGGACTGACACAGAATGTGGAATAGGACCATATGGTTTAGGAGAACGAAATGAGAGAGGTGACATGCTGGCTCTGTTTTGTCAGGCAAATGAGATGAACATCACAAATACTTTCTTCCAACAACCACTGCGCAGAAGATACACATGGATCTCTCCAGGAGACAGGTGTCGTAATCAGATTGATTATATTATCATTGACAGATCCTGGAAATCAACTGTCCTCAATGCAAAAACAAAGCCTGGAACAGACTGCGACACGGATCACATTCTTGTGACAACCAAATTAAGAATGAAAATATTGAAGAAGCCTAAAACCAAATCGACGCCAAAGTTCGACATATCAAAATTAGAAAACCCTGAGCTGGCGTTAGAATTTAGTATAGAAACAAGTAATCGTTTCTTAAAGTTACTTGAAGTTTGGGATGAAAATGACTCATATCCTGATGAAATCTGGACAGACATAAAAAACACACTGACCAAAATCTCTGAAGAAAAACTAGGAAAAGAAGAGAAAAGGAAAAAAGCTAAGCCCTACATAAGTCAGGAAGTGATAGATCTGGCAGAAAAGAAAAGTCAAGCTCGAAAGCAGGGAGAGCGGGAAAAATACTCAGCACTGAAAAGGGAAATAAAAAGTAAAGTCAGAAGAGACAAAGCAAATTGGCTGGCACAAGAATGCAGTAAAATCAATGAACACAACGAAAACAGGAAGTCGAGGGAGCTCTTCAAACAAATAAAAAAAGTGAAAAAAACAAATTTCAAAGCAACAAACCAATGCATCAACAACAAGGATGGTCACACTCTGACTGAACCAGATGATGTCTTGGATAGGTGGAACGAATATGGCACATCACTTTTTGGCAAACCTGACAGCCATGAAAATAATTTAGAGCCAAATTTGGAATTGACCCCTGGAGATACGGAACCTGAACCTCTGCTCAGCGAAGTTGAATCTGCCATTAAAGATCTAAAATGCAGAAAGTCTCCTGGTCTTGACAATATTCCTGGAGAGTTGTTGAAACACTCAGGTGATGGTGGACTCAAAGTAATGCATCACTTATGCTGCAAGATATGGAAGACTTGTCAGTGGCCTACAGACTGGAAGCTCCAAGAATTTGTCATGTTACATAAGAGTGGAAATGTCAAAGACTGCAACAATTATAGAACAATTGCACTGATCAGTCATGCCAGTAAAATACTGCTGATAATAATTTTAAACAGGTTAAAGCCAAAAGTAGAGGAAGAGCTATCCGACTGTCAGGCAGGCTATAGGAAAAACAGGGGAACAATAGATATGCTGTTTGTACTCCAGATATTGATAGAAAAGATTAGAAACACAGACCAAGAGATGTTCATCGTTTTCATTGACTACAGCAAAGCGTTTGATAGCGTGATTCACCAAAGTCTTTTCCACTTCATGATCAAAATGGGTTTTCCAAGACATCTGGTTTCCCTCATAGCTTCATTATATAATGATCAAAAAGCAACAATCAGATGGAATAATCAAAACTGCAAATTTTTTAACATCACTAAAGGGGTAAGGCAAGGTTGCATCCTGTCTCCACATCTCTTCAGCATATACACTGAACATATCATGAGAGAAGCAGACATAGAAGACATGGGAGTAAATATTGGTGGTAGAAACCTGTCAAATTTACGCTACGCAGATGACACAGGATTACTGGCAGACAACATTACAGGCTCTAGGAGGATCCTGTACAGGGTAGACCGGGTTGGAAAGGCAGCTGGGCTGGACTTAAATTCAAAGAAGACAAAGGTTATGCATGTTGCAGGCAAATATAACACTAGACAGGACCAGATCATGCTAAACCAAGTCCCTCTAGAAAATGTCAAGGACTTTAGATATTTAGGTTCAGTCAAGACACACGATGGAACATGCTCAAAAGACATAAAGATGAGAATTGGAATGGCCAAGAACAGTATGGTTCAATTGAACAATATTTGGAAAGACCACAGCATAACAGCAGACCTTAAGATAAAACTCTTAAAATGTCTTGTCTGGCCAGTGATGTTATACGGCTGCGAGGCATGGACAATGAAGAAAGAGGATGAAAGACGAGTGGAAGCAGCAGAGCTGTGGTTTTACCGAAGACTGCTGAGGGTCAAATGGACGGATAGGCGCTCAAATGAAAGCATACTGAATGAGTTGGGTACTACACGCAAGCTTCTAGTACTCATACAACGGAGGAAACTGAAATATGTTGGACACGCAATCCGTAATGAGAGAACAGACTTGATGTCCACTGTCCTCCAAGGTAAAGTGGAAGGAAAGAGAAACAGAGGACGGCCACCTGCATCACTTGCTAGAAACATCACAAACATCAGTGGCAAGAAACTCCAGGAGGTGGTCAGACTTAGCCAAGATCGAGAGTGCTGGAGGCAACTTGTGAGGACATCATGTGCAGCGGCCAACACTGTTCCCGGTGACGCCGACAGGTGAGACAGGTGAGACTGTACTGTACTGTGCTGTGCTGCGCTGTGCTGTGCTGTGCTGTGCTGTGCTGTGCTGTGCTGTGTTGCGCTGCGCTGCACTGCACTACACTACACTACACTATACTATACTGTGTTACATTATAGAGTATTTCATTATTCTATTACATTATATTATACATCACACTGATTTCTGTCACAGAACATTTTCAAAGTGAAATTGAGGCTGATTTCTTCCTGGGGAGTGAGCATCACCAGAGTTCAGAACCATTCATTCTTGCCTTTGTTTTGTTTTTCTGTCTCTTGTCTATCTCAGTTTGTTAATCATCACGGCACAGTCTGTCTAGAATTTTGCCAGGAACATCTCCTTCACTTCTGTAGGTTATTTTGTGTGTTAAGTGCACGCCACACATGGGATCTCCATTCAAAGACTTATCTGGAAGACTGGCTCCCTGAACACCTTTAAAAGTCTAGCAGAGGGGGAAGGAAGGGTCTGGAATCCCAGTGCCCATCTGGAGTTGAACCTGAAACTTCTCTTACTTCCTGCATGCCATCATCCCATCCAATGTCAATCTGTGACTGAATGAGGAATACTGTCAAGGGTGTGATGTTTACACACAACTATCAGCGACAATGATTAAATTATCATTTTTGTTAGGCAACTTGGCAGATCTTCTCTCTTCTGGACTTCATCATATTTATTGCACACTGCTGACTTGCTGGTTCTGAGTGACTATCTATGAGACATAAAGAAAAACTAAGATATGTTTCTAGGCATCATTAGTCTTATTTGTAGTATGAATTTGACCTTTTACCAACCTCTTCATTAAACTCTTCGGTGAAGGACATACTGATTCATCCTCACAACATGTTACCTATCTTGCCAAGGACATATTAGTATGTCCACATCACATCAGGAATTTTCCTATCTCCATATTCATATCTTGCCAAGGACATACTGGTATGTCCACATCACATCAAGAATTTTCCTATCTCCATATTTCAACTAACAGAATCCCAATTTGCAAAATCCAGAAAGCTCAACCCACTTTCATGAACTATACAAGTAGCAAGCAGCCAATCAAACTTTGTTCAAACTATGGTCACTGCACTGGAGTTTTTGTAAGCACCTCTGCGGATATTTTGATCTTGTATCCAAAATGGCTGACAAGAAACCTCAGCTATGGCCAACTTCTGTGGAAGGGCAGAGTGTTCCCAAAGATTTTGGCTATTTTATCACAATTGACATTGGACAAGTTTTACGTATCTGTGACTGAACCAGACTTTGAGCCAGACAACTACAAGTACAGTGGATCCACAACAAAGGGGAGAGTTAGAGAAGGTTAAAAACAGTGTTTATATCTGACAGTTCCTGGCAATAAGCCAGCACATCA
This sequence comes from Monoplex corrugatus, assembly GCA_030674185.1. Lineage (NCBI taxonomy): Eukaryota > Metazoa > Mollusca > Gastropoda > Littorinimorpha > Ranellidae > Monoplex > Monoplex corrugatus. The sequence goes on from JAPXFY010000021.1 coordinate 26,366,371, forward strand.
ATGTGGTTTGTGTGGTATTTATGTGAAGGACTATCACTACTTTCAAATAGTAGAGCTAAGACTGTATATTGTGTCACTGTTTTTATCTGAAAACTTGGGGAAAGTGGAAATGCAGTAGGTATGGCAGGAGAGCATGAGGTGTGTGTGTGTGTGTGTGTGTGTGTGTGTGTGTGTGTGTGTGTGTGTGTGTGTGTGTGTGTGTGTGTGTGGTTCGTTCGTTCGTTCTTTTGATTTAACGTCATTTCACTATGAGTAATATTAGACAGTGTGTGTGTGTGTGTGTGTGTGTGTGTGTGTGTGTGTGTGTTGGTATGATTTTTTTTCCATGGCTTAGTAGATATGGTGTAGTGTATAGACTACTCTGCACACAGCCACACTTTCATCAAACCTGAAGACGAAACTGAAACTCTGTCTCTCTTTCTTTCCTTTGTGGTGTGTGTGCGTGCGTATGTATGTGTGTGTGTGTGTAATTTTTCCATGGCGTAGTATGTGTGGTGTAGTGTATGGATTGTCTGCATGCAGCAATACCTCCTTGATCAAACTAAAAATGCAATAACGAGTGTGTGTGCATGTGTGTGTGTGTGTGTGTGTTTGTAAGTGTGTGTGTGTGTGGTGTGTGTGTGTGTGTGTGTGTGTGTGTGTGTGTGTGTGTGTGTGTGTTGTGTGTTGTGTTGCTGTGTTTTACTAATCAGTGCTTCATATACATATACTCTGACACATGTTAAGGAAACAACTCATCTTTTTTTTTATGTTTTCTGGGGTATTTTGGTTTCTTGTATTAGTTATCCATAACGTATAATAAGTAATCGAGTAACAACTTGTTACATATGTTGATTTTATGGGCCATCTTCACTAATCAAATTGTCAAATAATCTTTATCACAAATGGATAGCCTGTTCATTTTCTTTTCTCATAAAAAACACAAAAAAACCAACTAAAAACAATAAACAAAACAAAACAAAAAACAAACTAAAAAGGTTATGTTGTATACTTTCATATGATAGCCTATCATGTTAGATTTGTTCTTTTTTTTTTAACAATGATTAATTACCCTGCCCAAGCAAAAATCATCGGCAAATAGCTAATACAAGCAAAACTGTCTTCACATTGACAGATTCAACGGTCCTACTGAGCAAATATTGGAAAATCATCCATGTACACAAAATACATATTACATCATAGATATCAGTTCTGGCCTTAACCAGCTATGGGAGGGCAAAGGGATTTGTTTGTTTGTTTGTTTGTTTTTATGGTTTGCTTTACAAATACAAACTGTGTACTGAAGGCCTAATAGTAATAGTATGACTGAAATTTTTATTGATGTATATTTTGGGGGCTTCTTCTGACGCAACAAAACTTATCTGATTGACAATTATTGTACTATTTTGTAGACTCTGTAGATCAATCTTTCTGCGTTGATCACTATCAAAATGAGGTCTAACACCAAGGAAATGAAATTCGGCCTACCTCCAATGAAACTGAATCAATACTTGAGGGATTTATCATAGGAAGGGACGTGTCTTGCTGATGAATGCTTTTGCAAAACACGCCAGTAACCTACTGCTTTTCATACCAGACTTTAATTTAAATACTATTGCATTATTGAGCATGCAACAAAATCATTACGTTAATCAGGATTTTGTCATATTTAGTTTCCAGCTATACATTAGTCTGAAGAGGCTGACTATTGACATTTTGAAATTAACTTGTTCTTTTGTGTTAATTAATCTAGTATTATACTGCACTAAGGGACTGAACAGATCTAGGCTACACGCACGTCAGACCAAACTTATAAGAATACAGGGGGAAATCAATTTCAACGCAGCTTCAAGATCTAGTCTTTCCTCACCTGCTGCTACAGATTTTCTTGCATTGTATAATTGTCTCAACTCTGTGCTAGAAGTCGCGTACTGCAATCGACCATGTTTCCCATACATTTGGGGAAAATGCGTGTGAGAAACGTGCAAGACCGAAACCAACAGTAAGTGCACGCCATGTTTTGAAAAGGGCAGTTAAAGGGGAATAACACACGAAAATCAATTTTCCCCACGTGTGTTCACTCAACAGTGTGGCAATTCAACTTTCACATTCAATCGTTTTGTCACGATCTCTGATATCAGCATCATAGTTTGCTCAATTATTAGTATTTATACCATATCTTTTTTAATGTTTTATTTATGAGGCTGCTGACAGCGTTTCGTATTCAAGACTTTTACAGACTGCCTTCATCGACTTGAGTGTTGTCTTTATTGTATTTGTCAGTGTGTGTGTGTGTGTGTGTGTGTGTGTGTGTGTGTGTGTGTGAACCCATGCCTTCTATCAGTTTGTTTTTTTTTCTAAAGTAACAAAAGCCTTTGACGTCAACATTATCACTAAGAGAACAGAGGTTACGTAGTCCACGATAAGGACACATAAATCAGCTCCACTCCTGGCAATGAAGCGAAGAGATGACTTTAGACCTATACATAGATGGCTTAATTTACCTTTCAGCAGAACGTTAACTTGTATCATTGGCAATCCTGATTAAGATCTCGATTATGCAGGCTAGCAACAAAAACCAAATAAGAATGATTTGGGGTGTCTGTGCAACGATCATTAAGCTGACTTGAATTAAGATCAAAATCTGCAGAATTGTTCCCCTCTGGTCCAGGTTGCTGTAGTCTTTTATGTGGTTGCGAGACCCACACTTGCTGTGTCACTCAGTGACAGTAGAGACATGAACATATGAAACAAACGAACAAACAAGCAAACGAACGAAACCAAATATGACAAAACTGGATAAGTTCATGTCAGTCCTTGCAGATTGCACCAGAATCTGGGAGGAGAAGGATGAGAAATTAAGAGAAGAGAGAGAGAGGGGGGGGGTGGAGGGACAGAAAGGAGAGATGTGAAAGGGGAGACAACAGTGAGAGATGAAGCGGAGCGATGGAAAGGGAAAGAAAAGACGAAGATGGTGCGATAGAAGATCATTCATCAGGAAAATCAGGAAAAGACTGGCAACATTTAGAGGCCATTTTTTGAGGAAGGGGAATTAGAGCACCTGGTCACAACAGGAAAGCTAGAATGAAAGAGAGCACCAGGTAGACCCAGGGCAAAAAATACTGGACGGGCTTGCAGAGTGGCTGAGGATAGAGAGGGTGGAAGGTGTGCTTGCGGCAAACAAGGGTTAGATACATATGGAGGGCCATGATCGCCAACGCCATGTGGCAGGGCACTTGATGATGACGAGTTAGATAGTTTTGAGAGAAAGAAAAGGAGAAAGAGAACGTCAGGGTGACTAAGGTGATGAAGAGGACGAAGAAAGACACAGACAGAGAAAGAAAAACAAAAACAAAAAATAAACAAACAAAATGAAGAGAGATGATGGAGGAGAGCAGAAAAAAGAAGTGTGGAAGAATCTACATGAACTGTGTATTGTGGACTGTCGTCATTCAGAACGGATTTTTTTTTTATTCAGAATGGATCAAGACTAAGCGAGACAGGAGGCTGAAATGTCTGTGACAGTCGTTTTCACTGAATTCATGACCTGGGACAACGTCAGTGACCCAAGGCCAGAGGCGTGCTTCATGATTCATCAGCAAGTTTGTGATCAGGCGTCAGTGTGGAGCACCTCAAGCTGAACTTGTGTATACATGCATGTGTTTGTGTGTGTGTGTGTGTGTGTGAGTATGTGTGTGTGTGTGTCTGTGTTTGTGTGTCTGTGTCTGTGTGTGTGTGTGTGTGTCTGTGGTGTGTGTTTTGCGTGTGTCTGTGTGCATGCGTGCGGCGCGCGTATGTGTGTGTGTGTTGTGTGTTGTGTGTGTGTGTGTTGTGTGTGTGTGTGTGTGTGTGTGTGTGTGTGTGTGTGTTGTGTGTGTGTGTTGTGTGTGTGTGTGTGTGTGTGTGTGTGTGTGTGTGTGTGTGTGTGTGTGTGTTGTGTGTGTGTGTGTGTGTGTGTGTGTGTGTGTGTCTGTGTGTGTGTGTGTGTGTGTGTTTTGTGTGTGTGTGTGTGATTTCGAGTCACGGCAATACCAGCCAGTCTGTTAAATTAAAAGAGCTCAACAAGCAAACCACGACAACGGCTTTTTCTTGTCATTGAAGTGATCGTGACGTTACAGACTCAACGTTCACACACTGAAAAAGCGAACAGGGATGAATACGTCGGCATTTTCATTAAAGAGATTGATTCTATGACCAATTCACATACTGGCCAGAGACAAGTGAAAATGGGAGTAGGAGTGAGAGGGGGGGGGGGGTCGAGGTGGATAACGGTTGTGGGCATGTACATTACACAGCTAGTTAAAGCAGGCCGACTCGTACGCAGTCAGTGGTATCAAAGAGAGTGAGCAAATACTATTCTGTTTGGTGGTATGTTTACATTTCGTCACCAGCTGACTGGCACGAGCACTTCGTGTACGGTCCTGCTACCCCCAAGTCTGTGTAAACTTGGCGGTGTCATCAAAAGGGTCTTTGGTGTAACAGACAACGCAACACATCCGTCCCATCAAGGCCCGAGGCTGGCACAGAATAACTACACAGTGTTAACCCTTCGACTTCCGCACCCTATCCACCAACTGCAAAAACTTAACCCTTTGACTCCTTCACCCTACCCACCAACTGCAAAAATTAAACTCTTTGACCCCCTCACCCTGCAGGAAGCTGGTGGATGGGGTGAGGGAATCAAAGGGTTAAGATTTTGCTTTGCTAGCATGGTTGACGATGCAGGATGCTTGTGTACAGGGTGCGGGAGTCAAAGAGTTAAGCTACCCTTGACTCAAGCATCAAGTAACATCATCATGTGCCATGCATTGGCAATCATGGCCCTCCATATGAATCTGTCCTTTATCGCTGCAGGTGCTTCTCCCATCCTCTCTGTCTTCTTCCACTGCGCAAGTCCGTCCATCAACTATAATACACTGTGCCAACCAAGGGCTGGGAGCGGCGTATTACATTAACAATGCACATTGCTCATTTTCAAAACCACGATTACAACAAAACGGAAGTGTGCAATTTAGAGTTTGTTCAAGAGGGATTCGTCGCATTTGGACGATTCCACATGCACTCCACCCAAATCTATCAGCAATTATCTAGCAGACTCCACAACCTGAGCAAAACTCTATGCACTGACAAGGATTTGAAACGGGTAGAAAGGGAGAAATGACCAATGAAGCTGGCTCCATCAGAAATATGACCGTATTAAGCGGGGAAATGGAACAGGCCAATTTATAATGTTGTGGGCTGGGATTAAACTCAAACTATCAGATCTTGAGTCCACCATTCTACCAAAAGAATCACGCAGGTGTGCAAAAACAACAAGTAAGAGTATATATTTTATAGGTGTTAATTATTTGTTTATGGTTAAATTGTCTCATCGTTTATTTATATATTTGTGAAACCCCGAAATGCTGCGCTTCCTCGGTAGTATTACCCTAAACCACGCTTTCCAGACTGATCTGAGATCTCATCAGGCGTGAGATAAGGATGTGTCCTGTCACCACTATTGCTAATCATCTATAAATTATTTACAAGATAACGAAATCATTTGAGCCAGCCCACACCCAAAAGCCCTGTTTGTTGACGACCCTGATCAAGCCCCTTGAATGCAAAATCATGACCTGCAATATGCGCTGTGCTGAGACAGCTGTCAAGAAGACTTGACAAGGCATGAGCCATAACACTGAGATCAGAAGAAACAAAAAATGGTGGGAACAACAGCAATCCACCATTCCATTTAACAGCAGAGTATCAAATGGTTCAGGCATCTCACACAATTGCCAGTTTACCATCCAGTCCACTATGCATCAGATGGACCACCAAAGTGACGCACTGGATCCCTCGAAGCCAAAAAAGGAACAGAGTTCTCCAGAGAATCAGATGGCGAGACGATCTAGAAAAGTTCGACAAACAATGGACCGGAACAGCAGTTAACCGGCAACAGTGGCATGCGATGAGGAACGCTGATGTCCAACAACGGACCCAAACAAGCTGAAATGAACCATCATGCATACAACACAAAGATGCTTGGCTTCATGGCCAGAGGCCGACTAAGGGATTGGTTTGATGGTGT
>JAPXFY010000021.1:26377416-26379916 GCA_030674185.1 Monoplex corrugatus
GCCAGATTGCCACCAGGCCTTTCTGTTTTTTGACAATCTTCTATTGCCATCATGTTTTGCACGATGGGGGAGGTTTATTTTTGGAATGCGCAGACGTGTTCTGCAGCAAATCTTCCCTGTGGATTTCTCTGAAGATGGATGCAGCGGTTTCAAGAAAGTATCTTCTGTCTTGTGTGGAAAGTCATTTTCGACGTTATTCGAATTCAGAGCAACTGGAACATCATCTGTGACACCCGGAGACGAAATCTTCTGGACGCCACGTGCGTTTTCAAGATCATGATTTACCAGTGGGTCTTTATCATATTGAAAAGAACTAGGGTGTGCCCTGCTAATGTTTTGTGGTTCTGATGGCTCCTGAATTTTGTCCGCCTGGAGATGGGTGTCACTGTCCATCAAAGTATCGGTATATCCAGTGCTAGAGATTTCATCGACTTCACTGAGGTCATCTCTATTCAAAGAGACAATCACGTCATCATCGCTCAGCACAGTTGTTGTTATGTTTGGCACAACATCGTTCATTTCAACAGTCTGGGGTGAGTGAACCGATGGATGATCTTCTTCAGGTGAATTTGTGGACAGCTTTGTATGACTGTGATGGCAACTGTTACTGGTCGTCGTGATATTACTGACTGCATCAGGGACTGAAGACGACTTAGTGACATCAGTTGTGAAAGTTTGATCATCCGACTCTTGACTTGACAGAACCCTTCCCTCAGAATGCTCAACACTGTTGGGCTGGGTTATCACACTCTGACTGCATGACGAGTTGAATCCAGTAGCATTCCCACAGATGGCATTAGCAGCAGAGGAATTGGAAGAACCTGATAAAACAACAGATTTGAAGCCAGCTACATTTTCTGAGTCTCTCATCCAGGGTGAAGTGCCACGTTCAACATAGAATGATGCCCTTGGCCGGAAGCTGGCAGTTTCTGGTGGAGGGGTGGAACTGCCGCCTGTCAAGTGATTATGCACGTGCACTGAAAGCTCCGATAGTAGTGCTGTGCGAAAAAAGCAAAGCGAGCACGCGTATGGTTTGGATGCAAAGTCATCAAAATCAGACACAAGTTTTGCATAGCGTCCACGTGAGGGTGGCTGATACATGATGCTCTGGTTGTTTAACTGCCTCGGTGGTGACTGTCTCGTTGTTTCTTCGTCTTGCAAGCTTGTATGATAAGAATGAAACTGGTTTTGGCTTTTAGGCAATGAACATGTATGATCTGATAATGAACTAGGAACGGCACTTCGCGTTCTTACAGAGGACGAAGTTGATGCTGAGGTCTGAATGTGAACATGGTGAGTGTGCAAGAAAAGATGAGCTCTGTCTTTGAAAGGCTGGTCACACAAACTGCACTCGTGTTCGTGTCTTTCACAGCTTGAGGTACTTGTGGCCGAGTCTAGCCTTGCTGCTGAAGGGCCAGTTTTGGAATCTTCTTCATAGCTCTTGTTACATTCAAAACCTTCAAATTCCATAGAAGCATCCGGACTTTGTGGTTCTTCTTTGACTGAAACCGCCTTAGGACTGTTCTGCTTTCCTGGTTGGTTCTTACCTGAAGGTTTAATCACTGAAGTTCGGCAATCTGGAGACAGGTTTACTCGCTTTACTCTGTAAGACACAGATTCATGATGATCTGGAGTTTCCTTGGAAGACACTTCTCCATAATGTTTAGGATCTCGGTCATCAGTAGAGACTGGAACAGAAGACTGTCTTCTCTCTAGCTGCAGAGGCCTTGGAGGAGCTTCTCTGTCTTGCTTTTTATTCTCTGGTCTGATCTTTGACTGCTGGTTGTCTCCTGTGATCAACTGAGACTTATCTTTGCACGGCGCTAATTTTACAGTTCCACGAAAAGTCAAATCTCCATAGTTTTCTTTTCTTCTGGACAAACGATCTTCATCAGCACACCTGTACAGATTGAACTGTTCTTGATTATCTGTCACTGTATCTGAGTGGGATGGTTCGGATACTGTGTAAACTGGTGACGACTCATTTTCCTTCTGGTTAGATTTCTCAGAACCCACTTCATCAGCAGGAATGTGAGGAAGTGTCATGCTCTTCTCCTTTTGTTCAGAGCTGCTGTAACTGCCTTCGGTCTGGTTAGTTATCACGCTCCTCAACTTGTTCATGGTTTCTTGCCGAGGCAGGCCATGCTTGTTACCAACCTCCTTTCCACTACGTTTTGTTTTGTCTACATTGCTCTTGTCTTCTGACTGAGCTTTTCTACTTTCTTTACTTTGGCTGGATTCTTCACAGTTGATGACACAAGAGTGCCTATGAACCTGGAGTTCGTCCACAGACGCCAAGACTTTGCCACAGCGATGGCACGCATGTTTTGTATCAGCTACGTTAATGTGAGAAGACTGCGAAGTTCTGCTGACTTCTTCTTCACCAGGATGGGTCAAAATGTGCCGGGCCAGAACCTGGGAGTCGCTGCACACGAAAGGACACATATGACAGTTAAGCTGTGCTGGAGAAAGCACCGCCTGTGACAGAGCCGGAAAATCT
>JAPXFY010000021.1:26384916-26429916 GCA_030674185.1 Monoplex corrugatus
CAGCAAACATTTATTCGATAACCTACCAATAACTGTACATAACCTCGTGCAAATCCTAGTGCAAAAATACCGAGAGAGAGGACAGACAGACAGACAGATAGACAGACAGACAGACAGACAGACAGACAGAAACAGAGAGACAGAGACAGACAGACAGAGATAGACAGAGACAGAGAGAGATAGAGAGCGACAGAGAAGGAGGGGCTTCAGACTTCAGATATTCTATTCAAACAGGTCATACGCTCTCACAACTGCACAGCGTATCTCAGAGCCCACAGACAGACAGACAGACAGACAGACAGAGGAAGAAAAGAGAGAGAAAAACAGAGAGAGAGACAGACAGACAGACAGACAGAGACAGAGAGAAACAGAGACAGACAGAGAGGGATGGACTTCAGACTTCACATATTCTATTCAAACAGGTCATAAGCTCCCACAACTACACGGCGTATCTCAGAGCCCACAAAGCGTGCTTATCAGTAAATATTTTCTCAAAGGGAGGAAATCGGTTAGCATTGCCCTGCTTAAGCGCTTACCTTCTGAATGTACAGGCGCAAAACTCACCTTTTCCAAATTTGTTTAGGGCCAAAACAAACTTACCTAGGCTGACAATCTGAGATCGACTGTGCAGTCGTACCAAGAAGCTGAAGAAAGGGAGAGGGAGAGAGAGAGAGAGAGAGGGAGGGAGAGAGAGAGAGAGAGACAAAGAAAGAAAGAGAGAGAGTGAGAGAGAGAGTGAGAGAGAGAAAGAAAGAAAGAGACAGAGAGTGAGAGAGAGAGAGAAAGAAAGAAAGAGTAGAGACTGTGAAAGAGAGAGTGTGAGAGAGAGAGAGAGGGAGGGAGAGAGAGAGAGCGCGAGAGAGAGGGGAGAGGGAGAGACAGCCAGACAGCCAGACAAACAAACAAACAGACAGACAGACAGACAGACAAAGAATACCAAGCGATGTTTGCATCGGCTGTCAGGCTTACAATTGACAGTCAAAACTAAGCCGCTGTTCTAGTCAAACCGGCTTGAATCCTTTACAGTAATCCTCTTCTTACAGACAGACAGACGGACGGACAGACAAACAGACAGACAGACAGACGGACGGACAGACAAACAGACAGACAGACAGGCAGACAAAGAATATCAAGCGATGCTTGCAATGGCTGTCAGGCTTAAAGTTGACAGGCAAGTCAAAACTGAGCCGCTGTACTAGTCAAACCGGCTTGAATTCTTTACAGTAATCCTCTTCTTACAGACAGACAGACGGACAGACAAACAGACAGACAGACAGACAGACAGACAAAAAATACCACGTGATGCTTGCAATGGCTGTCAGGCTTAAACTTGACAGGCAAGTCAAAACTGAGCGCTGTACTAGTCAAACCGGCTGGAATCCTTTACAGTAATCCTCTTCTTATAGTGTCATACTCGTAGTCACCATCGCGCTTTCAACTTACTTGCATTTCAATTGTCGAGTCACTTAAACTAAAGAAAAAAAATGCTTACGTGGCCCTGTTCACCCAGTGAGTTCATTTTTAAGGATGTGTACTTCAGTTTTTCCAACTGAAGAACTTAAAAAAAAAAAAATTTTAAAACTGTAAGTCGATCTGTTTTCACCATCGTTAAGTGTTTGTTTGGTGACCTAAAAATTGGGCCATCCCATTTAAAAGTCACACATGCAGGACTCTTATCAGCCTGCTCTGTGTACCAAATGTGGTACAGATGGAAGAAGATGGGAGATATTAAACGATTCCCTACCCCCACCTTTTTTTTTTTTATCAACCTTGCCTGTTTTTTTTTTAAATTAAAGAAAATTGTTTTATGCCGACTAGAGACAGTATGTGTCTGTGTCTGTGACAAATGTGTCTGTGTCTGTCTGTGACAAGAACGACTTAGCATGAAGTTCACAGCTGCTTCTGGGTGGATCTTCTCAAATCTGGATCACAGATACAAATCGTTCAAGAATCGCGAATACCTGAGTCAAAAAGTCATATTTCCAAGGTCAAAGTCACGCGGACAAAAAAAAAAAAAAAAAAAAGTGCCTAAAATCAGCTTTTTTCAGACAAAGACGAACTACACTTTTCCAGAAACTTCTGATAATATTCATATTTTGTTTTCATTCACTGTCCTTGATTCACTTTAAGTTTTATGTCGTTTGATGCTTCTTCAAGGTTACGATGACCTTGAGAAGTACAAAAATCTTGATTTAAAAGAAACAACAACAACAACAACAACAACAACAAAAACGTTTTACACAAAAAAGGGAAAATGTTAGAATGGCTCTATGTTCATGAACGGTAACCCTCATGTGCATTCATATACGACGTAACGAATTGGTGGGGTTTAATGCTTAAGGCCACGTTTTTACATCACCATGTGGGCAGTCATATTCCGTCCTCAGGGGTGAACGTACGCGTCGTAAATTGACTTTCTTTCCCACTTCAACATCATTATGATTATCATGTGTAGTATTACTATGGTCATCATCATCATCATCATCTTATTCTTCATTATTATTATCACATCATCACCATCATAATCATCATCATCGTCGTCGTCAACATCATCATCATCATCACTATCACTATTACGATTATTATCATTAGCATTATTATTACGAACATCGACACCTAATCGAATAGCTATAGGCATGCATAAAATCAATCAGAAAGATACAAAAAATAATCAAAGCGCAAGTTACCGCACAAAATCGAACAAACTCAAATAATATGCCATGCATCCAATCAGATAACATTCATCTTCAAAACAAATCAAGGACCACAAAATCAAAGCGCCTATATATCCGCAGCAGTCAAAAGTACTGAACTCCCAACACGCAACAATTAATCCCAAATTCAGAAGTCCGCGATCAAAGACCAACATGAAAATAAGTGTGCATATACAGATTCACTCAGCGTCACTCATTTAGTTATCTCTAATCCATTTTTTCACTAGGCCTATTCCAGCAGAAACTCAATCCTTTTTGCCAAAAGTTTAAAAGGGCGTGGCCAATTATTTCGGTCACAATAACCAGAAGAAATGCCAAATGATTCAGCAAAGGCATCTCTTCTCCATGTGGACAAAATTTGAATACTTCTCTGGTGGGTGGCCTTATGACGGATCGAAATTTGAAAAAAAAATTGTTTTAGTATCATTGCACTCGGGGAGGTTGCGTTTGTGCTAACCCCCCCCCCCCCCCCCTTTTTTTTTTTTTTTTCTTTTTCTTTTCACGTCAACCTAATGGCCACAGAAGCTGGAACAGTTTGTACAATAAAATGATGATGATGTCGATGAAGATGATATTCATGATGCTAGGGAGTTTCACCTAGGATTGAGATCGGGTGCTGTACTCTACGCTTACTATCCATAATATATCCTGGCGTCAACCAGGCCCGAGGGATACAGACACCTGCGGTGCTGGTCAGAAGATTTTTGCAACACCCCCCTCAATGACGCATCCGTGAAGTGGTTGCGACTCGACTGTGTGGGTCCCAGTCTTCCCAAATGAGCCTATAGCATTCCCAACTCTGGGTAGGAGCCGGTTAGAGCCGAAAAATTACCACAACGATTTTGAAGGGACTGATGGGGATTCGAACCCACAACCTTACAATCGGTAGTCTGTTGCGCTAACCACTACGCCACGGCGAACCGACATTTTTAGCTCCAAGCATGGGATCACTGGCACTGGAACTTGGTAGTGTGTTGTGCAGCTAATTAATGAGGGGTACGAGTTCAACGACACTGAGGTGACGCCAAGGTTCGAACAGTAACTTTTTGTTTTCAAGTAAGGGAGGTGAGTGAGTGAGTGAGTGAGTGAGTGAGTGGTGTGTGGTGTGTGTGTGTGTGTGTGTGTGTATGTGTGTGTGTATGTGTGCGCGCGCGCGTGCGTGCATTCGTGCATGTCTGTGTGTGTGTGTGCGTGCGTGCGTGCGTGTATGTGCGTGCGTGTGTGCGTTCGTGCGTGCCTGCGCGCGCGCGCGCGCGCGTGTGTGTGTTGTGTGGTGTGCGTGTGTGCGCGCGTGTGTGTTGTCAAATCTTTATTTCCAGTAAATTTTGGTCATTGCTTGACCCAGAACCTAACAGACAGGTCACTAAGTTTGACAGAGACTGGTAAACCATTTCAAAAGTCACAATCATGCAAAAGTGTTTAATTTAAGAGAGAGATTTTTTTTTCAAAGGGTTTCACCATCTCATTAATCGTTTTTATTTCCCCTGTATCTCGCGTCTGTCTGTCTCGCAGACAAGGCCACCGAGTCAAGTCGGTAAATCTGCCTGCAAACAAGCACACACCCCGGTTTACCTTACGCAAAATACAGTATCACATCTCAGACGATAAAGAAACCCGCCAACCCGCCAGCCCGCCGACCCTCCAGCTCGCCAGCCCGCCAACCCTGCACGCACACACCGTTAGACAAGCACTGAAACAGACTTTCCCCGTCTCAAGTGCTCTCAGTAAACTAAAGAAAAGCTGGCTTGAGCTTTCTGTCTAACCGTGGTGGTTTCAAGCAACACTGCTTCGTGAAAGAGAAAAAAACACACACCCTAGATCGAGCCATTCCAAGACTTTTTTTTTAAACAAAACTTTTCTTTTTTTAACAGAAAAAGCAAGGTTTTGTACATGTCAAGATCAGTGTGACCTTGACTGAACTTACAGATAAAATGAAGCTTATTGATAAGCAAGGAAAATGATAGGTTGTCACGACGGTTAAAACATATTGTAAGTATTGTCTTTCTCAAAAGGTGCTGATTCTAAACACTGACATTTTTAGATCGTGTGACCTTGACCTGGTGCTACGAGTTCCAAATTTATGCACTGGCGACTCCAATATGTCTTTGAACCCAAGCTTGGTAATGACCCGACATCGGCGGAAAAAAAAAAGAGAAAATATTGCTCACACACACACACACACACACACACACACACAAACAAAACACACACAAACACAAACATACACATACACACACCACGCACCACACACACACACACACACACACACACACACACACACACACACACACACACACACACACACACACACACACACACACACCGCCGGTCGATGTGAATTTTTTGTTCTTTTTAAAGGTAGCTTGAAATAATCAATCGTAGACAGAGATAGCTACCGACCGCGAGGCAAGCATTGCCGTTGTGCTCAAAATAGCACTCGAGGGAAAGCTAGGAAAAGGGAAACGAGCGGAGGTGGAGGTAATAGCCGACTTGTGCATAACCTGAACTTTGTGCAGTCTCAACCGCGACATTGGCTTTTTCATACAACTCGTTTCATTTTATAGCATGTTTACACTCACACATCAGCGCCAGCGCGCGCCTTCACAAACGCACGCATACCTACACGCACGCACACGTACGTACGCACACAGACACAAAACACACACATACGTGAGAACAATTTTTCTGTAACTGATATCTAGAAAATATACCACACTTCTGAACGCTTACAGATGAAATTCCATATTCACTAGGCTGAACGTCTGACCCAAATTTGACAACTATATGCACACGGTTAAGAGATACAGCCGTAACTAACTGAAAAATAAAGTCGTAGGCAGCCAAACGATCCAGTTATATAAAACAGCCGAAAGATCAATCAAAAACATGAAAAATTAAATTCCAGACACGAACAGCTAAAAGACAATTGACTGCAGACAGCCAAAATGCACAGCCTCTAAACAACCCCAAGCGCGTCAAGAAACAGTCAAAAGATACAGCCAGTAATACAGCCAAAATATCACTCTATAACAACCATATAGTCTGTCCATAAACAACATAAGATTCTGCTATAAACAGCCCAAAATGCAGCCATAAAAGAACATAAACTAGGGCACACCCATACAGAGCATAAACTAGGGCACACCCAGAGCATAAACTAGGGCACACCCATACAGAGCATAAACTAGGGCACATCCATACAGAGCATAAACTAGGGCACACCCATACAGAGCATAAACTAGGGCACACCCATATACAGCCAAGAAATACTACCAATTATAGCTAAAAGAGTCCACCGTAAGTAGCCAAACGACACAACCATTCAACAGACATAACCATAAACAACCAAAAGATATAATCACAAGCATTCAAAAGAAACAGCCATTGAGAGCTAACAGATAAAATCGTAAACAAAAAAAAATACAATCACACAAAAAAACACAACGATATAGCCATATACAGCCGAACTCTCCTATCATAAACAATCAAAATCTCCATCTATAAACAGCCAAAAAGACAAAGCCACACAGCCTGAAGCTCCATCCTTAGACAGTAGAAATATAGAACCATTCACAGTCTAGAAATCCATCCATAAACAGCCAAAAGATACAGCCATACACAACCAAAAGATCAAATCATAAACAATCAAAACACGCGACATTAAACTGCAAAACGATAGAAATTATAAACGGCCAAAAGATCTACTCACAAACGGCGGAAAGATATAATAATTTAGGTCTAAATATTGAATCACAAGAAGCCAAAAGATACAGCCATAACCCCCCCCCCCCCTAAAAAAAAAAAAGACAAAAATCCACAACAACATAAACAACAACAACAAAAATACAGCAAACTGGTTTGTCTCTTATCGTTGTGTCTGTTAACACTCCCAATTCGTCATTGTGAATGGCAAGTCTGTCTACTTCCCCTCTCGTGTACTCAGTCTACTTCTTCATCTCTAGTGTATGATTAGCACAAGGCTGTGTTCTGGAGTGATCTATTTATAAAACGTTTACAGCCCCTGTCTGACGTAATTGCTGTACATGACTGTTATTTCCATAAACATGCAGATGATTGGGAACTGCCAAAAAGTTCTCCATTAATTTAAATACTTTCTCTTCTTTCAAAGTCGCCGTCAAAAGTGTATTGATGAAGTGATGTCCCGGATGAACACGATAGATTAAGGCTGAACAACAACAAATCAGAAGTGATTATTGTCACCACTATTTCTCGAGTTGGATTGGGTCACAGCTTTTTTTCTGCCAGATAGTTGCAACAGAAGCTATGAGACAGAATTAAAGAGACAGTCGTGAGAATGATACACCTGTATCTCTAAGGCCCAACAAGTTCAGAAAAAAATCAAGCGTATTTCTGAAACTTGTTTTGTGTCTTACAGGCACTGTCTTCTTCTGCTATGAAGATTGTCTTCTTTGTCTTCTTTAGTCTTCTTCTTGTGAAGATCTACCGTCTTCTCATGAAGATGTATCTTGTCTTCATTTGGTGAGAACTCGTGCACATGTAAATAAAATTTGGGAACCACCATCCTGGCTTTATGTATGTCCGAGTGGAAGAGTCCTCCATCTGCCTCTGACCTTGCACTCCCCTCTTACAACCTTAACCATCTCCACCCTGTCACAGAAGGAAATTTAGAAATGATGATGATATGTACCTGTAATAACATGGTTAAAATGACTGCCCATCGCCTTCCAGTGAGACAAAATGTTAATCAAAACTACTTCAGGAAATTTCTAATGAAAACAGCATGCACATCTTGCCACAGGAGGAGGGTGGGGGGGGGGGGGGGTAAAGTCACTCATGACGTCGTATCAATGGAACACTCTGTCAAACCCTGCCTGTGCTCTATATATGAATTCCCCCAGACTTTGATCTATTTCCCATGTTGAAAGAACCCTTTTATGAAGTACATTTCTACGACTTGGAAATGGAAGTGTCAATGCAGATTCAACGTATCTATTCTGGCTGTCTAGCAACGGGAGGTACTTCGGGCCTTCCCAATAGATGTGGATCGGTCGTTCAGGAGAAGGAATGTTACATTGATGGAACAAAGATACTGATCATTATCTGTTTTATTTGTTTACTTATCTTACATTTTCAAACACATATTCTCACTATTTATTAGGTGACCCGCGGAAGACATGTCTTCTTAACGTCAAATGCTAGTAAGCTGAGATGGCTCTAGTCATTAAAAGAAAAAAAAAAAAGAATACCGAAAAAGAGAATATACGTGTGTGACACAGAAAACGACAAGTTGGGTCAAGGATCATTCGTCGAACAGGCTTGAGTGTACTCTAGCTCAGCATCGTGTGTGTGTGTGTGTGTGTGTGTGTGTGTGTGTGTGTGTGTGTGTGTGTGTGTGTGTGTGTGTGGTGTGGCGCGCGCGCGCGCGTGCAAGCAAGCAAGCGCGCACGCGCGCGTGTGTGTCTGAGACAGAAGGCTGATGACGGCTTGGGTCTGGAGTCACACTTCCTACTCCCCTCCTGTCTTCCCCCTCCCAGTTTGCGTGTGCTTTGTGCCCAGGAGATTTGGTGGTTGTTGGTGATTGCTTTAGAGAATAATGGGAGCGCGCGCCTTGGTCTGATTCTTGAATCAAGAGTTGGCGCCTCATAAATATCAATATCATCATTATCATTGTCACTTCCTCGTCCTATCCACCACCTTCCTGTACGAAACTCGTGGATAGCATGGGTGAGTGAAAAGATAACTGAAAAGATGTATCGAGGAGCCTTAGCGGGTGTAAAGATGCAGCTCACCAACCTCTAAATCAGCCTGCACGAGTATAAACTTTTGACTCCTGCACCCTGTGCACCAGCATCCTGCATTGTCAATCATGCTAGCAAAGCAAAAACTTAAACTCTTTGATTCCCTCACCCTATCCACCAGCTTCAAAGGATGCCAGGTTTGCTGACTTACCGGAAATTCTGTGCATGCAGCCTCCAGTCCACGAGCTGTGAAAGGGTGCCTGACCTTCCCCCTCCCCTACTCAAATGAATGTATGCACTTTGTTTTACCCACACTGAACAGGGGTCATGATGCTGCACAGTCTGCATACTCCATCTTCGGTGTGGGGTAAATGCTGGGTATTTTTTTGTTTCCATAAGTCACTGGATACTAAATCCAAAACAAGTACGACTGCGATTTAGTCCTCTTCTCCCACTGGACGAAGCAGCAGGGAAGTTTCAGTCTTTTGCTCTTAATTTTGCATTTTATGTTTGTTTGTGATCTTAATTCACGCTTAACAAAGGCCAACTGGCCGAAAAATTTGCACCTGTCTTGTCTTGTTGTATTAAATACGTGTTCTGATTCTATTTTCGTGTTTTCTTGGTTCACTGGACACTGACAAGAAAGCAAACAAGAAGAGGAGACAGACATACAGACAACGACACAGGCACATATTGATGAACACTCGAATGGCTTGATACTGGCAGCAAGATGGTCCAGACCTCTAGACCGCTGCCTTCCAGCCAGGAATTCTTTGAGTTCTACCCTGCCTGGGTAGCACCCGGTGGATGAGAGGTGGAGGAGAATTTTCCTTATCTATCAGATCAAGCAATTGTGCAGACCTGTTAGTGTCTGAACTCTCTTCGTGTGTAGACGCGCACAGAATATCAAATACTCACGTGCTGTAAGCCATGGCAATGTTCAGTAACTTATGGAAACACGAAAATACCCAGCACGCACACTCTCCAAAGACAGCCTGTGCAGCAACAAAACGCCTGCAAAGTGTGGGTCAAGCAAGGTGTAAATACGCATCTGACAAAACATTGCTCACAAAGGAAAACAAACAAGCAAACAAACAAACGCAAACACAAGACTTTCAAACAGTCAAACAGTCTATCCCATTATTACAGAAAATCTGTAACATTGCTCACAAAGAAAAACAAATAAACAAAAACAAAAAACAACAAGACTTTCACACATTCAAACAGCCTATCCCACTATCACAGAAAATCCATAACATTGCTCAAAAAGGAAAACAAACAAACAAACAAACCAAAAACAAGCAAGACTTTCAAACATTCAAACAATGTCTCCTATTATTACTACAGAAAATCCCTATTTTTGTACTTCCCCACGTC
Organism: Monoplex corrugatus; assembly: GCA_030674185.1. Classification (NCBI taxonomy): domain Eukaryota; kingdom Metazoa; phylum Mollusca; class Gastropoda; order Littorinimorpha; family Ranellidae; genus Monoplex; species Monoplex corrugatus. Next base: position 26,394,728 of record JAPXFY010000021.1, read on the forward strand.
ACCGTGACCTTGAAGATGCATCTGATGAAATAAAACTAACGATGGAAGACTGTCACAACAATGAAAACAGCTCTTACACACGCCTTCCTCGAACTGTGCCGATTTTTGACACTTTGGGTTTTTTTGTCCGTGTGACCTTGACCTTAGCCCATGACTTGACTAGCATTCGGAAGAATTTATACTGTAAAAGTCATATTTCCAACTTGCCATAGTTGATGCTAATGTACACATCTGCCTAGAACTCAAAATACTGAAAAAGGAAACACATAAATCAATTAATAACATAAGACGCAAAACACAAGGAAATCGGAGCAAGAGCATTTTGCTATCGTTTGAGAGAAACAGGAGAGACATAAGAAAGAAGACTCACTAGCTCGCGCGTGTGTTTGTGCGTTGCGTGTGCGTGTGTTTGTGCGTGTGCGTGTGCGTGTGGTGTGTGTGTGTGTGTGTGGTGAGGGGGAGGGGAGGGGGAGAGAGAGAGAGAGAAGAAACAGAAATCAATATTCGAAAGTTAAGCATACAGGAGGACAATGACACCAAGAGACAAATAGGAGAAAACAGATATAAGCAAGCGCACACAGACACACACAGACACACGCACACAGACACACAGACAACACACACACACACACACACACACACACACACACACACACAACACACACGCCACACACACACAATCTAAATCAAAGTGTCAGAGTTCTAGTAAAACTGGAACCAGGAAGCTGGTGGACAGGGTGAGGGAGTTAAAGAGTTAAGTTTTTGCAGTTGGTGGTAGAGTGAAGGAGTCAAAGGGTTTTATGCCGCATCTGTCGATGATGTGGCCGACTTTTTTTTTTTTTTTTTTTTTTTTTTTTTCCCCGTTCCTCCTGGTTGTCGTGGAACTTGTGGTCCGGGGAGTTATAGTTGCGATCGCAAACAACCCAGTCGACTTTAACCCTTTGACTCCTGCACCCTATCCACTAACTGCAAAAAATTCGACTTTTTGACTCCTATACCCTATCCCCAGCTTCCTGCTGGAAGCTGGTGGCAGGAAGCTGGGGATAGGGTGAGAAAGTCAAAGGGTTAAGTTTTTGTTTTGCTAGCATGGTTGACAACGCATGATGCTGGTGGACAGGGTGCGAAAGTCAAAGAGTTAAAAGCCTTAGGCTTCATCACAATATAGTCTTATGCTGTTCATACTGCATTCATGTCTATAATACACATGGACGCGGTAACGCTGCCATCCTCGTGTGTGTGTGTGTGTGTGTGTGTGTGTGTGTGTGTGCGTGTGTGTGTGTGTGTGTGTGCGTGTGTGTGTGTGTGCGTGTGTGTGTGTTTGTGTGTGTGTGTGTGTGTGTGAGTGTGATGTGTGTGTGTGTGTGTGTGTGTGTGTGTGAGTGAGTGTGTGTGTGTATGTGCGAGTGTGTGGTGTGTGTGTGTGTGTGCGTGCGAGTGTGTGTGTGTGTGGAGTGTGTGTGTGTGTGTGTGCGTGCGTGTGAGTGTGTCTGTGTGTGTCTGTGAGTGAGTGAGCGAGTGCAAGCTTGTGTGTGTGTGTGTGTGTGTGTGTGTGTGTGCGTGCGTGCGTGTGTGTCTATGTGTGTCTGTGAGTACACGCTTGTGTGTGTCTGTGCGTGCGTGCGTGCGTGTCTGTCTCTAAGTGAGTGAGTGCACGCTTGTGTGTGTGTGTGTGTGTGTGATGTACACGCTTGTGTGTGTGTGTAAGTATGTGTGTGTGTGTGTGTGTGTGTGTGTGTGTGTGTGTATGTGTATGTGTGTGTGTGTGTGTGTGTGTGTGTGTGTGTGTGTGTGAGTGTGTGTGTGCGTGTGTTTTCTTCCTGCACTTTTTTTCGGATTAGTCTACTAATATCTATTTCTGATTTCATGTTGTGCAGTGTTGATATTGTTGGTGAACTATCTTGTGCTGCATTGATGTATGTATCTATGTTTTACTGTGTTAATGTAAGTATCCGACTATGTCTGCACTGCATTAAGGCCCTGACATGATAAACCACTCTCGTCCCACCCCACTCTGTTTGTTTTTTTTCAAATTTATTTTTTAATTGTACTTTTTTTGTAAAATGCAACAAGCATGCTCTGACATGGGCTGGTTGCGCCATAGAACTGGAAGTAGCAGCAGCAGCAGCAGTAGTAGTAGAAGTAGTAGTAGTGGAAGTGGTAGTAGTAGTAGTAGTGTTATCATCATCATTATCATTATCATCATCATTATTATTATCGTCATTATTTCACTGTTATTATTATCATTATCATCATTATTATAATCATTATCAATGACAGCTTATCCAAAAAAATATAGTCAAATAACATTTACTGTGGGAAAAATCTCAAAGACTTTCCAGGCGTTTGGAAAGGGTACAGACATAACAGATTTATACTTCTCTTTTACACCCAGCCCTTAAGGTAGAGAAGAAAGAGACAGACAGACAGACAGACAGAGAAAGAAGAGAGACAGACAGAGAGACAGACAGACAGAGACAGAGAACTAGAGAGACAGACAGAGAGACAAAGAAAGAGACAGACAGACAGAGACAGACAGACAGACAGAGACAGACAGACAGACAGAGAGACAGAGAGACAAAGGGAGACAGACAGACGGACAGAAAAGACAGACAGACAGACACAGAGACAGAGACAGAGACAGAGAGAACAGAGACACAGACACAGAGCGACAGAGACAAAGAAGTGTCTGTCTCTGACAAAGAAGTGTCTGTCTCTGTCTGTCTGTCACAATAGACTTCAGCTTAATGACGACAAAACAGAAGCTATCCTCATTGGCACCCGTCAGAAACTTTCTCAGCTGCCTCCTCTTTCTCTCCCATTATGTAACACATCAGTCCCAATTTCTGATTCAGCTAAAAACCTTGGTGTCTGCATTGACTCTACCCTCTCCATGAACAACTTTGTTTCTCAAACTGCCAGATCCTGCTACTATCATCTCCATCGTATAAAGCTGATCAGGAAGTATCTCTCTGTCGAAACAACTGCAAAACTCGTTCTCTCCTTCATAATGTCTCGCATTGACTATTGCAATTCACTCCTGTCTGGTCTTCCTGCCTCCACCATTCACATCCTACAGCGCATTCAAAACGATGCTGCACGCCTTGTACTCAAAAAGAAAAAAGCTGACCACATATCTCCTCTCCTGGCACAACTTCACTGGCTCCCTGTATCAAAGCGCATACAGTACAAACTAGACACCATGTGCTACAAAAGCCTCAATAACGCAGCCCCCGATTACCTGTCAAGCCTACTTGAGATCTATGTTCCCTCACGTACCCTCCGCTCTGCCTCTGATCCTCTGACTCTTCGCTTTCCACGCACTAAGCTCAATACCTATGGTCCACGAGCCTTCTCTGTTTCTGGTCCACTCTCCTGGAACAAACTTCCTCTCTCAGTCCGTCAGCAACCTACTTTTGTCTCCTTCAAGTCCGCTCTCAAAACTCACCTTTTCTCTCCTGCATAAAATCCTAACCTCACTCAACCCTCCCCTCTGCAGCCTGTCTCCGCTCGGAGGGAATCACATGGTTATAATATATAATTGTATGCTATGCTCTCTATAATTTTCCATTGCTTTTATTCTTGCTTTTATTGCTTTTATTCTTTCTCCCCATTTATAGCCATGCGTGTGTGTGTGTGTGTGTGTGTGTGTGTGTGTGTGTGTGTGTGTGTGGTGTGTGTGTGTGTGTCTGTATGTGTGCGTGCGTGTGTGTGCGAGCGTGCGTGCCTGCGTGTGTGTCTGCTTCAGCGCTTAGATTTGATTTTATCAAGATTTTGCGCTATATAAATATTGTAATTATTATTATTATTTATTATTAACATGGCAAAGCCAGAGAGGTACTTTACAAGACAGACTGGCAGACAGACAGACAGACACAGACAGAGAGACAAAGGGAGACAGACAGACGGACAGAAAAGACAGACAGACAGACACAGACAGAGACACAGAGAGAACAGAGACACAGACACAGAGCGACAGAGACAAAGAAGTGAATGGAGGGAACATGACAAAGCCAGAGAGGTACTTTACAAGACAGACAGACAGACAGACAGACAGACAGAGACAGAGGCACAGTGAGAACAGAGACAGAGACACAGAGACAGAGCGACCAAGAAGTGAAGTAAGGGGACATGGCAAAGCCATAGAGGTACTTTACAAGACAGAGACAGACACTGATAGATAGACAGACAGACACAGACACACACAGAGAACGGAGACAGAGACAGAGACAGAGCGACAGAGACAAAGAAGAGAGGGGAGGGGACAAGACAGACAGACAGACGGACAGCTAGACCGACAGACAGACAGACAGACGGACAGCTAGACAGACAGACAGACGGACAGCTAGACCGACAGACAGACAGACGGACAGCTAGACAGACAGACAGACGGACAGACAGATAGACAGCAGAGATCGCACAGACAGCAGAGAGGTGGTCTAGGGAAGGGAGCAAGCGAATTGTGCCTACGTATGCTGAGCCGCCATGATTATAGAAAGGGAGACCGGCTGTATAAGAAGCCGACACACGGAAAGGAAACAAGAACGAGAGACAAAGAGATCGAAAGAAAGGTTTACTTCTTTGCTTTAGATAAAGCCCTGATTTAGGCAGGTGACCGGATCTGACCCGCATATCCGGCAATGTACGTCAATGTTAAGTAACGTCGCCGCAGGTGCCAGTTCCAAAAATATCCCGACGTCGCTTAATTTGCGCAAGTGACATACATAGGCAACATATGATAACGCCAGTTTACATTCTGTACCAAAAATCAATACTCTCCCCTCCCAACAGAAATTACTGCATAAGCAATGTACGGTACAACAGTGACTAAGAGCTTATGGGGTCTGTGTAGCACGTAGCATACATTTAGTCACTCATAGTATGGTGTGGCCATGTTAGTCATGCCGGCTGCCCTTTTTAAACGGAATCCCTTTTTAAACCGAGTCCCTTTTTTAAATTAAACAAAGACATCAAGTTGACGATTAAAAGTGTTCTTTATTTCTTCGCTGGAAGTCTCTTCATATCATACGATCACATAGTTTGCTTACATTACACAAGACTACCACATGGTCAGTTAGTTTTGGCTATTAGTTTCGCTAATGGTCACACGATTGCATGGTCAGATGCTTACTTAAGACTATTACATAGTCTGCTTACTCAAGACTTATCACACAGATATTTCTGGCTAATAAGTTCATTACTTATAGTCACAAGGCGACATGCTTATCTTATTGTTATTCTTATTGTTGTTTAAAGCCCAGCCGACTGCGTACAGCCATATCAGGGCTATAACCGCTTCAAAAAATACACCATACTTCAACGGGGAAAAAAAAAAAGAAAAGAAAATTCAGTACACATATCAACTGCATTCGCGCATATAATCTAAGGACATATCCCCGGCGTTGACCACTCCGTCCAATTTATCACACGTGGGGATTTAAAAAACACACCTTAATACAAATTTAAGGACACCAAAACATATATAAAAAAGGGCATAAGTTAGCTAAAATTGCTTCAGCATATCTCATCTCCCTAGAGCCAAAAATGCACTTAATACACGTACTCAATTATCAATCCAAAGAAAAAGTACGTAAGATTTTATCCAACACATATAGGTGAATGGACCAGCAAGGCAGAAAATGATATGAAGAAATGACAGAAAGCAAAGGAGGAAGAAAGAAACAAAGAGAAAGACAGAAAAGAGGAAATTTCTAGCACGGAATTTCCAGAAGGTGGGGATACTATTTATACTGAAAGAGCCCCCTGCATCCCCACTGGGGGAGACATGCTTGGCTAAGATAGCCTCCGAACAATGACAATTCTTTATAGCACACTGCTTGTCGACTGTACTGAGTCCGTAATTGTGAAGGGGAAGGTAACATTGTTTCAGGGTCCAACCAGTTCACGGGTTTATGTGCAGGCTTAAGGCTTGTTGTGCCATGATCACTATCATATGGCACCTGTGACGTTAGTGCTTATGGAATTCATTCCGAGCACGGAGACGTCATCTTGAGAAACTGAAACTGAAACATGGAGTCCTCTTAGCGGACGTGTTAAATTTTGAGGTAAGCTGTATCTCATTAAACCAGCCAGTTTTACTGTCACAACAATTTCATGATAGCTGACATAATGCTCCTTCCTCAGCTTGAATAGAACTTCACACTATAAGCATAAGAACCATCTCGCTTTCATCATTAAACCTACAGGCAGGAGAGACAGAGACTAAGGGGGCGGGGGGGGGAGGTCAGGACAGAGAAAGAGATGACAGAGAATAGAGACAGAGAAAAGAGAGAAAGAGGAAGAAGAGAGACAGAAGTGAGAGAGAGAGAAGAGCAAGAGAGAGAGAGAGAGAGAGAGAAGACAAACGAGAAAGACAGACGAGAGAGAAAGAAGAGAGAGAGAGAGAGGAGAGAGAGAGAGAGAGAGAGAGAGAGATCATACAGACAGCAAACGAGGATCAAGGAAGGTGAAGTTACAAACAGATATATCTGTACTGTACTCTTTTGAATGACATGAGGCCGCCTGGAATAGCGAACCTGAACGAGGAAACAGTGCATCAAATACAACAGAATCACTGAAAAATCCAGCTGAGGCAAAAGGGATATAAGCCTCTGGCAATACAGCTTGTAACGTACTCAAAGAAATAGCTCTTTAAATTAACCAGCTTAAAACACAACAGCATCGTTCCTCAGTCCTCATCTCACATCTCACACGTGGCACAATCAAAACAAAAAAAAAGATAATAATGCCGCTGATTTAAACAAAACGACATGTATATTAACCAACACACAGCACAAGCCACGCACATAGATAGGTTTGTAACGTAAAGGAAAAATCTAACGCTTACCCGCAAATATATCTTGTCTTCACCATAAGCACCACAAATCTTTCTTACTACTGACGAGCTGAACCACACACGTCAGAACAGCATGCATGTGAATAAAACAAGTTTCGTAAATGCTAGCCTGTATAAAGGCTGAAAGACGCAACAGAAACAGGCCATACAGAATAATCATAAATAGCCTGTAACGGTACACAAAAATCAATGCTTACCCTTCATCCAAACTTCACATAAGCCCCGCGACCATCTTTCCTTCATATTCCACACCCACGTCAGATTCCAGCCCTCGAATACAAATTCACATGCTGCCTTGACAAAAGCGACATATGCTTGCAATTCGCCGAGCAATGAGAGACTTCGGCTTTCCCAATGCTTTCTGCTTGCAATGGCCGCATTTTTTTTTTCGGCGACTGTGCAAGACGACCTACTTTACTTGGCTTTGGCTTAGGCCTGCCGACCTTCGATCGACTGGAGGCTTTTGCTTCAAAGCCAGCTTACAGTGGCGCGAAGAGAGAGAGAGAGGGGGGGTGGGGGTGGGGGTAGCGGATTGGGAGAACTCTCAATGGGATGGTATAGTGTAAAAACAGAAAAATCGATACTTATACACAGCACTGTCAGGATGAAAGAAACTGAGAATAAAAAAGAAAAAAACAATATTGTTAAAAAGCGTTTTATTTTTCACATGCTCTCTCTCTCTCTCTCTCTCTCTCTCTCTCTCTCTCTCTCTCTCTCTCTCTCTCTCTCTCTCTCTCTCTCTCTCTCTCTCCCCAATCCGCAAACGCAGATATACTCAATTTACAATCTACTGAGTTCGTATTATCCCCTCACTCCCAACCCCAACTGTACAAAAACTGCATTATGCGTCATCAACATTCTTTAAAACTGTAGGCCTTCTTACATTACATTGGCCTCACCACATTTGTCACAATTTTACGAAAGCCTGATATCAACAAAATATGCAGGGGAACTATGGAACATAAAACAGCTGGAAGGGGACGGAATAGTGGAGAGCTTAGACGACTTGCTCTCGGATATCGAGGTAAAGTACATGATACGTCACGATATCTCACCTGGGTGGGAAATCGTATAACAGTTGCAAGGCTCTCGATACGATTTCTCACTCTCCTGCACGATTTTTCACCCAGGTGAGAAATCTGACAAAACCTATGGACATGATGGACATGTTTTCTCACCCACCACGATTTCTCTCTCTCTCTCTCTCTCTCTCTCTCTCTCTCTCTCTCTCTCTCTCTCTCTCTCTCTCACCCTCTCTCTCTTCAGTCTCGTTCTCTCTCTCTCTCTCTCTCTCTCTGTCTCTCTCTCTCTCTACTGTCTCACGCTCTCTCTCTCTCTCTCGTTCTTTCTCTCTCTCTGATTTGCTCTCTCTCTCTCTCACTCTCTCTCTCACTCCCTCTCTCTTTCTCACTCACTCCCTCCTTCTCTCTGTCTCTGTCTTTCTGTCTCTCTGTCTCTCTGTCTGTCTCTGTCTCTCTCTCACTCACTCCCTCTCTCTCTCTCTCTCTTGGGGTATTAGGCAAAGCAGACAAATTAGATCCTTGTACATTGTCTCAAACCATGAATATATATATACACTGTGTGTTTAATCCAGTGCGGGCACAGTCAGTGAGGTTTCCTCTGTGGTGTTTTGTCTAACCTCGCTTTCAGCGGGACAACCTTTAACCCTTTGACTCCTGCACCCTGTCCATCGGCATCCTGCATTGCCAACCATGCTAGCAAAGCAAAAGCTTGGCTCTTTGATTTCTTTACCTATCCACCAGCTTCCTGCAAGAAGCTGGTGGATAAGGTGAGGGAGTCAAAGGGTTAAGTTTTTGCAGTTGGGGGATAGGGTGCAGGAGTCAAGGGTTAAGTCTATCTTTTACAATGGAGTCGCACAGTCAACACTAAAAATACGCAAGTGTTGTGTTGTCGACACTTTTATAATTATTCACGAATTTTTTCGTTTAAAAAATGACGATGATAAATAAATTAATACTTGAATAAGTGTCGCAGCAATTTTGACACGATTCCTAACCTGGGAAAGAAATAAGTATAAGAGGTGAGAAATCGTGTTGTAACGTGCGATCCACAACACTGCTGCCTTCTTTTGTTCGCCGTCAACATGTCAGGCCACATCATCTGGCAATGACTGTGGCCGGATGTTTTTGTTTGTATGTTATGCAGGATCGAGGCAGCCGAGATGTGGTTTCTCAGAAGAATGTTGAGAGTTCCATGGACAGCAAAGAAAACAAACGAGACAGTCTTGATGGAGGCAGACACAAATAGATCACTCATGAGGAAGATTAGGAAAAGACAAGCAACATTTATAGACCATTTTATGAGGAAGGGGGATTTGGAGCACCTGGTCACAACGGGAAAGCTGGAGGGAAAGATAGACCCAGGGAGAGAATGCTGGACGGACTTGCAGAGTGGCTGGGGATGAAGAGGGTGGGGGAGATGCAGGGGGCAACGAGAGATAGAGATGGTTGGAAGTCCATGGTCGCCAACGCCATGCGGCAGGGCACCTGATGATGATGATGATGATGTTATTTCCCCAGTCCCTGCTAGCAGGCAGCCATGGCGCTTGGTGATCACAGACAGTTGTAGTCAGCCATGTCTCGTTTCGCTCCACTTGGTAAAAGCCACATCGCTGCAACATGTGCTGTTGTTTGGTCCTCTTGACTGCAGGGTCATCATCATCATCATCGTCATCATCATCATCATCATCATCATGAGCCGCGCCCCATGGCGTTGGCAATCATGGCCCTCCACACGAATCTATCCCCTGTCATTGCAAGGACATCTCCCACCCTCTCTGTCCTCAGTCACGCCACCCTGCAAGTCCGTCCAATATTTTCTCCCTGGGTTTACCTGGCGCTCTCTTTTCTTTCCCTCCAGCTTTCCTGTTGTGACCAAGTGCTCTAATTGTCCCATCCTCATAAGATGTCCTATGAATGCTGCTTGACTTTTCCTAATTTTCTTCGTTAATGATCTTCTTGCGTCTGCCTCCTTCAAGAATGTCTCGTTTGTTTTCTTTGCTGTTCATGTAACTCTCAACATTCTTCTTAGAAAACAGATTTCAATTGCCTCAGTTTTGTTCTGCCTTTGCGTATAGACTGTCCGTGCTTCACAACCGTACAATAGATATTTAAACGTATCAACCTGTCTCAAATTTGTGCCATCTGCTGTTATTTTGCATTTGGGGATTTCCTTTTTTTTTTTTTTAAACTGATTACAGTGACTTCAGTCTTCTTGCTATTTAGCTTCAGCCATTTATTTTTGTTTTCTATTTCTTTCATATTCACAAGGTTTTGTGGGTCTTTTTCATTTTCTGCAACCTTTATCCCAGGGCATTCTTCAAGGTTTCTCGTGATGGTTTCTGACTGCAGGGTAAGGTCGCCAAATGGATGGGTGACCACGTTTATGTCCATGGTATGAAGACATCACCCAAGACTACTCAGCTGTAAATGCTTTCCTGTCCCTGTATAGGGATGGGGAAAGGCAAAACTGGGAGGGAGGGAAGATGCCCGAAACGTTCTGATTCTGGCCTCTCGAAATTCGAGTATCATACATCTCGATCACTCCTTAACGACCGCTCAGGTTATTGGACAACCCTGACCTCGAAACAATTGCATATGTCACCTACTCTGATTGCCACAAGATTTCGTTGGTAGTTTCGAGTTTGGAGAGGGAGTCATCTCAATCTGAAAATTCCATATGCACTACACCCACATCTGCCAGCAGTTAATCGGCAGACTCCTTGAGCCTGCGCCAAACCCCTGAGCACTGGCAAGGTCTTGAAATCAGGAGGACAGCAGGACCTTTGAAGCACTGGCGTCAGCAGAATGATTGGAGCATCAAGATGACAGCAGCGTTGTACTGTGGGACAACACGAGACATGAGGTATGAGCCCACAGCTCTATCACAGGGTCCTATTATCACAGGGTCCCCCTCAGACCGTATTGTTAGACGGCCCTCAGACCATAGTGTTAGTCGGGTAAGTAAGTGTAATGATCACGCCATCCATGAATTAATTGGTTACTCAGCGTTTTCCACTGAGCAGGATCTAACGCTCACAATGGTCTTATCCAACTATAGAGATCTAGTACACAAAAGGTTTCAGCAAATACCAACGTCCAAGCGAAAAGTCCAGGGCCGCCAGGTGCCAAAGATTGCTTGGTTATTCAAATTTCGATGTCCAATGAAAGACAGGTTAGTTATTCAAATTTCGATGTCCAATGAAAGACAGATGGGAAGGTTTTGTGACAGAAACAACAGAAACGCACTGTATAAAAGCCAGAAAGTCAATCACTATAGAATTCACCCATTCGATTGCCACCCAGCCAGAGACCTTCCAACCTATCTTAGAGGTATGTAATCCCATGTCTCATTTTATACTTTTGTTAGGGTAGGGATAGAAATAGGTAGTATGTTTGATTTTCCATGAAGCAAAGAGAGAGGGAATAGAGTAGGACATAAGAAAGTGTTCAGCATTCTAGTGATATGCAAGTTCTGATGATTTGTAGTGCATTCTAGGATTTTAGGAATATTAGGACCCAGGACAGTAGGAATGGGAATCACGTTTATGCTGAAGTTGACTGCTTAAATAAATACGTCGTAGTTATTAATCTATGTGTGGACTGCTTATGAGAATCATGTCTAGTGTGATTAGTGCATTTCTTCTCATCACTCTCCTTCCTTGTTGTGTGTGTGACTTCTAAGCAGAGAAACACTTGTTATGTTCATATACATCCCCAATTCATTTACCTGTTATAGATTACAACACCCGATAAACCTTCCTGTTATACAGTCCTCTCATCCTCTGGTACGTGTCGTATGTTATAATCTAATCATACAGCATCATCTTGTATCATTTCGTATCGCATCGTGTTATCTTTTATCCAAGGTATCAGTTCATGTTATTTCACATCATACGGCACCATATCATTGTTGTCTCCATGTGTTTTTTTCTTATGCTTCTGAGAACTACACTGCTGTCTACTGTGTACAACAACACACGTGTAGACTCAACAATGTGTATTCGTGCTTCTGTTGATAGTTAATGTGGCACTTCTCTTTGATGAAAGCTTTTCACTTCCTTGCAATGACTTTAAATTGTCATAATTACTTCATGGTGCAGTGCAGCTTACCACTGCTTGTCTTGCAATCTTGTAAGGATATCAAGTATCAGCCTGTCAATGATCTATTGCTGCATGTCATTCATTCTTCTGAAATGATTATTATGGTTGCTTACATGTATGATGTGGTTTTCAGGTATTGGTCATTTACATGATTACGTTTCTTTTTCAACCTACATTTCTGTGTGTATCTTGTGTTTCCAGGATATATTTCTCCATGTATGCATTCTGTTTCAAACTACATTTCTCAATATATGTATTGTGTTGCGTAATTAACGTGAATTTCACCATGTAGAAATTCTATTTTTCTTGCTCCATTTATCCAAATGTGAATTTCATATGTAAGCTGTATTTCCAAATGTATGTACCTTGGTTTTTTTGGTTTTTCTTCATATTTCCCCATGTATGAATCGTGATTTAATCTGCATTCTCCATGATGTATTTTGTTTTTACGCTGTTATTCTCCATGTATGAAATGCTAATATTCCTCCATATCTGAATCGCGTTTTAAAATTGCGTTTCTCCATATTTGAAGTGTGTTTTCAAACATTTCTCCGTGTATATATTGTATCCCTACCAACAATTTTCAGGAATGATGTTTTGTATGATTATTTTGCATTGTTATGCCTTGCCTTCGTGTATACCTTTCGCATCCTTATTTTAGAATAATGTTATAATTTATGGTATCGTATTCAACCTCACTTCTCCCCGACTATGTGTCTCCTTTCTCTCCTTTGCAAGTATTCATTAGGCCACTTGTCCTTGACATGGATGACAAGCGATTGTTTTATTTGAATGCTATATTTTCCCATCCCATTCCCTCAAAGTCCCATGAATCAGAACATATTGTGCAAGAAGCTACTGGTCTTTATTATCGGGATGATTCCACACAACTACTTCTGCTCATCATTCCAGTGTCCTGCGGTTGGTCTCTGCTCCAGTCATCTCAGCTCAACAACTGAAGCCATCCTTCATTTGACTCCAACGTAAGTGGACTCCTTTCACACACCTTCATCTTCACTGTGGTATTCACCGTTTCATCCACAGTTTGCATACGAGACACATTTCTTTGCCACATGTATCGCCAACTTCATGTCTTCCGTCATCAGGCAGTCTCCATTTCTTCTTTGTCTTCAACCTGACTGCTTGCTGAAAAACCAGTTCACCTCCCTCATTCACGTTTCTATGGACGTCCTTCTGCATACGTCATATGGACATGAACTATGTGTGCATGGTGTTTCTCGAGGTGCAAATACGACATATGTACACGTGTGAGAGTCTTGACTGTGTAAACCGAACTTTGCCTACCACAACTGGTGAATGACATCTTCCTGGAAACTGACCTGCCCAGCCCGGCTGCTACAGTGCTGCCGCCAGCATGCACATGGGTGATCGGATTCATCCCATTTCCCATAAATCTTCTTTGCTAAATTCCCTTATTCCCAAACCTTCCTATCGCCTGTCAATCATGTACGAGAATATGCGTTGCATTGTACCTTATTTCATTACGTTCCCATTCCCCCTATACTGTTACAAAAAAAATGAGGACATTTTTTGCGGGGGAGGGGACATATTATCACAGGGTCCTATTATCACAGGGTCCCCCTCAGACCGTTTTGTTAGACGGCCCTCAGACCGTATTGTTAGTCGGGTAAGTAAGGTTTGCGTAATGATCACGCCATCCATGAATTAATTGGTTACTCGGCGTTTTCCACCGAGCAGGATCTAACGCTCACATTGGTCTTATCCAACTATAGAGGGTAGGTTATCTAGTACACAAAAGGTTTCAGCAAATACCAACGTCCAAGCGAAAAGTCCAGGGCCGCCAGGTGCCAAAGATTGCTTGGTTATTCAAATTTCGATGTCCAATGAAAGACAGGTTAGTTATTCAAATTTCGATGTCCAATGAAAGACAGATGGGAAGGTTTTGTGACAGAAACAACAGAAACGCACTGTATAAAAGCCAGAAAGTCAATCACTATAGAATTCACCCATTCGATTGCCACCCAGCCAGAGACCTTCCAACCTATCTTAGAGGTATGTAATCCCACGTCTCATTTTATACTTTTGTTAGGGTAGGGATAGAAATAGGTAGTATGTTTGATTTTCCATGAAGCAAAGAGAGAGGGAATAGAGTAGGACATAAGAAAGTGTTCAGCATTCTAGTGATATGCAAGTTCTGATGATTTGTAGTGCATTCTAGGATTTTAGGAATATTAGGACCCAGGACAGTAGGAATGGGAATCACGTTTATGCTGAAGTTGACTGCTTAAATAAATACGTCGTAGTTATTAATCTATGTGTGGACTGCTTATGAGAATCATGTCTAGTGTGGTTAGTGCATTTCTTCTCGTCACTCTCCTTCCTTGTTGTGTGTGTGTGACTTCTAAGTAGAGAAACAACTCCTCTATAAACATCCCCAATTCATCTACCTGTAATAGATGACACAACCCAACAATTCTTCCCGCGATACCCCAAAAAAAACTCTTGCGATAGCTCTATCAAAATACCCAGCCAGCCCACATGAAGAAAACAAACACACACTGTGCATTGCTTGAGGATCTAATCTAAGATCCCTGCGTTATCATTCAACCCTTTGACTCCCACACCCTACCTACCAACTGCAAAAAAAAAATAACCCTTTGACTCTCTCACCCTATCCACCAGCTTCCTGCAGGAAGTTGATGGATAAGGTAAGGGAATCTAAGGGTTACGTGTTTGCTTTGCTAGTATATTTGGCAATATAGGGTGCTGTTGAACAGAGTGCGGGAGTTAAAGGGTTAAGCAGCAGAACTAACAGTGGCACTAAAAACAGCATAATTATTGAACACACTGCCCACATCCACCCAGTTGTAAATGGATTTTTTTCCTGAATATGGGCAGGGATGCTAAACCTTTGAGAACGCCCGAATGGCGGGATAGGGGAAAAAAGACAGTACATGTAAAAGCCCGCTAGTCTATTAAAAAAAATCCAAAAGAAGTGTGACCATCTGTGTTTAAAACAAATTAGAACCAGAAAAACACGAAAATAGAGTCAGAACGCGAATTTGTTACAACAAGACACGATAGGCTCAAAGTTTCGGCCAACTGGTCTTTATCAAGCGTAAACATAAGACAACAAACACACAAAAACTGATGGAAAAATAAACGAACTTCCCTGTTGTACAAACGAGCAGTTTTTGAGTTTGTTGTTCGTTATTTGTTGTCTCATGTTTACGCTTGACAAAAAATTTGTTAGCCGAGAATTTGCGCCTGTCTTGTCTGTTTACATTAAATAGGTCTACGTGTTCTGATTCTGGTCATTCGTGGTTTTCTGGTTTCACTAATATATATTCGAGTGCATGTGGGAAATGCGGTCCATACGCAGGGGAAAAGAAGAGAGAAGATGCGCACCACAGTTCTAATGCTAGCTTCTCGAAGATGATGTTTCTTTATTAACATCTCACTCTCCAGCGACTGCCTAGGTTACAGGACAAACTTGCCCCTGAAACAGTTGTGTGTTGTCATCATTTCTAGCTGGCATGTGGTTTGTCAAATAACCACAAACATCAACTAATCAGAAAAAGGAAAAGAAAATGAAGACGAATCAACTATCAACTAATCAGGAAACATGGTCGAGTGTCAAAAACATTGTTTTCGTTTTTTAAACTTTTTCAAACTCCCAGTCTGGGTAAGATAAAAAAAAGTGTTTTAGAGGATGAAAATCTCTCACTAACCTTGTTTTTGCATTTATAAAATTTTATTTCAGTTTGCCTTCTTTAGGCAATAAGAAAATCATGAAAAGAATAAAAAAGGAAGAAAAAAAATGGCTGCCAGAGTTGCATTTACTATTGTAGGCAAGACAGCCTAGTTGTATTGGTACACATGTACTGTAATGATAGTCAACCGTGGTTGTACTGGTTCACGTGGACCGAACTGTATATATTCCACCCTCTGGTAGTCATATCATATAACTCAAGCCTTTGTGTCTAAGTTGCTCTGGCTCTTAAGTTTGTCTTAATTTCCTCGGGCTGATATCATATCATCTGACTCATGTGCTTTTGCTTTTACGTTAAAATCAGTGTGCTGAGGTGAGGCTGTCTTTGTTATGACTCACTTTGGATCACACAGACTTAGTTTGAGGATATAGTCAAGTCTCGTGTTTTGAAGAAAACAAACTTGATATGAGGAAGTCTCATATGCAGTTGTCTAAACTGGCTCCTTATGTAGTTACGGTTGAGGCAGAATTAAAACATCGTGATGAATACGCCTTGAAAGAAGTGTGAGATAGATGAAGCTTCAAGAAGGCCTGCAGAATGTTTTGTTGATGAAAATGAACTTTGTGTGTTTCGATTCCTTCTCTAGTGTGTGCTCTCTTTACCTTCATGAAAAGAATCTCTGCTGGGATAGAAGACAACTCATACCGTCATACCATCATTTATCATTTCAATTTTCCACCCCGGCTATACATACAAAAAGAACATTAACACAGAATAGCCAAACCAACAAGGTGTAAATATATTTTCCAATTTTCTCAATGTTGTTCGGCATATGCATTCTCTGTCTTAATTGTGTCCTCAAAATAAGCCATCGTACTTTTCAGTATTGTACATGTATTGAATTATCCATCAACAATATGTACTACGTATGGAGAAACTAACATCATTTCGTTATCTTTTGTATCTTATTTCATCAAAACAATTTTCATTTGTAAAATTTGAGTTATATGTCCCTATTCTCTTTCTTACATGAGGAGCATTGATGACGACGAACTCTCCCGTTGCTTCAACAGATGAGTAGGCATACAAATCTTCAGTGCTTGGTGTGGGTCATCTCATACGGACAGATGACCAATCCCGGAGGCGCGTGTTCTTTGGCAAGCGCTGCGTGGAAAGATGTCTTGCGGTTTTTTCGGAGTTCTGCTTCTGCCAGTTTTTCTTCTGTTGAACAGAAGCTGTTCTTCGTTGTTCAAAACTCGTTGTGTCCTGCGTGTACTGTGCTGTCATCATAGAACGAAAAAGGAAGCTTCATTCTACTCTCTATGGCTGTCACCAGCGTGATTTGTTGCTGGCATTATCTTCCACGTTGGTCCTGTTGATGCCTCAGCTGATCAGCTTGGACTTTAGAATATATTTCTACTTGTATCACTTTAGTGGTCCTCCCTGGTCACACTTTCTCTGCTTCAGCTATCTTTACGGAAACATCTTTGAGATGCAGTAATCTTCTACCGTACACGTACAATGTGTCTTGTTCAGTGAAGCTGGCATTTGATGAACAGACAGTCAATGCTTGACATCCACGTTTCTTCAGAACTTGAAGGCTGCACACTTAATCTTGCCATGTGATGTTGATCTTAGTATGTGATGTTGATCTCGCCATGTGATGTTGATCTTGCCATATGATGTTGATCTTGCCATGTAATGTTGATCTTGCCATGTAATTAATCTTGCCATGGAATGTTGATCTTGCCATGGAATGTTGTTGATCTTGCCATGTGATGTTGATCTTGCAATGTAATGTTAATCTTGCCATGTGATGTTTATCTTGCCATTTGATGTTGATCTTGCCATGTGATGTTAGTCTTGCCATGTGATGTTGAACTCGCCATGTGATATTAATCTTGCCTTGTGAAGTTAAGCTTGCCATGTAATGTTGATCTTGCCATGTGATGTCAATCTTGCCATGTGATGTTGATTTTGCCATGTGATATTAATTTTGCCATGTAGTGTTGATCTTGCCATGTAATGTTGATCTTGCCATTGATGTTGATCTTGCCATGTGAAGTTGATCTTGCCATGTGATGTTGATCTTGCCATGTCGATGTTAATCTTGCCATGTGATGTTGCAGATCTCACCCAAGCATTTTTGGTCGGAACCGTTTGAACTGTTGAACGTGTCCTTGATAGACAAATAGGCCTACAGGTCTGGCAGCTGTATAGCAGGGCATTCAAGACTACTGCTTTCTCCACATCAGTCTTTGTGGCGAGCCTGATACTACAGCGGTCTTAGTCACCCATCCTCTCGGTAAGCCTCCCAAAGGAAAAACCGGACACGGAGATGAGCATCAGCCATCACTTACCTTGTTCATAAACCGAATGGCAAGATGGGAAAATGACAAACCCAGGGAACATAGCCACACAATGTGCACCATCCAGGTCCTGCCCAACTTACGGATCAAGAGAGAATGGACGACCCCTTTCTCGCCCCACTCTGGTCAAATTTCACACCCCAGGCTCAACCTGGAGTCTATAATTCATGCCAGGGTTTCATACAGTAATACCAGCCAGCAGAAATGCAGCATCTATCCGCCCTGGGGATGCTGGGAGCTCTTTCTGTGTGAAGAGTATTCCCACCTTCCGGAAAATGTGTGTTAAAAATGTCCTCTCTTCTGCCACTTTTTGTTTCTGCTTTGCTTCTTTGCTTTCTGTCGTCTTGTCCTTTTTCATTTTCTGTCTAGCCAGTCCATTTATCTTCATGTTTTTCATAAAACCTTATATACTTTCTTTTATGAATGATAATTAGATGCATATATTAACCGCATTTTTGCTATAAAGAAAGATAAATTAGTACGTGGCAATTTTAGGTACTATAGGCCAGTTTTCTTATATGTTTTTGTGCACGTACTTATATTAGTGCATTTGTATTTAGGTGTTGTTGTTGTTGTGTTGTTGTTTTTTTATCTCCCGATGATAAATTCGGCGGAATGGCCAACGCTAGAGGTATGTCTTTGATTGAATGCTGAGACATCCGTATCTAACTTCCTTTCCCAAATTTTCGTTTTCCAGGGTCATCATTGTGTTCAGATGTGTGTTTTGTTTGAGATGGTTATAGCCCTGATATGACTGTGAGCAGTCGGTTGGGTTTTAAACGCTAATAGTCATAATATTAGCCAAGAGAGGGATAGTAGAATTGTCTCCCTTGCAAGGGCAAGGCAAACAAACAAATTTGCCTCCCTTGCAATGGTCAAAGCAGACAATCAGAAAGACAAAGAGAAACAACAACAAAAAAGTTTTTACTCAACACAAATGACCCTCTGGTCTGAAACAATAAAAACAAATCACAAATCATTTCAGGTAGACAAACTTTTTTTTTATTTAATCCTAGGGTTAGGCAACAAGAAATATCAATGATCTTTTCAGTATTTAGGTCCTTCACATGGGAAGATCCTTATGCTCCTAAAGCAGATAACAATTGTTTGGTTCTGTTCACAGTTGGTTTGGTTTGGTGATATGGCCGACGGGGATAACCATCACAGGGAAGTGGGGGAAGGGGGACTTATCTAATCCTATACTAACAACACCAAACAACAGTGATGTTAAGATGGGACAGTGACAAGGCCAGTTTTAATATAGCGCACCCCGGGATTCGAATCCACAACATTAGTATGCGAATCCGACACTCAAACCAACTGAGCTACTGGGACCCACTGTTCACAACTGGTCAGACCCGTGCTATTAATAACAAGAAGACAGGGGCATCTACACATAGATCTTCCTTCGGACTAGACAGTCGCGGTTATAGTTCTTGCTTCTCTTCGTCTTTCTGTTTGTTCTTACAATTGTACTTTCCATCCCTTGGGGCTAAAATATATTGGCCTAATTGCATTTGCTTTGTTTCATTATGCAGTCCGTTGCGCTCGTTTCGTTTGTAACTTTAACAGCCGGACAGCTATGAATCTTTACTGGGCTGAACCACGACTGGAAAGAGCTACTCAAAACTACGGTGAAATTTTTGATTACTGAAATACTCATTTTTCTCCCTGTAGTTCTCGTACTGACAAACTTTGAACTACGGTGAAAATTCCGTTTACTGAAATACTCATTTTCCTCCCTCTAGTTCTCGTATTGACTGAACTACGGTGAAATTTTTTATTACTGAAATACTCACTTTTCTCCCTCTAGTGCTCGTACTGACAAACTTTGAACTACGGTGAAATTTTTGATTACTGAAATACTCACTTTTCTCCCTCTAGTTATCGTTCTGACTGAACTACTGTGAATTTTTTCATTACTGAAATATTCATTTTCCTCCTTCCAGTTGTCATACTCACTAAACGACGGTGAAATTTTTTATTACTGAAATACTAATTTTTCTCCCTGTAGTTCTCGTACTGACAAACTTTGAACTTCGGTGAAAATTCCGTTCACTGAAATACTCATTTTCCTCCCTCTAGTTCTCGTATTGACTGAACTACGGTGAAATTTTTTACTACTGAAATACTCATTTTCCTCCTCCCAGTTCACATACTGACTAAACGACGGTGAAATTTTTGATTACTGAAATACTCACTTTTCTCCCTCTATTTCTCGTAGTGACAAACTTTGAACTAAGATGAAATTTTTTATTACTGAAATACTCACTTTTCTCCCTCTCGTTCCCGTACTGACTGAACTACGGTGAATTTTTTTGTGACTGAAATACTCATTTTCCTCCCTCTAGTTATACTGACAAACTTTGAGATAAGATTGTGTCTACAATTCAGTGTCATGTTCAGCTTTAGGGCCTATCTAAAACTTATGAAATTGTTCCTTATGGATGTCAACGTTTAAGTCATTTTATACTCATTTTGTACAGACTGGGACGGAGCTATTGCTAATATTTTACGATTTGCGTTTTACACACATATACACACCAGCGCGTATGCGTGCGCACACACACACACTGGCATACACCCACACACACACCACACACACACACACACACACACACACACACACACACACACACACACACACACACACACACACTCACTCACTCACTCACACACACACTGGCACACACACACACATACACGCGGCACACATACACATATACAGACGCGCCCCGTGCGCTCACACACACGTGCGCGCACGCACGCGTGCGGGCACACACACACACACACACACACACACACACACAACACACCACTTACGCACATTAAAACAGTTTGCAATTCATCATTTACTCATTAGACGAAAATCTACATGACAGACAGAGAGACAGACAGAGAGAGACAGAAAAAGAGTGACAGAGAGACGGAGACAGAGAAACACAGAAAGACAGAGAGAGAGAGAGATGGTGTGTGTGTGTGTGTGTGTGTATGTGGTGGTGGTCTTTGATTTAATGTCTATTCACTAAAGTGATTTTAGACCAAAACACAAAACAAAAAAAATTCTTGGAAATGGTTAATCTTCAGAAAAAAGAAATGAACAAGAAAAACAAGACAAGAAAGAAAAATTCACAAATGACGTTATCATAATTAACGATTGAAACAGTAAAATTAGCTAACCATAACACTGAACATGAGAAGTAATGGCGCGTTAAAGATAATTCGCTATAGGACTTTTTGACAGGCTAACAAAAAATTCATATGTTAAGGATGGTGAGGCAAATATGTCAGAAACTGTCTTCGTTGATAACATAGGTATATGTCGTTTTACTCGAACGCATGAAAGAATATGACTATGTGTTATCTTCTTTCCACACAGGCACACTACATTCCTGGTGTATTTTGTTTTGAAAGCATCAAGTTTCCACCTATACATAAGGGATTGTATACTTCTACTGGCAGGGAACCGCTTAGGTGTTTTGCTAATTTCAAAATTCATGTAACATTTTTCATACTTTTTCTGTTTATCTTGAAACTGCTTCCATACGTAGGCGTCCACTAAGGTATAACACTCATGCAATGAGAGGGAAAGTTGTATATGTTTTGAATCTGGTGAGCTCTTTGCCCCCCGTTTGGCAGCCCTATCAACCATATCATTGTAATGAAAAGAACTATGAGATGGTATCCAGCAGAAAGTAATATCAGTGCCTCTTAAGGATAAACTATTAATCAAGTGAGTAATTTCCAATATCATTTCAGATCTTGTTTGTAATTTTGATAATTCAAGAACTTGAAGTACAGATTTTGAATCAACGCAAAAAAGTAAGTGTGTGTGTGTGTGTGTGTGTGTGTGTGTGTGTGTGTGTGTGTGTGTGTGTGTGTGTGGTGTGTGTGTGTGTGTGTGTGTGTGTGGCGCGCGCGCGCGCGCGCGTGCGTGAGTGTGTGTGTGAGAGAGACAGACAGACAGACAGAGACAGACAGAGAGAAAGAGAGAGAACATAGAGACAGAGAGATTGAGACAGAGAGAGACAAGAGTTGTCTGGTACGGATGTAATTTGTGCTTGAGCTTGACAAAGCTGACTGAAGAACGTTAAAGTTGTCAGAGTACTTACTACAAACTGGTCTTTTCACAATAGCTATCAGTATCAGCAGTTCAGGCTTGACTGGCCCTCAGAACACCACAAGGAACAACATAAACTGATAAAGTACACTGAACACGATTTCACAGGGGATGTTTGGGCGCCTTTCGCGTGCACAGCGGTAAAAAAAATTCCTTATTCTTAACCCTTTGACTGTCGACACCCTATCCACCAACTGCAAAAACTCAACACTTTGACTACCTCACCCTATCCACCAGCTTCCTGCAGGAAGCTGGTGGATAGGATGAGGGAGTCAAAGGGTTAAGTTTTTGCTTTGCGAGCATGGCTGACAGTGCAGGATGCTGGTGGACAGGGTACGGGAGTCGACGGGTTAAAGAATGAAAATCGGTCAGCATAAGCTTGCTTACCTTTGGAATGTACACGCGCAAATCTCGTCTTTTCTAAGTTTGTTTAGACTCAAAACAAACTTACTTAAGCTCACAGTCTAAAATCGGTCAGCATAAGCCTGCTTACCTTTTGAATATGCACACGCATAAGCTAGTCTTTTCTAAGTTTGTTTAGACCCAAAGCAAACTTACCTAAGCTCATAGTCTAAGATCAGCTGTACAGCCGTGCCAGCCGAGGGCCTGCCTCTGAAGAAAGATGCTGTGGGGTTGCGTACTTACGCGAGATTGTTACTGTTACTTTTGTTTAAAACCCAGCCGACTGCGTAGAGCCACATCAGGGCTATAGCCGTTTCAAAGCATAATATTTCAACAGGGAAAAGAAAAAAGGAAAAGAAAATTAAGTACACATATCAATGCATTCGCGCTCATAATCTAAGGAGATGCCCCTGGCGTTGATCACTCCGTCCAATTTATCACACAGGGGGATTTTTAAAAAAACCCATCTGAATACAAATTTAAACATAACTAAGGACACTAAAACGCATACAAAAACGGGCCTAAATTACCTGAAATTGTTTCAGCATATTTCATTTCCCTAGATCCAAAAATGTACTTAATACGTGTACCCAGCTATCAATTCTAAGAGAAAGTACGAAAAATTTTATCGAACATATATAACTTATAAGTGAATGGACCAGCAAGGCAGAAAATGATAGGAAGAAATGGCAGAAAGCAAAGGAGGAATAAAGAAACAAAGAGAATGACAGAAAAGAAGACATTTCTAGCACCAAATTTCCAGAAGGTTGGGATAGACATACGAAAAGAGCAACTCGTTCTTGTAACCCAGGAAACCAGGCGAGGCACGCACGTTAACGCCTTATCGGTATAGTTAGCTGTACCGGTATGGAAACAGGTATTTTCCAGTCCACACATCCCGCTAACAACTCCTCCCTAGAAGCACTTAGCTTTGGCCCAGTGTATTCCTGAAGCCACATGCGTGAATTCTTTACAAGAAGAGCTAAGGAAGAAGAACGCAAATCGGATCTGTTGCATATATTTCATCACTGGGACCGGTGGTCAACCAGTGCGCCAAGCTATGCAAAAATTATCACATTCCACTTGATACTTTATGTACATTCTTTCCGGTGTAGAAACATCACGAACTTATTCATATAGAATGAATGAAAAAGAATTTTTGGTACACATTAGATTGAAATAGGACTGTCTATCGAAATGATGAAATAGCTGCAAATCATTTGTGGTGGGTGCAGAAAAATGTATCAACGTCCATGGCCAAAACAGACGAAACCAAAAGTAGGTCGAGACAGGGATCAAAATTGTACCAAGGAAGTTTACAAAGTGCATTCATACCTTAATCGTGACCTTTAACACTTCGTCATGAAAACATTTATAATCTTCCAAAGCAACGAGTTGAAATGTTAAGCTTTAGAGAACTTTCGTAGATATTGTTGCCGGAGGAGGTCTGGCCCACAGACGTGCGGCATGCAGGCCCACCGGCGTGTGGATATGCCCTGGTGCCCACGAATACAGATCCCCAAGCTATGGGTAAATAGCTCCACTGCCTTGTGGACATCTCGGGAGAGAATAAGGCTATGGAGTTAACCCTGAAAAAAAAAAACCGATGGAAGGCAAGGGGAAATCACCATCGTAGTTTCCCAGGACAATTATGGACGGAAAAAAGATGAAAAATGACAGATGGAAGTCCATGATCGCCAACGCCATGCGGCAGGGCACCTGATGATGATGATGAGATATTGTTGTGTATGCTGTTTTTAACGAAATGTACCGATACGGCTATGTATACCGATAAGGTGTTAACATACGCATCCAACCGGTCATAGCTATGATTTAAAATGGCCGGATATGGTCAAAATTGGGTCAGCTGAGATCTGTCCATATCTTGTCTTTAACATCTAAATCCTCAGTTCTCCGAACGTTTATAATCTAACTTTGAAAACACCATAGAAAGGCATTTTTCATCATTTGTTGTTAAGATTTTGTGATCGTATTACTTCCCTTGTCAAAAATGCAAACTTCAAATACATCTAAAACGAAATATAACGAATGAAAAGTTCTGTTGTCTTTTTTTGCATTTTGGTTAAGAAACTTTAAAATATCAAGATGAGTTAAAAACTCAAAATAAGAACTTGGAACTTTAACTGTTTTATTCCCATGCTGGGTCATATTTTCGCTTGGTCAAGAAAGGACACATAGAACTCAGTTTTGTTGATGATTACAATTGGTTTTTGAAACAGAAAATTGTAGTATTTAAAAAATATATTATCCTCACACCAGCCAATTCGGCGAAGTGGTTAGTGCAACGGACTGCTGATTGAGAAGTCGTGGATTCGAACCAAACAAAACTTCTTGCCGGACTTTTTTCGGCCGTACCCAGAATTGAACGTGCATATGTGCTCTTTCGGAAGACTGGGACATCTCAATCGGGTCTCTTCCATTGCTCAAATTTCCGGACCAACACCGCAGGTGTCTGTATCTCAGTCTCGCATCTGCTTAACATCAGTATACATTGCGAAAATAAACGTAGGGAACAGCCCTGTGACGCAGTCTCAGTCCACGTCCTTTCCATAGCATCACCACTATCACCCCCGTTTTCATTATGATCACACTGTAAAAAGAAGATTCTCACATCATGAAGTTCTTCAAGCTCTGCTCTCATGGCGATCTCAGCTGTGGTGAGTTTAGTGGTGCATTAGACAGGCGAAGTGAGTAGTGTGGGGATAAACGACACAAGAACAGTGCAGAAGATGGGGCAGAGAAGAATGAACACTTGTATAGCAGAGGAAAACAAGAACAAAAGATATAGCCTATGACCCTCCAGTCAAATATGACTTTACTATGCAGAAGATGGGGCAGAGAAGAATGAATAATTGAATGGCAGAGGATAACAAGAACAAAAGATGTAGACTATGACCCTCCAGTCAAAAATGACTTGACTAACAAAGTCTGAACTAGAAAAAAAAATCGAAACAATATCCCAGACCAACGAGAAAAGAAAACAAAAGAAAAAAAACTCGAAACACTGTCCAAGACCATCCTTCAAAATATTTTGCATGGAGACCGTTTCCAAGATCGATAGAAGAAGCCTGACCATCCTTCAAAATATTTTGCATGGAGACCGTTTCCAAGATCGATAGAAGAAGCCCTGATAACAAATGTCAAAGAACTGATTGATCTCAGCTTGTCTGGCTGGCCTGCTTGCTACTTAGCCCTAGAAACAGGAATGGTGGCTTCTGTTAACTGTTGCGTTCTCTCAGTGACCTCACACACACACACACACACACACACACACACACACACACACACACACACACACACACACACACACACACACACACATATACACACACATACACACAATACACACACAAATACACACATATACACACACACAAATACACACACATTCACACACACACATACACACACACACACACAGAGACACACACAACATACACACACACACACACACAAATCATACACATATACACACACACATACACACACACACATACACACACAAATACACACACATACACGCACACATACACACACACAAATACACACACATTCACACACACATACGCACACACACATCACACACACACACACACACACACACACACACACACACACACACACACACACACACACACACACACACACACGTATCCACTGACAACACCAGTACGGGACTAGATGAGAATGAAGAGGAGGTTGGTCAGAACTATTAGCTGACTCAATAACGCTGGCTGGGAAACCGAGGAACAGGATTCCTGCAGCTTGCAAAACGGCTTAAGTTTTGTCAACCCTTTGACTCCCGCACCCTATCCACCAACTGCAAAAACTTAACCGTTTGACTCCTTCACCCTATCCACCAGTTTCCCGCAGGAAGTTGGTAGATATTGTGAGGGAGTCGAAGAACGGTTAAGTTTTTCCTTTCTTGGCATGGTTTGACAATGCAGGATGCTGGTGGACAGGATTCAGGGGTCAAAGTTTTGATAACTACTAAACTGCTGGGAACACTGGATACCGTTTGTAAAAATTAATCTTTCCTTTCTGGGTACCTCCACACCTGGTAGGTAAAGGGTGGAGACTCATTCCGATCTCCCAGGTCAACATGTGTGCAAACCTGTTAGTGCCTAGACCCCATCCGTGTGCCTACGCACATAGTACAAACATCAAATGTGCACGTTAAAATTTTTTTAACCCTTTGACTCCCGCGCCCTGTCAACCAGCGTCTTGTATTGTCACCCATGCTAGCAAAGCAAAAAGTCAACCCTTTGTTCCCTCGCCCTATCCTCCAGCTTCCTGCAGAAAGCTGGTGGATAAGGTGAGGAAGTCAAAGGGTTAAGATTTTGCAGTTGGTAGATAGGGTGCGGGAGGCAAAGGATTAAGTCAGCGTTGGGTGCCTTTTGGAAACACGAAAACACACGGCATGCACATCCACCAAAGACGCAGCAACCAAACCGTGCAGCAATATACTGTATGCCAAAAATCAGAATGCAAAAACAAACAAACAAACACCCAAACAAAACAAGAACAAACAAACAAACGAACAAAACACAAATAAATCAGACCAGCTTTCGTTTTCGACCAAAGGCATGTATAATTTGTGAACAGGCTGGCCACCACTTCCGCTCCGCACAGTAGTTTCGCAATACACGTTATCAAACTTGCGTCACCGCACTGATATTCCGGTTGTATTGATTTCACATCTTGACACCGATTACAGATAGTGGATATTTGCCCCTTCATTATCTGTCTCTGATTCATGTTATTCGTGGGCAGTGATCTAACTTTCCAACCTTGTACAAATTGTGTCAGTCACTTACAATAAAAATAAACTTTCAGATAAAAGAGACAAACTGGAGAGAGGAGAGGGAGAGAGAGAGAGAGAGAGAGAGAGAGAGAGAGAGAGGAGAGAGCGAGAGAGAGAGAGAGAGAAAAGAAACAGACATACAAGCAGACAGAGAGAGAGAGAGACAGACAGAGACAGAGAGTGACAGAAAGACAGAGATAGAGACAGACACAGACAGACAGAGATAGAGAGAGGGGAGACAGACAGACAGACAGACAGACAGAGTAATGCATGCATCAGGTTTGGTTGTCCATCTCAGATGAGGCTAAAAACTAAGACTAAAGATTCCCTCCCATTCCACAAGAACCAGGTAAAAGGTGTTTCATATTCACTCTGCAACGCAGACAAAAATGAAAAAAGAACTGATCTTAAAAAAGAAATCCAGATTAGTGACGGTACTTCAACTGTTTGTGAGCAGATGGTCGTATAGCCAGCTGTTATTTCGAAACCAACGATTTGACAACGACAACGACGACGAGACGACGACAACGACGATGATGATGATGATGATGATGACGACGACGACAATGATGATAAAAATGATGATGGTGATGATTATCATTATATATTACCACTATCACCACCACACCACCACCACCACCACCACCACCACCACCACCATCATCATCATCATCATCATCTCATCATCATCATCGTCGTCGTCATCACCATCATCATCATCATCATCATCAGTGTTTAAAGCCTAGCCGATAGCATGGAACCATATCAGGGCTATAACATTTCAAAACACACACAACACTCTGTTCAACCTGAAAAAGGAAACTGGAAAAGATCATTTACTACCGTACATCAGTACATTGGTGGCCATAGTCTAAAGATATTCCCCTGACATTGACCTTTCCGCCCAACCTAAAATCAGGGGGAAGGGGGGTTAAAAACACTGAATGCAAATATACAAACATAACTAAGTATACTAAAGCATGCATAAAGAAAAATTGGCCAAAAATATCTTAAAAAAATTGTCTCGCTCCTCACATTTTTTGAGAGCCTAAAATGCGATTAATAAATGTACCCAGTTATCAATCCTAACAGACAGTACGTAAGTTATTACAGAACGCAGACAAGTGAATGGACCAGCAAGGCAGAAAATGATTGGAAGAGACGAAAGAAAGCAAAGAAACAAGACAGAAACAAACAGAGTGAAAATGACAGAAAAAAAAAAGTTCCTTGCACAAAGTTTCCAGAAGGAGGGGTACTATTTACCCTGAAAGAGCCCTCGGCATCCCCACGGGGGTGGAATGGTGGTGGTGGTGGTGATACTAATTCGATTAGTGAAGTTCCTTAACTCTTCATGCATACGGCTGCTGACATCAGAAACATGAAGTTAGAGCACTGACCTGCAGTCGTTGGTAAAGCGCCCACACTGGAAGCGAGAAGCCCAGGGATTCCCCCACCCCACCCCTCGCCTTGAGTGATGGTCTGAATACTAACCAGTCTTTTGGATGAAAGACTAAGTGGGGAGTTAGGAGTTTGGAGTTTGTTCAAGAGGGATTCATTGCACTCAGACAATTCCATATGCGCTCCTCTCAAGTCTGCCAGCACTTATCTGGCAAACTTTTTATCTAAAACCCTATGCGCCGGCAAGGTCTTGAAATCGGGAGGGCAGGGGAGGGGGAGAGGGACCTATGAAACACTAAGCTGATACCACCAGAACGATGGGCAGCGAACAGGCCAGATGTTGATGTCGCTGGTTGGGATTATACTCGAGATATCAAATCTTGAGTCCACGGTCCGATCAATACAACCAGCCCGGCAGAGGAAGCACATCATTGAAGCAGTTATTTCCCGACAAAATTCCCTGGCAACATCCGTTCTAGTGGACAAACAAAAGCACACGAAGAAAGAAGAGAACGAAAGAAAGAAAGAAAAGAAGAAAAAAGAAAGAAAGAAAAAGAAAAGAAAGAAAAGAAAGAAAGAAGAAAAAAGAAAGACAAAAAGAAAGAAAGAACGAAAGAAAGAAAGAACGAAAGAAAGAAAGGAAGAAGAAAGAAAGAAAGAACGAAAAAAAAAAAAAAAGAAAGAAAGAACGAAAGAAAGACAAAAAGAAAGAAAGAAAGAACGAATAAAAAAAAAAAGAAAAGAAACAAAAAGAAAGAAAAAAACGAAAAAAGAAAAAAACGAAAAAAGAAGAAAGAAAAAAAAGAAGATAGAAAGAAAACGAAGAAAAAAAAAGAAAGAACGAAAGAAGAAGAAAGAAGAAAAAAAGAAAGAAGAAAAACGACGAACGAAAGAAAGTAGAAATAAGCAAAGAAACAAAGAAAGAAACAAAGAAGAAAGAAAAAGAAACAGGGTGGTGCTGTTCTGTGGCGATGCGCTGTCCCCGACGACAGCAACCCGAATTTCATATGGTGAATTCATCATCATCAGGTGCCCTGCCGCATGGCGTTGGCGATCATGGACTTCCATCTGCCTCTATCTCTCGTTGCCCCTAGCATCTCCCCCACCCTCCTCGTCCCCAGCCACTCTGCAAGTCAGTCCAGCATTTTCTCCCTGGGTCTACACGGTGCTCTCTTTCCCTTCAGCTTTCCCGTTGTGACCAGGTGCTCCAAATCCCCCTTCCTCATAAAATGGCCTATAAATGTTGCCTGTCTTTTCCTAATCTTCCTTATGAGTGATCTACTTGTGTCTGCCTCCATCAAGACTGTCTGTCTTCTTAGAAACCACATCTCGGCTGCCTCAATCTTGTTCTGGCTTTGTTTGTTGACTGTCCACGCCTCGCATCCGTACAACAGTATTGGTTCTATATAACATTCAAGAACTCTCTTCCTGATGTTAATTGATAGGCATTTGTTGGTAAGAATGCTTGTCATCTTCTTGAATGCTGTTTTGGCTTGGCCGATTCTGCCGGCTATTTTTTGGTGAATTATTCTAACAAAAACAATTAATAAAATTATAGTGAAACGTTGGGTGCAGTTATCAAGTGTGTGAATGTCTGACTTCCATTTCCAAGGTTCAATCTGCCCAGATACCTCCATCCCCCACCCCTCCTGGGTAAAAGGTGGGGAGTTTTCCTGATATCTGAGCTTGACAAGTGTGTAGACCTGCTGGTACCTAAACCCCTTCGTGTGTATCCACGTGCACAATATCAAATATGGACGTTAACCCTTTGACTCCTGCGCCCGGTCCACCAGCATCCTGCGTTGTCAACCATGCCCGCATAGCAAACACTTAACCCTTTGATTCCCTTACCCTATCCACCAGCTTCCTGCAGAAAGCTGGTGGATAGAGCGAGGGAGTCAAAGGGTTACGTTTTTGAAGTTGATAGATAGGGTACGGGATTCAAAGGGTTAAAATCCCGCAAGTCATGTCTGTGGCTGGCTTATGGAAACATGAAAACAGCATGTCCTAGTCACAGAGCATGCATGCCCACCAAATCCCGCTGAGTCTGCAGACTGATGCGACGTACCGTCTGCACAGTGTCGGCAAAACAACTTGCATACACGCAACCGAGAAAAATTGGAACGCTAAAACAAACAAACAAGCAAACAAACAAACAAAAACAAAAATAAAAACAAACAAAACCAAAAAGGAACCAGAAAAAAACACGAAAGAAGAATACAACAAGACAAGACAGGCGCAAATTTTCGGCCATCTGGCCTTTGTCAAGCGTAAGATTACAAACAAACAAACACCAGACACACAAAAATTTGAGAAAAAGACTGAAACTTCCCTGCTGCTGTGTCCAATATTTCTCAAAATGTTTGTATCTGGTGTTTGTTTGTATGTAATTTTACGCTTGACAAAGGCCAGTTGGTCGAAAATGTGCGCCTGTCTTGTCTTGTTGTATTAAATACTCGTTCGTATTCTTCTTTTGTGTTTTTTTCTGGTTCCTGTTTGCTTGAACGCGGGCAGTCACACTTGTTTTGGATTTCGTTTAAATTAAACAAAACCAAAAACAAACAAAAGAAGATAAAATAAAAATATGAAGGGGTCACACTCACTTAAACTCGAGCAAATGAACAGATCTTACTTGTCGTGCGTTCCATTGAAATTGCTTGAATCGAATCATAAAGCTCCAATAAAAGGTCATTGTAACAGACTGTCCCTTCAACAGTTAATCAAACACAAAGGCTGCATTCCCGCAGAAAAAGACGACAATTTAGACTAAATTCAACCAATTAGATCCCAAGTCTCAGGTAGGCGTAAAGGTCGAGCACTCACGTTCCAATCTGACCTCACGAATTTGCACGAGTGCAAATCTCGCACGAGCGAAACGTTTTGTGTGCTGCCTGTCGTCTAACAAGCTGTGAAGGGGTGCCTAAATTGCTTCACAATCAGGGGAGGAAAGCAGGCTAATGTAAAAGACGGCACCGCCCTCATGATACTAACCCCGAGAATAGTGGAGATCTTCGAGTTTACCACTTCATTCCCTTGCAGCTGTAGCCAAAATTCGTCTCTGATGGTCCGAGCCTATGGTCCAAACTTGCTCAGAAAAAATTTGTTGATTTTTTTACACGTATGCGCGCCTTCTCCGGCTGTCTCTTCTTCCATGTAGTTCCTGTGAGGTCTTCATTATAGATGACCTGGCATTTGTCTCCCTTAGTCACCAGCATATTCAAAAGAAATCTTTCCGACTCCATGTCTCCGAGCAAGTAGGTCTAAAAATCAACCTGATGGCAACAGACACCGAGCATATCAAACTCTCACTAATTTAAATAAATGGAAAAGACCTACACACAGCCGAGGAGTTCACCTACGTAGGCAGCACTGTCAGATGTAACAGAGGAGCATGAAGTTATATCTACAACCGTCTCAGCAAGGCCAGCGAGGATGAGGAGCCCCTTCAGAAGTTACTGAACAACATGTGGGATGTCCCCTCAGTACAGCATCAACACCAAATTGAGGCTTACCAGAGCTGTATCCTTTCCAACCAACGTTACGGGTCAAAATGAACCTCCGCAGAATCATACGAATGTCCTGGCCCAGCTCTATCTCCAACCAACAGATGCCTGTCCGATACAGTCAAGACAGCATGAACATTATCATCATGAAAAGACAATAGAGATGCACTGGACACAACATCCAAAGATAGCAAGATTACATCACCAAGACCGTCCTTCGCTGGATATTAGGAGGATGCAAAAGAGGAAGACTTAGGAATACCTGTCGACGAACAGTACGAGTAGAAGGAGAACACAAGGCTTTGAAACACTTGGGTTCAATATACAGGCTGGTCCTGGGTAAGCAGGGGTGGAGAATCTTCATTGCTGGCCTACATGCCAAACAGCATAATGGGCACTAACCCTTTGACTTCCGCACCCTATCAACCAACTGCAAAAACTTTACCCTTTGACTCACTCACCTTATGCACCAGCTTTCTGTAGGAAGCTGGTGGATAGGGTGAGGGAGTCAAAGGGTTAAGTGTTTGCTTTCCTGTCAATGCAGAATGCTGGTGAACAGGGCGTGAGAGTCGAAGGGTTTCTTGCGGGGATGGATTTTTCTACTCGTACAACAAAAGTGTATGCTGCATTAAAAAGAGAAGGATCATCAGATCTCTCCTTTTTAACCCTTTTGACTCCTGCACCCCGTCCACCAGCATCCTGCATTGTCAACCACGCTAGCAAAGCAAAAACTTAACCCTTTGACTCCCTCACCCTTTCCACCAGCTTCCCGCAGGAAACTGGTGGGTAGGATGAGGGAGTGAAAAGGTTAAGATTTTGCAGGTGGTGGATAGGGTGCAGGAGTCAAAGGGTTAAGCCCTAGGCAAGAAGGGGACGATTAGCAACTTCAGTCCAGACAGCATCACTGAAATGGTCCTATGATGAGGCTTTGTACCAGTCACAACGAGCTCAGCCTACACATGAACTTTAAAGTTCAAACTGGTATCTTCACCAACCAGTACCTGCAGTCAAGAAGACCAGACAGCTGAACACATGTTGCAGCACTGTCATCCGCTGACCACAAATTTCCATGGCAGCCGGAAGGAACTGGGAAAGTTAGATTTGTCTCCACATGTGGCTTGACCATACAGACAGCGATCGCAAGAAGAAGGCGAAGGAGGCGGAGACGAAGAAGAAGAAGATATATTGTTATTATTATTATGATTATTATGATTATTATGATTATTATTATTATTATTATTATTATTATGATTATTATTATTATTATCATCATCATCATTGTTGTTGTTGCTGTTTTGATGTTGTTGTTATTGTTGTTGTTGTTGTGATCATTAATCTATCACTATTATTGTGAGTGTCGTTGATATTGCTATCGCGCGCGTGTATGTGTGTGTGTGTGGTTCATAGAACTGGAACGAGCTTCCCCTGTCTATTTGACGGTGTCACATTCTGTCTTCCTATAAGTCTAACTTGAAGACATACTTTCTTTTTTGTCCAGGAGTAATATCCCCTATATGTTGTCACCACTTCGTCCTCTCCCCTCCTCTCTCCTCCCTCTCGGGGTCTGTGTGTTTTGTACCCTTGGGTTTTTGTTATTGCGAGTGAATGCTTTGGTGACTGATGAGAGAGTGCGCGTTTTGATGTGATTTATATATTAAGATTTACAAGAAGAATACAAGAATTTTATTTAGCCCAAAGCATCACAATGGGAAATTGTTTTGGCATTCGCATTAAAATACATATAGGCACAAGAACGCATAAACACATGTACACACATACTCTTACTCTCTCTCACTCTCTCTTTCACTCCTCTCTCACCCTCTTCCTCCCCTCATCTCTCTCCCCCTCCCTCTTTGTCGAAACAATATCAAAGATAATGACTAAATCTAAATATGTACGGTTAAAAAAGCACATCATAAGAGTCAGATGCCTTGGTCAGGACTTTTAACAATGGACAGAAAGGGCAATACTCATTGAAAAAACTTTGGTAGGTATAGAAAAAATTTGATTAAGGATGCAACGTGATATGCACATTAAAATCAAAATGAGTTAAATACAATAAAATGAGTATGTAGACTAAGAGGACAAGGTTAAACAAGAGAAGAACAAGAACAGGATTTTATTTTAGCCCAGTGCTCAGACACGTGGAAAATGTTTTGGCTATGCATACAATCACACTCACGCATCACAACAATTACAATGTTCAGCATCATAAAAGACAAATTCGTGGGTCATCCACGGAATCGAAGAAACACACGCACACAACACACACACACTCTCACGCCAAGGCGCCCATATCCAAGCCACCTTAGCCCTGCCAGCTAATTAATTTAACAGCGCGCATCTGTCTTTCCCTTCCCCTCTCCACACCACCCTCACCCATCCAGTGGTGGGCCACAGGCACACATTGAAGTATAGGCTTACAGATTGATCTAGATTCGACTAGGCCTACTCTGTGCCAGTATCAGTCACTTCCTACACTCCGTCCCTCCCGAAAGATCGTAGCAGTTACAAAGCACTGTTGTAGAGTGGTGGACTCTGGTCAAACCTGCCTGGCTAAAAATACAAGATACAAGATACAATATTCTATTTAGCCCAGAACATCACAATGGGAAATTGTTTTGGCATTCGCAATAAAATACACACAGGGACAAGAACGCATAAACAAATGTACACACATACTCTTACTCTCTCTCACTCTCTCTCTCATCCCTCTCTCACCCTCTCCCTCCCCTCATCTCTCTCCCCCTCCCTCGTTGTCGAACACAATATCAAAGATTATGACTAATTCTAAAAATGTACAGTTAAAAAAGCACATCATAAGTCAGATGACTTGGTTAGGACTTTTAACAATGGACAAAAAGGGCAATACTCATTGAAAAACAACTTTGGAAGGTATAG
>JAPXFY010000021.1:26432416-26479916 GCA_030674185.1 Monoplex corrugatus
AGAAAAAGAAACAAACATAGAAACAAACAAACAAAGAAAGACACAAACAAAATATAAAAGAAAAAAATCCAACCAACCAATCAGCCAACCAACCAATCAACCAACCAACCCCCCCCCCCAAAAAAAAAAGAAACAAACAACAAACAAAACAAAACAAACAAACAAAAACAACAACCAACCAACCAACCAACCAACCAACCAAAACCGTGCCACAGGAAACGCACGTTAGGATAAATCTCAACATTTACAGAACCAGGGCATAGAGTTTTGTGCAAGCTTATATAGCGTACGTGCCGTGGTTATTGGGCTCTTTCCAACCGCAATACATTTGTCGTGTAAATGCGTATTGAATCATCTGAGAGAAAATACAGGGAAACTGACATCTTTTTAAGTTCATTCTGAATGCATGATAAATTCATACACAATACGTGATGTCAATGATTTTGTTTATGGCAAAGCCAGACAGAGAAAAAAAAAGTCAAAACTTACTAAATTTCTCTGTCATTCCTATGAAATAAACATACACGTGCAAGTGCAAAATGAAATAAACGTACATGTGCAAGTGCGAAACATATATGTGTACATAGGGGTGCGGGCGCAAGCGCACACACATTCACACACACACCCCTTTTCCGTATAGATCTCTCTCTGGAAAAGTCTTACAACAAGGATGCACTTATGTGTAACGGTGTGTATGCATGATGGGCATGCGTGCGTGTTTCTGTTCTATGAAAAGGAAAGATTGTTAGAACAGCTTGACCAATTTTGTTTTATTTGGTTTTACTGTTTTATGTTAAGATAACTTCAAGAGCCTGTGAAGAGATTTCATAAAAAAAAAACAAAAAAAACAAAACAACAAAGTTACCTCCCTTGCTGGGGCTTTCAGTGGGAAAGTCAGAGAAAGTCGGCGTGGGAGGGCCGTGTCATCTTCGTGTGACCAACACAACGGCAACAAGGTGCTGAGATTTTCGCATTTTCGACAGTTGTGAGACAGCGAGAATCTCACAGACACATCTGTCTTGTGAAAGCGTGTTTCAAGTACATATCATCACCATGCAGAATATGATAAATACCGTCAAAGGGACGGCTCTTGGAGTGGCTGAATTTTTTTCTCCGGTTTTGAAGGTAAGCTCAGAAGACTGAGAAGTCACGTAGAATTCAGTCATCATCTTTGGCTGGTTTGCAAGTCGAGTTCCTGGATTAAGTTCTTTCTTTATTTGTCGCATATTCCTCTTACTGTTTGTTTTCTCTGCCAGATGAGTTCCTGGATTATTTTCCGTCTTGTCACATTTCTATTTGCGTTCCGCATGAACTTTTTGAGCTGTTTTTCTTACCACCTCTTTCTTTCTTCATAGTTCATCCCCATCAACAGTCATAAAGTAGGCCTAAAGGTTGGGGTAGCCTAATGGTGCAGTTTCTGAACTGTCTCACAGATCGTGCATACAGATCAGTTTTTGGGTCCAAGCAGTATTATACGTACTGTAGCTCACCGTCAAACCCTCATCTTCAGCCTAGTTCAGGATCGGTTTTCTATAGCTTAGATGTTGATTGCCAAACCAAATATTTTGAGGGGTGGTGGTGGGTAGGGCTAGGGTTAGTGAAATGGTTAAATTAATGTGAAACGGTGAAATCTGGGCTGCATCAATGATTCATGCACAAAAGTCTGCAGAAGCAAGAGAGACCTAAATGGCAAATGTCAGATCTGCCTCAGTGTCTGTTGCAGAACTTGCGCTTTGGGTTTTACATTTTAACTTCAAATTTTCCTTTACGGCTTCTGCTTGCCTACTGCTGGAAAAAATGAATGAACCTACACAACTCCAGAAGCCGTACCAGTTTGTGTTACAGTTGAGCAGTAAATGAATATGGAGATGATGAAGATATACTATATAGCCTTTTATAGGTGATGCAAAGATCCAAAAGTTGGTATATGGAGCTGTGTAACACCAGCACAAAGACACTGAAGAAGAAAGATACACAGTTGAGAGTGTTGATTATAGGCCTAATGTTATAGAACGACCATTGAATGAAAGTGAATAGAAAACTGGTAATGATATTGAACATTTCCTGGCAAAAACTAAAATGATTTGTCTCATCTACTTTTACCTGGCAGGCAAAAGGTTAAGGCAAAATAAGCTGACTGAAACCTCAAAACATCTCTCTCAGAAACACATGAAAAATTTTACAAAACGCGCAGATTTATCTCTGATTTCCTAATTGGGTGATGCTGCAACTGATCGTGTGTGTGTGTGTGTGTGTGTGTGTGTGTGTGTGTGTGTGTGTGTGTGTGTGTGTGTGCACGCGCGCGCACATGTGTGCATGCATGCGTGTGTGTGGTGTGTGTGTGCGAAAGACCAATGATTTTTTTCCCTTA
The DNA here is from genome assembly GCA_030674185.1 of Monoplex corrugatus. Lineage (NCBI taxonomy): Eukaryota > Metazoa > Mollusca > Gastropoda > Littorinimorpha > Ranellidae > Monoplex > Monoplex corrugatus. Next base: position 26,434,788 of record JAPXFY010000021.1, read on the forward strand.
CACTTAAGTAGCCTATTCTTTATGACATGTGATGGTAATATCTATTTCTGATTTTATGTTAAATCTGTTGTTGTTCTTGATGAACTCATTATGCATGCTGGATTTTGTTGTTGTAGGTGTTTTGTAACATTTTACCTTGAATTAGGCCAGCTATAATCATGATGGAATTAATAGTACTTGATTTGCAATATTACTGCATAAATTTTGATGATCATGCTTTCAGCATGGACTTTTTGTGCTAGACACAAGTGTATTTAATATAAATGTTTTTTGTATAAGGTGTTACTTGATATGATAAATAATTGTTTAAAGGATTTAGCATTCTCTGTGTGTGTATGTGTGTGTGTGCGTATGTGTGGTGCGTATGTGTGTGCGTATGTGTGTGTGTGTGTACGTGTGTGTGTGTACGTGTGTGTTGTGTGTTATGTGTGCGTGTGTGTGTGTAAAAGAGAGAGAGAAGAGAGAGAGGGGTAGAGGTCTTGAATTATGCTTTCTTCAATTTCATGTATTTCCAGGAGTCAAAATTCAAGGAAACTGGAGTGATAACACCCGAGGAGGTAAGATTTAAAACAAGGACACACACACGCACTGGAGACACACATTTTTATACCCATCAAACCAGCATCTCTCCCTCCCACCAAAAATGAAGCACCTTTACCCATCAAAAACTAAGAATTTAAGCAAAAAAACAAGCAATCAGCAATCAACCAACCACATAAAAGCTGACAGTATTGACACTGACAGCTACAAAGGCATGCATCTGTATTCAGATTAGTATTATTCATTAAAATAAGTCATGATGTTCTTTGTTTTGTATGTATCTATGAGGTTCATCTAATGAATTCCAAGAAAATATCTATAGAAATGTTAAAAAAGAAAAGACAGTATTGAATACTTTTCCATAACTTTTGATGTAACATCCCTTCTCCAAAATGGCTGATGGAAATTTATAGGGAAGGAAAATTCCAGTTGCTAGACAGCCATAGTTGATATGTTTTATCTGCTTGGACCACCTTCACTTCCAAGTCATCTTATGACCTAGAAATGTACATCACAGATGGATTTTTCAGTTTCAAAATAGATCAAAGTCTAGGGGACTCATAACTGGAAAATAGGCAGGCTGTGGCAGAATGTCACATTAATATGGTATCATAAGTGTCATTACCCTTTCTATTTTTTGTGGCAAGATGTGTTATCATTATCTAAAAGTAACATTCATGGCAAATCATATTAACAGTGGTTTAGGTTTCTTTGGGATTGCAGTATTTTCATCAGAAACACCCTGCAACTGTCTTGATTAATAGTTTGTACCATTAGAATGCGATGTGCTGTCAATAATTCTTCATTGTCATAGGTACATATGATCATCTTTTATTGTTTTAAATTTCTTTGCTTTCCTCTGAACTTGAACTTGGAGTAGTTGGAGAGGCAGAATTTTGCTATTTTGTCAATTGTGTCTGTCATTTTGACTCAAAGTGTCTAACCCATTGTGAATGACAACTATCCTGTGCCTGTTTTTGTTCCTGCAATTGTGACAGGTGCCTGTTCTGATCTTCAGTAAGGCAGTACAAGTCCACATTGCAGTGCTCAATATGTATTTCAAATTTACCTGCGAAAATCACATTGAACTCATCCACACTAATACCAGTGTCATGAGTGATTTTTGCATGCTTTATTGCCTGTCTTCATTCGGAATTTCTCTGAACTTTTCAAACATTTTTCTTGTTTGTAGATCTTCAGCTGGCCTCCCCGGACTATGCTCTCTTTAACATCATTTTGTCATTTTTGAAAAATATCACCCACCTATAAAATGCAGCCTATGAAAGATATTGTTTCCCATATATACACTTTTTTGTAAAATTTTATGATGTATATCTACACCAAAACTTCCTTTGAACATTTCATTGTTAATGTAAATGCACTGCTCATCAACACTAAAGGTGGCCATGATGCTTGGAATGACTGTGCCTGACATTATCTGATTATGTCATAACAAATTTCACATTATTTACACATAATTTTGTAATTAGATCACTGAATAATTAAGGGATTGTGTGTGTGTGTGTGTGTGTGTGTGTGTGTGTGTGTGTGTGTGTGTGTGTGTGTGTGTGTGTGTGTAAAATTTCAGAGTGCAGCAACAGTTGTTTTCCAAGTTATTAGAATATTCTTGCTATTTATTGGGTGACCCTTGTAGAACCTGACTTTTTTTATTTTGCACAAATGTACTTGGTATAGGTGCACAAACATCTGTCACTGAATCAGTATACACATTACATGCATTCTGTGTAAATTATGTGTTTGTTTTACCATTCCACCCAGCACACGCACACACACACACACACACACACACACTGTGATGTGCACACACAAGCACACTTATACATGCACACACACATGCACAAAGTCCACACAAACACACGCACACACACACATGCACATGCACACATGCATTCGCGTGTGCACACACAAACACATGCACCACACACACACACAAGAGGTACAGGCACACGCACGCACACTCGCACAGACACAGACACACACACACGCACGCACCACACACACACACACACCACACACACACACACACACACACACACACACACACACACACACAGACATGTACAAACGCACACTCACACCACACACACCACACACACACACACACACACACACACACACATGCACACACACACACACATGCACACACACACACACACACACACACACACACACACACACACACACACACACACACACACACACACACACACACACACACACACACACAATGACAGTTGTAAATGGTGAATTGTTGAATATCAGTAAGACTTACAGGTCAGTGTTTGCTTCAGTGTCGTTTTCTGTTGTTTTTTGTTTTGTTTTTTTAATTTAATCACTGTTTTGCTTACTTGTTATGTATTTATTCATTTATAATTTACTTTAATCTTTCCGCCTTTTTTGTTGACATGAATGATGAATCTACCAGGGGGGTCCCAGTTGTTGTTGACTAAGCTGAAATGATATGCTGTCAGACAGCTGTCGGTAACTGAAGTCATGCTGGTTGATGTAACATTTTGCTTTGCTCTTTTTTTTTTACTTGAGGCTTGAGCAAGATTGCTGGTAAGGTTCCATAGTTTGGCAATTTAAGTGTACAGTTTCAGAGGACGTTTAAATGGTTTATGCTCTTCTTGCTTGGAAAATTAGAGGAGTGTGCGTGCTGTCTGAAACCAGGCATCGTGGTGTAGTCTGACTAGAAAAGCAGTGCTGAAAGGGTTAATCACTTAATGTTCTGTTGTTGCTGTTGTTGTTGTTTTTTGAGAAATGGGTTACTGTTTTGTTTTTTGATATATGATATTTATTAATAGTGTAACTTTTCACACATGGAAATGGGTTATAGCGCTGATATGGCTCTATGCGGTCAGCTGAGCTTTAAACGAAAATAACAGAAATAACAGAAGCATGGACTTAAAACTTAGGAGTATTTGATATAACTGCCACCTCAGCTGGCCAGTTTGCTGCCCGTGTTTAATGCTTTGATCACTTTGATGGTATTGGCATAACGTTTCATATGTCCATTTCTCTCCTTCCCCTTTTCAAGACCTTTCCACAAATTTCCTTTTGCAGGCTCAAGAGTCTGCCAGATAAGTACTGGCAGATCTGGGTGGAGAACGTATAGAATTGTCCGAATGCCATGAATGCATCTTAAACAAAATTTGAACTCTTAATGAATTAATTTCTGTGACACAGTTGCCATTTTCTCCTGTTCAAAGCCACTTCAGGGAAGTTGCCTACTGGTATGTTTTCCTCCTAAGTGTTGTGTATTTGTTATTTACTGTCTTTTGTGTACACTTAGCAATTAACTAGTTGGCCAAAAATTTGTGTTTGTCTTGTTTTGTCATGTCAGGTATGCATTGTGAGTCTGTTTTGGTGGTTTGTTTCATTTTGTTTTGTTTTGTTTTTGTTTTTTATTTTTTGGTTCCTGGATACATTTATAGCAGAACTTGAAATTGTTTGATGTTTAACATGTCTTTTTCTTTTGCTTTATGATTATTATCTTTTGATCTGAATAGTTGTCAGCTTCTCAGGCTTTCAGTTCATTTCTAGAACCTTGTAGTGAAGAAGCATTAATATCCTTGATGTCACATGTGAACGTCGACGATGAAACTGTAGTTTTATATTGATGAAAAGCAGTTAAGTTTGTTTTCAGTTTGTGGTGGCTTTTGTTTTCAGTTTGTGGCGGCTGGTGATCATTTGGTTCATCATTGTCCGACTTGGCAATGGGCAAAAGGAGAGGACTCCAAAGTCAAGCCATACCTTCCCAAAGACAGACAGTTTCTTATCACTCGCAATGGTAACCAAAAGTACAATGTTTTGTGAAGGTTTTTTGTTGGTTGGTTGGGTTTTTGTTGTTAGTGTTTTTGTTTGTTTAAAATTTCAGATCTAGTGTCCTGATATGTAGTGCTGTAGTGCATGAATTTCTTTTTCATCCATGTCTCTTTTTTCTGTATGTGTTGGTATGAATTTATTTTGTAATATCAGCATGAAAATTGTTTTATAAATGTCCACTGGTTGGTACCACCATAAATTTTCAGCTTTCTTGTGAGGTTGTCTTCTTTTTGAAATGTTTGTTGCCTCTTTAGTTCGGATAAGCATTGAAGTTTGCTTCAACTCATTCTGTACTGGTTGGCAGCTTCTTTTGTTATACTTTCGTTACTGGCCATATGCATAGATTACAAAAAACATGTCTAGAAAAAGAATGCAAACACATACAGACTTGAAATTTTGTAGTTATGTAGACCATGAAAGGACTCAGAAATATCATTGTTTGAATGCAGTCTGTAGTATTGACTGGTTTATCACTTGTTGAAAAATCTTTTTGTTTTTTTTCCACACCTACACTAACAGAGATAAAGTAATTTTCTGTAGTAGAAATAATGGTGATGTGGTCTTTTGTATCCACAAACGTTTTCAAACTGTAGAAATGGCATGGGCAAACGTGTATCACAGTGGATATTTACAGTGGAATCATAGTGATGTCACTCGGCCACATGTAAAATGATTTGTACACACTCATTCACACTCATAGTCATACACATGCTGTACTGGCTGTTGGTATAGCATTCATGCATGTAGTACTCAGACAAAGACATTCACAGTCAAGCTAAGGGTACCTTTGCTGTTTAGGATGATTGTTGAACAGAGCTGTGCTGCTTTGTTTCGCACAAAACCTTTGAACTGTGCCCCAAGAATTTTTAAACTGGAGATATGCTATAGCCCACTTTAGTAACAAACAGAAGTGAATATTAGGTACGCTATAATATACCTGAGTCAGAAAAGAGTTAGACCAAAGCAGCACTTGAAGTAACTGTATTGCGATTAGACTATGTTTCTTTTGCAGTGCTGTGTTTCAGCTGTTATTTCAGTCTTTTCTGTATATTGTTACAGGTGAATCGTGTTATGTTATTTGTAGTGTCATGTTACACATTGCTGCACTCTGAGCAGCATCATACAGTTGAATACAATTGAATCATGTTAATGTATTTGCATGTCATATTTACTTAGCAGATAGTATACAATGGAACAGTATGGCCAATGCTGATGTGGTGTGCACAATGTGAAATAACCTGAATAAAAAAGCTAGTTTGAAAGTTGAGCAAGTGGGCTTCCATAGAGATAGGGAGGTACATTTGTCCTGGTTTCCGGTATTTGTTTTCTTTTTGCTTTTATGTTTAACATGAGACTATTGAGAGTAGTTCATTGTGAATTGTGAATCCAGGCCTTATAGTCTTTCACTATCCTTTTTGTTTGTTTGTTTTATTTTAAAGCATTAATTAGACTGATGTCATTAAAATAGAATAGAAAACAATATAGTATGGTACAATGCAATACAGTGTATATGACTGTTTATGCTGAGTTATTGTGCGTGTTCGACTATGTTTATATCATATTAATGAATGGAAATAATAAATGTACCAGTCCACCATTTTTGTTTTGATTTACTTTGTTTTGTTTCTTTTTTTTTTTTTATAAATGTAAAGTGCAGTGAGCATGTTTTGGCATGGACTGTTTGTGCTGTAGAAGTGGAATTATTGTAGATGTTTTGTTTTGTGATGTAAATTGCAGTGAGCATGTTTTGACATAGTCTGTGCTGTAGACGTGGAATAGTTATTGTATGAACTCTGCTGTTTATTACATTGATGTAAAATGAACAGTCTCTGACATATTGGTGAATGACAGTTACTGTTTTATTTTTCAGTGCCATGTTATAAGCGAGTGAAGCAGATGGATACTCACCAGGAGGACCAGGAGAAAGTTATAGAGGAGGATGATCAGGATGGGGGCTGGGTTGACACACATCACTTTTCCCGTCAGTATTTTCTTGTTTAGATCCATGTATAGCAGTGAATAACTGGGTTGAAAGAACATTTGGATTAGATGGATAATGTATGAGTGGACTGGTGGAAGAAATTGAAAAAGGAATCACTGATTCGTCCATTGCTGAATTTTCATCAATCAAATGTACTGTCAGTGTGCCATGAATTGTTGCAGAAGTGAATGGGCATATGATCATGATGGATATTTGTAGGTATGAGAGATGAATGGGCGAAGTGAATTAACTGATGAACCGGAAGAATCGGTAAGGGTAGATGTGTTAAGTTGGTCTGTGTGCCAATATATTCATATTTATATTCTTCATATTCATAGTCATATTCATATACATATTTATTGCTTTCAACGCAGTGGGTTTACCATATGGAACTTGGGCTGCTTCCCTGTTGACAGCGCATTGCCACAGTGCAACGCCACCATCACCAGCCTCTTTTTTTTTTTTTTTTTTTTTTTTTTTTGACCAAGACTTCAGAAAGGCAAGAAGGCTAATTGGCCTCCAAGGAGAGGAACCTGAGAAATGATCTTCTGTCTCCAATATTTTATGCCAGGACAGCTGGGCAAATGCCCTGCTCTTCACAAATTTCGACTGCCATGAGATCTCTTAGCATGCGCAGGCTACAAGGTTCACGGGTTCAACTTGTTTTTTTGTCCCCTTCGGAAGGACTCTATGTTCAGTTTGATTTTCTGGTCAAACTGAGGAGAAAAGTCAAGTCCTCAACAGGAAACAAACCCTGGAACCTTGAGTTCAGTTAGTGGCAAGGGAATATCTGAACCATTCTGCCACCCAATGAATCAGCCTGTGAACGGGAAGAATGGATGTGTGGAATGAACAGGGTGTAACAAATAGTGAGATACATAGTAGTATGAATGAAAGGGCAGAATAGATGGATTGTTATAGTATCAGCTAGGTCAGTGGAGGGATAGGCAGAATGAATAGATTAATAATGAATAGGAAAATCGGATGTTTGGGTTGAATACATGAGTGAATGGGTGGGATAGTTAAGAATGATAGCTGTGCAGGCAGAATAAGACGCGAATGGATGAATGCTGAGAATGTATGCCCTGTAACACATCAACCAAAAGCGCATTCTAATGTAATGTCTTGAAGAATGAATGGCTGCATCAAAACTTTTGATTATTTTACACTAATAACAATTTCAAGAAGGCTTTTTAATGATAGTTTATCATTATTCTCTCATTCCAGTTTCAGAAACTGTGACTTCTGTACAAGAAGGCATTTCAGAAATGACGATGGATTCGAGAGTGAGTGTTAAACTATTGCTTTTATAGACTTTTCTTTGTTGCATTGTTACAAGAAAAAAAAAAGTGATGCATATCACAGACTTTTCGTTTGAAACGTTTGTTTTAGGACTGTTTGCTCTGAAGGGGCAGGGGAGATGTTGGTTTGTGACTGTATGTTTGTATGTGTCTGTGTGGGTACATTTGTGTGTTTTTCTCTGTCACAAGACAGTGCTGCTTGCTTAACTATTCAGAAAGGATTTGAGAAATCTTCTTTAAACTTTTCTTAGGATCATTGCACTTAGGGAGGTTACCTTTGTGGTCACCTTTTTTTTTGGTTTTTTTGGGGGGTCCCATTTTCTATGCGGCCTTAATGGCCACAGAAGCTGTAACAGTTTTTACTGTGTGATGATGATGAGGAGGAGGATGTTCATGATGCTATCGAGTTCCATCTTGGATTGAAACAGCTTGACAGGCCTGTACTCTGTGCTTACTATCATACTATATCTTGGTGTCAACCAGGCCTGAGAGATACAGACACCTGCGGTGCTGGTCAGAAGATCTGAGCAACACCCTTAATGACGTATCTGTGAAGTGGATGAGATTCGACTGTGTTGTCCTAGTCTTTCCATTGAGCCCGTAGCTCGTCCAACTCTGGGTAGGAGCCGGTTAGAGCCGAAAAATCCAGCAATGATTTTTGAAGGGACTGATGGGGATTCGAACCCACAACCTTCCAGTCAGTAGTCTGTTGTGCTAACCACTATACCAAGGTGACTGGTTAGGATTTGACAAATTTTTCTTTACACTCTGATGTGTGTCTTTGTGTCCCTTCATCCAAACAAGATTTTGCGCTATATAAATAAAATATATTATTATTATTATTAATGTGTTTTTCTCTAACGACTGCTGTTGAAAAGTTGTCATTTACACAAACATTCACTCACAGTGGCAAAAACAGCTTAAGGGTAATTCTGCAAAGTACATACATTCTGGGAGGGGGAGGATAGGAGAGGACTTCCATGAAATTACTGCTGGACAAAAAAGTATGTTTTTAAGTAGACTTGAAGGAAGAAAGGGCTTATATTTGTCAGACAAGAAAAAGACTGTTCGAATTGTATAGACCAGACACAGAAAATGAACTGCAACTGACTATGGTACATCTAAAATCTGACAGTACTTTGCAATGGGTATCTGAAAAAAAAAAAGGCAGACGCCTCAAATCTGGCTGAATTAGCTTAGATATTGGCTTAGTTTGTTTGGGCATTTGTCAGCCTTTTTTCAGAGTGGTATTCACTTTGTGATTTTTTGTGAATTTACAGGAAGCTCCTCCTCCGGCTGCAGTTGCTGTAAATGACGATGACGATGATGATGAGGAAGCAGAGGACATGGAAGCTTTTGAACAGAGTGGTATGCTGGACACTGTAGACAAGGTGTGTGAATTATTCATCTGTGTGTGTGTGTGTGTTAGTGTGTGGATACACGTGTGTGTGTGTGTGTGTGTGTGTGTGTGTGTGTGTGTGTGTTGAAAATAAGGAAGAGGGCAAATGTCAGATTTGATTTAGTTGTGTTACTCATAAACCATTTAACCCTTTCCCATTTTATCCCGCCGCAGCCCGCCGGCCGGGAAACCCCGCTTTTTATTTACACCCGCCGCAGCCCGCCTCCCGTTACTTAGGCCTGGTGGGGAATTTCCATCACGCTCTAAGCACTAGGGGTTACACACACCTCATGAATGAAGTTTCCCGCGAAAGTCAGGATAAACCAATGAAAGAATGATGCTGAGTCTGGTACCACACATCGCCTCATTTACAAGATATCGGTCAGCGTCCGACCTTTTCATTCACACGCTTTCTTTGTGTTGAGAATGGCTGCCATTTACGAAGAAGAAATGTTCGAAGATTACACTGATGAGGAAACGCAAGCTATTTTGCGACAACTGGAGGAGTGTGAAAGAGATTTAGGCAACGAATCTGATGTCGAAATTGAAGTAGCTGAAGATGGAGATGAAATTGGAGAAGATAGTGAAGAGGAAAGTGACCCTGACGACGACATTCCACTGGCATCGTTGCAGACGACGTGGCGAAGTGCAGGCGCGCCGGTCGCAGTGAATGAATTCGTACTGCCAACTGGCCCCACTCACACTCTCCCTCTCGATGCCAAACCACTGGATTATTTTTTTTTATTTGTACCTGAGCAGTTTTTTCAAACAGCAGCTGATGAAACAAATAATTACGCCAGGCAAAAGATCGCTGCTAAGGGCTTAGCCACAGACCCCTTATGGTCAGACACAACACCAGCAGAAATGAAAGCTTACCTGTCGATGCTGATCATGATGGGGATGAAACCTGTGCCAAGGGTGCACCTCTACTGGTCTACAGACGACAAATTTTCTGAATCATGGGTCAGTGCTGTCATGCCAAAAACAAGGTTCTTGAAGCTGAATCAATATTTTCACCTGCGAGATACCAGCAACACACCTGGGCGTGACAGCCCTGACTATGATCCCCTCTTCAAAATTAGGCCCTTTCTCAACATGTTGAAGCCCTTGTTCAAGTCACAGTACAATCCAGGCCGTGACTTGAGTGTAGATGAATCCATGATAGGCTTCAAGGGACGCGTATTTTTCAAGCAGTTTATGCCAGGAAAGCCAACAAAATGGGGCATCAAGGTGTGGCAAATATGTGAGGCAGAAACGGGCTACTGTGTGGATTTTGACGTCTACACCGGTCGTCACAGTCGCCAGGACACCAGTATCAGCCTGGGGGAAGAAGTCGTCAACAAACTGGCCTCTGACTACTTCAACCAGAACAGGCACTTATACTTTGACCGCTTCTTCACCTCTGTGCCCCTCCTGAAAAATCTGCGTGCCAAGGGGACATATGCCTGCGCGACAGTTATGCCCAACAGGAAAGGACTGCCAATGGAGGTGAAGAAAGCAAGACTTGCCAACCAAGGGGATCTGCTGCAGATGGAGCAGGGATCACTGATGGCCACAGTCTACAAAGACAAGCGCCAAATATTTATGCTGAGCACCAACCGCCCCCAGGTAAAACGATGGCAAAGAAAAAAGAGACGGCCACTGTCATTGCTGCATACAACAAGCTCATGGGAGGTGTGGACAAATGTGATCAACACTTGTCCTACTATCCTGTGGGCCATGCAAACAAGAAGTGGTGGAGATATATCTTCAACTCAATGATCAATCTTTGCATCATCAATGCGTTTCTCACCTGGGAGAAATCAGCACATGTCACACCTGTCAAGAAGAGGTACGACCACTTTGCCTTTCGCTCTGACCTTGTCGACCAGCTTAGAGGAGGCTTCACTTGCAGAAAAAAGGTTGCAGCAAAAAGGAAGCCATCTTCACAGCCCCCCATTGCCTTCCAGACAATCGACCAGCACAAGCTAGTGAAGAGAGATGGCTGCAAGAGAGTCTGTCGTCAATGTGTCATCAATGGGCGACGCACAGCTAAAGGTGGACAGGTGGAAACATCCTATATGTGCAGTTTCTGTCAAATTTCCCTGTGCCATCACAAAAGGGACTGCTTCAGGGATTACCACCAACAAAATCTGGTGGGCCAGCCCAGTCAGGGAAATAACATCCTAATTTGATGACATGTTTGGTGACAGGTGACAGCTGCTGTGACACTCAGCTGTGACAGTTTACTGTGACAGCCACCTTGGTGGCTGATGTTGAATAGACACCCGACATTCTTGTACATAGTGTGGATGTGTAAATATGTGAATATATTTGTAAATACTGTACATTGTGTGCTATAACTACCGCCAGATACATAATGATTGAGTGGTTGGTGACATTCATTTTGTGACAAGTGTACATATTCGATTGGAGTATTATGACAGCGGATACGATGGCGGACACGTTCAGGTAGGACCATATGTGCTGTTTGTGACTCACATATGTCCACTGTGTATGTTATAGGCTAGTTGTGGACTAACAGCATGATGTCATCATGATTTTACCTTGATTTGGTGACAATACAGGGGACAGCAGCATGACACAAGCAGGCAGGACACACATACTGGGGTACATAACAAACTATGACATCTCATGAATAAGTTTGCCAAATGTGAATGCTCTATGATAAATAGTAATCGTGTGGTGCTCTGTCAAATTGCAGAACTACATTTTCTTCAAAAACATAGGAAAATCTCCGAATACTAGGAAGAGTTTCTGAGCAGAATCTGCAAATGGGAAAGGGTTAAAGGTGTGATTTCTCTTTCTAATCCCTTCATAAATGAAAGTCGACGGGTTTTAACTTGTGTGAATGTATTGATGAAGTCTCGAAGTTCCAGATTTGAATGTGTATGGACAAGAAGTATCAGTCAGTCATCTCTGTAAATATGCTAAATATATCCAGTGTCTTCCCTTTTATTGTTGTTTTCCATTTTGTTGTTATTGCTGGATGTGTGTGAGTTTAGATTGTCACTTGATTTGCTGTATTTGATGAATACAGTGGAAACCTGATATAACAGGGATGATGGGACCAAATCAAAATCCCTGTTATATCAGATCCCTGTTATATCAGATATCAAGGGAAATAAGGACTGATCAACTAATTCTTGGTGTAAGTGTGCAGTAAGCTTACAAACTGAATGATGGCGCAGTCAGTCACTGACTCAGTGCCTCAGGCCTACACGCTTGCGCGCGCATCACGCTCGCATTGCGAAGCGTTCTTTCAGTGTACAGTACACAGTATACCAAGGCTAGCCTAGATCTAGATCTAGGCCTACTGCGTGGTGTGCTGAGTCTAGGCCTAGGCCTTTCTGCTGCAGAGCCCGTCTCGGCATCCCTGCTATAACCGATCGAGCCCTCTTGTCTCCCTGTTATTGCCGATAAGTTTTAATAGAGACAAAGAGGAAGAAAAAATGGGGATTGAAAAAAGCCCTGTTATATCCGGATTCCTGTTATAACCGGTCCTGTTATAAATGGTTTCCACTGTATAGGGTTGTCGGTAGAATCAACTTAGTTTGCTGTCGATGAATGTCCAGTCTCTGGAAATTGAAGCCAGTTCTAGTGAATACCGTACTCTTCATTCACCACCCATTTTTCTGTTTAATCCCCAGAGTTCCATGGTGGTGGAGCAAGCCTCAGCAGATCCAGCAGCAGAGGGGGCAGCAGGAGGGGAAAGTGGAATCGTTCAGACACGCACATATGACCTCCACATCTCCTACGACAAGTATTACCAGACACCTCGTCTCTGGCTGACTGGCTATGATGAGGTGAATCATAAATATATCTTGGGGGTGGGGGTTTTGTGTGTGTGTGTGTGCGCGCGCGCATGTGTTAGTGTGTGCGTGTGGTTCAAAAACAATTGAGAGTATTCTGCATGTAGACGATAAGGATGAACGCAAAATAGTGGTTGCACCTTTGACCATCGTTAAAAAATGTTAGTTGGGAGTGGGTAGTTGGTAACCAACTTAAATGGTATTAGAAATACTAACACTGTTAAAACCATTGATGGCTAAGGACCTGCACTACAAATTTGACAATCTGAAAAAGAGTGAAGTTCCCTTGCAGTGTTACGATTGTCATCCTCCTGTATGTTAGCATCATACCATTGAGAAAATTGTGTAATATTCTGTAGGCCTTATTCCTTGCCATGTTGACCTCTAGTTTTGGTTTTTCCTGCCACTTTCATGCCTGGAGCAAGGTTATGTCAAAGTTTGTTGTTTGAAAGACTTGATAGCGGTCTTCATCTGGCTATGCAGCTAAGTATTTGTTGTCGTTATAAAGGGATATAGTCAGTGTTGGTATAAGGGATATAGTCAGTGTTTCGCAACCAACATTAATTTTGTTGTCTTCATAAAAGATGTAATAGGTATTGTCCAGTGAATGCTGAATGAAAAGGACACACTTCTGAACACTGAAGTGACCCAAACTGAAGACTGACTATAACAGACAAATGTTAACACTTGCCTTAGAAAGAATGGGAAGAGATATCTTAACCCTTTGACTCCTGCACCCTGTCTACCAGTATCCTGCGTTGTCAACCATGCTAGCAAAGCAAAAACATGACCCTTTGGCTTCCTCACCCTGTCCACCAGCTTTCTGCAGGAAGCTGATGGATAGGGCGAGGATTAAGTTTTTACAGTTGGTGGACAGGGTGCGGGAGTTAAAGGGTTAAGTTGAGTACTCACATAATTTGTTGGCTGTTGTCTGTTCCAGAACAAGAAGCCATTGACAGTGGAACAGATGTATGAAGATTTCAGCCAGGACCATGCAAAGAAAACAGTTACCATGGAAACTCACCCACACCTGCCTGGTCCCCCCATGGCCTCAGTACATCCTTGCAGGTACCATAAGGATGTGTGTGTTGGGTCTGGGTGGACGGAAGACTGGTGTTCAGTGGTATTTACCTGGGGACGAGTTAGCATAGTGGTCAAAGTACTTGCTCCTTGATGGTGAGGCTAGCTCTTTATCTCCTTAGTATGTCCTCTACTTTCCTGGATAGGCTGAGAAAGTTAAAGGGTGAAGCACAAATGTCAGACAGAAGGGTGACCAGATATAGGCCTACGTTCTTGTGGACAGGAAAGGAAAGGAGCAAGGGATGGATAAGCAGTGTCTTTATAGTGATGGTGTCGAAAGATAGTGAAGCTTTTGACTTCTTGTTCTCCAAACTACTGCCAGCTCATGAAAAAAAAAGTTACTTTGCCTTTTAAATGATATTCGGGCAGACATTTTGAGAATATGGACCTGATCTTACAGCTGGTGTTTCTATTGAAAGACAACTAGAAAGAAAAAAAAAGACAAACGAAAAAAAAGGTTTTGCAAAGTGCATAATAGACTATTCTTGTTATTTTAAATTCTTTGATATATCAGGCTAGGACACAGGCTTTCCTTCTTGCAATTGTTAGTAGAGCTGCTTGATTACTTGGCATTTTTCTTTCGGGTTCTATCTTTACTTGTGCAAATTATTTGCTTCTTTTACATTGGCAGACCTGTTTATCTTATGGATTTGGCTCCTTTTCACAATTTTTCATTACAGATTACACCATTATTCTGCTGATAGTCATGTCACAAATTTTAGATGCCTCGGACTTCAATTTTGATCAGTTGTGGATTTGCCAGAGGTCAGTATTAAAATGTTTCTCGAGACCCTCAGCAAGCAACCTCCACCTTTACCAGAGGATTATCTACCAGCAAAGAGCCCACCACCACCACTCAAGGATCCTCTTCTGCCACCGGAGTGGCACCTACATCTACCAAAGAATCCTCATCTACTACTGAAGGGACAGAGAAACACTGGGAAAAAAGTTAAAAGCATCTGTTTATATGTGAGGTTGCCAACAAATTGCATTTTTGGCCATTTCCTGGTTTATCCTAGCAAACTGGTTTGATTGTCCCTGTAGCTTTTCAAGCAGATCTCAAGTCCAAACGCTCGGCAAAGCTCTTGCCATGAACATCTTGGAATGTTTCCCGAACCTCAAGAATTAAACGGCTCAAAACCACATGAGGCTGACTACATTGCTGATTCTAACTTGAATAAGGATTCCAGCATTTTGACTGTGGATGCCAATGAAGACTTTACCGGTATAGGGAAAAAGAAACAATCATCTGAGAGACCATGAAATTGCTGAGTTCTGCTTATTTGTAAAATAGTATTTCCAAGTGCTCTGCAAGGAACTGCTATTAAGATAACCTCATTTAGATCCAATTGTTACGCATGCGTACTGATCAATTATGCTGGCCTGCTGTAAGGGCATTGAAGTTTTTCCTGGAAAGATTTCCATGCCTTCTTCCCCAAAGGAACCACATGACAGACTGTGATGAAGCAGTTTGCTTCTTACCAAAGCAAAGAAGACCTCAAGGACAGAATTTCAGACAGGATTGATGAGATGTGGATTACCATAGGCAGATTCAGGGATGAGGATGGTGAACTGTCCCTCATGTTATTGTACCAGGTGATATGCAGGATCCTTGCTATCCCTCACTGAAGTGCCCATTGTGTGCAAGCTTTTGCTTACGTCAGGAAAAACAACTGAGTAGAGATCGTCACTGTCAGATACTACTCTTGAGGAGCCGCTTCTTCTGAAGTCTCATCCTGGCAGCTTTGGCAGTTACTGCACTGCCATTGAACTGGACAGATTCAAATATGTATACTGCTGCTTGCTGAAAGCTTGATGCGCTGGATGTTGATACTTGTTACCATTACAGAATGGAATACTGCTACAGAAACATCAATATTGATAACTGCTGTACATTTTCATTAGCATTTTCAAAATTTGAAGTACCGGTAACAAAAAGTGAGTGTATGTTGAATGTTTGGGATTGTTTTGTTAAGTGCCCAGATAATTAATGTTTATTTCATATTACTAAAGTTTGGTCTCCTTACTACTCAAAATTTTTTTTAGGGAAAACAGGTCTGCATGTTACAGGTTTGTATTGTAAGTGCTTGACTTGTTTCTGGTTAACGTTTTCAGACATGCAGAGGTGATGAAGAAGATCATACAGACAGTGGCAGAAGGAGGTGGTGAATTGGATGTTCATATGTATCCTTGACTTGAACAATTTGTAAACTAACTCCATTGTTTTAATTTAGGCAGGAATGACTTCATTAACTGGGAAAAGCTGTCTCCAACTTCAGCTGCCTCAATCTTGTTCTGGCTTTGCGTGTCTGCTGTCCACGCCTAACAACCGTATAACGTTATCAGTTCTATGTAACACTTAAGAACTCTCTTCCTGATGTTAATTGATATGCGTTTCTTGGTAAGAATGCTTTTCATCTTCTTGAATGCTGTTCAGGCTTGGGCAATTCTGCTGGTTATTTCAGAATTGAGATTGTTGCTGAAATTTCCTAACACTGCATCACTTACACATGGTTGACACCAGGATGTATTATGATAGTCAGTGTTGAGATTGTTGCTGAAATTTCCTAACACTGCATCACTTACACATGGTTGACACCAGGATGTATTATGATAGTGTAGAGTACAGTCCTGTTGCACCATCTTAATCCTAGATGGAACTCCATAGCATTGTTATCATCATCCCCATTATAAAATCGTCAGTCATCATATAACATCATGGAAATTGTCAGATTCTGTGGCCTTTGATGTCTGTCTCATATTGACCGCAGGTTTGTTTTTTTCAGTCATTTCTGTGTAGGAGGGGAATTCAAGTTGGAGGTTTTGGGTATCAGTAATTCATGGTGGCTATTGTTGGAGGGCTGTGGTGGTCTCTTTACAAGTAATCACTGACTTGGTCTGGTATCACAACTTAGGGATTCCATTGTCATTAAGCAGTGCAGTGTCCTCAGCATGATAGATCAGAAAAGGTGCTGTAACTGCACCAAAGTGACCTAGTAGCTGTGCAGTCTCCTGTGGCGGGTGACCCAACAGTGGCTTGACATTACTGACTCCCATGGACTTCCTGTCACTGGGACTTCGACTGAGAGAACTTAGGATTGGAGATTGTTGAAGAGTCAAAATGAGCAGCATGCATTCAACGCCATGAAGCTGAACAGAAGTTGGGGTGGTGGGGTGGGGAAGGCACCGTGGTTTTGCTCTTTGAAGAGCTCATCAGACATGCTGCTTCTGGCTGCTACGTGGAGAGGACAATTTGCAATACTGCATTGTAACTAAGCTCCTGTTTTCAAGTTTTGACCAAGACGAAGAACGCTTATCTCCCATTCCTTATGGACTGGAGCAGTGCTTTAGTTTTTGTTTCAGCATTGTACTGATTGCATTGATGTTTACTGGGGCAGATCAGTCGACATTTGCATTATATTACAGTGTTAACTATAGTAAAAGATAGTGAAAGTGAAACTGTGAGACTGAGAGGAGGTGGACACTGTATAATGGTGACCCCCAAGGAAAGTCGATGTCTCTACCACCTCATTCTACTATGATCTTAGGGTTATGGGACAACTTTATATTTGGATGAGCTGAGCTCTGCTTTGCCTACAGAAAACAATGAGTGAGGGCCATTGTAGAAGCGCATGAACAGGCTTGCACATTCACTAAGACCATGAAATGCATTTTCAGTGTTTCCTGTGATAATCATGTTTTGGACCATTGTCCCCAACCCATGCACACACACACACCCTCTCTGTGTTGCACTTACTAAATCGAAACAAATTGCCCATGACCACACAGCCATCCTGTGCTAAAACTAATAAACGTCTCCATTCTTTCTTTTAATGTCTATTCTCATGTGTGCCTTTAATGTTGCTTCTTCATACTCAGCTGAAGATTATGAACACCTTAACTCTTGGCAAGGTACCTGATGATTTTCCTGAAGTTTGTGCAAGCTGTGATTCCCACGATAGAATATGACTACACTCGTCATTTCACCATGTGACGGACCGGTGGCATTTGTGCAATATCTAGAGCCCGTGTTGAAAAAAAACCAAACATTGAAATTCATGTACATGTGGACCAGAATACTGATTAGAAAAAAAAGCAACGGAATGTTGAGCTGAATCACAAACCAGTGTCACTATTCCCCCCCCCCCCCCCCCCCCCCCCCCCCAACTTTTCTTAAACGAAATTTTCTTTTGTTTTCTTTATTGCTGTTATCAGACTTGGTTTGAGACTGGATTTGTTGCTTATTATCAACAGTGTTTACTTTCGGCAAATTGATTTCCTGTCGACTGTACCGTATCTATTTCCAGAAGTAAACTATTCTGGCTTTAGCATTTACCAAACAAACATGAATTATAACCCCATCTCCCCTCCATTTTCCGTTTTGTTTATTTAGTGTTATCTGCTTTGTGAATGTGGTGTTAATGTATCTCCCTGTGTGTAGCCCAGGGTTTTAGTCTAATACATTCCTTAAAAACAAGGCGGTTTTTTTTTTTTTTGTAAAGAGTACATCAGAGGAAGTGTAAAATTGATGACATTGTCAGATTAGTTGAGTAGTTCTATGCATGATGAATACAGTTCAAGACTTGTTTATGTAGTGATGCTTTTTTTTTTTTCATACTGGTATTTTCCACCCGTACTAGAATATTGCATCCTCAAGCTGCCTTCTGTATGAAATGAATCCTCACGGTTTGACAGTAGATGACATCCTTCAGGTGAATGTAGACATGTAAAATTCAAAATAATCTTTCTTACCTGCTCAATGGTGGTTTGTAATTTCCTGAAACGTTTAGTTTTGTGTGAATGTATGTGGCAGTAGCTATTGGTCAGTATCTTGTCACCAAGTTCGGAACATGAATTGCACAGACTGGTATCAGTGGTATACCAGTGAACTGTCAGCAGTTTTCTGTGGTTTATGCCTTGTTGCTGGAATGACCCAAGAACAGGTAGAGAAATGGTGTGGTTGAAGAATACGGTGTAGGTGATTTTAGAATTATAACCACCTTTTTCCACATTGATATTGGTGACTGGTCTTGAGTTAAAGTTTAGTCAAGAAAGATTCATCACACTGACAATTTCATATATATGTATTTTACCCAGATCTGCTGTCTATAATCTTGCCGATATCTTGAGCCTGTGCAAAACCCTTTGTGCAGGAGGGTCTTGAAATAGAAGAGTGGGGGGAGTAAGACAATTGAAACATAAGGCTGACAGCTCCATAATGATTACAGCATTAAGATGGGCTGTGAACGGGCCAGCTTTTATGATGTTAGGCTTGGACTGAACTCGGAGATCAAGACTTGAGTTCACAGCTCTTTTACAAGAACCAGCCAGCCTACTGGTCTTAATAAGTGCACACGTGGAGATTAGTATTTATGTAACAAGAATTAGTATCCTGTATGAAACATTGGAATATCTTTTAAATAAATTAAGAGTATTGTCTTGTATATATGAAGTATTCACGTTGGTGGATTTTTATGTGTGACTGTATGTGTGTACAAAATGTAAAGGAGCTTGTCTGCTTTAGCACTTTTTGTTGTTGTTAGAAGATAATGGAATGTTTGCAAATGAAGTGATAAGGTTTGTGATGGCGAAAAGAAGCATGTGTAATGTTTGCAAATGATATATGGTTCATGATAGTCAAAAGAACTGTGTTGTGATGTATGGCTGATGCTGTGGCTATGGACTGGTGGCTTAGTCTAATGTCAACTTTAAATGTGGGGGGTTTCAGTTTATCTGATTGAACCCCCTCCGAATTAAACAAGTTTTCATATTCTGCATGTTCTCAGCAGAATTAACATGTAAATGGACTCTTGGCAACAAAAGAGTTGTCCATTATGAGGAAGGCCATTGAACAAAAGAAGATGATAATCAAACCATGAGCCATTTTCTACATTTAAATCAGACCAGACTGGCAGTTTACAACTTTGGTGTTTGCATGTACCAGACACACAACCATTGTGGGTTGAAAATAATTGAATAATGGATGCCATCAGCTCACGCTATCAGATGTTGCATGGTGAAAAGCATTCCGTTTAATTTCTACAGTTTCAAGAGGAGGTTCTTTTTTGTTTGCTGTTTTTTAAGAGTGAATCATATAACAGGAATAATGTCAGATTTAATGTTTAAAAGGTTTTTGTAAGTTAGCAATAAAGGTTGAAATGTTTACATTTAATTTTTTTGCCATTATGCATGTTAATGTTGTAATCAGCCTCTGTCCACTTCCGCCTCCCCCCACCCTCCATTGCTAGCGATTTTTGAAACTTACCAAGTAGCTCATTCAAGATAAAACTGTTAGCATTACGACAGTAATACTAATAGACAAAATGTTAAGAAAAATAGGCAGCTTTAGTAATACAGACTGAAGAATGCCAATGCCAGTTATATCTAAGGCGCATAGACGCTACATTTCGTGAGAGGGTTAGAGGTTTAAAACTGGAGAATTAGATTGGAAGTTTAAAACTGGAGTATCAGAAATTTAGCAATTTCACTCAGCTATCAGACTTTTAAGAAAATGAGTATCATTTTGACTGGTAAAATATATGGATATGAATGAAAATGAATTAAAATGTATATCGCAGTACACCTGAATCATTCCCCAAACCCCACCCACCCCCCCAAAAAATCCCGAGAATAGTTTTTGATAGAGACAGAAAGAGGATGATGCGACCAAATCTTGTCCTTATTTGGATCTGTTATTGTCCTTGCTCAGTTCATGAAAAGAAAGGGGACATAATCCCCAACCTGGTTTTGGAAGTTTCTTGTTGACTTCTCCACCCTGATGGTGATGAAATTGTGCATGTTTTAACATTTATGTTGGCAACTGTTCAGCTCTTTTTGCATTCATGAGTAATATGTGACAAGCGCAGCGTGTTCGTATCTTGTGATTATATATTTTATTTTAATATTTGGTCATGAGTCATGCTGAAGTGTTGTTGATGTAGAAAATTAATTGATTCTGATTATAAACATTTGTCAATAACTTTGCGTGATAGCTTGTATGTCTGTGTGAATGGGTCAGACTGAGAGGGAGAGAGTGCCGTTTTGCACCCAAATACACCAGACCCAAAGTTGGATGCATGGGTGACCATACATGCTTTTGTTTTTTTCAATCTTGAGCTAGACTTGAACCCATGCAATTGGACTGGGAGGCAAGTGCCTTACCTCAAGGACAAGCAATACTATGTACTTCCCATATCTACCAGACCTGCCAACCCTGACTTTTAAGTTGGAGTATTTGTCCAGGAAAAATGGAGTATTTTTGAAAATATTGGTGTATTCTGAGTGCGCAGCGCCAAAGGCGCAAGCTAACTAGGGGGGTCCGGGGCATGCCCCCCCGGAAAATTTTTAAAGAATTGGTGCAAATCTGTGCAATCTAGAGCATTCTGAGCCCAAAAATTCACTTTCTAATAAGGCCATTTAATTTTTAAAAAATTTTTTTTTCGTCGTATTTTTTATTAAGTCGGCGTATTGGTCGTATTTTGAGTAAACTGGCGTACTAAATACGCCAAAATCGTATGGGTTGGCAGGTCTGATCTACCTATCTATATGTATACATATATGTGTGTGTGTGTGTGTTTACATGTGGGTACATACAAGATGAAAATGAAATGGTCAAGCCATTTAAACAATCTCCCTTTCACCACAAATTATTACAGAAAATCCAGATTTTGTAGTCACCTGTCTTTTTTTGATCAGTAAGAATCTGACTTTGGCATCATGACTTTCCAACTCATGCATGATACAACACTTAAACTGTTTACACCTTTGACTCAAATTTGGTCAATATCCATCAGAAACAGCTGGGAAAAGGTTGCTTCTACTTTTTTGTCACAGACAGACACACCTCTTTCTGATGTGAAACAAATTCTCTTTTTTGAAACAAATTCCCTTTTTTAACAAAAAGGGAGGCTGAAAACAAGCTGCCAATACAGTCACTGGTGATGCAGTAAGACATAATAATTTGACTGTATTAACTGGGCCTGGAAAAAGTTGAAATGCCGAAGAAATTTTCTGACAGATATAATAATGTGGAAGTTGTTTCTGAACAAGCAGCCTGATTTTGTTCTTCAGAATTAACATCCTGTATATCAATATCCTAATTTTACCCATTGCAGTCAAGAGACAATACCTAAATCTCTCTAGTGTGTTACAAGACTCTATCCTTGCTGTGACAGACAGATATTGGCAGGCACAGTGACTAACGATGGCTGATTGCATCTTTGAAAAATAACTTTTCCCCTATGGTCTTTTTCAGAATACTTGATACCACACTTCGCTTGTGTGTGTTCAAACACCTTTATTTTCCAGATTCTGCACACAGCCACAAAGTTCAAAATGGAACATACAGAAGTGGATAACAACAGTAATCTGACCTGTCTAAACAGGTGTTTACTTGTAAGATTGCTAGCACGTTACTATCATTTTTCTTATTTCTTTTCTGAACTAGTCATCTTCATCGACATCTATTTCTGGATCATGTAAACTGTTTTCACCACATGACTCCAGCTCAGTCGATCCCTGTCCCAACTCCACATCCGCATGGAACACAGAAGAATTAAAGTTCATGTCCTTTTCTATCACATACTGAAGGACAGAGAGTGTCTGCTTTTTATCTGTCCATGCCTCATTGTTGGCATGTGGTGCCACTTCTGGTTTTTCCCACAATTTGTGGTAGTATGCTTCCAGATATTCAGGATCATGTGCCAGCAAAACCAGACAGCTGAAGATGTCCTGGACACTGAAACCTTCTGACACAAGGAAATCAAAATTACGCTTGATGTATATCCGATCAGTGGACCACAACGGTCGCAAGAAATCATTGCCTGGGAGTTCCTTTATCTGCATTCCAAGAAGAGATGCGATGAAAGTCCTCTGTCGGCTCCAGACAAAGCTTTTCTTGGGGAGACAGCCGGAGCGCAGGTAGCTGAGGATGACATAGATAGATGGAGAATCTGACATGGAAATACTTTTGCTCTTCTCCACAGCCCACTGTAAGGTCTGTAGCCGGTACTTCATGATGTATATATGACTCACTATTTCCACATTTGTGATGCCTTCCCCCAACAGATAATCAATCTTCTCCAGTGCACTGGATGGGCCCAGCTTGTAAAAGTTGATACAGACATCATCAATAACTTTTGCAGTCACCCCCAAACGCCCAGCAATCGTCTCCAAAGTGATGGGTGAGCCGTCCAACTCTGCTTGACCCATCAATGCTCTCTTGAGACACTTTTCAAAGCTTCGTGTTCGTTCAGCAACAATTTTAAGAGGGTACCGTTCAAAACGAAGTTTCCCTTGCTCTCTCAAGGCCTTTAAGGCATCCAGTCTGTGTATGATGTTTTCTACTTTTATATTCAAAACAGCAGGAAAAGCCTTGATTTCTTCAGAGGTGATGCCATAACTGCGAAGAGTCTGACCCTTTGTGATGACATCTTCAGCAGTGACGCAGCGAAATCGGTTCAGTGAAGGGTGTTTCTGCTTCAGCTCTTCAAGTTCTTCCGGTGTGCACTGGAGAATTGTGCATGTGGCAGTGTCCAATTTATCTCTGCGCTGAAGGTACTGTTGTAGCAACTCCGAACTCATGTACTGTGATGACATCAGCAGATTTACAGTAATAGGAGAACGTCCAATATCCTGCACATTAAAAACCAGATATGTATTCGCACTTTTTTTTTTCATTTCAATGTAGGAATACATACGAGGTGTGATCTAAAAGTTTCAGGTCAGTGTTCACCATCTGCCATGTTATGTATCAAGGAGGAAAAGTTTTTGTGCAGCTGTCAGCATGTGCCTCCTCTACAAACCGGGTAAAGCTGATGCCACTACATCACCCTGGCAGCTAGAAATTACGAGAAAGGTGAAGGTCAGTCAGGTGCTTGTGACAAAATTTATCATGGAGATGTATGAAGAGCAATGAACTTGCATCAAAATTTGCTTTAAAATAGGCAAGACTGCTACAAGGTTTGGACCTTTTATGTGAAGCTTTCGAAGATGAAACTAAGGGCATGGTAGGGTGTTTGAATAGTATGGAAAGGTTTAATCCGCTTGGGATGATGAGCCATGATCGTAGCTCCATTTATATCTCCCGTTGAAAACTGTGCAATCTATACAATGAATACAAATGGACCAAACGAATGGCTTTTTTGCATGGCCTCTGCCTTCTTCCTTTCACACAATCACCATTTTGCTGTTCTTTGATTGATTTCTACAAGTTTTTGCACAAAAATGAGACTGGGACTGAAGCTGATAACTGGGACTCTTGCTGACAGTGACTCTGGTGATGATTATGAGGTACACATGGCTTTGTTTTTGGTTCTAAATGAACAAGAGAGGGTTGAGCACATGATAAACAGTGTTTTTAGCACATGTCACTGATGGAGTACGGGTTGTTCAGTTTGGTTTGTTTACATTGTAGGCCTACTTCTCATGACATGAATGTGGATGTGTTTATTATTCTAACATTGTGTAATTTCACTTTCTCCTGCAAACAGGCGTTTATTTTACTTTAACTGTGCAGTTCAGGATTTCTCCTTTCTAAATATACATGTACACTTTTGTAGAAAAGGTTTATATGAGAGCAGCAAAAATTAAAAACAATTAGTATTCATTGACAAGTTGGCTCCCTTAAGTATACACCATTGTCTTACTGTGCACTTTTAATTATGTATAGTGCAAGGGGGTTATAGGTGACCGAAGTCGGTCAAAGACGAAGATAGCTCAGGATGCCCTTTGACTGCCAGAAAGGATTACAATATTGAAAGAGTTCCTGATAAAATTCATGCAGACACGAGAAAGACTGTCAAGGAAATGGCAGATGAATCAGGATTAGTTTCTGGGACAATGCAGCAAATTTTAACTGAAAATCTTCAACAGGAGAAGGGTGAGTGCAAAATCCATGCCAAGACTACTCACAGTTGACTAAAAGCAGCAGTGAGCTGCACTCTGTCAGGACATGCTTGACAACATCAGATCTCAAAGAAACTTTATGCAGAGAACTGTAACTGGTAATCAAACGCGGATTTTGAGGAATGCCTCAGAAACAAACAGCAATCATCTCAATGAAGTTTCCAGCTTCACCCAGACCAAACAAAAAAACAACAACAAAAAAACAAAAAACAAAAAAACCCAAGGATGTCTCACTCATGTCACGGCAAAGCTAACTGTTTTTGTTTTGTTTTGATTACATAAGAATTACGCACAGAAAGTGCCTGTCTCAGGTTCAACAGTCACCCATCATGTCTATGTAGATGTCTTAAAAAGGCCAAAGGAGTCAATCTGATAAAAGCAACTGGAATGTTGGCGAGCAAATGACTAGTTGCTCCACCACAACATCACACCTGCACACAGTACACTTGCTGTTCATGAATTTTTGAACAGCCAAGTGACAGTTATTTGGCATCCACCCTATTTGTCTGATCTGGGACCAAATGACATTTTCCTGTTCCCCAAATAAAAAAAACACAGAAAGGAGGGTGATTTCAGGCAGTTGAAGAGATACAACATGGCAGGCTAAGGACAATTCGAGAAGAAGACTTACACATATGCATGACAGCATGGCAGGAATGTTTGAACCGCTGCATCTTGAGCAATTGAGATTACTTTGAAAGAGACAGTTTCAACTCGTACTGTAAAGTAGTATATTTTCATGTGTTAAAACTAATTCCGAAACTTTTGGATCACACCTCGTATGTTAAAAAAAGTCCAAACCAAACCAAACCAGCCACATCAAACCAAAACAAAAAACAAACAAACAAACAAAACCAGAAAAATACAAGACTGTTTGAAAGTAACATTCCTTGTCCAGCATCTGAAATGCTAATAATCCTGTTCCTCACCCAACCTTTTCATGATAAATGACAAATACATTAGTCTCTCCTGTGTCTAATCCAGAAAGCTTGATAAGCTACAACAAAAATCTGCAAAGTTTGAATGAAAGTATAATCCAAAAACCTAACAAATGGAACCCATACCAAATTCAAGCTTGTGTATTTACTTAACGCCACACTCAAACTTGTGTATTCACTTAGACAAATGACCCAAACTTTTCGGGTGGGTGTGTGGGAACAAATGCTTTTGAATACAAGTGATGAATCCTTGGCATTTTGGGGGGCTTTTCTTTTAAGCATTTTATTTGTTTTACAAAACAAAAAATCATCAAAGAACAAGGAAAGAGACAATGAGATAAAGTCATAATATAAATAACAGTAATGTTGAGATATAAACAACTAAGCAAATATGATGTAGGCTATGATCCAAACAAAATGATCAAATGTGATTTTCTTCCAGTAGACTGTTTGAAGTGCTCTGCCCAATTATTGCATCTCTTTGAAGTACTATCCTACTTCAATGCAGCACTGCAATTTCCTGAGCCAATCAGAAAAGGTCCTCCAATAGTCCTGTTTGGAGACGATGTTGAGCTCTGATTTCACAACTTTTGCATGGTCCTGGATGTGGTGAAACTTCCTTGCTGCGAGCCTGTTCTTCAAAAGAATGAATAACCACACATCACAGGGGGCAAGATCAAGCTGTAGGGTGTGTGAGGCAAAGCTTGGATCCGTCGGTCACCTGGAAACTGAGTCGCTGCTCTCTTTTGTAGCACTGTCATGGTGGGATTCAGTGTTTAGGTGCTCACTGATGATCTCCTGTGTGACTTTGTGTAATACAATTTCTGTACAATATGTGCCAGTGACAATGCTGCTAAAAGGAAAAGTATCAGCAGCAATGAATCTTGACAGTTGAAAAATACAGTGAATAGACTTTTTTCTGCTCTGAAATCCTTATTTGCAAATTTGGTAGGCCTACCTCTGGTCCAACCACACAATGTTTTCTACATGTGATAATGATGCCATACACAAGAACCCAGGCTCAAGGAGTCTGGCAGATCTGGATGAAGCGCATGTGAAACTGTCTGAGTGCGATGAAACTCGATTAAAGTAAACAAACTGCAAAGATAGGAACAAAAAGAAATGAAGGCAGGTTGCTTCTCCTTGTGTACAATTTTCACACGTCATGACTCCAGTAAACAAAATCTTAAATTTTCCATCGAAATAAAATGGTGGTTGTGTTAAACTTTCTTGCACACAAAACAAGAGGTCCAGAAATCAATATCCAATGAGATAAGGAATTTTTCTCCTCTGCTTTATCAGACAGTATGAAAGTTTAGTAAGCTGTATAGTATTAGTACCTTCAACATGGTAGCACGATGCAGGATAGTCTGCTCCGGGAAGTTCAGGATCTTGACCTTGTTCTGGATCTGATCCATGGTGCATCCCACGCTCAAGAGAAGATCTATGCGGCGTTGTAGACTGCTGCGTTCTTGCAGCTTCTCCTTCTTCTGCTGTTCTTGGAAAATATCTTGCAAGTCCCTCTCAAACTGAAAACATAAGAGGATTTAATTCAGTGGATCCATGAAAAAAAAAATTTATTTAACAGATCATCACACTTAGTGAGATTTTCTTTATGCTCGTCTTTCTTTTATTAATTCATTTGATCATTTGTTTATTTTTTGGTCCATTTTCTACATCACCTTAATGGCCACAGAAGCTGGCACAATTTTTACAATGAACTCACATGAAATTTAGTTGCTGAAAAATCTTACATGACTGACACAAAAAACATTTTATTGCACAGCAAAGGTTGCATAGTTTACTGGTGGCAGTGGTAGGTGTGGACATAAGTATATTCCAAGAAAGTATAGTGTCAGTTTTCATGAATTCTAATGAAGAAGAAAATGACAAGACATAAGTACATTTTATGAGGGTCATTCATAGAATAGTGAGAATATGTCTACTGGGGGAATACATCGAAGTCTGGGAGACTTGTACATTGAGAACGGGCGTGGTGTGGCGGAGCTTCCAAATATGATGTCATAGCTGACATTATCTTCTCTGTTTTGTGGCAAGATGTATTGTCATGTCATAACATATAACAAAGGCAAATCATAAAACTGTTCTGCTTTTCTTTCGAACTGCTGGTCATTTAAGTACTTTCATCAGAAACATCCTGCAGTAGTCTTGATTAACAGACTGTCATATTGGAACAAGATGCGCTATCAATACACTTTTGTTATCACAGGTGCATATCATCATTAATTTAAATTTCTTTAGCTCTCTTCTGAATTTGGTGGCCTTGGAATGGCAGGAGTGTGCCACTGTAAAGATTGTCTCTGTAATTCTGGCTCATAGCAGGACTGATTAAAAAGTTTTGTCACTTACTTCGCAAAACAAAAATGGGAAAACCAACAAACATGAACATTTCAGTCCTTCAAATTACTCTCCTCCTTTTTTCACATAGAATTTGAGCACTCTCAGCCTTGAGTCAAATGCTTTTTGATAGTCTGATTGCTATATATATGGCTGTGAACCTTGGACATGCAGAAAAATAGCTGAAAAGAAGATCGAAGCAGCAGAGATGTGATTCTACATGTGGCTTCTCAGAGTGAAATGGATCAATAAAAGAATAGGTGAAAGCAATTTAAACAAACTCACAATCCAACATTAACTGCTGGCAGAAATCTGGCAGCCACTTTCCTCATAATCTAAAGATCATACTGCAGGATCCTTTCAACTGTGTCATATGAAACACCACAAATTTCAATTATTTCACAAACTGAAATACATAGATCTTCTTCAATTACTCTTTACAAGCTGAACAATTCAAGTTCCAGGCCTCATTTAGATGTCCACATCAATAGTTTTTTTCAAGAAAGTTTTTCCTTGTTTAAAACTATCAAACCAATGGCACTGTCCTATATGACCCATACTTGTATCCCACACACAACTGTCAAACTGGCATTAATTTTGATCAGGCTTTCTCTCAGTACAAACCTTGTGAAGACATAGCATCTGAGCTGCTCTGTGTGCTTTAGTATCCAATTTATGGATGCAAAATTAGTTATATCACATCTTCAATGATGACATAAACCAGATAATCATAAGGCATCATTGAAATTTTTTGTGCACCAACAGCGCAAAGACTATACTTAATACTTTTTAAGTATCTATTATACACAGTTCAGAGATGGCAGCTTATTTCACAAGATATTTGGATCAGCCCTCTCGGCTTCTAATCCAGGTGTCATCAAATGCAACTACCTGATTTAAAAAGCTTTAACAGTGATGTGAACCTGTTTCTAATATTTTTTAAGGCAGCATGGGACCCACCCTGCTGCAACACGTCCCATTCCAAACTTACTTATTAAAATTGCATGGACTGATCCATGACTAATATCAAAGTTATGAGCGATCTCTTCACACGTAATTCATCTGTCTTCATTCAAAACTCCTCTAACTTTTTGGACATTTTTCTCCTCAGTAGCTTCAGTTGGCCTCCTCCGACCATTTCATCCATCTTTAAAGAATGACACCCACCTATAAACTGCGGCCTATGAAAGAACTTGTGTCCCACTTACACTTCATAGCATTTTTATTATATCTGAGCCAGAACCTCCTTTACAAAGTTCAACTGTAATGTAAATGCATAATCCTTCAACGCCAAACTTGGTGAAGTTGGTCATGACACTTGGAATGACTGACCTAATGTGATGTCATGTAACAAATGATATCTCAATAATTGCATTTAATTTTGCAATTAGATCACAGACTAATTACACCAGACATATAAAGTACTGCAGTTAACAGTAATAACACTCAGCTGAACTGATGAAAGATGATGCAGCAAGACTGAGACTAGAGTGAGAGGAAACAAAAATCAGAGGACACAATAGAAATTATAGACAGAGTGGGGAAGGGGCTGGGCAAGTGAAGATGCAGCCATTATATATTTTTTTCCTTTTTCTTTTTCAGTGTCTTTTATTTTGAAACAACCCCAGGCTTTATGATGGATATCACACCAAATTAATGTATGCATTTCACATCTTCCACAAATATGAGAACTTGCTCAACAATCACTGTAAAGCAGTGAATCCTGGAATGCTGGGGGGCTGCATAAAGACACAAACAAATAACATCCCCCTCCCCACACACACAAACATGGGATATAGGCTACCTGTAGATAAATGCACAATGCACACTCACACGCTTGCACACACACACCCACTTACCAAGTTAACAGCAGGCCCAATTGCCTTAACAACTTTTCTGTTGCTGCCACTGGCATCTTTGGTTTTGGGTTTACGGCCGTTTCGTTTCCGCTGTTTGCTGTCATCCTGACAGCAACGGTGCGACAGTTCTGTTGCTGTAGTCAGTCTGTGGCTTGTTCGCAAAGTCAGAAGCCGCAGCTGACTGTTAGCTATGCGAAGCACTGAGTTAGATGCCATTGTTTCCAGGACAGAGAAAAATGTTCTTCCTGGAAACAAACAAACAAAACCCAACAAAAACAAAACAAACAAACAAAAAAGACCCAAAACAAAATAACAACAACAAATAAGAAGGGAAAAAAGCGACAGAATGCATAAATCACATAGGCCCACAATACATATTCATCTCATAATTTGAAAGCACAGAAAGTATTAAAACGTTTTACACTCGGTCCACCATACCAGCAAACAAATGAGTATAAATTATAATGCTGAGACAAGAAGATTAAAAAAAATTAAAAGACCACAGCTTTTAAACCAAGCCGAAGATAGGAAACCCTGAACTGACATTTACAAAATCAGTATGTGTTACCTGCTTGTTATCTAAAAATGTAGGTCTGCTCCACAAGTTCAGCTTTAAATTTCTTGAAAACAAGTTACAACAGAATTGGAGAGCTCTTCAACTTCATTTGGAAGGTGCTGTTATTTAACGGTATTCGTTAATAGTCATATTTCTTTCTCTCCCTCTCAACATTTTAGGACCTCGCCTGAACATCTAGTTTTCTGCAGGTTTAAAGAAGTCTGCCAGATAATATCTCTCATGTGGATGGAGCACATTCAGAAGATTTCATATGAGTGCAATGAGCCCCTCATGAACAAATTCCAGACTCAAACTCTACTGCATGTCATCAGACCGATTTCGGGCAGCCTAGGCTTATTTGATAAACCTAATAAAACCAAAAAGCAAACAAGTAGGCCTACACTTTTTCCTTTGCACAAATTGCAGCCATTTTCATGATTTTAGAACTCGAGAACTAACAGTAGGCCTACCTACTGTAACCTAGTACCTAGAAGAGAGCAGGTTCAGAGGTTGCAAACATTTCTTGGAGAGGAAAGTGCAATTTGGTATCTGACAAATTTGGTGGTTCGCTGAACGAGAAATTTTAGTAGCCTATCCAGATGATCATGATATTGATAACAAGAATGATTATGAAAGGGCTAGCCATCCAACAACCCGGGGAAAAATCCGAACAACTTCAACAGCTTAAAATACGTTACGTTCACATTCACTGATTCAGAGCTGCCATTCAATGTGGCTGAATGATATATTACTATTCCTCATAAAATAGGTAGATCTCGATGTGGAAAAGACAGATTTGTCATCATACTTTAAAATGTGAACCTGATCATCCTTGTGTTAGGGTACAAATACAGCACAAACACATCACCGCAGTCCACAATTTCCAAAACTGGCCAAGGGACGTCACTAGGTTTGTAACTCCTTAAACAAGGGCAATAAGCCTAATAATTATTGTCTTGGGCATTAAGTTCTTGTTGGTCTGTTAGGAAAAAGTTGTTGGATAGCAACCGATTCTGACGTCAAAACAAACAGGACTTCAAAAAGTGCTCTTTTGCTGCAACTGATAACACCCGTGATAAAGTTCTCGTGGATACACGGTATGTTCCACTCATTCAAATAGTTAGCAGTGGTTTATGATTTAAGAAAAACCAGCAAGAGAAAAGAATTATTTTTTTCTAAATACTCTTCGTCTTCCTAGTTTTACTTTTAGTTTTTCCAAAGATTAGGCCTACATTTATACAGGCCTAGGCTCTAGACCTGTATTATACCAGTAGGCCTACTGTATGTCATCTTTACTAACACAAGGGAGAATTTTTTTAATATTTGTTTTCTTAGCTGTTACTGGTTAATAGGGCATAGGCTTAGGTCTAATATACCAGACTATCAGTAACCAGTAGGCCTATTGTTGGTTTTATTCTTTACGAGGGCGTCATGATAATCGTAGCCTTTTCATGTCTTAGGGTTTAACCCCTTCAGTGTCAAGTACATCGTTTTGCTAGTGTCTGCTATTTTCCAGGCGATTTTTGCATGGGTTGGGTAATAATTTAAAAACGTCTAGCATGCAAATTATTGCATGAAAGTAATCATAACTCTTTTCATCTGAAAGGGCAATGAAAAGACTGTCCAGTTATGATAGTTTTAACTGTATTTGACATTTGGTTGGGGAAGAATAGGCCATAAAATTGACATAAATAAATGTCGCACAATTTATTGTCATAGGTAATGGATTATTTAGTAATATATAAAAAACAAAATACTCAAAGAAAACATGAATATATAAAATTATTGGAGATATGTCTCCAAACCCTATGTGCATATAAAGTTCTGAATAGTAACACGCACACACACGCACACACACACACACACACACACACAACACACACACACACACACACACAAACACCCATGCACACTCACTCATCCTCTCACTGCCACACCCACCACTTTCTTTTCATTTCCTCCCAAATGACAGAAACACTTCACAGAAGACAAAAAACTTGGCAGTTTTGATAACCACATGTTGCATTGGACTCTCATGTTTGAGCTGACCATGGAACACATATTATAAGCGAGTTTCACTGACTAAATCAGTAAATGTGCTGTCAAAGTAGTTGACAGCTGTAAAGAAACCCTCCATTTCCTCATCACTCTCCCCCTTCCCTGTTACTCAGTCTGAAGTGTGGGTCAGTCAGAGTTCACCTAATACTTGTCTCAGTAGGCCTATGTGCTGTGATGAAATAACTTAAACCTTTGGCAACATGCTGTCTTTCTCACAGCACCTGGCCCACTCGAAGCATCATCATCAGCCATTGTGGAAGAAAGGTCAAATGTTGCAGTGAGTGACCATAATAAACTGTGATTGGCTGGTGATCTCATGCATAATTCATGTAGATGGACAGGGCTTTCTGATTTTGTGTGAATTGGGATTCCCCAGCTTAAAAATGGAGGTATGAAAATTCTTCATGTGATGTGAACATATATATAATACGTTGTTGGCAAATGAGATACACATTATCGTAACATGTATATATACATCCGTGCAACTGCAGAGGTTAATATAATAATTAGGTAAAAACAAAATTAAGAAAAAGGCTTTCATAATAACAAGCACTTCTCGCCACTTGTGTGCTTGTATAGTATGTACTGATCTATCCCTCATCCAAAGTGAGAGCAAACTACATATTGTAAGAAAGAAATAGCAAGATAGGCCCACCATGTAAATTTATCCTGCAGTAATTGCCTATAAAAAAGTAAAAGTTTAGATGACTGAAGGTCATGAATCATAGATAAAAGATACAGCCTAGTTGATCTTGATTTATGTGTTGCAGACAGCTCATACATGATGTAATTGAAAAAATGCACAGACAATGTCATTTTTGTTTGTTCATTTATTTGTTAATGATGTTTGTTTGTTTGTTTGTTTGTTTGTTTGTTAAGGAAATTAGTAAAAACATATTGAGATAAGGTAACTGTCAAATTTTAACTTCTGTAAATGATTTCTTAACAATTGTCTACAACCTTACAAGTAATACAACAGAGATCAAAAACAAGAACTGTTTTTTACTTTCAAGGGTAGCCACATGGCATAAACAAACAATATAGATTATAATGCTTTTCTACATTTTGGCATAAACAAACAATATAGTGCTTTTTTTATATCTAACTCTTGTCCATAGACTGTTTCCCCTCCATCCCTTTTCAAGACTTTTCCGGCGCATAGAAGATCTACAGTGATATCAAATAAACATTTGTACACTAGGAAGAGTAGGCCTACAAACAATGGGCTGGCTGGCTCTTTTGACAGAGCCATGGACTCAAGACTTTATCTCGAGTTCAATTCCAGCCCACAGTCAGCATACTGCATAATAATGGTAGTCAAGTAGATAAAACATCAGACCTCCAGTGAGAATGTCCAGGTTCGATCCTGCCTTGGTACCTCCTGCCAGATGCCAGTGATGAGTAAAGAGAGGAGACTTTTTGCGTGGTGGATAAAGGGTGAAGATTTTTCGGATCTCCAGGTCAGCATGTGTGCAGACCTACCAGTGCCTGAACCTCCTTTGTACACATGCAGAACATAAAACATGCAGTGTGTTTAAGATCCTGTAAGTCATTTCTCCAAGTCTCTCGAGATTTAGTCTGAGTCCGTGTTGCGCTCAGTTACCACGTGTCGCCATGAAGTTTTTAAGAAGAATGTTGGGAGTTCCATGGACAGCAAAGAAAACAAACAAGACAGTCTTGATGGAGGCAGACACAAGAAGATCATTCATAAGGAAGGTTAGGAAAAGACAGGCAACATTTATAGGCCATTTTATGAGGAAAGGGGAATTGGAGCACCTGTTCACAATGGGAAAGCTGGAGGGAAAGAGAGCACCAGGTAGATCCAGGGAGAAGATATTGGACGGACTTGTAGAGTGGCTGAAGACAAAGAGGGTGGAAGATGTGCTTGAGGCAACAAGAGATAGAAACAGATGGAAGGCCATGATGGCCAATGCCATGTGGCAAGGCACCTGATGATGAAGTCATTTCAATGTCTGGTGGCTTATGGAAA
This sequence comes from Monoplex corrugatus, assembly GCA_030674185.1. NCBI lineage: Eukaryota > Metazoa > Mollusca > Gastropoda > Littorinimorpha > Ranellidae > Monoplex > Monoplex corrugatus. Next base: position 26,469,411 of record JAPXFY010000021.1, read on the forward strand.
CATGAAAACACCTAGCACGTATGCCCACCAAAGACAAGTGTACAAGTACACAGAATATGTGGGCAAAACAATGCCTACAAAAAGAAAAAAAAAGAAAAAAAGAAGTTCCTGCAACATAGAATGCTTGTTCGCAGCCACCTTAAGTCCTGTTTCCCCTACATCCCCATTTCAAACCTTTCCAGTGCATGTGGAATAAGATCTACGATTTTGCCAGATAATTGCTGGCAGATTTGAGTGTCCTCCTTTGTAAAGGATTGTTCATCACAGAAAAAAAATTGTCATGTGAAGATGATAATGAATTATGAATTTGTAAAGATAAAATTTGATTTTTTGGAAAAGGGACATATGTTATTATGTAAGGTAGTTATCATTTTCTTTTTCTTCATCTGTGTCCTTCTTCCATGTTTTTCTCTACATTTTTGTTTGTTTGTTTTTAGCTTCAAGCTGCTGACACAAAATGGCTTTATGATAAGGTGTTTTTACCTGTAACCTGTTTGTTAGTTGATCTCACAAATATTACTTGAAGTTGTTCTGACATTATCTTCTTGCCTCTGTAATCCTTCCCATGTTCTTTCCATTAATTTTCCCTCTTACTCTTTCAGTGGTTGTCTGATTTTCAGTGTAATCTTGAAACACAATTTAAAAAGTCTGTATCGTGTTCCCAAATGGGGATTATTTTTTCTTAGCATGGTAATTTTCCCGATTAGGGATTTGTTGATTGATTGATTGATTGATTTGATTGATTGATTGATTGATTGATTGATTGATTGATTTGATTGGGTGGTTGATTTGTTCGTTTGTTGGTAGATTAGTTGGTTTAAAAAAAAACTTTAATGCACTGAATTTTCAAACAGTGCAGAGTACTTTCCTCTGTTGGGTTCTCAGTTGTTTTTTGAAAGAAAAGTTTAAGAACTTGTCCCAGTTTAGATTTTGGGAAAGAGAAAGAGGAGATGGGCACCACCTTCATAATACCAGCCCAGAGAGAAGTTGAGGTCTCAAGCTTCTTGATCCCAAACAACTGCTCAGGATAAAGGAAAATTGAAACTTAATGAATCAGAAAAACACAAAAAAGAATAAGAATCTGTATTTAATGCAACAAGACAAGACAGGCGCAAATTTTCGGCCAACTGGTCTTTGTCAAGCGTAAGATCACAAACAAACAAACACCAGATTCAAAAATTAGTAGAAAAGGACTTCCTTTTCTTACACAGGACGGAGCAGCAGGAAAGTTTCAGTCTTTTTCTACTAATTTTTGTATCTGGTGTTTGTTTGTTTGTGATTTTACCCTTGACAAAGGCCAGTTGGCCAAAAAATTGCGCCTGTCTTGTCTTGCTCTATTAAATATGCATTCTTATTCTTTTTTTCGTGTTTTTTCTGGTTCCTGTTTTCTTGAACGTGGGCAGTCACACTTGTTTTGTTTGGATTTAATGAATCGATATGATAAATAAACCTCTCAGGCCTGTGACTCACAGGCCTGAGAGGTTTATTTATCATATCGATTTATTAAAGTGTGAGCTACACATATGGTGTTTCCATCAGGTAAATAGAGCAAAGAACAGAGATTTCGAAATGTCGGGTGATGTCTAGATGAGGACAGGTCACGCTTGCCCTCGTCATGATTACTGCAGCTCATACTGAACAAACATGCCACACCTCACCTACAGCACGCTTAGGACTACTCACATTGCGCAACATGATAAGGATTTAAACTGTAGGTGTTTGATGAAATATACATGTCAATTGTTCTACTTTGTAATAGATTTCCTTGTATGCTTTAAAAATCAGTAGCCTAGAATTTTTTGTCCTGAATAGATTTGGAAGTAGTATTTGGTCTGTAAGTATTTAGCAGATCAAGAAAGTTGTAATTTGTGAGAAGTACATTTCTCCATTTATGATTTATCCTTCGAGTTTTCTGAGCCATATTAGCTTTAACCCTTTAACTTCTGCACTATATCCACCAACTGCAAGAACTTCTTCCGCACATACCCACCAACTGCAAAAACTTAACCATTTGACTCCCTCACCTGTCCACCAGCCTCCTGCAAGAAGATGGTGGATACAGGATAGGTGAGGTCCGAGTCAAACTCAAAGGGTTAACTTTTTGTTTTGATGGCATGGTTGACAATACAGGATGCTCGTGGACATGGTATGGGAATCAAAGGGTTAAGGCATTGACTTTTGTTTTAAATCTGGGACATTTAATCCTCCTTTATTAATGGGCTTTGTTGCTTTTTTTTGTGCTTGTCCTGTTTTGTATATTTTTTTTTAGATAAAGAGAAAGCACATTTTCTGCAAGTTAGTGATAATATTATCAAGAAGATTTGGTGAGAGAATTCACAAGTGTGTAAACATTGAGAGAATAATGATTTCAGCATGGCTATTCCACTAAGATGAGTCATTTGTCTTTTCATCCATAGTTTGAATAGCATTTTGATTTCATTTAATTTTTCTGAATAGTTTGAACTGTCATAGTTTTTTCTTTTTTACATCATTGGTTAGCCAAATTTCAAGATCTGTGAATTTCAGAGGGTTGCAGTCTATTCCAAGGTGATGCATATAAATACCAGGTGAATTTTTCCTGCCCTTGAGTGATAGTGCACTGGTTTTCTGAGCATTTAAGAGCAATCCTGATCTTCTACCAAAACTGTTGAGTACATCTGTACACATCTCGAATGATTTTTTTTTTTACTTCGATCTGACATAAAATTGTACATCATCAGCATACTTATATATGTTACATTCATATTATTTTAAATTATAGTAATGCCTTTAACATCCACATTTTGTATGTTCATAATAGCTGATATCTCAGTGCACAGAATGAATAAATAGAGTGAAATTGGGTCTCCCCATCTGCATGCGCTATACACAGAGAATCAAGGAGAGCGCATGGCCATTCACAATGACAGTTGATTTTAGATTACAATAAAAAGTTTACATATATCCACTCAAGTAAAGCATTTCCAAAACCAAAACCTTTAACAACTTTAAACATGTAATTCCACCTCAATGAGTCAAAGTCTTTTTTTTTCAATCAAAATTAAGTAATAATCCAGGCAATTTATTCTTGTCTAAGTATTGTATCATATCGTATAGCAATCTGATATTATCACCAGTTATATCTGTTTTTCACAAAATCAGTTTGATCTTCATTTATTAAGTATGGGAACACTTGTTTGATTTGATTGGCAATATGAGTTGGCCCTGTTTTATGAATAACTTTTAGCAGTGTAACTGGCCTCCAGTTGTGTGAATAAATTCTCTTGGTTTGTCTCCTTTTGGAATGTATATATGATTATTCCATCTGTCTGTGTGCTGAAAATTCACCTTTATCAAACCCAGTATTTATTGCTATGACAAACAGATATCCCCAGTTTGACCCAAAACGTTGAAAAAATTGAGCCCATGCCTGGGCTTTTACAGTTTTTCATTTCTGTCAGGGCAAAGCATGCTTCTTCAATCGTAATTTTCCCTTCTAATTCATCTACTTTGTTTGCACTTAGCTGTAACATTTTTAACTGTGTCAAAAACTTCTCTTTCTTCAGTAATTTTTTTGAAGTAATGTTTTTCATAAAATCTCTTAACCTTGATTTAGAATACCATTTGAATTACTTAACATGATTCCATTACTATTCAATAATTTGAAAATATTTTTGCTCATGCGGTCTTTTTTTTTTTAAGATTACAAAAAAATTCTCCTTGTGCAAACCATTTCGCTTTGGACCACATCATTGGACCTTCCAATCTTTTTTCCTTACCACAAGTTAAGGTATCTCTTTTTTGTTCCAGTAACACTATATCATTTCTCCTATCTAGAGTTCATCTTACCTTTCCAAAATTCTCTCCAAATTCTTTGAGAATATATATATGTATATGTTGTATATATTAATGATTACACATATATATATACTTGTAATGACGGTCCGTGTAAAGGACCATTGTTCAAAACTCACATCATTAACGCTTCCTTTAAACAATTTATCATGGTAAGAGGGGGGGGGGGGGGGGGGGGGGGTCAAGTGGGTAGAGAGATAATGAGTGTGTGTGTGTTCACTTGTATGTATGCATGTGTAGGCACATACAAACATAACTTGATACACACATTCATGCATGTGCACACACACATGCACACTCAAACACACACATGCGCCGTGCGCACACACAACACACACACACACACACACACACACACACACACACACACACACACACACACACACACACACACACTAACATACACATGTGTACCCCCATTCTCTCTGTATTTCATGTTATATGTCTGCATTTTCTCTGACTTTGTCTCTGTGTTTCTCTTTCTCCCAGCTTACAAGTATGTGTGAATGTGTGTGTGTGTGTGTGTGTGTGTGTGTGTGTGTGTGTGTGTGGTGTGTGTGTGTGTGCGCGTGTGCGTGTGTGTGTGTGTGTGCGTGTGTGTGTGAGAGAGAGAGAGAGAGAGTGAGAGAGAGAGCGAGAGAGACTTCAGACTTCAGATTTCAGATAGTTCATTCATTTAGGCTAATGCCTCTCATGAAGTGCAGTGAAATACAAAGACAGTTTTCAACTATATGTCTGGTGAAGTCTTGTAAAGTTACTCATCAAGTCACATAACAAACAATGTACAAATGAGCAACAAATGAGAAAAATTGCATAGATCATATATGAAACTTTTTTTACCATTTAAGATATTTGTGTAGTGATAATCTTAAGTTTCTGGCATTTCTTCAAGAAGTAGAGTTAATTTTGCTCTTGTGGGAAATTCTTAGAAAGTTTTAAGAATCAGTTCTTTTCTTTAAATCACCAAGGGGGAAAAGACACACACACACACACACACACACACACACACACACACACACACACACACACACACACACACACACACACACACACACATACACACACACACACACACACACACACACACACACAGAGAGAGAGAGAGCGAGAGAGAGCGAGAGAGCAGAAATTGTAGATTGTTAATTAATAAAGACCCCACAATGTCAGATACACACATCACAAGACTCATAACCCGCTAAGGTGATTTCAGATGTAGTTGGTTGTGCGCACTAAAGCTTTAGAGCTTATCCTACTTATTGTGTACGTGACCAGGTTATTTAAACAGCTCTCAGTCCCATTGGAGAAAGCATGACACCTCGAATGTTTTCCAGCACTGTTGCTACAACAAAACTATCACCTCATTTCTTCCTTGTCTGAAGGTTAAGAGACTCACAGCTTCTATATATATAAATATAAAGAAAAGAAGAAAAAAAGAAAGAAAGAAAAGGAAAGACTGTTCGATCAGTGTTCATGCCATTGTTTAGGATCTGGTGATTCCTGATGATAAGTCACTTTGGTACCTGTCTTGTATGGGTCTGGGGGAGAGGTGGAGGGGGGTGGGGATGAGAGGAGTGGATAGAGGTGAGAGTGGGGTTTGGAGAGAGAGAGAGAGAGTGTGTGTGTGTGTGTGTGTGTGTGTGTGTGTGTGTGTGTGTGTGTGTGTGTGTGTGTGTGTGTGTTCTGATAGGCAGTGATAAGAGAATTGTGAAAGTATATTAATCAATTAACATGATTGGAAAGTAGTTTATTTTGTGTGTCTGTGTTTCTTTGTTTGTTATCATTGACGATATTATTAAAATTCATGCTCTTGGTTGAAAAGGTTTAGCAGGAAAGGTCATTGAACATAGTTGGAGCATTTTATATTTTCTATGGCAAGGCAGAGATAAATTTACTTGAAAAATTACTCAGAAATATCAAATTCAGTTTAGATGTTTTATCTATACTGTCTATAGCACCAATCCTGATAATTTTTGAACAGGCAAGTGCCTTTATTGTCAAATTACCTGTTGACATCCAAGTTAAAATGATGTAAAAGTCAAGGACTGAGAAACATTGGTATGTGGTATATATGTGTTCTATCCCTTACTTTTGTATTTATCTTGACAATAAGTAGTCTTACTGAACACTGTGAGCATGGTAGAAAGACCACTATGCTACAGTAACCACTTGTTATATCCAGTGTTCTTGACAGGTTCTGCTGTAAATGGTCGCAGCAAAATGATCTTATCATTGGTAGCGGTATCATTGTATAGATCGTTTCTAAAGCTTTTTTTTTTCCACGGACAATTCAAAATGTATAAATGTATAACTACACATAGTGAGGATTTGCACTGTAGTACACTTTAAGATTTCAAAATCATTATTTCCTGTTCTTCTTGCTGTCAGTAGCAGTAGGCATACTATAGAAAAAGCATCAGCCAGATAGTAGTGCCACTGTTGATTGATTTATAGAAAGTCCCCTGGTTTGTTTAGATTTTTTGTGTGATTTAATTTGTTTGGTTTTTGTATGTTCGCTGTTGTTGTTTTATATATAAGATGCAAAAAACAATTCTTTGTGGAAATATTGTTAGCTAAACTGTAAATTGAATTATGCTGTATTTCCTTGGTTTGTTTGTTTCTTCCTTTCATTTGTTTTGAACAATAATGCAAGAAAACAGCAGGTTCCTTGTGGAAAAAGCTCAGGGGTTATTTTTGCCATGCTGACAGTTACAGTGATAAAACCCATACATTAGAAAAGAAAGCAAATCATGGATCTGTCAGCTGAGTATTACAGTAGTAGTAATTATCCATAGCCTGACCATTCATGTAGTACTGGTTGAACTTGAATGTAGTATTGTTCGCTTGTGACAGACAAGCTTGGGCTTGGGTCATTCTTTGACAACCTTTGCATAATGTTATTTGGCATGTAAAATATTTTCTTATACTAATTATATAAGAAAAAGTGACACCTCACAGGTTCTGTAGCCTTTGTTGTTTTATAAGCTTTCAGTTCCATGTATTTTCACAAGCTTTCAGTCCCATTATATAGTTTTTCTCTGTGCTCCGTCTGTGCTCTATGCTCACTCGTGACTTAGCTTGCCCATAAACTAGTTGAAATCATCAGTGTGTGAAGTGGTTATTGATTTACTTTCAAATTAAGATTTGCGAAGAATTCTTTTATGTTGGTTAGGGTAGTGGGCTGATTTTCTTCTCTTCTTCAGTGGCTTCCACAACAGACATCCTACATATAGATGGCACATGCTGTGTGTGCGAGTGGCTCCATCGTGCCACCATCTTAAGAAGACTGGTCTGCTTGTTATCAGCATCTGGGTTTAACACATTTTAGTAATGACCGGCGTGTTTATTTGACTGACAGGCGTGTTTTACTTATCGCTGTACAACTCGATAGGGAGTGCAAGGTTAATAGTTGAGTACGTTAATTGTCTGATGATCGTTTTGAGAAATTCTGTAATATTTGTTCACTTATGAATTAAATACTTCCATTTAGAGTCGGTAGAAGCGGATGTGAGAAAGTGAAGGGGTAGTATTTATAAGGATAATTGCCATTCATGTCCATGGTGTTAAATGCCAATTTTTAAGTCACTGAATTATTCTCACAGAACACAAACATAAATCTTCATTATGACTGAGACTAGTAACTCTGGTGATTAATTATTTGGCGACGTGCCGAAGCTCACTTCGGCACCTTGACGTCATACAGTGACACTTACCCCACTTTTCTTTGTTTATTTACTTTTGCTGTTAGGCCCATGTTCCCCCTGCAATAAGAGACTGTGGTCTTTATCAGAATCTATATTATGATACTTGTTTAGTGAATCTTCATGTGATTGTCGGTGCGTTTTTGTGTGTGTGTGTGTGTGTGTGTGTGTGTGTGTGTGTGGAGGAGAGAGAGCCAAACTTTACACACACATACATGTATAGTTGGACCACACACACACACACACACACACACGCACGCACACCACACCGCTAATAATTGGTCAACGATATTTCTTTTTTTAAAATAAATTTTAACGGTACAGTCTGGCTTTTCCCTCTGTCCTACACTCATTTACAGTGTAAACAACAGGCAGCGTAGTGCAGGAAGGTCTCCAACATGGCAGCCACTTGGAGCTCGCAGTGGGGTTGTTTCGCCTCAGCGCTCACACAGACGGGCGTGCGCAGTCTATAAATAAGATGTCTGTGGCTTCCACCCATACTTGTGAAGGGAGTGACAGAAAATCAGGTCACTGTTGCAAAATGTACATACTTGAGATACATAACAGCGCTAAACATGCAGATCAAGTTTCATGTTTTTAGTTTGCTCAAGAAAGGTAACACTTGCAGAGTACGGATGGTTGGATATAAGGTAAAGGTTGTCTCATATTCATGAGATCTTTGGAGAGTGAGGTGATAGATACTTTATCCTTTCTCAAGGTCAGCATTGTGAGGGTTGGTGCCCATCTCCTCAGTCTTTTTTGCATTTGTGCCGTTCCATAGTTGCTTGTTTGATCAAAGTTTGAAATAATCAAAGCAGATGCCATGTCTATGTATAAGCCTTCTGTGGTGGTAAAATCTTGAGATTATGCCTACCTTAAGACTCAAAGAAAGCAAAAATAGTTGTGGTTTTTTCCTTTTTCTGTCTTCCACTTGTCATGGAACCATCAGTGCAGCCACAAACACTTGTCTCTTAGTGATTGTACTAGAGACATGAATAGAGAGACCATTAGCTGTCCAGTTTTTTTCAGCAAACATGGTTTTGTTTCATTGATGCTTGTTGCCAGTCATTGCATACACAGTAATATCAAACATGCAAAAACCTTTGGTTTGTACTGTCCAGAGCCTTCTGTGTGCTTTATCATGTGTAATGAGTCTTGTGCACAGTTGTGAGACAGACATAGACCATGTGCTGCTTGCAGTTTAAGGCTGTAGCTCCAAAGAAAATAACCGTGCTTTCACTATAGGTAGTACAGCAACCCTACTCTCATTTGGAGAAAAAAAATTGCCTGCTGTACAAAGACTTAAGTTTTGGTTTCTTCTACTGCTTTCATGTTGTTAAAGTGAATTGAAATCAGACTTTTTGGTGCATGTGGTTCATTGCAGATATTGTTTGGGGGCCGTAGTGGTGGTCTCTCACTAGTCCACTTGTGAGCAGTAATTATTACTATCGTATCGGGTGTTTAGTCGGCGGTGTCTTTGATAAGTTGGATCAGAACAGGCAGTGTTGTTGTTTTTTGTTTGTTTGTTTGTTTGTTTTTTAAAGATCGTTGCACTCAGGAAGGTTACCTTTGTGCTCACCTTTTTTTTTTTCGCTCCATTTTTCTAGCCATCTTAATGGCCACAGAAGCTGGGGCAGTTTTTTACAATGCGATGATGATGATGTCGATGTGGATGATAATCATGATGCCATGGAGTTCCATTTAGTATTGAGACTGCATGACAGGGCTGTACTCTATGCTTACTATCAAATGTATCCTGGCATCACCCAGGCCTGAGATCTATACAGATACCTGTGGTGCTGGTCAGAAGATTTGAGCAACACCCTCAGTGTCGCATCCTTGAAGTGGATGAGACTCAACTGTGTGGTCCAGTCTTCCCAATGAGCCCAACTCTGAGTAGGAGCCGGTTAAAGCCGAAAAATCCCACAATGATTTTTGAAGGGACTAATGGGGATTCGAACCCACAACCTTGCAGTTGGTAGTCCACTGCGTTAACCACTACACCATGGCGACCGGTAGAACAGGCACTGTTGAACTTTAGTGAAGTGACCCAGCAGCAGTTTAAGGTCTCATATGGTGGGTGACCCTACAGCAGCTTTACATCTCTGCTCCTGTGGGTTTCCGGGCTGAACAAACTTGGGAGTTGATGGTGTGTTGTGTTGCCGGAATGAGCAGCTTGGGATCATGGTCACTGGAGCAATGCTAGCAAAAGAAAAAAAAAGACTTTTAGGACAAGTCTACCTTGATCCCCCACCCCCTCTTCCTATCATACACATTCCCCTTTGTTTCTCTACTAGCAAGAACAAAGCACAAACATTATTTATCATTATTATTAATTATTGTCTAAAACCCAACCACCTGCACAAAGCTATAGTAGGGCTACAACTATCTTAAGATGTACACAACTCCTCAGTGAATAAAAAAAAAACCTGGAAAGGAAAGTTAAGTACACATATCATGCATTCATGCTACAGTCCAAGGATAGGCCCCTGGTGTTGACCACTTACTCAATTTATCACCAAATCAGAACACAAATATAATCATAGCTAGGGACTCTAAACATATATATAGAAATTGGCCTAAATTACCAAAAATTGTTTTTAGAACAGGAAATGCAGTGAATTCATGTATCCAAACATCAATCCAAAAGAAAGTGTGTAAGGCTGTACAGAACACATACATACAGGTGAATTGATCAGCAAGGCAGAAACTGATAGGAAGAGATGACAGAAAGCAAAGCAGCAAAGAGAGTGACAGATAAGATGAAATTTCAGGCACAGAAGTTTCCAGAAGTTGGGGGATACAATTTATACTGAAAGAACCTCCGGCATCTCCATGAGGGTAAAGCGTAAGTGTGTGCACCACCAAAAATGATCAGAATAAAGATGCCCCTGAGCAGCATGTCAAAAAGCAGTAATGACACTAAATGGAGATTTTCTGCCTCCCATTTCCCAGATAACAGTTTGTTTGTTTT
>JAPXFY010000021.1:26482416-26529748 GCA_030674185.1 Monoplex corrugatus
ACACACACACACACACAGTATATAACAAGAGAGAGAGTCAGAGCAAAGAGGTCTGAGTAAGTAGATTAACAGAAAAACGTAACTTGGTAAAATGTGCAAATTTTGCTTGTGTCATCAGACTTCTTCAAAATTTGAAAATTTTATTAGTATGAAACAAAAACAAAATACCCAGACAAAAACAACAACAAAACTGAACTAACGATTTTGTTTTCCAGAAAAAAAGACAATGTGTCTTGTTGGCAAGTTGTAATGGAAAAGGAAGCACTAGGCATCTAATGTTGACAAACTTAACCCTTTGACTTCCACACCCTATCCACCAACTGCAAAAACTAAACTCTTTGACTCTCTCACCCTATCCACCCGTTTCCTGCAGGAAGCGGGTGGATAGGGTGAGAGAGTCAGAGTTAAGTTTTTGCTTTGCTGGCATGGTTGATAATGCAGGATGCTGGTGGATGGGGTGCGGAGTCAAAGGGTTAAATAGAAAAGGAAACACCAAGCAACTCGTGCTGACAAACTTTAAAGGCCAGAAGACTGTTAAAAATGCTGGACCTGCTTTTGTGATAAACACTGAAGGACTGATATGGTTGAAGAAAACTTTTTTTTTCAAGGACTTATGGTTGCGTTCGTTTCACTTGAAAACAGGATTTAGAACAATGTATTGGGCCTATATGACCATGTAAATTGTACACATCTGTGACCAAAATACCTTGTAATGTAATTGTAGGTAAAATCTAGCCTGTGTATGGGATTAACACTGGCCTTATTAACAGTAGATACGTGCACTGTGTATGACCTAGTTATTTAGGTGTGCAGTTGACGGGAAGCTGGTTTATTTTATCGATTTTGCAATAGCAGAATGGGAAAGTGGTTCAAAGGTGTAAACTCCAAGAAGTTCTCCCTACACCATATTTCCCCCCAAGAAGATTTTTGTGCATAGTATATTCCTTTGAGCAAATCTGGGGTATAAAAAAAAGTTGGCTCAGACAGTGTAGTGTATGTGACTCTATATTTACTGTAGCGAAATAGCTGATGCTGTGAAAAGTACATGACTAGTGGAAAAATATAATTGCATGTTTGGTGTAAGCAGGGATATCCACTTTCACTTTATCATAATGTATGGATGAGCTGAAAAGCCACCACTCAAGTCCATCTCAGAGCTGTAGGCGTGGTTCTTTCAGTGAAAGTTAAGTTCTTTGTCTCAGCTCTTGGACATCAGCTGTAAGTACTGATAGCATGCAGTCAGTGAGACATTCAGCTCCACCAGTAAGTGTATAAACTAGTCTGTGCTGGAGGTACTGGTTGTTCTGTGTAATTTCATATCATGAAAAAAAAATAGTATTAAGCTAAGAATACATAGATATCATATATGAAAACTTGGATAAATAAGAAAGGCTTTACTGACAAGTAACAATGGCCACCGTCGCTTTCCAGTCTCATTACCTCGGTGACACCAACCAGCAATCTGATGAGTATCTCATAGACTGAAAAGGAAACTTTATAGGAAAAACTCATAGGTTAAAGACCAGTTAAAAACACACCACACACACACACACACACACACACACACACACACACACACACACACAGAGAGAGAGAGAGAGAGAGTGAGAGAGAGAGAGAGAGAGAGAGAGAGAGGTTCTAAAGTAAGAATAGAAAGTTATTTGTAGCAGAGTACAGCCAGAGACTGTGACTAAAGACACTGCCATTTTGATGGAGCTACTATTTATGTGCCTTTGAGGGAATAACTATTTACATAAGGGAGATAAAAAGAAAATATATATATTCACAGCAACCTGGGGACGTAAAAAGCATCGATCAGTGGTAAACCAAATCGAAGAGGAACATGACGTGTGGAGTAACCAAATCAGCCCGGGGACAAATCTTGCACTGGGGACCCTTTTTGTAGTTGATCCCGTCAGAGCATTAGCATTTGTTTGCCTTTTCGATCCGAATGTATTACGCATGGGTGGGTGTCGGCCTGTTCCGCCAGTCTGCAGCTTGTGGGGGCATTTGTGCTCAGGTATTTGTGGCTTGTGTGTCTGGCCGAAAGATATCGTCGTTTGGTGTACCGGCAGTGCGTGTTGAAGTAGGTTTTGCTTGGGTGCAGTGTTTTTGTGTGATTTTGGTTGCTTCTAGCAATTGTCAGGTAATGTGAGGTAATGTGTGTTTTAAGGGTGTGTGTATCACTGTATCAGTGTGTATCTCTCTCTCTCTCTCTCTCTCGCTCTCTCTCTCTCTCACACACACACACACACACACACACACACACACACACACACACACACCACAACACACACACACACACACAGAGACACACACACACAGACACACACAGACACAACACACACACACACACACTCAGACACACACACACACACACACACACACACACACACACAACACACACACAGATGGAGATACATAGTTTCAGATGTTAATTACAGTGTGTCATTGATATCATGTATCTCCCCAACCCCCCAACCACACCCCTTTCTCTTCTCCACCCTTTAGATACCAAGATATCTTAACAAACATGATGGCCAAGTGGGTAAAATGTTAGACTTCAGTCTTGAGGTGTGCATTTAGTTCTGCCTGGGTACCCCCTGCCTGGTTACGGTAATGGTGGAAATTTCCCTGATTTCTCAAGTGTGCAGACTGTTAATGCCTGAACCTTGTTCATGTTCATGTGCACACAGAAATTCAAACATGCACATCAAAGATCCTGTAAGTCATGTCAGTGTCTGGTGGCTAATGGAAACATGAAACTCCCAGCATGCACACCCTCCAAAGACAAGAGTATGTAGATTGTGCAGTAATATACCATCTGCACAACATGCATACATGTCATCATCATCGTCATCAAGTGCCCTGCCACATGACATTGGCGATCATGACCCTCCATATGTATCTATCCCTTGCATGTATCGAACAAAAATCAAAATGCAAAAAATACTTTTAAGAAAAAAAACCCCAACAAAACAGTATAATTCATTTTGTTTTTCCACTGTTCTGTTCATATCTGTTCCTCTTATTTCAGAACTGTGTTTGTTGCAGATCTCAACAGTAACTGATAAGTGACCACCCATCTAAGTAACCACCATGAGCGGATACCCAACCTCAAACGCGATGGGGATGGCCCCAGCCCCTCAACCAGTACAACCCCAGCCTGTTGCCTCGCAGCCCATGGCTGGAGGTTCGTGTTTTTATTTTTTCTGTAGGTGTTACGGTGGTGATATACATCTTTGTATAACAGCAGGTTCTCAAGTCTATCTCACTACGTCCAGCCTTGTGTCCTTGAAACATCTGTCCAGCCACAAATCCCTATTGGCTTTGGAGACTGAAGGAGGCTAATCATCAGTCATACATCTGTGTTTGAAGTCTGAATTTTGAAAAAAAAGAAAGAAAGAAAAAAAAAAGAAAAAGAAAGAAGGCTTCCTATTATTGTAGTAAATGTGTTTTTCCCCCCATTCTCTCTGTCTGTCTGTCTCTCTGTTCTCTGTCTCTGTCTCTGTCTCTCTCTTCTTCTGTGTATGTGTGTGTTTTGTTTGTTTGATTGTTTGTATTGTGTTTCATTCATGTCCATAATAACACAATAATTCATATCTTATGTAGATATTTATATCCATATTTGTCCATACAACTTGTCTATGAAAGTCAAGGTTTCATCATTTTAACTTGAAATGGATATCTGTCAATATTCAAAGTTGTTCATTTAGCTTCTCAGTTGAAGAGAAAATTCCATCATTTCATAGTGGATATCTGTCAGCATTCGTTATGTCCACACGACTTTACCATGGAAGTAAAAGCTTTACCATTTTGAAACTTCAGAACATTTATGAGGTTTTGTTCTTTATTTTCATTGCTTTTCAAACCTATACCTGGTAGGGCCTTTCTCTGCCTTTTTTTTTTTTTTTCTTTTCTTTTTTTCTTTTTGTTTTTTTGTCTTTTTTTTTTCTTTTTCTCTGTTCTTTCCGTCTTCTCTCTCGTCTCTTCTTTTCTCTGTCTCTCTCTTTCTCTCTTCGCTCTTCTTCTCTTTCTGTCTCTTCTCTCTCTTTCTCTCTGTCTGTCTCGTCTGTCTGTCTCTCTCTCTCTCTTGTGGTGGTATGCAGTTGTAAATGTTATGCTTCTGACAGACTAATTTATTTCTCTCGTTGAAAGTATTGTTTGTAGTGCATCGACTGTTCATCACAGTAAGTTATTGAATTATCTACACCTTTCTGTTTGTCAGATTTCTTATACATTTTTTACAATAAACAAGAGCACACAAAACACAGAAAAGGACAAACAGCATGCAGGCCACAATGATCAAATTGAAGAAGCATGAGCTACATTCCACCCAAGACTGGCCGGCAGTTAGGCAACACTCTTGTCGCCCAAAGCATTAACACTAAATTAACAAAAGATTAAAATCTCTTTGAAAGAGCATATGTATACTGAAAGAGAATGCACAGGTAAATGAGTAAACAGTAGCTTACTGTGCTTTATGAACAAACCATATCAATCAAATTTACTTATGCCGTTGAAGTATTGCAGCCAGTATCGTTTAAACTCACCTTGTTGCATTGTATTCTGTTTTGTAAATTGTAATGCAGCATATTTTTCTAAGGCAGTTCTTGCCTACAAATGATGTGGAAACTGGAAATGTTTTCATTTTTGCCAAATAACTCAAATATTTTCACCTAATTAGTTGTTCATATACATATCAAGTTTCATATTCAGTCTTACATGTTTCACATGTCAGCTTCACCAAGTTCGGTGTTGGCCGCTGCACACCTGAACACCACCATCTCCCTCCAGGCAGCTCTCTCTTGACTTTTGTGGACAATTTCTTGAATATTTAGACCACTGATGTTGGTTATGTCCGCGATGTATGAAATTGGAGGTCTGCCTTACTTCCTTTTTGCCACTGTTTTTCATATTCAGTAATTCTTCAAATCTTTTCCAGAATCTTTCTTTTTGAATGATGACATTTCCACAATGCACAGTCAATACTATCTTTGGCTTCCAAACAGAATCATGTGCTGTGTTATATGTGTGCATAGGGAATCAGCCAGCTCCTACAGGATGGGGTACCGCACCTGCCTCAGGCCCTGCCAACTGTCCCCCTGGCTTGGAGTACCTGGCCAATGTCGACCAGCTGCTGGTCAAACAGAAAATGGAAGCCTTTGAAGGTGAGTTGACAGATTCCACTGGGTTGTATTTCTGTCTATCATCATGATGTTAAGCTTTTCACTCCCCCACCCTATCCACCCACCAGCTTCTTTCAGGGGTAAAAAGATTAATTACGGATAATGGGTTTAAAGAAAATTTTGCCCAGTAACCTGAGCAGTTGATTGGGGAGTAAGGTCGTAGATGACCCAGTTTTTCTCCACCCTGGCGTTGTAATGGTATTGCTGTCTCTTCTGCCTGGTTGCATTACTTTCCCAGTCCACACAAAGAGAGAGAGAGAGACTCAGACTTCAGACATCAGAATTTTTATTCAAGAAAGGCCATAGCCCCTACTGAAGGGGTGCTTATAAACATAATGAGATAATCAGATATTATATCATAAGGATTAGCAATCAACAAAAAATAATTGTGTATTACGATAAAGCAATTTCCCTGATTTTAACTGCTTTAAGCAGGAACAAACCAAAATTCTTAATATAATCAAAACGAGTTGAACACATTAACAAACACAGTTTAAACATATTTGGGCATCTGAAATACTTTTGAGGGATAAACCTTGAACGGATTTCATCTAAAGCTGGACAACACAGGACAAAATGTATTTCGTCTTCTTCCGCTTGCATACATAAGGGACAGAGCAAATCAGACTCTCTGTGTTGCTTGTATCTCAACTGATGGGTTTTTAAATTTGATAAACCAAGTCTGAATTTTGCTATTATTTTTTTCAAATTAATATCCAGGTCAAGGCTTATGTACAGTTTAACACTGTGAGAATCTATGGCAGTTCTGTAAAAATCATATCTTCCACTTGTCTGTATATGGTCATTCCACTTTTGCCATCTACAATCAATAAGTCTTTGTCGAAAATCACGAATAAACTGTCTGTTATCGCCAGCTCCTTGGAAAAACCAAACATTACCAAAACCGTATTCATTCAGACACATACGTATACTAGTTACCTAATTCTTCTTACCTTTACAATCTAGATCAAACAGCATCTTATAGGATTTTTTCAGCAGTCTATTGTCTTCCATGTGCAATAGTTTTAACCAAAATTGAATACATCGTACAACTGAAAGAACAAACAATGAGAGAGAGAGAGAGAGAGATTGCAAAAGAGAAAGAGATTGCAAAAGAGAGAGAGAGAAAGAGAGAGGGAGAGAGAGAGACTGCAAAAGAGAGAGAGAGAGAGATGAGAACCCATTTACAGTAGGGAATATTGGAGTGGTGTGTTCTGCTGTGTGCGGGGAAATGTTGGCGCTGATGCATGTATGCCAGATGTACACACACATTGTCCTGGTTGTTTGGACCTCATTATGCAGGCAATATGGTTCTGCATAGACTGCATGCTCTGTTTTCAGTCGTTGTGGTTGGCAACCACAATGGGCTTTGAGCTTTTTAATCATTGTTGATGCATGTGTGTTTTGAGTGTGTGTGTGTGTGTGTGTGTGTGTGTGTGTGTGTGTGTGTGTGTGTGTGTGTGTGTGTGTGTGTGTGTGTGTGTGTGTAGTGAGGATGATGGTGTTGATGTGCATGTGTGTGTCTGTGCCCCTGTGTGTATGTGTGTGTCTGTGTCCCTGTGTGTATGTGTGTGTCTGTGTCCCTGTGTGTATGTATGTGTCTGTGTCCCTGTGTGTATCTGTGTGACAGAGTGGATATTTCTGTGAAGTTTTGCCAAGGACAAGCTCTTTGTTGGTTGTGGGTTGTTTTACATGCAAGGCTACACATGGTACTTAAGTTGATAATTTCATCCAAAAGAGTAGCATCCAAACTGCCATCATTGTCAAGTGGAGGAGAGAGAAAAATGGAATGGAATCTGAACCTCTTTTTCACCAGGCAAGTGATGGAATGGTTTTACCAGTGAGTCACCACTGCAATGGATCTAAAAGTTGCCCTTACTAAAGTCATTGGGAATAAGAAGAGACTGTGCTTAGCAGCTGCATCAATCTTTTTTGTTTCTTTTTTTTTCTTGTATATGTATATATATATACAAGGTGAGTCAAAAAGTAATGCATTTTTATTTATGTCAGACGAAGTTTTTGATAAAATTACCTGAAATGTTGCTCAGTTACAAATGATTATAATTGTTACAGACTGAAATATTTTGTTCCTGAGGGGGAAACCCCTGTGAACATTCACAGGCGATTACAGAATGTGTATAAGGAGAATACTTCCGATTATAGCAATGTTTGCAAGTGGGTCTGTCATCTGAATGATGAAAAGGTGGGAACTGCGAGCGTAGCCAATAAATCCCTTCTGGACGGCCGTCCGTCCACTTCTGTGAATCCTGCCAGTAAAGCAAAAGCAGATTAGAGAAGATAGGCGCATAACTCTTGAGGAGTTGGCAGAAAACCTTGAAGTGAGCCATGGAAGTGCTTATAACATTGTTGAATCACTTGGGGTTCAAAAGTGTGTGCCTGTTGGGTACTGAGAGAGCTGACTACCGAATGCAAGACTGACAGGGTCAACGCCAGCACTAAACTTCTTGAACAAAGTCAAATAGATAACACCTTCATTGGAAGGCTCGTTACCGGTGATGAAGCATGGATTCACCATCATGAACTGGAATCAAAGAGGCAATTAATAGAATGGTGCCACCCTACGTCACCTAAACCGAAAAAGTTCAAGACGGAAAAGTCAGCTGGGAAAATCATGGCGACTGTCTTTTGGGATGCTCAGGGTGTCATTCTGGTTGATTTCTTGCTAAGAGGAGAAAGAATAAACTCTGAGGCATACATTAAGACCCTGACGAGACTCAAACTAAGTCAAAGCAAGAATCTGTCGAGTGAGACCCAACTTGCAAATCGATAATGTCCTCCTTCTGTATGACAATGCTCAACCACACACAAGCATCAGGACAAGGGAGACAATCACCTCATTTGGGTGGATAACTTTACCACATCCTCCATACTCACCAGACTTAGCGCCTTCAGACTATCATCTCTACGGCCCCATGAAAGAGGGTTTGAGAGGGAGGATGCTATAGAATTCCGTTTTTGCTTGAGACTGTGTTACAAAGCTGCTGCCGTGCTTCACTTACTTTTATAACATATCATGGCATCGAGCAGGCCTGAGAGATAAAAACATCTGCAGTTTTGATCAGGATACATGCATCAAAGAAAAATGTATGCATTTGAGAAGAAATATTGGAATGTACCCTCACCCTTGTTCTAAAAAAATAAAGGATGTATTTGTTTGTTTGTTTAGTTTCATACTAGAAATGTAAGAATCATAAATATGTAGACATGCATTTTTTTTCTTTGCTTTGGTTTTTCACAAATAGAGTGCTTACAACACATAATGATTTTGAGTGTGTGTGTGTGTGTATGTATGTGTGCACGCATGCGCGTGTTTGTGTATCTGTCTGTGTGTGTGTATGTATGTGTTTATGTGTTTGTGTGCTTGTGCCTGCATCTGTGTGCAGCTTTTACGGGCTTTGAGACCAACAACAAATATGAAGTGCTGAACACAATGGGGCAGAGAGTGTTCATGGCTGTGGAAGGTGAGTTGCCTGAAACACCTGTCTATGCAGTTTCCTTGAAATGAGTGCAGTGGGTACAGGAGAGGTTCCCTCACATGCCTGTGCATACGTGTCTGTTCCATTGTTTGTCACTAAGTGTCTTTTACTATTTGTCATTTGTGTACTCTGTGCAGCATGTATGCATATAGTCACACTCATGTGCACTCACCTATATGCATACACCATCACCATCATAAACCATTAGTGTATTTGTGATTTGTGTACCTTGTACAGCATGTATGCATATAGTCATACACATGCGCACTCACCTGCATGCATATACCATCATCTCATAAACCATTGGTGTATTTGTCATTTGTGTACTTCATACAGCATGTATACACATAGTCACAGTCGTGTGCACTCACCTATATGCATACTTCATCATCATCATAAACCATTGGTATATTTTTCATTTGTGTACTTTGTACAGCACATATGCATATAGTCACACACATGTGCACTCATCTACATGCATACACTGTCATTATCATAAACCATTGGTGTATTTGTCATTTGTGTACTTTGTACAGCAAGTATGCATATAGTCACACAGATGTGCACTCACCTATATGCATATACCATCATCTCATAAACCATTTATTGTCAGACAACATAAAAGTTGTACTGACAGTTTGTATCTGTGCATGCATACGTATACATACGTAACACACATGGACACAAGGACAGATGTATACACACACAAGCACTCATGTGAGTGTTCGAGTTCACACATATTTGCACGAAAATGTGCTCATGAGCTATCGCACACATATACACACTGAATTATGAAGTCAGGTTCACATCTACAGACAGATGGGAATGGTGGTTTGGAACATAGGCTCTGTTCATTCTGCCTTGATTTCAGATTTTTTTGTAGCAGTTGCTGAATCTCGGTAACTTTATATGACAGATACATGCTGCTGTACTCGTTGCTGTTGTGGCTCATCACGACCCTTTGACATCAAGCTGATGGACAATCACAAGAAGGAGCTCATACACCTGGAGAGGCCTCTGAGATGTGAATGCTGCATCTGCTTCTGTTGTCTGCAGGTAGGTGATCTGCTTGGTCTGTCAGACAGTGCACTTTTCCACAAACTAGCAGAAATCTTCAAAAAGTAAGGGGGGGGGGGGAAATGACAGAGAGAAATGTCAGAGTATTATTTTACGGGTTGGCAAAATTCTGATGCTGCATGCATCATACAGGATTACTCGAAGGTCTGAAATGTTGCCCATGCATGCGCAAAGTCGAGGTCTTTTCTGAACTGAATCAAGGTAACTGCCAGCTTTAAAGCAGATGGAAACCAGAAACATACATGAATAGAATGAGAATGCTTAGTTAATTCACAAAACGAGATGGACGCAAATTTTAAGAGACAAAAGCCAGTTGGCTTAAAATCTGTGCCAGTCTTGTTTTGCCAGTTGGCCTTTGTCTCTTGACAAAGGCCATTTTTTTCTGAAAATTTGTATATGACTTGGTTTTTTTGAATCAAATGCACATTATGATTCTAGTTTTATTTTGCTTTCTTTTCTGATTATTTGAGATGGCGATTTCTCAAAGATCCCCACTGATACTACTCTTGAGGTTTGCTTCTTTGGCTCATACAGATGCTGGCTTTAAAGAAAAGCTGTTGGAGTGATTGGAGTGGTACAGTTTTATCATGATCATGATACTGAATAAAATTGATGAGCAAACAATTATTTTCCAGATGCTTTAAAAAGCAGAATATACCGTGCAAGACAGCAAGTGAGAAGGGCTTACTGAAAAAGGAAAATTGGAGGGGAATGTGTATCTGCACTTAATTCACTGTTGTGGAGATTTGAGTTTCCTGACTGTCATATAAATGAAAAGCAATGAGAAAAGTTCACTGACAGTTATATAAATGAAAAGCAATGAAAAAAATGCTTAGTTATATAAACAGAAAGCAGTGAAAAACATGCTTAGTTCTATAGAGGGGAAGCAGTGAAAAAATACATAGGTCTACACACAGAAAAAACAACCAAAAAAAGTGTACAGTTATATAAATGGAAAGCAGTGAGGAAAATGCTAAATGGTTTAAAGGGAAAGCAGCAGAAAACTGTGCATAGTTTTGTGAAGGGAAAGCAGTTTAACTTGTACATTAATGGTTCAATCAAGAGCTTTCACTTGATGGTTAAGGATTATAAATATTTTTCATTCCACTTGATTGATAAGTCACCTGACAGATACTAAGCATCTGTCTTCATTATTTATGTCAGTGGACACTAAATGTCTGCCTTGTTTCTTTTCACCTGTTAGATCCTAATTATCTGCCTTGACTTAACTCTTTTGATAGACCCTAATTATCTGCCTCGACTTATTTTCATCTGATGGGTAAGGATCTTACTTGGAAGACTGTGAGTATCTGCCTTGACTTGCCTGTTTATAACTGTGTTTTGACATGGACATAGGCACCATGAGTAACATGGGTTTATTATGTCCTTCAGGCATCCAACGGTAGGTGCACACGTTGAAAGATATAGCCTGTATTTGCAGAATATGGGGGTGGGGTGGGGGTGTTTGCTGACACGCTGTATGCTTATGCTGACAGAAAATGGATGTATGTGTTAAAACGCCATGCGCCTATGATACAGGCACCATCAGGCACAAGTACAGGCTATGGAGTTGTGTATGCATATGTTCCAATGTACATGTATATGTCGTAGCCTGTGTTCACAAAAACATGGGAGTACAGGCATCACAAGGCACAAAGATTCATTACATTCATTACACACACAGTTACGAGAACATGGTTTTAAATGTATACATCATTTGCTGGTATTCCAGAAAGTGGAAATGTGAGCACTACCAGGCACACAGATTGGATAAAATTAGTTCTTTTTCTTATGGAGGTGTGTGGTTGCAATAATGTATTTTGTGCTTGCGTTCACAGAAAATGGAGGTACAGGCCCCGCCAGGCACAATAATCGGCTACGTTCGTCAAGCATGGAGCTGCTGCTGTATTCCCAAGTACAAGATCCAAAATGCTGCCGATGAGACTGTCCTTAGAGTGAAGGGACCTTGCTTCCGCTGTAATATCTGCGGTGACATTGAGTTTGAAGTTAGTAGGATTTTTTGTACTGGCTGGTCTTGTGTGCATGCGTGCGTGCTGTGTGTGTGTGTGTTGTTGTGTGTGTGTGTGTGTGTTGTGTGTTGTGTGTTTGTTTGTTTGTTTTGTTTGTTGTTGTTGTTGTTGTTGTTGTTGTTGTGTGGTTGTATGTGTGTGTGTGTATGTGCATGTATTGTTGTTGTTGTGTGTGTGTGGTGTGTGTGTGTGTGTGTGTATGTGCATGCTTTTGTTGTTGTTGTGTGTGTGTGTGTGTGTGTGTCTGGATCTCTGTGTGTGTATGTTTGCTGGTATGTGTACGTGTGTGTTCTTTGTGTGTGCTCATATGCTGCTCACTTGTTTTTTCTGACCTGGGAAGGTTGGAAACATACAGCCAAGTCTTGTTTGTTTGATACTGTGCTGGATACAATTTGTGTTTTCATGATAATATGGCTGATATATGGTTTCCCTGGGGAAACATTATGATGATAATCACAAGTGCTGGTTGGAACGCTATTATTTATTATAGTCTCAAACATTGATAGACCCCACAGTATATTTATTCCTGGAATAATTTTTTTTTCTGTAAATGCATTCCGAGCTGTTTTTCTCATACATGTTTGGACTACACCCACACTGTGCAAGTGTTAGGGTGCTGCATAGTCTGCGTTTTCCATCTTTAGTGGGTGTGCAGGCTGGGTATTTTCTTGTTTCCGTAAGCCACCAAACAGTGACATGGCTTACAGAATCTTTAACACACATGTTCAGTATTCTTTGTGTAAACACACACACAGAGGGTTCAGACACTAGCAAGGCAGGTAGGCATATGAGTAGTTCTGGGTGATCTGAAATATTGCCTCCCTTTATCCACCGGGCACTACCCAGGCAGAATCAAAACTTTCAACCTTATGGTTGTCATCCAATGTCCTAACCACTTGGCTGTTAGCCCTGTCTGAAATATTGATCCTTTGACGACCACACCCTGTCCACCAGCATCCTGCATTGTCCACCATCATGCTAGCAAAGCAACACAGAAGCTTAACCCTTTGATTTTCTTCTTGCAGAAGGCTGGTGGATGTGGTGAGGGAGTCAAAAGGTTAGGGGTTTTTTGGCTGTTGGTGGGTAGGTGTGGAGTGAGAGGGTTAAAACCCACATAAATGATGCTCAACAATGTCGGTGTAACTTTATGTTTTTTACTTTTTTTTTTCTGAAAAACCAGTGGAAATGTTCACGATGACACAAAACATTACTGTCAAGTCAAGTAATTTTTATAATCTTGATGAGAATTTACACACTGGTGTAAGTCTTCACTCTCTGAAAACCTTGAAAATGATGTACAAAACTACGTACACGTCTTCTATCTCAACAACACGGTTGAAAACCCTTGCAGGTGACCTCACCAGATGAGAACACCCATGTGGGACAGATCTCCAAGCAGTGGTCAGGCCTGGCCAAGGAGATCTTCACAGATGCCGACAACTTTGGGGTGACTTTCCCTCTGGACATGGACGTCAAGACAAAGGCCACTGTCCTGGGGGCTGTGTTCCTCATTGTGAGTTTACGGTTGTCACCTGTTTGTAGATAAATGTCAGGTGTTATGTTTCAGTAGCAATGGTAATGATAAATGGTTAAATCTTATATAGCTCTGAATTTTAAACTTGATTCGTTGTTCAGTACACATTCATTAGTCACAGAGTGTAATTAGTACAGAAGCAATGATAAATCATGCATACACACACACGTGCACGCGCACACATGCATGCATGCACGCACACATCCACACAAACACGCATACACACACATATGCGCACATAGACATACACACTCATGCACATGCACATACGCGCGCGCGCACACACACACACACACACACACACACACACACACCACAACACACACACCACACACACACACACACACACACACACACACACACACACACACACACACACACACACACACACACACACACACACACACACACACACCAGAAACCATACTGTCATACAAGTATACATGTGAATACATATTGAGTGTAACCATGCATACACATATATCGGTAGTCATAAACATTGCATAAATGATTTATTAAACAATGCCACATGATCAGTAGTAGAAAATAACACTAAATATTAATAAAGGAGTAAATATGATATCAGCAGTGGAAGCTGAATGAACAGGTAAGCCTTTAACTGTGACTTGAAGTGAGAAAGGTTGGGCAGGCCCCTCAGATCAGCCGGCAGTGAGTTCCACACCACACAGATCGTGCAGTAAAAGTGATAACAGATGGTGCAATGAAATTGATAGCACGTTTTCCAGTTGACTTATGACTGCATTTCATTCCCATCCGAATTGTTTTTCAAATCTTGTTTTTTTAATCATCATCACACAAATTTTACAAGATTTTTTCACATTAATTTAGCACCTATGAAATCCCTCAAAAATAGTGCACGGAATTGACATGATCTGTCTCTTTTTTTTCTGTTTTTGTTGTAACAGTAACACGCTACACTCATACCCACACCCACTCACCCTCCCCTCCCTGCACACAGGCATACGCATGTTTTTCCTCTTCAGAGAGACATCAGCATAACATTTTTCTTTAACGCCATTCTCTCTTTTCCTAGTTTCATGCACCTGCTTCATGAACAGCTTGCAAAAAGAAGTAAGTTAAAGACACTGACAAAAAAAAACAAACCCAGATGTGTAAGCAATGAAAAATTATACATTGACAAACATATACATATGTATGCATAAATGTAGTAATTGGATCAAACATTCACACAAACACACAAAGAAAAAAAACAGGACGTTTTTTATATCAGAATTACTAACACACAATATGTTTCATGTACCTAAAACAGGATATCATTTTACATTCTGCACCCATATATTAATGTTTTACTTTTCATTAGGGAAGGAAAGGAAATTGACATTTATTTAATCATTGGCTCAGAAGATGAAAGTAAGGTTACATTTTTGTTTGTTCGTTTGAGGTGGAGTGTGTGATGTTTGATGTATTTTAAGGTTACTTTTTTGTTTGTTCATTTGAGGTGGAGTGTGTGATGTTTGATGTATTTTAAGGTTACTTTTGAGGTGGAGTGTGTGATGTTTGATGTATTTTAAGGTTACTTTTTTGTTTGTTCGTTTGAGGTGGAGTGTGTGATGTTTGATGTATTTTAAGGTTACTTTTGAGGTGGAGTGTGTGATGTTTGATGTATTTTAAGGTTACTTTTTTGTTTGTTTGTTTGAGGTGGAGTGTGTGATGTTTGATATACTTATAAGGTGATTTAAAAAGATCTATCTGAATGGCAATATGCCAGGCTTGCAGTTTCGTACTGGCAGTGAGGTTTGATTGGTAACCAGTGCAGGTCTTTTGAGCACTGCATTATTTGATTATACTTTATCTTCTTCATGATGATGAGATATCTGCAGTTAGATGAATTGGTGAACAGTGTAGCACTTTGAGCAATGGTGTCACTTAATTGTAGGCCTTCTTTATATGCTTTTTGATTGGACATGTTGCATTAATTTGAATTCTTTGCAGTCGAAAAATTCATTCTGCTGGCAAAGCGGTTAGTGCATAATTACAAATCTAATCAGGAAATTATTGTAGCAGAGACAAGTCTTTTACATGCTGTTTTCAACAATGTGGTCCTTACTCTAGTTATGTATATCCACATATTTTTAGTATCATCCTGTTTATGTGTGTATCTGTGTATTTATATCATCCTCACATCACTGCCTTTTGATTGAGTGTGTCTGTCTTGATTATGTCAGGTTACTGTACCCAGAGAAAACTTGTCTTGATATGTATGCTGTGTATGTATGTGTGTGTACATGCATGTATCTGTACGTGTGAGTGTGTTTGTGTAAGTGTACACTTTGTTTTATGCATGAGAGACAGAGAGATTGAGACAGAGAGACAGAGACAGAGAGACACAGAGAGAGACTGTGTGTTTGTGTTAGATGGTTGGTTTTCAGTTTGTCTATTTTTTAAGCTGTTTATATCTTTTTCCTACATAATATGGCAACAGTTAGCCTATTGTGTTTGCAAGTTACTGTAACTGTTTGTATCATTCTTAGTTTTGCCTAGGTATCATTTCACTCACCTTTTCAAAACTTCTCACATCACCTGTGAGACTATGTTTGTAGTGGACAGTAATCCTCAAACAACCAACCAGCTGTATCCTGGTTATGTATATCAGTTCATGTATTGATCTTCATGTTGACACACCATCTCTTTCTAGCCTGCATTTGCCCCCCATGGGAATGCTGGGGGCTCTTTCAGTATAAATAATATCCCCACCTTCTGGAAATTCTGTGCTGGAAATTTCCTCTTTTCTGTCACTTTCTTTGTTTCTGCCTTGTTCCTTTGCTTTCTGTCATTTCTTCCTATCATTTTCTGCCTTGCTGGTCCATTCATTTGTATGTGTTCGAAAAAGTCTTACGTATTTTTTCTTAGGATTGATAGTTGGGTACATGTATTAGTGCATTTTTGGCTCCAGGGAGGTGAATATGCGAAGCAATTTTAGGTAATTTATGCTTGTTTACATATTTGTTTTGGTGTCCTTAGGTATGCTTACATTTGTATTCAGTTGTGTTTTTTAAATCCCCTGTGCGATATATTGGATGGAGTGGTCAATGCCAGGGGCACGTCCTTAGATTATGCATTGATATGTGTACGTAATTTTCTTTTCTTTTTTTCCCTGTTGAAGGTTTGTGTGTTTTGAAATGGTTATAGCCCTGATGTGGCTCTATGCAGTCGGCTGGGCTTTAAACAACAATAACAACAACAACAACAATAACAATAAGCCTGCATTCACCACCACATATAAGTCCTTTGCTCTTTACCTTTGTTTCACAGGACTTCATGTACTTTGAGCATGACAAGGACGATGTGAAGGATGAAATCAAGCGTTTAGACTAGACGCCGAGCACCATTACCCTTCTACCGGTGTACGTACGTATGTCTGCAAACATAAAATATTCTACTGTTTGTGTTTGTGTCACAGGATTTCATGTACTTTGAGGACGACCCGAAAGATGTGAAAAAGGAGATGAAGAAGCTGACGAAAGATTAGAACCGTCTGGGGGTAAAAGTCTGTCGTGATAATGATCTGCTTGTTTTAACTTTCACTGCCTGACAGCTTGAAGTGGTGAAGAGTGTTGCCTTTTAACTTCCACTGTCTGACATCTTGAGTGATGAAGTGTTTTGCATGCAATGACTTTTAACGACTATAATCATTGGGCTAGCGCTGCATGATGCAGCGGCAACAAGACACTGGGCACAAAATATCCTTTCTTGTACTTTTTTTCTGTGTCACAGTACTCTTCATTAACCCTTTGACTCCTGCACCCTGTCCCCAGTATCCTGCACTGTCAACTATGCCAGCAAAGCAGAAACTTAACCCTTTGACTCCTTCACCCTGTCCACCAGTTTCTTGCAGGAAGCTGGTGGATAGGGTGAGTGTGTCAAAGGGTTAAGTTTTGGCAGTTGTAGTCGAAGGGTTAAGTTTGGCAGTTGGCAGTTTGTGGATAGAGTGCAGGATTCGGAGGGTTGGACATAAGAATTGTGCCTTTTCCCTAAGTTTTAATTATATCTAGTCCTAAATCTGTAACTCTATCCATGTTCAGATCTATAAATTTGTCTTCAATTGGACAGGACACAGATCTACATTTTTCTGATATAGAACACGGTTCCTAATTGGACACAAAATATCTTCTGTTTTTAACTGATATGTAATGTTGTCTTTGATTCGACAAAAGAAAATGGTGTCATTTATGTATTTGTATTAAGTGCTTTTGTTTTCCAGTTTGAAATGTTCTCCATGATTGGACAGAAAATGACTTCTTTCATCTTTTATAACAACATTCTGATTGGATGGAAAATATTTCTGCCGTTTTCTGATATATAGCACTGTCTGTGATAGGACAGAGAGTAACACGTGCCTTTTCTTCTTCCTAAAACTGTCCTGGATTGGATAGCAAATATCTTTTTCTGTGTTTTCCTTTTCCATGATGCTATGCATTAGTGGGTTTCTTCGATTTATAACAGTATGGGTATTTGGCCGTAAATGATTATCATACTTGTTTTCTGTTCTTAACACTGTACATGATTCAACAGTAGACCAAAATTTTTGTTCGCCTTGTTTTGTTCTTTAACCCTTTCACATTTGCACTGCTAGATGTAAAGCTAGCTCCTAGTATTCGCATTAGAATGTAGCACAGCTGTCAGTTCAAAGTCATTCAGTAGTGAATGGAAAGTTCCTTGCATCCCAGAATACTCATACTATTTTTAGAACATTCAGCGCGAGACTGACCAAGATTCTAACCACACCCGTGATAAGACAGCCAGGCCAGTAGTGATGGAAATTCCCCACACATGTGCCGGAAAAGGTCGGGTGGTCTCAACCGCTACGAACGGATTGGCACATTCTTCCGCAAGGCGGTTACCGGCTTTGTGAACAGCTAAGGGTTAAAGTTGCCTGTGGCTGGAGAGAAAGCAAGATTTCTCCTTTTTTTCCGGTTCTGTAACATTTTATGTGAGTGGACAGAAAACATCATATAGGCATACATTTTTGTGATCTGTAAAACTATTCTGTGACTGGGCAGAAAATGTCCTCAGCTTTATTCATCATCTGCAGCACTATCCATAATAGGACTGGAAATAATATCATCTACCTTTCCGTGATATGCCCTCTGTTGTTGGATTGAAAACATTGATATTTTCCGTATCTATTCCACTTATCCCAGTCTGGACAGACAAAATCTTTTGCCTTTTCAGATCTGTTTCATTATTCATAATTGAACAGAAAACAACATCATCTGTACTGTCTGTTTTGTAAGGCCATCTGTGATTGCACAGAAGGAATGTATTTTTTGTCTTTTCCTGATCAGTGAGCTTGTTGGTTATTTTGGATTTGGGATCTGATATCTTGAGTTCAGTCCCAGCCCGCAACATTAAAAAATTAGCCTGTTTGCTGCCCATCTTAATGTTTCCATCATTCTCGTGGTGTCAGCTTAGTGTTTCAAAGGTCCCCCCCCCCCCCACTTTCTGCTTGTCAGTTCAAGACCTTGTCTGTGCAGAGACTTTTGTGCAGGTTCAGGGAATCTGCCAGGTAATTGTTTGCAGATCTGGGTGGAGCACATGTGGAATTGCCTTAGTGCAGTGAATCCCACTTGAACAAACTCCAAACAAACTCCATACGCCTGATTAGTGAGGCCGTCTATGATGGACAGAAAACATCTTTTTTTTCTGGTCTGTGATACTTATAGCTACATTTAGCAGAAAACAACTGTCTTTTTCTGCTGTGTTGTACTGTCTTTTGATAGAAGAGAATATAAAGTACTCGTATTCTGCACATTCATGCTGTTTTGGACAGAAAAACAACATCTCTGCCATATCCTGTTCTGTTATATGTCATTTGATTGACAGAAAACATCTCTGTCTTATCTGTTCTGTTATACTGTCATTTGATTGGACAGAAAACAACATCTGTGCCTTTTCCTGTTCTGTTATACTGTCATTTGATTGGATTGAAACAACATACTGTCATTTGATTGGACAGAAAACAACATCTCTGTCTTATCCTGTCTCTGTTATTCTGTCATTTGATTGAACAGAAAACAACATCTCTGCCTTTTCCTGTTCTGTTATACTGTCATTTGATTGAATTTAAAACAACATAGTGTCATTTGATTGGACGAAAACAGCATCTCTGCTTATCCTGTTCTGTTATACTGTCATTTGATTGAACAGAAAACAACATCTCTGCCTTATCCTGTTCTGTTATACTGTCATTTGATTGAATTTAAAACAACATAGTGTCATTTGATTGAACGGAAAACAGCATCTCTGCCTTATCCTGTTCTGTTATACTGTCATTTGATTGGATAGAAAACAACATCTCTGCCTTATCCTGTTCTGTTATACTGTCATTTGATTGGACAGAAAACAACATACAGTCATTTGATTGGATAGAAAACAAGATCACTGTCTTATCCTGTTTCATTTGATTGGACAGAAAACAACATACAGTCATTTGATTGGATAGAAAACAAGATCACTGTCTTATCCTGTTCTGTTATATTGACATTTGATTGGACAGAAAACAACATACTGTCATTTGATTGGATAGAAAACAACATCTGTGTCTTATCTTGTTCTGTTATACTGTCATTTGATTGGACAGAAAACAATATCTCTACCTTATCCTGTTCTGTTATTCTATCATTTGATGGGACAGAAAACAACATACTGTCATTTGATTGGACAGAAAACATCTCTGCCTTATCCTGGTCTTTTATACTGTCATTTGATTGGATAGAAAACAAAACAATATCTCTACCTTATCCTGTTCTGTTGTACTATCATTTGATTGGATAGAAAATAACATACTGTCATTTGACTGGATAGAAAACAATCTCTGCCATATCCTGTTCTGTCATACTGTCATTTGATTGGACAGAAAACAATATGTCTGCCTTTTTCTGTTTTGTTATACTGCCATTTAATTGGACAGAAAACATTTCTTTTTTGTCCTGCTTTGTTATGTTGTCATTTGATTGGGGGTTAAAACAACATTTCTGCCTTTTCCTTCTGTTATACTGTCATTTGATTTGATAGAAAATATCATATTCTTCTTCGTCCTTTTGTGTTATATTGTCGTTTGATTGAACAGAAAACATCATACTCTGCCTTTTCCTGCTCTGTTGGACAGAAAACAATATATTCTGCTTTGTCCTTACTCATATAACCAAAGCTGATCGAAGAAACTGTCATACCTTTATCTGACATGATATTACGCATGATTGGACAGAAAGTTCTGGTATCTTTTCCAGGTATAATTATTTTTCTGCTTTGTCCTCATCTATATAACCACCCATAATTGGACAAACTGTTATTACCTGTTCCTGACTTAATATATGGACATGATTGGATAGAAATATTTTGCATCTTTTCCTGATGTATTTGATTTTCATGCTGTGCATGATTGAACAACATGTCTTTTTTTTTCTTAACCCTTTGACTCTTGTACCCTATCCACAAACTGCAAAAACTTAACCCTTTGACTCCCGTGCCCTATCCACAAACTGTAAAAACTTAACCCTTTGACTCCCTCACCTAAGGTGAGGGAATCAAAGGATTTAGTTTTTGCTTTGCTAGCATGGTTGACGATGCAGGATGCCGATGGAGAGGGTGCGGGAATCGAAGGGTTAAACAATAATGCTATGCATGATTTCACAGAAAATATTATTCTGTGTCTTATCCTATTCTGAAATGTGCATGGCTGGAAGGGATAAAAAGGCCAGTAATATTTGTACCTTTTCTTTAGCAGTAGACATTAAATGGGGTTACTGAAAACATAACACCAGAAAATAACGGAAACCAACCAGTAATGCTTTGTTATTAGTTAAGTATTAACTGAAATGTTTACTACTAGGAACAGATGCTGAATCATATCAAAACTAAGTCTTATAGAATGAAGATTAGTGAGAGAAAGAAAGGCCATTACATAAACAACATGAAGATGAAGGAATTCTTCATGATATTTCTCAGGAACAAGTATTGTATTGTTTTAACTTCTGTAAATATATTTTCGTTTTAAATATGTCTGTACAGTTTTAGAATACCACTTTTTACTTCATTATTATAGAACGTACGAGCATCTTTAAAATTGATTTGGCTCCCAGTTCAGATAGACCTAAGAGAGAAAACAGAAATCAGATATGGTAGAAGTGTTCTTGTTCTTGATGTTCATACTGTCATGATTCATTCAAAACATATTGTGTAGTGCAACTCACTAATAAGGTTCCATAAGTGCTCTTACCGCTAACTGTTAGAACCAGGTGCCCTCAGTGAACCAACATCATTTTTTTCTGCTTCTTCTGCTCCTGCCCTATATTTTTGTGATGGCTATTGTCATTTATAGTCCATCTCTTTTTATTATTCTTGTTATTCCTCTTTTTTTCTTCTTCTTATTATCTCTTCTTTTGGGATTTTACTGTTCTGTGACACATGACTGGATCATTGAAAGTATCCAGTATACTTGTAGTAGATAAAAGCAATGCATAGAAATACTAGTGAAATATTTTATTCATGCCAAAGTATGAAAATATTCTCTTGGTTCTTAGCCCTACTGCATTAAAAAAAAAATGCATAAGTCTGTGATGAAATAAAGAGCAAAGAAACAAATAGAAGAAAATGAAATAGAAGAAAACATAAGGAACCTTAGAAGAAGAACATAAATTAACCCCTTCACTGCGAACACATTTTACCACAGCGCAAGCTGAGAGTTTTTCAGGAAAACATTGAGAAATCATGCCTATTCCCTTCATTTGTTTATATTTTCAAAACTGTGTGAAGAGTCGTCATGAAAGTGTATAGAAGCAGATGGACCATAATAACACTGTCGTTTCAAAGCACGAAACAGAACATATTCAATATTTGGATGTATGGCATGCATCAACACAGCAATAGTGGCAAGGGTTTGTGATGCATGGTGAACATCAGCAATATGGGCAGACTGCTAAGAAGAACAGTCCATATATTAAGGAGAGCATGCATGAATCAAGAGTAAGTGGCCACAGGGGTAAGCATGAACATAACATGCTATCAAGCATGAAAGCATGCAATGAGTCAAAATTAGCTAGCCACAGGGGTAAGCAAGAGGAAGTAACAAATCAAAGTTCTTAAGACCTCATTAGCTCAAATAAAGTGAGCAACATGCTGATAACACAAAGGTCAGAGGTTAGCCTCCCAGTTGGGCCACATTTTTTCTCGAGACTGCCAGGGCATATGGCTTATGTGTAAGTTTAGGGCTTAGGCCATGGTCATTTTATGTGTTTATCTGATACACATTTTGGCATATGATTGGTGGTAGTGCATGTGGAATTTGTTCTGAGTGTGGAGATGCCATCTGCAGAAACTGAAATTAACAAAACATTTTAAACATGAGAGCATGCAATGAATCAAGAATAACTGGCCATAGCCATAGGGGTAAGCCTGAACATTAACAAACTCTCAGGTATGAAAACATGCAATGAATCAAGAATGACTGTACATATTTTAAGCCTAAACATGAACAAAGTGTTCAGATTAACAGCATGTAATGAATCAAGAATAACTGGCTGTATGTAGGTAGGATAAATATGAAAGTTATCAAACTTTTAAATGTGAAAGTTATCAGACAATTAAGATGGTTTTATTTTGCATTCTTTTACCTCTTATGTAGTCTGCATTATACATGTTTGTGTGTGAGTGTATGTATATATATGTGTGTGTATGTTAGTGTGTGTGAGAGTATAGCCATGTGTTAGTGTGTGTGTGTATGCGTGTGTATGTTTGTGTGTGTGGTATAGCCATGTGTGTGTGTGTGTGTGTTGTGTGTGTGTGTGTGTGTGTGTGTGTGTGTGTGTGTGTGTGTGTGTGTGTGTGTGTGTGTGTGTGTGGTGGATGTATGTGTACATGCCGAGATGTTTGTGCATTGGGTGTGCATGCTGATGTGTGTGTTCGAGCATGACATCTGTGTGTGCCCGATCTGCATGTCATAGGTGCATGTGTTGCTGAGTATGTGTGTTTTATGTCTGTAAGTGTGTGAAAAGACAGTAACATAATAAATGTAATTTTTTTTGCTGTGGTGCTGTGTCACATTCTGCTGAAAGACCAAACTCATTGCAGACGAATTCCTAGATAGAACAGCAGTGCTTCACTCAGTGCCAACATCTGAATAAACTCGTGGTAGTGAATCCAAGTCCACAACTCATCTGTATCCATTATTTCTGAATCTAGACCATTTCTTTTGAATTACATTCCTCTATAGGTCTTTTGGCCTAGATGCAACTCTTGTTTGGCAGCCTTTCTTCGTATTTTTTTTTACAGAAAATGTATGTAAAAATGGCAGAGGTATACTGTGGAGGAAATAGACAGATGTAGGTGTGAATATTGTTTGGCCTCAGACAGCAGTATGCTGAATTGGGTTAATAGATAACATGGTTAGTGTCCAGTGGATACAGATGTGACAGTAAACATACATGTGCTGAATAGGTTAATAGATAACTTGGTTAGTTTCCAGTGGATACAGACTGACATTAAATACACATGTGCTGAATGGGTTAATAGGTAAGATGGTTAGTTTCCAGTGGATACAGACGTGACATTAAATACACATGTGCTGAAGGGTTAATAGTAAGATGGTTAGTTTCCAGTGGATACAGATGACATAAATACACATGTGCTGAATGGGTTAATAGGTAAGATGGTTAGTTTCCAGTGGATACAGATGTGACAGTAAATACACATGTGCTGAAAGGGTTAATAGATAATATGATCAGTTTCCATGGATACAGACTTGACAGTAAATACACATGTGTGCTGAAAGGGTTAATAGATAATATGATCGTTTCCAATGGATACAGACGTGACAGTAAACACACATGTGTTTCTAAAGGGTAATGAGATTATTATTCTTTTTTCCTGATAAACTGCATAACACACATTTTGCTAATGTAATGAGTTTTTTTTGTTTTTTGTTAACTGAGGTTTTGTTAATGTATGCGGTGTGTGTGTGTTGGGGTGTGTGTGTGTGTGTGTGTGTGTGTGGTGTGTGTGTGTTTCTACTTAGTATAGTGATAGCCAGGTGGTCAGAGCACACTCATAAGAAGGGAAAGGTAACAGACAAACATACTAACAAATGAACAAACCAAAAACAAAAGCTGAAAAAGAAAAAGAATCATTTAAGGTAATAGTATACGTTTGTTACTCTCTTCAAACAGCAATGTTGACAGGCTCGATGGGCAAGTTGGTTACAATGTCAGACTTTTTATTTTTTTACCCTTTGACTCCCGCACCTGCCCACCAGCATCCTGCATTGTCAGCCATGGTAGCAAAGTAAAAACTTAACCCTTTGACTCCATCACCCTATCCACCAGCTTCCTGCAGGAAGGTGAGGAAGTCAAAGGGTTAGTTTTTGCAGTTGGTGGATAGGATGCGGAGTTAAAGGGTTTATAAACATACACAGCTGACGTTCTGCGAGTGCATACACATAAAATTGGTTCAGGCACTTGCAGGTTTGCATATAAATATGCAGACCTGGAAGACTGAAAAAAACCCAAAAAAACGGCCAAATCTCCACCCATTAGGCAGTCCAAGGCAGGATGAAACTCATATCTTTAACCCTTTGACCACCATACCCTATCCACCAACTGCAAAAATTTAACCCTTTGATTCCCTCACCCTATCCACCCTATCACCCTTCCTCCTGGAGGAAGCTGGTGGATAGGGTGAAGGAATTAGAGGGTTAAGTTTTTGCTTTGTTTGCATCGTTAACAATGCAGGATTGCTGGTTGAAAGGGTACAGGAGTCAAAGAGTTAATAAGAAACACTTGAGGTGCTGGATGGGATAGTAAACAACAATGCCGTATCACTGGCTAAACAATCACCTCCCAACTCCCAACACCATACAACAACCCTTCACAAGGCAAGTGCATATATTTCTGTACAGTGTTTTGACTTTGTGGTGTCCATTTCAGTGCCAGCATGTCCAGTAAGTATGCATATTCATTTGCAGAAAAGAAAAACAAACAGTTTAAAGAAAGGTTCTTGTGTAAACAGGACTGGGACAAAAAAAACAACAACAACAACAAAACAGGTTGAATGAGTGAGTGTACAACTGGATGAAATTGCATGGTTGACTAAATTTTACGCTTTCATTTTCTTGTCTCTTTTGTTTCCTACAGAATCTGAGCCTCTGCTTTATCTTCACGTCTCCTGGAATGACACATGGGATGGAACAACAGAAGATCGTGGAGACAGAAACTTGGATTTACTCAAATTTTTTTTATGCCAGCTAAATTATTTATTTCTTTATCTGTCCTTTTACAGATGGTTTTCTTAAGATAGCATACTTACATCTGTTTACGTATAGTGCCAAGGTCTGATTAAAAAAAATGTGCCTTTATTTCTCTTTTTTTTTTTTTAATTTGACCTACGTATTCATTCATTTATTCATTGTTTATTTATGAGGTTTTTCTTTTGTTTGCTGGTTACATTTTTCTGTTACATTAATTTTCAGTTTTGTGTATTATTGCAAAAAATGTTTATATTTATGTTGGTGTGACAAATTGCTGTTGAATGTAATTTAATACGGCTTCTGTACTGTTATCAAAGCATGTAGGTAGTTTTTCCCGGTTCTCTCAAAGTTTAACGTTTGTCCACTTGCCTACTGCACCCATCAAATGTGTTATAAAAACTATGGTTATATGCTGGTCAGTAAGCTTGTTCCAAAGAGTAGGTATCATCTTGTTGTGAAGAGCGTGCATATCTTGCCTGTCTGCTTCTAGTGATGCTACTGCGCACTCACAGTTTGTAGTATAAATGCACATATACATACACAGAAACTATATGTGAACACATATGCGTGTATGCACAAATATGTGAGCATGTAATCTCACACAAACACACACTGACACACACACACACACACACACACACACACACACACACACACACACACACACACACACACACACACACACACACACACACCACACACACACACACACACACACACACACACACTACATGTACGCATGCAAAAATCATGCACATACTCACAAAATGAACACACACACATACACACACTTTTATTGTTAATTTTTCTGTCTGTCTGTCTGTCTCTGCTGTCTGTCTGCTGTCTGGTCCATCTCTGTGGTCTGTCTGTCTGTCTTTCTCTCTTTATCACATACACAGTGAACACACACACACTTTTATTGTTATCTTCTTTGTCCATCTCTGTCTGTCTGTCTTCTCTCTCGTCTCTCTCTCTCTACACACACACCCCACCACACCACCCACCCACCACCACACACACACACACACACACACACACACACACACACACACACACACACACCCCACACACACACACACACACACACACACACACACACACTTCTCATTTTATTTCTCTCTCTCTCTCTCTCTCTGATATTCCCTCTGATGTATTCTTTTTCTCTGCATCCATCGATTACTGTTCAGTGAAAGGTCACAACAAAAACATCATAAAGACAGTTTTAGATTTACAGTTATTAAACAAATGGTGGGTCACAGTCTGCTTGCTTTTGCATGCACGTTCTCTTACAATCAGTATAATCAGTCTTTGTCAGATAGATTAGACTACTTTTGACACCTTTTTAAAGTTTATTGCTGCAATTCATTGTCATTGTTGGTTTATAACAGCGTTTTTCATTATTTGCATATATTGTTGTCACTGTCTTATCGTCATCTTTACTATTCAAACTATTGAAATGGGAAAGTATCCGTTTTTGTCAGTTCAGTTTTATTGTATCAAATGACTGTTCAATTCAACAGAATGCAGCTAAACACAAATGTTGCTGATTTTCAGTCTTTTGGATGCCTTTTAAGAGAAAAGTTTAATGATGCATAATTTTGTAAGAACATTTTTTATTGTTTGTATTGTCTTTGAAAAACGAATTCACTTCACACATCTCTTTGCAGCATGGTTCATGTTCACATGCTTGTACTCTCATTATGGAAACATTTTTATGATTTATTTGGTTTCTAGCTTTCATTTTTTGTAACACTTGTAATTGTTTTGTGAGGTTACAATTATTACTGGTAACACATTATATTGTCCTGAAAAAGTGTTGTGATTGATTTTGCTCAGTGCCTGTGAATTTTACAGAAAACGTTTTTTTTTAGTTGTGATTCAAAGTTTTTGTACTGAAAGTTTCTCTTGTAACTTCATTTGGTTTATTAAATAAGTTGGGAGTTTGTGTGTACCTCTAACTTTTTATCAAATCATAGAAGAAAAAGACAGACAAACCCTCAACTTTTGTGCGTATTCTGATTAAGGTTGAAAAAAAAAGCCCAAGGAAAAGAAGCTGGTATTGTGACACAACGTTTTTACTCCATCATATAGCTGTTTGTGAAATGTAAATTTGTACTACTGTTGTTCTGTACACATCACAGTTCTAAGTTTCATAAAAGTACAGATCAAGAAACAACAGTCAATTTTGTTTGAATAAGTACCCATTTCAGTTCTTGAAACTGAAATAAAAATCGTATACACCCCCTGCCTCCAACTGAAAAAAAAAATAAACAAACAGAAAACGAAATGACAAGAAAAGTAAACACAAAAAAAAGGAGACAAGATTAGCTTTAATTCTGTATGGTTAAGTTCTATATCTCCTTGAAAATACTGCTTGGTAACTGTCGATGTCACCACTTGAAAGTTTTCATCAGAAGTTCAGTGGTGGTGACGGTTGACCTTCTGGCTTGGAGGAAGCGGGGTAGACTCACAGTAATTTTAATGAAGATCTGTTCTATATTTTGTACTTGGGTGCAATTATTGTGATGTTTGTCACTTTTCTTCCTGTGTCCTTTTATGGTCTTGCTCAATATTATGGAAGAAATTGTTTACGTTCTCTTTTGAAAAGTTAATATTTGAAAACTTGTTTTTTGTTCTTATCATGTTTCCTCATCAGGGACCAGTGTTTGGCACACTTTGTGAATGCAATAATTTTTTCTTTTATTTGTAAATAAATGAAGGATTTTTCAGGTGTTTTTTATATCACTCTGAGCTTCAAACTGTTCAGTGAAAATCAGTTTACATTCAGATCATATTCAGGTATTTTATATATTTTATTTTCAGCATGCTTTGATAGTTAGCTTAATTTGAAAACATTTCATGATCATGTTCTGATAAGCTGAACTGTGCTGCTTTGTTTTGTCAGAGTTATCAAAAGACTTTTGAAGTGAGAACTTTGTATGTTTTATCTGAAGTTCTTCATAGTCATGTCATTTGTATGTGACCAACATGTCGGATACTTATGTCAAGTAGATGTAGTGTAACCAGATACAGAAAATGTATAAACCCTTGATGTATTCTTCTCCTGATTTTGAAGATGGCCATGCCTCAGTAGTCAGTCTGGAGATCTTGGATGAAGGATATGGTCTTGATGATGTGATGTATTCAGGAAACTGACAGTTATATTTGATGTACTCAAGTAGAGGGTTCCAAGATCAGACATAGTATGGGTCATGATGCCATTTTGTCTGTCAAGGTTTTGCTGCGTCTGCTTAGTGATCTGTCATTTGTCAAGTTACACATTTGCCACGGAGCATGCACCAATGGTTTTAAATTGACAAGTGATTGTTGCTTGACAGCTAAAGCGGCCAGTGACAAGTACAACTCTGAAGCCTTTATCAGGAAATTGATTGTGGACATTACATACTCAAATAGTGGCGCTGGGGACAGTTATGGTATATAAACAACACAGCACAGGACTGTAGAATATGGTGCGACATAATGCAACATAGTGAAACATGTGTAGATGACTACCACTTGTTGGAATGCATGTGCTGTGAAAATAGGCGATTCTTTACCACATTAAAGATGCAAACGTGCAGAGGCAGTTTCATTTTTCACAGAGGTCTTTGGTTCTGTCTGTTGAGGACAAAGTATTCTTTGCAAGATAAGATTCCTGTTCTTTTGTCAGTATTGTTTTGATAGATATCGTAAATGCTGATCTCCATTTTCACAACTTTTGGATGAAGAATATATAATTGCTAAGGGCACAAGAAGCATTCATTGTTATAGCTTGGCGTCATTCCTTATCCACTGTGGAAATATGTGCACTCTGTTTTGAAAATGAGATAAATATAGTTGAAATGAAGTAAAATATACTGGTTTGAAAATGAAAGTAAAATGTACTGGTTTGAAAATGAAAGTAAATATACTGGTTTGAAAATGAAAGTAAATATACTGGTTTGAAAATGAAAGTAAAATATACTGGTTTGAAAATAAAAGTAAAATATACTGGTTTGAAAATGAATAAATGTAGTTAAAATAAAGTAAAAATACTGGTTTGAAAATAAAAGTAAATATACTGGTTTGAAATGAAAGTAAAATATACTGGTTTGAAAATGAAAGTAAAATATACTGGTTTGAAAATGAAAATAAATATACTGGTTTGAAAATAAAAGTAAATATATGTTGAAAATGAAGTAAAATTACTGGTTTGAAAATAAAAGTAAAATATACTGGTTTGAAAATGAAAGTAAAATATACTGGAAAATGTGCATGCATGAGTGAAAAAGGGAAACAGAGATGGAGTCATTTTCGAGACTTATTTGAGATGATTTAAAGGGAAATGATTATCTGTAACACTGAGATGAACTGACAAATGGGACCAGATTTTGGACTTTTTCTTTTCTTTCTTTGTCTTTTTTTGTTTTTTTGTTTTTGTTTTTTGCTTGTTTGTTGTTGTGATGATCGTTACATTTACAAACGAGCTTTAAAATAATTATGTATTGATTCCCAGACTGCTGTTCTTGTAAGGATTGGTCCGTTTTGTATATTATGAGCCTTTTTCAGTTCTTTCCTAATTGAAAATTTTTTTTTTTCAATTCTTTCCATGATCAAAATACCTTTGATTTTAACTAATGTATTGATGTGTAACATTTATTGCACAAAAGAGAGATCTACACTTTTGCACATCTGTCGTTGACAAGTTTCTATCGGTGGTAAAGTATGTGAGTTTTGTTGTTGTGTCTTTTTGTTTTGATAGAAAGGATGGC
This sequence comes from Monoplex corrugatus, assembly GCA_030674185.1. Classification (NCBI taxonomy): domain Eukaryota; kingdom Metazoa; phylum Mollusca; class Gastropoda; order Littorinimorpha; family Ranellidae; genus Monoplex; species Monoplex corrugatus. The sequence continues at coordinate 26,512,775 of JAPXFY010000021.1, forward strand.
AATGGGAGCAGGCTATTGGGTAATACAAGGCATTGGTGGTTTTCAATTGATGCAGTTTATTTGTTATTGTAGACATTGTCCCATTTGTAGTTCACACGATTCAGAATAAAAAATAATATTTACACACAGGTTTGTGCATGCACTTGAGAGTGAGAGTGAAGCGTATGTGCGTGTGTATGTTTGTGTGTGTGTGTGTTTATTTTGTATGTCTGAATGAACATTATGTAAACAATTCTCCCTTTCAGCAGATGTTTGTGATATTCTCATGTTTAACTAAATCAGCACACACACACACACACACACACACACACACACACACACACACACACACACACACACACACAACACACACACACACACACACAGAACTAACAAATATACTGACAGAATAAGCAGATCTCCTAAACATTACCAATTTTGAATTGACATGGAGTGAGTGTGTATGTGTATGATATTTATGAATGTGTCAGCCAGATTTCTTGGCTTTTTATGGATGGGTGTTCACCAGATTTTGTTCTTTCAGTAATGCATCGAACTGGTCTAATTATTTAGACAGGATATAACAAAATGTAAAAATCTTTACATGACAATGTGAGGGTGAAAATCTCTTACTGTTATTGTTTTTGTATTCATAAAATTTTGATTCAGTTTGCCTTCCAAAACAAGTGTGACTGCCCATGTTCAAGCAAACAGGAACTAGAAAAAAACACACACAAAAAGAATTAGAACACGTATTTAATACAACCAGACACGACAGATGCAAATGTATGGCCGACTGGCCTTTGTTAAGTGTAGATGTAAGATCACAAACAAACAAACAAACACCAAATACAAGAATTGGGAGAAAAAGACTGAAACTTCCCTGCTTTCTCTAGGCAGCGAGAATCTAATCAGACTTCATTGAGACAAGTTCAGTGAGTTGCCTTAGGTGATGATGTCATACCTTTGACTCATCTCTGCCTTGTGTCTTTGTTTGGACTCACTTTTGTGCCTTCAAGCAGAATGGGGGAAGGGATGTGTAGTTTTGGTGCCTTTCTCGTTCTAAAGCATGTCTACTGACTTAGAAATCATGTAGTCGTAGGTAATAATTGTCCCTGCTGTCTTAACTTTGAAGATTGTGGCAGGCTCAACGTTAAAATGGGAATAGCTATATTGGCTCCATTAGTTTATCGTGTAGCTATGGTCGAGACAGAATGCGTTATATAATGATGAGGATGGTCTAGCAGAAATAAAAGATGAATGAAACTTCAGCAGGAATGGAGACTCTTTGTTGATGCTGATGAAGTACATGTTTTGGCTCCTTTTCTAGAATACGCACATGCGCTACATATCTCTATAAAGAAAAAAAAAAGAATCTGTTGGAATAAGAAGATTCGTACTACTAACACCATCACTTGTATCATTTGGTATGCCCCACCCAGCTATAACAATTACATGCTGTTTGATAAGAATTAAAAATAAGATTTTGGGATTGTTATTGTCATTTTTGTTCAAAGCCCAGCCGACTGCGTAGAGGCATATCAGGGCTATAACCGTTTCAAGACATACACGATACTTCAACTGGAGAAACAAAACTGAAACGAAAACTAAGAACACATATTTAATACATTTGCGCACATAATCTAAGGCGATGCCCTGGCGTTGACCGCTTTATCTAATTATCACTCAGGGGATTTAAAAAACATACCTGAATACAAATTTAATCCCTTGACTCCCGCACCTTATCCGCCAACTGCACAAACTTAACCCAATGACTCCCTCATCCTATCCACCAGCTTTCTGCAGGAAGCTGGTGGACAGGGTGACGGAGTCAAAGGGTTGAGTTTTTGCTTTGCTAGCATGGTTTGCAATGCAGTATGCTGGTGGGCTGGGTGCGGAAGTCAAAGGGTTAATAGGCTTGATCTGTAAAATGTATAATATTCAGGAAATGCATTAGAATCATTTTCATCTTCTGCCATGTATGATACACCTTCCAGCTCCCATTTGTGTCCATCTGACCAGTACCACCTTCGGTTTATAAACAAGTGTTGTGTGTGTGTGTGTGTGTGTGTGTGTAAATGTTTGTTTTTCACACTGGAGGGGGCGCGCAAGAAAGATGCTATTTCATTCATGTCGTGGAATAGGGGAGACAACTGCTAAACAATATGCCAAAAATGCTTTCTGCTTCCTGGAGGGGTTTGGCGAAGGGGAAAAGCTAACCATGACGAGAAAGAGTGCAAAATAGTGCATGCAGCGCTTGTAGATCCATAGCCCATATATGACACTTGTTTGTTTTGAAATTGCATACCAAACTACCAAGGGCGAGTTATAGTTCTTGAAGTTGTTCTTTTATTTTGTTATTATAAACTTTTTTTTCATAAAAATGGAATATTTTGTTGAAAAGGCTTCAAATATAGTGCAGATACAAAGTATAATATGTTAACTTCATTCAGTCTGCCTTGATTTCAATACTGAAGTAAATAACAATTATTGTATAATGCTTTTTGTCTAAAAAGGACGTGTTTGAAAGTAAATGATCATTATATATGTAGCGTGTTCCGCTAATTATGTAATATCCACTCACCATAACAAATCAGTTATGTAAGTTTTTATTGAACTTCAACCTGGTTGAGGACTGTCATTTTTAAGAAAATTGTTAGTGGGTGACTGGGTCCGACAATGTTTATGGTAGGAAGGTGCATTAGGCCTAGGCTAAGTTGGTTGAGTTCGTCAAGGCTGCGTTCTTTCACCCACACACTTCAACAAACACTTCGAACGCATCATGGCAGACGCAAGTGAAGATCATCTGATGTCAACACAATCATCACTAGAGGTAGAAACATCACGCGTCTTCGTTTTGCAGATGACACTGATGGCTTGACAGGCAGTGAGCTAGAACTCGCTTAGCTTGTTAAAAGACAAGATGAAACACCAACAAAATATGGCATGGAAAGCAGCGCTTAGAATTTAGACCAAGCAAATGGCCAGCCACAACACCATCATCATCAATGCACACGGAAGTTTGCAATCTGAAGTTTTGTTCAAAAGGGTTTCAACGAACTCAGGTAATTCCGCATGCGCTTCATCCAAATCTCCCATCAGTTATCTGGCAGACTCCTTGCGTCTGCACAAAACGCTATGCGCTGGCCAGGTCTTGAAATGTGGAGGGGAGCAGGGCTTATGAAACACTAAACTGACAATATCAGAATCTATTAACGACGTGTTCATTTAAGATGGGCAGCAAATAGCCAGTTCTTATGTTGCAGACTGGGATTTAACTTGATGAGTCCAAAATGGAGCTCCATAGCATCATCATTTTTATGTGAAATCATGACATTCTCTCTCTGGCTAGAGCTCTGTAGTGTACTGTGCTGTGCTGTGCTGTGCTGTGCTGTGTTGTGTGTGTGTTGTGTGTGTTGTGTGTGTGTGTGTGTGTGTGTGTGTGTGTGTGTGTGTGTGTGTGTGTGTGTGTTTTCTTTTTTTTTTTTTCTTCTTTTTTTTTAGTTTTAATTTCTTAAAGATAACGTCTCCGCGCTTGGAATGAATTCCATATGCACTCACGTCACAGGTGCCATGTGATGGAGAAGATCCAGAATGATCACGGCACAAGCCTTAAGCCTGTACATAAACCCATGAGCTTGCCAGGTCCTGAGGTCCTACCTAGATAGTTTTATAACCCTGTGGTCGTAGGGGAGTGAGGTGGCAGAGCCCTCAACTTTTCCCGGGGCCAGCACCACAAGGGCGGCGCCATCTCCTCTCCCTTGCTTCAAATGCATATTCATATTCACATGTTTTTTTAAACCAAGATTTCAGAGAGGTAAGAAGGCTAATTGGTTTTCAAAGGGTGGGACCTGGATATCAACAAGAAGGCCAATTGGTTTTCAAGGGGTGGGACCTGGGAAATCAACCTATCTCTCCAATGATTTTGCACCAAGGCAGCCGGGCAATGCCCTGCTCTTCATGATTTTCAACTGCCATGGGATCTTTAGCGTGCACAGCCAGAAGGCACACAGGGTCTGACACAAAGGATGGCCCATTTGTTGTTCTGTGAACTACGCAATGTAACTGAATTGTCAATTCTGACAATGATAATACTAAGTAACAAAAATATTTTGACGGGTGCGGTGGTCAAGCGGGTAAACGTCACGGACCGGCCTCCAAAAGGTCCTGGGTTCGATCCGCTTAGACAAATATGCCTGGTAGGTAGAAAAAGGGATGGAGATTTTTCCACAGGTGTGTGTGGGGCCTGCCCAAGTGTCTAAACCGACTTCGTGTATGCATACATTATCGGTTGGGCGTGTTAATGCCAGATCTTATAAATCATGGAAATGTCCTGCGGGCTCAATAAATAGAAACATGAAAACTCCCAGGATGCATGCATGCCCACTGAGCACGGAGTATGCTAAACGTGTAGCAACATACCGACTGCACAGTGTGGAAACTTAAAACAAAGCAAAAAACAAAAACAAAAACAACAAAAAACAAACAAACAAACAAACGAACAAAAAACAAGCTTACACGAGTCAGGGAAAAATTGAAACACTTAAACTACTGAATAAAAAAACCTGCTCAAGCTGTTTTATAATATTTTCATACATGAAAATCATAAACATAAAAGAAGCGACTCCTTGACGCGTGCATTCCACGCAACTCTCCGTTCAGGTGTGAAAATAATGCAGACCTAGAATGCATAATTTCATTTTTCGTGGTTACGTCAGACCAACCTTGGAGTTTTTAGTTTGTTCGGAGGGACTTCGTCGTATTCAGACAATTCAATATGCTTTCCACCCAAATCTATCTGAAATTATCTGGTAGACTTCCTGATCTGCTGATAACGCCTTGAAATGGGAAGGGTGTGGGGAGAGAATGTAGAAAGAATCCTGAAACTCTAATCCGACACCATCAGAATGATGGTAATAAGATGGGCAGCAAACTGTCCAGTTTCTTATGTTGTAGGCTGATATTGAATCCACAGTTCTATCAAGACCTTAGATGGTACCTTGTCCATGTCGTTCCAACCTTAACCTATCGTGAGTCCTCAACGGTCCACACGTTCGACGGAAATTTAGCGAAGATCCACCTGTACACCTATAACACTGAGAAGCTCGTGTCCGCACATTTTTGTCACAGACACGCACTCACGCGCACACACACACACACAAACACACACACACCACTACTACGCTACGAACTAGTTTCTTTTTAATTAAACGACATTCAAAGGTCCCACAATTAGCCTAGGCCTAGGCAGTCACATTCTGCTTTGTTCTGGTAGGCCTACCAGTGCATAGTGTGCATACAGTTTGTTTTGATCGCTAAGCAAACATACTACCCAAGACCAGCCTAGGCTAAATTTCATGTTATTTGTTTAGATTTTCATCCACAACCAAGTTGAGGACAAATAAAAATGTTGCATAAGTTTTTCATAGGATTTCTCGCTATGGATGGATCTTTGGCTAGCTATGGGAGCAAGCTTTGATATAACCTAATATGTAAAATTTACTTTTGCTCTATATTTTTTAAATGTATTAATTTATTTAAAATATACTTATTTTAAATGTAATATTCCTAAATTGTTATTATTCACATTAAACTGTAGTTAGTTTATAATTTTACATTTTATACTGAAATAGTTTAACAAAGCTAGCATTTTTCTTGTAAGAAATATATTTAAATACAGTAAAATCAAGAACAACAACTCATTCTGCCAACTTGTCTGAAATTTTTTCTATCAGCCAAATTTTTGTTCGAAAATATCTGTTCAGCATCTTCTGTACGTACGATGTTGCATTGTTTGAATAGAATCGCGTGTCTCACAAGAAATATTCATCAAATACGTTTTAAGGACGCATAAAAGTTATGTCCCTTGCGTTTGAGTCACAATTGCGGGGAAGGGGAGAGATTGTGCGGTGGGTGGGGGTGTTAATAGTTCCGGGTGGGGGAGGGGAAGAAAAGTTGAATTGTATAAAACTTATTTGAAACTGTGAAGAAACTGTCCTTAATTTGGTGTGGAAAGGAAATCATTTTGCAAGAATAACAGGTAGACCTAGGCCCAGGCTATAAAACAACAACAACAACAACAAACCGAATGACAACATATAAGAATGTCCCACGAAAAACTGAAATAAAATAAGTTGAAAAAAAAAAAAAAAAAGGCCAGAGCGTGTTCTCTCCCTTGCTCCAGGTAGTTCATACGATAGGAAATGTGAAAGTTTTTTTTTAAAAGGGATTCATCGAACTCCGATACACCCAACTCGGACAATTCCATACACATTATACCCAATCTGTAGAATCCTGAAGTCTACGCAAAATATGCGCTGGCAAGGTCTTACAATGAAAGGCGGGAGGGTGGGCGTGGGGGACGGGGGGCAGAACAGGATCTATGAAACACTCAGCTGACATCACTGCAATGACTAGAGAATTAAGGTGGGCAGCAAATAGGCCAGATTTTATTTTGATGACTGGAATTGAACTCGAAATATCAGATCTTGAGTCCACAGGTATATTTAATTTCTCGTCATTCTCTTCATTCTCTCTCTCTCTCTCTCTCTCTCTCTCTCTCTCTCTCTCTCTCTCTCCACTCTCTCTCACTCTCGCTCGCCTGCTCTCTCGCTCTCTCTCTCTCTCTCCGTCTGTCTGTCTGTCTCTCTCTCTCTCTCCCTCTCTCTCTCTCTCTCTCTCTCTCTCTCTCTCTCCCTCTCTTCCCTCCCCACCCTAACCATTGGTGTTCCAGTTTTGCGATATTTGATGCCGTGCTATTACAGCGCGCACGACACACACACACACACACACACACACACACACACACACGCACGCACGCACGCACGCACGCACACACACACACACACACACACACACACACACACACACACACACTGTCTGAGTAAATTCGTAGGCCCTACATGAGCGAGATTTGAATGTAAACCAAAAACCGTTATTCTGCTTGTTCTATTACTCTCGAAAATAAGCATCAGTTTTGTTCATGTTCTTCTCATCCTTAGGTAAAAAGGCCCCACTGTCTATAACGGCACGACACCATCTCAGTTCTTATTGGTACACACTTCTCTCTTTCTGACAGGCTGATTGTACCTTAGCTCAGCATCGTGTGAGTGTGTGTGTGTGTGTGTGTGTGTGTGTGTGTGTGTGTGTGTGTGTGTGTGTGTGTGTGTACCTGTCTGTCTGTCTGTGCGTATGTGTGTATGTGTGCGTGCGTGTGTGTCTGTCTGTCCGTGTGTGTCTATGTGTGAGTGTGTCTGTGCATGTGTATGTGTGTGTTTGCATATGTGTGTATGGGTGTGTGTTGCGTGTGTTTGTATGTGTGTGCGTGCGTGTGTGCGTGTGTGCGTGCGTGCGTGTGTGTGTGTGTGTGTGTGTGTGTGTGTGTGTGTGTGTGTGTGTGTGTGTGTGTATTCGTGTATGTAGGTGAGATAGACGATGACAATTTGGTCATACACCAAACATTTAACAGGTTGAGTATACTCTACTTCAGCTTGATGCGCTCGCGCTTGTGTATGTATAAATGTGTGTGTGTGTGTGTGTGTGTGTGTGTGTGTGTGTGTGTGTGGGGTGTGTGTGTGTGTTGTGTGTGTGTGTGTGTGTGTGCGTGTGTATGTGTGTGTGTGTGTGTGTGTGTGTGTGCGCGCGCGTGCGTGTGTATGTGTGCTTGTGGTTGTGTGTGTGCATGTGTGTGTGTGTGTGTTTGCATGAGTGTGTTTGTGTGTGCACTCGCGAGTGTGTGATAGAGAGAGGATGAAACCTTGGATCAAAGAGTCACCCCTTACAGGCTGTGCACTCTAGCTCATCATCCTGTATGTACGTAGATGTGTGCACACGCACAGTCTTTGTCTGTGTGGTAAAATCTTGTCTTCATTTATATGATTTAGCTCTTCTTTATACCTTGTTATTATGGTTCTTAACACTTACGTTACTATTCCTGATATCCATTTTCATTTCATGGTTGTTCAACGTTATTACATGATTTGAAATTTGATATTCTATTTCTGGTAAAGTGCAACACGTTTGCTTTTGACATGGATTGTTTGTGCTATATAAATGATGTTGTTGCTGTTGTTATTTTAGTAATGTGAGGGAGAAGAGTGGCAGAATGGTTCAGACGTTCGCCTTCCAATAACTAAACTCGAGATTCCAGGGTTCGCCCCCGTAGAGGCCTCGACTTTTCTTCTCAGTTTGACCGGAAAATCGAACTGAACGTCTATCCTTCGGAAGGGAACGGAAAACGAGTTGGACCCGTGTGCCTTCCGGCTGCGCATGCTAAAGATCCCACGGCAGTTGAAAATCGTGGAGATCAGGGCATTGAATGGCTGCCTTGGTTAAAAAACAACAAAACCAAACCAAACCTGGAGAGATAGGCTGATTTTCCAGGTCCCACCCCTCGAGGACCAATTGGCCTTCTTGCCTTTGAAGTCTTGTTTAAAAAGAAATGAATATGAATATGAATTTGAATCGAGGGAGATGAGATGGGCGCCGCCCTCATGGTGCTGGCCCTGGGAAAGTTGAGGTCTCTGCCACCTCACTCCCGTTCGACCTCAGGGCTATGGAACTATCTAGGTAAGACCTCAGTACCTGGTCAGCTCATGGGTTTATGTACGGGCTTAAGGCTTGTGCCGTGATCATTCTGGATCTTCTCCATCACATGGCACCTGAATCACTGAAATTAGTATTGTTACGCTCTTGAAGTCAAGATGGGTGTGCGGAAAGGGCCCACATGTAGTCGTTGACTATTTTGTTCGCTACTTGGGGTAGCTGTCTTGTCAGTTTCAGCTGAGGGGAGTTCAGAGACCGATGAACAGTTGTTCTTATGGTCAAGATGTTTGTGATTTCCACCTTCTCTGGCAGGGCCCATGTGTCGTTGACTATTCTGGTTCATTCTATAAGGATATGGTAGAGGAGACGGCAGGAATCTGGAATTGGCTGTTTTGGTTGGCAGTCGTCATCATGTAATGGTGGAGTGACGACAAGAATTTTCAACATAAGTAATTTTTGTTAACCAATCAGTCTTTGAGCAGCTTTTGACTGATTGGTAGAAACGCAGGTCCGCAGGCAATCGATGTTGCAATCGAGATTTGCTGTTGATATCCTTGCACTAAAGTCCCCACATTAGGCCTACCGACTTGTTAGCCTATGTCTTTAACATAAATTTAGCTGATCTAGGCTAGGCTAGTTATAACTTTGAGCAAACCTCAAACCAAGTCGAGGAAGTTTAAAAACTGTGTATTTAATCAATGTATTTTTGTTTACGAAGCTGTTGTTGGCCAGTGAGTTATTGAAACTTTTCATCTAATTTTTAGATATCCTGGAGATATATAAAATAAGTATTGATTGCTTGTTTGTTTAACAAATTTACGTATAATTCAATTATATTGCTCTTAATATCTTTATTGTATACAACTTAATATAGTTTCATGTCTTACAAGTAACTTTTAGACTGAAAATATGTTTGTCATAAAATAATAAGTAAAAAAATAATCAGGATCAAGAACAATGACTCCAATATTCAATACTCATTTAGTTAATCTGAAACTATTTATAAAGTACTAATTTGTTGGTTTTATGAAGCCATCTTTTCCTTGTTACTTGTAGTCTGTTATCTGTTCAGTCGGTCTTGTTCTGTTAAGAAAGGAAAGATGTAGGAAGAAAACCTTAGAAAAAATATTGTGGAACAGATAATCTCCCTTGCAATGAGATCTACATTTCTACGCTTCCAAAGTTGTGAGTGTGTGTATGTGTGTGTGTGTGTGTGTGTGTGTGTGTGTGTGTGTGTGTGTGTGTGTGTGTGTGTGTGTGAGAGAGAGAGAGAGAAAGAGAGAGAGAGAGAGAGACAGACAGACAGACAGAGACAGAGAGAATAGTTAGGATTTTTTTTGCATATGCATGTATATCGAAAGGCGCCATCTCAAATTTAAAATGAAATTGTAACATGCCCAGAAAAAGAATAATTTTCTTCGTTCTGGATCTCCGTATAACATTTTTGGATGGAGCCCAGTAGTCTGTAGGTGACGTAAAGAATGCCTATTAGACTATTACGTTCATGAATCATGGCGGCTGCTTTCATTTCAAAGCAGAGTGATGTTGCTCTGAGGATATATTGCACCGTTTGAAATGGTGTAAGATCTCGAACTTTTTCAGAAAAGTTTGCATTTAAGCAACAGTACTCCCCGAAAAAGATTTTTTGTTGAAAATGTGCTCACATAATTATGACACGTATTCTCGTAATGCCAAACGAGGTCGCAAAATCGGGAATTCCCATTACCTGAGCTCGAACTGTCTCGTCTTGTTCAAATAAAAAAAGGCGGGGAGACAAATCTGATGACTTCATCATACAAAGCTGACATAATACCAGCACACAACACACGATCTCCGAGCTATATGGAAAGAAAATGTGCAGTGTGTTGCATCTGGCGACAGCTTGTGTTGCGTGAATGCTGGGCAGCTTCAGATGGTAAGTAGGACACAATTTTAGTCTATATGTTATGTACGTATGTGGTCTAAAATTAAATTATTTGTCAGTTTAAGCGGCTGGTGTAGTGCAATTTTTGAATCTGACTGACGTAGATAACAGCAGGACACACTGATAAAACAGTCGCAGTGCTCTGATTTTTCAAAAAATCAAAATCACAGTTGATCATATCAGCGACGATTTTAGGATACACCTAAAACTGTAAGGAACTGCCACCAAAACGATCAGTCAGAATGAATAGGTAAGGACTTGCGATTCAAGTAGGCCTACTTGTACTTTTGTAGGCATGTATGAATTAATACGAAAGGTCAGGTAGGCCCTATAACTAGACTAGTGTAAGGTTTTACGCACGACACATTTCCAATGCGACAATATCAGGTAGGCAAACTTAACTACTGTGTAGTTTGCTTATTCGCCAAGAATGTAATGCATGGGACAGGAGGTCATGTTTATATATTTGTTCTTAACCCTTTGACTCCCGCATCCCGTCCATCAGCATCCTGCATTGTCAACCATGCTAGCATAACAAAAACTTAACCCTTTGACTCCCTCACGATCACTCCATCCACCAGCTTCCTGCAGGAAACTAGTGGATAGAGTGAGGGAATCAAAGGGTAAATATTTTGCAGTTAGTGGATAGGGTGCGGGAGTCAAAGGGTTAAGAGAGCTTTGATTTGGCTTACATTGAATCAGCAACATCTTGTTGTGGATTTACAACATAACAGATCATTTTTCTCTCTATTTCCGTTTGTCTCTCTGTTTTCTAATACCATCTCTGTCTGTCTGTCTCACTCTCACTCTTTCTCTGTCTCTGTCTCTCTTTCTCTGTCTGTCTCTCTTTCGCGCTCTCTCCCTCTCTCTCTCTCTCTCTCCCTTCCACCCCCACCTTTCTTTATATTTTAACCTCTGTTCAGTTCCTTCTTCCTGTCTGTCTGTCCCTTTGTCTGTCTGTCTCTCCCTCTCCCCATTTCCCTCTAGCTCTGTCTGTCTCTGTGTCTATGGATGTCTCTCTCTCTTTCATCTCCACCTCTGTCCGTGTAGTCTTGCTAATGTCATCAGAGAATGAAAACAAATTTAAAAACCAGTTCGCTGTTCACGCATGTTTGCATAAAGCAGTTAAAATCTGTAGGGTTATTGCGACACCTGAACAGTTGATCGGTTTTCATGTTCCTTGTAGCACCCTCCTTTCCACCTCCCTGTTCACCAACACTTTCCCAGCTTCCTTGGGTCAAAGTCATGTTTTTGAGATATGAATGCAGGGATGCGGTTATCAAAATAATGTGTTTCTTCTTGCGCTTCTTGTCTCTGTATCTGTCTTCATGTGCTTCTTGACTGTCTTCGCTGACCACCCCAATCGTCTCTCTTTATATATGTATATATATAATTATATAGAGAGATATATATAGATATATACATATACATATATATATATATATATGTATATGTATATCACTTTTGTGTTTTATGCTGATTGTTTTATATGTGTAGCAACAAGGGACTACCGGCGATATTGGTCCAGTGGAATATAGTGTTAATATCCTTGAGTAATAATAGTATTTTGAACTTTGAATTCTCTCTGTCTCTGTCTGTCTCTCTCTCTTACTCTATCTCTCTCGCGCGGGAGCGTGCTCTCTCTCTCCCACCCTCTGTCTCTGTCTGTCTGTCTGTCTGGACCCTGTTTTTTTTATGTGTCTTTCTTCGTGAATTACACACTCACACTAGTCACAGGCCGGACGGAGACGATACATGCATACGCACGCACGCAGACGCACACTCAGTACACATTCTCACACACACACACACGCACACACACACGCACGCACACACATACACACACGCACACACACACACAAAGACACACACACACACACAAAGACACACACACACACAAAGACACACACACACTCACACAAAGACACCGCACACTCACACACACACACACTCACACACACAAACACACACACACACACACACACACACACACACACACACACACACACACACACACACACACACACACACACACAATTAAATCGATCTGAAATAAGCATAAGCGATGTATGTGCTTTTTTTTTGTTTTTGTTTTTTGTAATGTACATCCAGCATCACCCGAATAGAGTCTACACTACAGCTAACTCGTGCATGAATCAACATCAGTATTTCAACGATGCAAACATTAGGTATCAGTAAAACTAGCAGCTCCAGAAAAATACATTTCAAATTTTTGTACTAAGTAGTTTAATCACTATAAGAAGAGATTATCGATTTATTCAACTGTTTGATAATAGAAGAGATATATATATCTTCTGAAATATTGTAAAACTGAGACAGTCTCACATGATTTCCGGTAGGGTTTTCCATTGAGTAGCTTCTGAAAAAATGGCTCCCGAGAAAGAGAAAGAGAGACAGACAGACAGATAGGCTGGCAGGCAGAGAGAGAGAGAGGCTGACAGGCAGGCAGCCAGGCAGCGAGAGACAGACAGACAGACAGGCTGACAGGCAGGCAGTGAGAGAGACAGACAGATAGGCAGACAGGCTGGCAGGGAGGCAGGCAGAGAGAGAGACAGAAATACAGACAGACAGGCTGACAGGCAGGCAGCGAGAGAGAGACAGACAGACATACAGACAGGCCTACAGGCAGGCTGACAGGGAGGCAGGCGGAGAGAGACAGACAGGCTGACAGGCAGAGAGAGGAGAGAGAGAGAGAGAGTTTATAACAAGTTTCGTAGGAGTTTGACTGCAGGGGAAAATGGTGACGGAGGGATGGGTGGAGACAGACAAGACAAGACATACAGGTAGACAGAGACAGACGGTCAACATATTATTCACCCAATATCAGGTCTCAGAGGAATGTCAGCACATGGTCAAAGCTGTTTAAGTCTGGATGGAACAGACGTTAGGACGCCAAACAGTCGATGCGACCGGTGTCGTGATGTGACGTGTTGATGTGAAGACAAACAACTGGACGTGACTTTTTCCTGCGTTCGGTTCAAGGTCGTCTTGGGTTCATTCTCAGCCTGCAACATACAAGGTGTCTGTGCGTCATGATCTCGTGCTCAACGGATTATCAAGGAAGTTTTGCTGCTGCTTTTTTTCCCCCTTAAATTTTGTGTATTTTTTCGTTGTTATCTTTTTTGTACACTTGACAAAGACCAGTTGGCCGAAAAATTTTTTCGCCTATCTTGTTTTGTGTTTTAACTCTTTGACTCCCGCACCCTGTCCACCAACATTCTTCATTGTCAAGCATGTTGGCAAAGCAAAAACGTAACCCTTTGACTTCCTTACCCTATCCACCAGCTTCCTCCTTCAGGAAGCTGGTGGATAGGGTGAAGGAGTCAAAGGGTTAAGTTTTTGCAGTTGTGGATAGAGTACGGGAGTCAGATTGCATTGTCGCGTGTTTCTGGTTCCTGTTTGGTTGAACGCTGGCATTTACTTTGATTTCGATTTTTATATTTGTCTGTGTGTCTGTGACAAACAAAATGTGTCAACAAGATTTTTTCAGATGCCTGAGGAAAAGAGTGGCAGAATGGTTCAGACGTTTGCCTGCCAGCAAGTAAACTCGAAGTTCCAGAGTTCGTTTACCGTTGAGGCCTCGAATTTTCTCCTCAATTTGACCAGAAAATTAAACTGAACGTCTAGTCCCTCGGAAGGGGACGAAAAACGAGTCGGACCCGGGTCCTTTTGGCCTGCGCACGCTAAAGATCCCTCGGCACTTGAAAATCGTGAAGAGCAGGGCTTTTGCTTGGCTGCCCTGGTAGAAAACATTGGAAAGAAAGGTTGATTTTCCAGGTCCCCCCACCCCTTCCTTGAAGGCCAGTTAGCCCTTCTTGCTTTTCTAAAGTCTTGGTTTTAAAAATCTGTGGCGCTGCACTGCGGCGACGCGCTCTCAAAGGTAAGAGCAGCCCGAGTTTTACATGGTAAATCACTGTAACAAAAGAAAGGAACATGAATATGAATACGGATATAAATAAATATGAATAGATCTTTACTAAATTTGGGTCAATGGTGTGCACCACTGAAGAATTACGAATGCATTATATTTGGGAGTCACAGCGCCAAGGTCAAGATCACACGAGCCAAGAAAGTGCCTAAAATCAACATTTGGGGGTTGTGTGTGTGTGTGTGTGTGTGTGTTCTCTCTCTCTCTCTCTCTCTCTCTCTCTCTCTCTCTCTCTCTCTCTCTCTGTTTATGTTGTTATGTGTGTGTTTGTGTGGTGTGTGTGTGTGTTGTGTGTGTGGTGTGTGTGTGTGTGTGTGTGTGTGTGTGTGTAAACATGCCTAAAATCAACATTTTGGAGGGTGTGTGAGTGTGTGTGTAAACAAGCAGCGCTTTCTCAGGAGCTTCTGACAATATTCACGTTTCTGTTTTCACCACTATGTTGTGACAGTGTGCAGTGTCCTCGTTTCATGTCAGGTTTTACTTCTTCTGAAACTTATTCATTATGACCTAGAGAAGTACAAAATCTTCAACTTATTCATTATGACCTTGAGAAGTGCAAAAGCTTTAACTTATTCATTATGACCTTGAGAAGTGCAAAATCTTTAACTTATTCATTATGATCTTGAGAAGTGCAAAATCTTTAACATTACATCATTTATGACATCTAGAGAAGTACAAAATCTTTAACTTCTTCACTTTGACATTGAGAAGTATAAAATCTCTCTTATTCATTGATTTTGTTTGTTTGTTTGGTGATAACTTCTGTACAAAAAGGGAGATTTGCTAGAATAGCTTGACTGTCTTGATGTGTACGTCTTTGTGCATGTGCGCGTATGTGTGTGGGGTGTGCGCGCGTGTGTAGGCTATGTATGTGAACCTGTCAGATTGGATAATTTTACGAAAATTTGCCAGAGGCAACCTTTCCGGGCTGTTGCCATAAGTTTTTATAACGTGGGCTAAGAACAATAATATGCTGAATAGAAGACCCAAGTTTGTCGTCTCATACAAAAGTCTAGCATTCGAACGACCACTCAAGGTTCCCCCTTGGGGATGCCGGGGGCTCTTTCAGTATAAATAGTATTCCTACCTGGAAATTCTCTGCCAGAATTTCCTCATTTCTGTCACTAACTTGTGCCTGTGCTTTCTGTCATTACTTCCTATCATTTTCTGTCTTGCTGGTTCGATAAGGCCTTATGTACTTTTCTCTTAGGATTGATAATTGGGTACATGTAATAAGTGTATTTTTAGCTCTACGGAAATAAGATATGTGGAAGCAATATAAGTTAATCTAGGCTTGTCCTTAGGTATGTTTTAGTGTCCTTAGTTATGTTTGCGTTTGTATTCAGGTATGTTTTTTAAAATCACCTGTGCGATAAATTGGATAGAGTTTTCAACGCCAGGGGCATCTCTTTAGATTATGTGTGCGAATGCATTGATATGTGTACTTAATTTTCTTTTTCTCGCCCCCACCCCTCCCCTCTTGTTGAAGTATTGCATATGTTTTGAAACGGTAATAGCCCTCATCGGGCTCTACGCAGTCGGCTGAGCTTTAAACAAAAATACATTACAATAGACCACTCAAGGCGTAGCACAGAAGAGGGGGGAAGGGTGGAGGAGAGAGTAACTCTCTGTCAAACTTTTGGGAATCCCAAGTGAAGGATTTAGTGTCGTGACCACTGAGCCACCGCTGAACCTGACGACGACGAAACAATGGACGGGGTTCGGTGCCACGGACGTGAGAACAAACAGCTAAACGTGAGCTTTGAGGTGGTCGAGGTTCGAATCTGCTGCTCTGGCCAACAGTCACACGTGATAGGGATTTCATCCTTCTTCCTCTGGCCACTTCACGTTTGTTTTTAACAATGCTATGACGAGGGCGATAACCCAGGGGTGCAAAGACTTCAGACTTCCAATCGGAAGGCTTTGGAGGGGGGAGGGTGTGTGTGGGGGTGGGTGGGGGCGTTCATCATCATCATCATCATGTGTACCTGCCGCATGGCGTTGGCGCTCCTGGCCCTCCATATGTATCTATCCCTTGTCGCCGCAAGCACATCTCCCACCCTCTCTGTCCTCAGCCACCCTGCAAGTCCGTCCAACATTTCTTCCCTGGGTCTACCTGGCCTGGTGCTGTCTTTCCCTCCAGCTTTCCTGTTGAGACCAGATGTTCTAATTCCCATTTCCTCATAAAATGGGTGGGTTGGAGGGTCGATTTTTGCCTGGGTACCTTCCGCCTTGTGGATAACAGGTGGAACATTTTCCGATCTTCCAGGTCAACATGTGTGTAGACCTGTTAGTGCCTGAACCCCTCCCCCCCCTCTCTCTCTCTCTCTCTTGGTGTGTGTACACACGCAGAACATCAAGTACATGTATGCACGTTAAAGATCTCGTATGTCTGGTGGCTTATGGAAACACCCAGCAACACGCCCACCGATGGCGGAGTGTGTAGACTGTGCAGCAACATACCGCCTGCACAGTGTGGGTGAACAACAAATACGCATCCGAGAAAAATTAAAATGATTCATTAGAGAGAGAAGAGGAGAGAGAGAGAGACAGACAGATAGACAGAGAGGGAAAGAGA
>JAPXFY010000021.1:26529848-26539848 GCA_030674185.1 Monoplex corrugatus
GTTCCGGGACTTTATCAGCGCTTAGAATTTTGCGCGGGCTCAAGGAATCTGCCAGTAAAACTCCAACCACACACACACACACACACACACACACACAACACACACACACACACACACACACACACACACACACACACACACACACACACACACACACACACACACACAGAGTCTCTCTCTCTTTCTCTCTGTGTCTCTTTCCCTCTCCCTCCCTCTCTCTTTCTCTCTCTGTATCTCTTTCCCTTTCCCTCCCTCTCTCTCTCTCTTCCTCTCTCTCTTTCTCACTCTCTCTCTCTCTCTCTCTCTCTCTCTCTCATATTGTCTCTCTATAAATTCTACTAAACTACGTGAAACTAGTAGTGAAATGAACTATGTTGAATGCTTCATTGTATAACGGAGAGAAGTCAAGAACTGACCATATAGGGTAAGTCAAATGGCTTATATGGTAAGTTCTTTACTTCTCTCTATTTCTCTACGGAATACAACATAATACAATCCACTAAACAAACGCGTACGCGTTACCGGACAAATAAACACATACACGCATCCAAGCAAATAATCAAACACAATCACGCTTCCAAACAAGCAAACAAATACCTTCACGCCTCCAAACCAGCAAATAAATCCGTTTATAGCTTCCATGCCAGCCGATAAAGGCATGCATTTACACTTCCAAGCAAACATAAACAAACCCCACCAAAGAAGCCGAATCAAAGTAGTTTGCAAGCTCGACACAAAGAAGAAAAGAAATTGAAACAGAAAAGAAAAACAGCAACAGAAGCAATGTTCGTTTGCTTTTATTTTTCTTCCATTTACTCATTATTCTATCTATCTATCTATCTATCTGTATCTTATCTATCTATCTACTACGCTATCTAGCTACTAGCTATCTATCTGTCTATCTATCTATATGTCTATCTACCTATCTATTTTTCTACCGATCTGTTTATCTATCTGTCTGTCTATTTATCTATCTGTCTATCTATCTGTCTGTCTATTTATCTACACTGTATCTATCCATCTACCTACCTACCTATCTATCTGTCTGTCATCTATCTATCTGTCTATCTACCTACCTACCTACCTATCTATCTATCTATCTATCTATCTGTCATCTATCTATTTTTATACCTACCTACCTATCTGTATCTATCTGTTCTACTATCTATCCTATCTATCTATCTGTCTATCTTCTATCTATCTATCTATCTTCTTTCTGTCTTTGTCTGTCGTCTGTCTGTCTGTCTGTCTCTTTACTATCTATTTTGTCTATTTATTTTCGCTTGTTTCTCAATCTACCTTACAAAAAGAGAGGTAGGGATGGGATTGTTTCACATCGACCGCAGGTGTGTGTGTGTGTGTGTGTGTCTGTGTGTGTGCGCACGTGCGTGTGTGTCTGTGTCTGTGACAGAAGCGCGCAAACGAGACTTTCTCAGCTCTTTACTGCTGGAGTTATATACTAAAGTTTGGTCATAGCTGTGGATTTTTTTTAGAGGAATCGCTTGGAAAGTAAAGTAATCTTTTTTTTTTATATAAAAAAAAGAGATCGTTGTAATAGCTTGACCATCTTATTGTTTCCTTTTTGCTCGCTGGTGGTTTTAGCGCTTGTCGTTTGTTTGTGTTGGCTGACTATTTTTGTTTCCTTATTCCCCCGCCAAACAAAACAAAAATAACTGTCACGTTGAGAGGTAATTTTTTTTTTAATCAACAAAAGGAGATTGTTATGAAGACTTGACCATCTTATTGTTTCCTTTTTGCTCGCTGGTGGTTTTAGTGCTTGTTGTTTGTTTGTGTTGGTTGACTGCTTTTTGTTTCCTTATACCCCCGCCAAACAAAACAACAACAACAACAACAACAGCTGTCACGTTGAGAAGTTATGTGCCTTGCTTATAACTGATGTCTTACATACTTAGGACCACCATCAACGTCACTGACCGGATATGACCAAGCTGTGTGTGTGGTCCTGCCTACAGCTTTGCTGATGTCTGACTGAGTTCGTACGAACTATTATAGGTGACTTATGACTTCAGAAGGTTATAGGTCAACGTACGTTTTGAGGGCAATTTTTTTTAAAAGAGAAATATGCAAGAAGTCAGTGTAGATCAGTGTAGTTTTATCATTATATTGTTAGATAGATGTAATCTGTTTTTGTGTCACTGTCTGTCTGTCGGTCTGTCTATCTGTCTCAGTCTGTCTGTCTCTGTCTCTTTGTCTCCATCTCTCTGTCTGTCTCTGTCTTCTCTCTCTCTCTCTGTCTACCTGTCTCTCTGTCTGTCTATCTGTCTCTCTCTCTCTCGCTCACACACACACACACACACACACACACACACACCACGCACGCACGCACGCACGCACGCACGCACGCACGCACACACACACACACACACACACACACACCGGTTTGTGGCAGTGTTTTCAGTAGTAAAATTGAAAATTTTTAATTTGTTGATAGGTTTGGCTTTTCTCTTTATCTTAATTTCTCTCTATCTATGTCTCTGTCTGTCTGTCTCTGTCTCTGTCTCTCTCTCTGTGTTTTTCTCTCTTTTTTCTTCTCTTTTACACACACACACACACACACACACACACACACACACACACACACACATCACACACACACACACTCACACACACACACACACACACACACACACACACACACACACACACACGCACGCACACACACACAACACACTACACACACACATACACACATCCCGTCTAATATCACTCATAGTGAACAGACGTAAATTAAAGAACGAACGAACACATACACACTGATACCAGCAACAACACAAACTGAGTCATTGTGACTGTAGAAACACATGAACACGGAATAATAAGAACGCTTACCCGGTTAACGAAACAAGACAAGCGCAAATTGTCATCCAACTGGTATTTGTCAAGCGAAAACAAACAATAATTGAAAAACAAGACTTAGGACAAAAAACAACAATTTGACGACATATCAGCAACAAAAACGACGGCAACAGCAACAAATATCCTTGACGCGGTAAAAAAAATTAATGTATGAATGGTTTGTGTTTCCATCATGGGTCCTGTATGGCATAACACGAACACTCGAGCAATAACCCCCCCCCTCCCCCACTCTCTCTCTCTCTCTCTCTCTCTCTCTCTCTCTCTCTCTCTCTCTCTCCCCGGTATTTTGTTGCTTTTATTTTGTATGTGCGTGTATTTTTGGTTCTCTTTTATTTTGGAGGGTTTTTGTTTGTTTTTGTTTTGTTTGTTGTTTGGGGATCTTTTCGGGGTGAGGGAGTTCGTTTTGGAATTTGTGCACCAGCGTGATGACAGCTGATTGTTACAGAGACTACTGCTGGAATTACCGGGCCGTGTTATGCATGTGGTGCGTATGTTCGAATCGTATGGATGGATGGATGGACGGAAGTTGTGTGTGTGTGTATGTGTGCGTTTGTTCGTTTCGTTCTTTGATTTAACGTCTTTTCACTATGAGATCGTGCATGCACATTTCTCCCTAAGCCTCTGACATTAAAGAAAGATCCAGATTATCTCATTTCAAAAAGAAAAAAATAGTTAATCGAAAAGGATTATCGTTTCTATCTCTTATTGTTACGAAATTGAAATGTTTATAGTGTGGGTGCTGCTGATTCGCCTAGCCTTCTCGTCTGTAGTTTGTGTGTGTGTGTGTGTGTGTGTGCGTTGTGTGTGTGTGTGTGCGCGCGCGTTTGTGTGTGTTTGTGGTGTGTGTGTGTGTGTGTGTGTGTGTGTGTGTTCCTGTCTGTCTTTGAACAATATGTGTCCACAAGATCTCTTGACTTCCTTTAAGATGTCTACTGCTGAACGGTATTTCTACAAGCCGTTGGTTGAAACCACGTACACAGTGAATGCACGTACTGTATGTAGTCTTTGATTATTTCCTTTCATTCAT
The DNA here is from genome assembly GCA_030674185.1 of Monoplex corrugatus. Classification (NCBI taxonomy): domain Eukaryota; kingdom Metazoa; phylum Mollusca; class Gastropoda; order Littorinimorpha; family Ranellidae; genus Monoplex; species Monoplex corrugatus. Next base: position 26,533,753 of record JAPXFY010000021.1, read on the forward strand.
TCTATGCTCGAATTTGTTGAACAAATAATATATAACTAATATGTTACTGGTCGTGTGCGCTAACATGATAGAAAATCCATGAAATGCATGTTTTTTTTTAAGTATGCGTGTTTGCCTGCTTTCCCCCTAAAACTCTCACCTGTTCATTGAAACGTAGTGTAAAATCGTTTATCTTTTGATTAAAGTGAGTTTTTTCCGGAAACAAGGAGCCATCAATTTGCATAATACAAGTGAGATAGTTCATTTGCACAGCTGCTAAATTTTGCATATGATTTTGGTCACAAGTACGAAATTCACATAGTTTTATTCTTGTGCGGTTTTATTAACACTCATGCCTGAATCAGAAAAGTTGAGAGGTAGAAATTAATCGAATTATACTGAGATCGTGCATGTACGTTTCTCCCTAAGCCTCTGACATTAAAGAAAGATCCAGATTATCTCATTTCAAAAAGAAAAAAAAAGTTAATCGAAAAGGATTATCGTTTCTATCTCTTATTGTTACGAAGTTGAAATGTTTATAGTGTGGGTGCTGCTGATTCGCCTAGCCTTCTCGTCTGTAGTTTGACCACAAAAAAACTAGGCGAGGCATCTCCGAATTTCGTTGTTTAAGCTAGAAACACAGTAAATTCAAATATGCCAAAAACGATGTTTTAATATAGATTTTTTTAGCAGCCGTAAACCTCTAACAGCGTATTCTTGCCAGAAGATGAAACTCGCACTTTTCCTTGGTATATTTCCTTGATGGAAACAACACATGTAAACAGCAATAGATCGAATTGATCTTGATAATGGTAATGGATAAATTCTCTTCGGGCGTAAGTAAAACAGTGCTGTATATTGATGTCAGAATGATAAGGTCACGCTTATTCCAGGACTTTTCAAGGAACCTTCCTGGCTCTTGTAATGGACTGTAGGTTTTTTTTAAATTAAAAAAAAAAAATTTTTTTTAGGATCATTGCACTCAGGGAGGTTACCTTTGTGCTTGCCTTTTGTTGTTGTTTTTGTTGTTGTTGTTGTCCCATTTTCTACGCCACTTCAATGGCCACAGAAGCTAGAACAGTTTTTACAATGCGATGATGATGATGTCGATGAGGATGATAATCATGATGCTATGGAGTTCCATCTAGGATTGAGACTGCGTGACAGGGCTGCACTCTACGCTTACTATCATAATATATCCTGGCGTCAATCAGGCCCGAGAGATACAGACACCTGCGATGTTGGTCAGAAGATTTGAGCAGCACCCTCAATGACGCATCCGTGAAGTGGATGAGACTCGACTGTGTGGTCCCAGTCTTCCCAACGAGCCCATAGCACGCCCAACTCTGGGTAGGAGCGGGTTAGAGCCGAAAAATTCCACAATGATTTTTGAAGGTACTGATGGAGATTCGAACCCACAACCTCCCAGTCAGTAGTCCGTTGCGTTAACCACTACACCACGGAGGCTGGTGGACTGTAGTTCTGATGTCTTGATTTTAATCCAAGCCTGCAACATAGAAACTGGCTTGTTCACTACCCATCAGTTTTTGTCAGCTTAGTGTTTCATAGGTCCTGTTCTCTCTCCCCACCCCACCCCACGTCCCCATTTCAAGATTTTGCTAGCGCGTAGATTTTTTTTTTTTTTTTTGTGCAGGCTCAATGAGTCTGTTAGATAATTACGAGAACATATGTCTGGAACGCACACGGAATTGTCCGAGTGTATACGGAATTGTCCGAGTGATACGGAATTGTCCGAGAGCATGCGGCATTGTCCGAGTGCATGCGGAATTGTCCGAGTGCATGCGAAATTGTTCGAATGCGTACGGGGAATTGACCGAGGATACGGAATTGTCCGAGAGCATGCGGAATTGTCCGAGTGCATGCGGAATTGTCCGAGTGCATACGGAATTATCCGAGTGCCATAATCCCTCTTCAACAACTCTGAGCTCCAAACGGTACGACTTCAAAGTATTTCCCAGTGAGAATTTTTAATTTTTCAATACATGTAGTATTCTCTTATCAACTGTGAGGGAGATATACCATCATGTACTCACTCACCTTTTTCGTGTATCGATGGATCCGCACCACAGATATACACACATGCACACGTTCATGTGGTCGACATATCCATGTATACCTGTGGTCGAGACTATACACAGGGTCAGATAGTGGACATTAACCCTTTGACTCCCGCAGTCTGTTCACCAATATCCTGCATTGCTAACCATGCTAGCGAAGCAACCAGTCGCCGTGGTGTAGTGGTTAACGCAGCGGACTACCGACTAGTAGGTTGTGGGTTCGGGAATTCCTGTCAGTCCCTTCAAAATATATCATTGTGGGATTTTTCGGCTCTAACCGGCTCCTACCCAGAGTTGGGCGTGCTATGGGCTCATTGGGAAGATGGGACCACACAGTTGAATCTCACCTACTTCATGGATGCGTCATTGAGGGTGTTGCTCAAATTCTCTGAGCAGCACCGCAGGTGTCTGTATTTCTCGGGCCTGGTTGACGCCAGGATATATTATGATAGTAAGCGTAGAGTACAATCCTATCACGCAGTCTCAATCCTAGATGGAACTCCATAACATCATGATTATCATCCTCATCGACATCATCATCAAGGCATTTGTAAAAAAAATATTACAAAAAAAACTAGTGCGAGCTTCTGCGGCCATTAAGAATAGTGGCAGAAAATGGGAAGTAAAAAAGAAGAAAAAAAAGGTGAGCACAAAGGTAACCTCCCTGAGTGCGATGACCCTAACACACACACACACACACACACACACCACACACACACACACACACCACACACACACACACAACACACACACACAACACACACACACACACACACGCACGCACAACAACAAACAAACAACAAAACATGCTAACAAAGCAAAAACAAAAACTAAACCCTTTGACTCCCTCACCCTATACACTATAGGGTGAGGGAGTCAAAGGTTAAGTTTTTGCAGTTGGTGGATAGGGTGCGGGAGTCGAAGGGTTAAATTAAACTGATGTGATGTGGCATAGCGTGCCAGTCATTATTCTGTTTCACGCTGACACATTTCCTCACCGTAACTGTCGGAGCGGGAAAGTCGACCATGATACATACGCTCGTATATACGTCAGCAAATTGGTTGGCTCAGAGGAAAAGATGATCATTAGTTGTTGTTTGGCTGTTTGTGTGTGCTTTTGTGTGTGTTTGTTTCTTTGCCTTTTTATGTGTGTGTTTTTGTTTGTTTTGTTTTTGTTTTTTTTTTGTGTGTGTTGTGTGTTTCTTTTTTGTTCGTGTTTATTTGTTTGTTTGCTTGTATGTGTGTTAGAGTTTTTATTTATATTTTTTTTTTATGGTTTGTGTGTGTTTGTTTTTGTTTGTTCGTTTTGTTTGTTTGCTTGTATGTGTGTGTTGGGGTCTTTGGTTTGTTGTGTTTTGCTTGCAAGTGTGTGGGTTTTTCCAGTTTCTTTCTTTGTTTTCCTTTTGGGGTGTTACGGTTGGGATTAAGAGGGGCCTAGGGTTGAAGGTCAGAGGGAGGGCTAGGGTAGGGGCTGAAAGGGTGCTAGAATGGGGGGATGGGGCGGTAAAAGGCATGGTGTTAGTGTCGGGGGTGCTATTCTCTCTAACAGAACACTTGAGAACATCATGAAATCTGTCTGTCTAGCTCTCTGTCTGTCTCTCTGTCTCTCTGTCTCTGTCTCTCTCTCTCTCTCTCTGTCTCTCTCTCTCTCTCTCTCTCTCTCTCTGTATCAATGCGTGCGGTTGATGAAGTCAAGAACGTTAATCTAAACATGGAAAGTGATCTGTAACATTTTAGTCTTATGATTTTTATATCGTATGTTACGCAATACTGAGCAAGAGAAACACAAAATGTGTTCTTGATGTTGTTGTTTTTTAATTCTCGACACAGTGGATTAAAAAAAGAAATCACTGTTTACGTAATTACTATACCTAAAATGATGACACTGCGATTTTTCATACATGCACGATGGTTTTTTTTTTCTTTTTTTTCTTCTTCTTTTCTCAGAAGTGTGCGATAGTTCTGAACAAATTTAGATCACTTCTCATTTCCAACGGTGAGTGGACAACACATGTTCAAATAAGCATGCCCTTTGTTCGGTTGCACTCCGTCCCACTCCCACCCCCTGTTTCCCATTCTCATCCACCCACTTTTTACTTTTGTGTTTCTCGATGTCGGCTTTTCGCTGTGTGTGTGTGTGTGTGTGTGTGTTGTTGTGTGTGTGTGTGTGTGTGTGTGTGTGTGTGTGTGTGTCTGTTTGTGTGTGTGTGTGTTGTTTGTGTGTGTGTGTGTGTGTGCTGTTGAGGAAAGAACAAGTGTGTGGGGGGGGGAGGAGGGTTATGTGTGTGTGTGTGCTGTTGAGTAAAGAGAGAGAGTGTTGTGTGGGGGAGGGGGAAGAGGGTTATGTGTGTGTGTGCGCGCGCATGCGTTGAGGAATTTTTGTGTGCTTGTGCGGTGTGTGTGTGTGTGGCTGTGTGGTGTGTGTGTGTGTGTGTGTGGTGTGTGTGTGTGGCGTGTGTGTGAGTGAGTGTGTGTGTGTATGTGTGTGTGCGTGTAGTGCGCGTTATGTGAGTGTGTGTGTGTGTTCACGCGCGCGTGCGGCTGAGGAGACATTATTGTGTGTGTGTGTAGGGGGGCAGGTAGTGGTTGTGTATGGGCGTGGGTCTGTGTGTGCTAGTGTATGTAACCGAGAAAGACTGTCAGCTATTTTTGGATAAGTAGACAAGATATGTTTAAAGAACATGCCCTTTCTTAAGCTTTTGGGAGGTCATGATGGACAGAACAAGATGAAGGCAGATGGCTTGACATGAGCCCAGTTGAGGACAACAGCTTTGAGCAGGCAGAACATGTAGAAGAAGCACTGTCGCTGCTTTATGCATCTCAAGAAGTCTCCAGGAATAATAAGTCAAGTCAGTTGTTAGTAATATGTACCATTCTTAGTAGCACAGAAGTACAACACATCAAAACGTTTTTTCAGCTTTTCTCAAAGTATTAGTAAGCGTGGTCTCCTCCATTTGTGTGTGTGTGGGGGGGGGGGTCGCAATCATCTCAGAAGTAAAATGTCACTGAATATTTTTTGAATATTTACCAAACTAATTAATGTAAAGCGCAGTGAGTCTACCTATGTGTGGGAGAATAGCGCTATATAAAATGTGATTTATTATTGTTGTTATTATTATTAATCTACAGCACATTTGGCGTGAAGACTAGTATGTGTAAATAGTTACGAATGTGCATATGTTGGAATAAGTGTGGCTCAAGGTTGTTTTGTTCTTGGTGATGTTGTTTGTTTGTGTTTTTCTGGGTGGGTGGGTAGGTTGGTGGGGAGTTGTTTGTGTCTTTTGTTCGTACTAACATACGTAAGGAAGAATAAGTAAACAGCACAGACTCCAAAGGGAGTGGCAGAATAACGTAGGTGGTGTTAACCGATGCTTTGAAACAAGCTGGCGACTTGAAAGTGGATACCGCCCCCTCCCCCACCCCCCACCCCACCCCCCGCCTCGTCCTGTCCTCCCATCCCTCCCTACCGGACTTAGATTATAAAACAGAAAAGAGATCGACTTTCAAGCAACGAACGTCTGTGGTGGTCTCTGTCTGTCACAGTGCCCTCTCTCTGACCTTCAGACAACAGTGAAAGGTCTCCTTAATGGGCAAAAGTGGACTGGCCACCTGGAGGTTTAGTAAGTGAACCAAGAACAAGATGGGCATCTACATGTAGAATGTGAAAAGCGAAAAAGAATGTGGACATCTAAACTTTAAAAAGGGAAATGAGAACATGATAAACATCCAGAATTTAAAGAGGAAATAAAACATGAGAGACATCTAAAATTTAAAAACGAAAATTGAACAAGGTATGGACAACTAAAATTTTAAAAGGGAAACAAGAACACGATTGACATCTAGAATTTAAAAAGGAATTAGAAAAAACAAAACAAAACAAAACAAGATGGACATCTAGAGTTTAACAAGGAAACATAAACAAGATGGACATCTAGATTTTAAAAGGCGAAAAACGAGATGGACACGTAGAATTCCAAAAGGAACCAAGAAGAAGATAGACATCTAGAATTTAACAAGGAAAGGACAACAACCATTGTAC
>JAPXFY010000021.1:26544848-26547348 GCA_030674185.1 Monoplex corrugatus
CAGCCCCCTGTCATGTCTGGACTAAATACTTTGAAAGACGTTAAATCATCAAACTGTCAGATTGTTTATTGTCTCATTGTCACGTTGTCTGTCTTCGTCTTTGTTTCAACTTTCATTTCGGACGCTTATAAAACGAAAGCAAGATGAAACGGATGATGTCTATACTGTCATCACTCAAAATTTCTTAACAGAATTCCTTGTAACCTCCCTTTGTGAAAAGAGGGGAGATTATTTCATGTCGACCGGAGACAGGCGTGCGCGCGTGTGTAGGTGTTGTTTCATATGTGTCTCGGTAGAAAAAAAAAAGCTTGAACAAGATTTTCTCAGCTGTTTATTAAATTTTACTGACAAGCGTGGGCCGTTGAGGACTAGCAAAAAATTAAGTTTGGGATATAAAACACCAAGATTAAGGTTACATGGACCAAAATCAAAGAGAAAAAAAAAACGAAAAAATGATAAAGTCTAGAATCTTCACTTCACAAAGAGTCGTTTGAAAAGAGCAGCACTTACCCAGAAAATTCTGACAATATTTAAAACATCGTTTTTCACCGTTTTGACAGTCTGCCCTTGTCCTCGCTTCACTTCAAGTTTGATACATGTGATATTTCTTCAAGATGACAAGCATCTTGAGAAGCACAAACATCCGATTTTTTAAGGATCTGTGCACTCAGGGAGGTTATCTTTAGTTTGGCCAATCTCCCGATCGAGCCTCTGTGACGTACTCCTTCCACTTGCTCCTGTCCAACATAGCTGCTTTGATCTCGTCGATGTTTTCGAGGCCTTTTGAGAAGATCAATGAAGTCTGTTGTCTTCCTTCCCCTGTTTGCTCTCTCCAGTTGGTTGCCACAGTACAAGTTGTGAAGCAACTTCCTCTGGATGTCGCATACAGTGACCGGCTAGGCGAAGCCTACGTGTTCTTATCTTGTCACTAACTTTAGGGAGGTATCCATATAGCTCTTCGTTAGTCATGTGCTGCTTCCAAGAGACATTTAATGCTATCCTCAACATGCGAGTATACGTCCCATCAAGACTCTTCTCCATCTGCTTTGTTAAGGTCCATGTTTCCGAGGTATAAGCAACACAGACTCGACAGTGGATATAAAAGAGACGAATCTTTAGTTCTTTTTTCAAGTTAGAAGTCCATATCATATTCAGCTTGTGACATGCAGACCAAGCAAGGGCTTTTCGAACAGAGATATCTTTCTGACTGCTCTCCATCCATCCGCCCAGATACTTGAAATTGGTGACTAGCTCGATGTCTCCCCCATTGATAGATTTCATATCGTTTTCACGACTTTCGTTGTATATCATTATCTTTGTGCTCACTTTTTTTGTTTGTTTGTTTGTTTTTTGTACCATTTTCTACGCCACTTTAATGGCTAATAGAATCTGGAACAGTTTTAACAATGTGATGATGAATGATGATGTCGATGAGGATGATAACCATGATGCTATGGAGTTACATCAAGGATTGAGACTGCGTGACAGGGCTGCACTCTACTCTTACTGTCACAATTTATCCTGGCGTCAACCAGACCCGAGAGATACAGACACCTGCGGTGCTGGTCAGAAGATTCGGGCAACACCCTCAATGACGCATCCGTGAAATGGACGAGACTGGACTGTGTGGTCCCAATCTTCCCAATGAGCCCATAGCACGCCCAACACTGAAGGGGATACGAACCCACAACCTTTCAGTCGGTAGTCTATTGCGCTACTAACCACTACACCACGACGACTGGTTACAGACGTCTGATTTTTTGCAGCAACAATTTCTGCGTGAAAAGGAAGATGGTTAGAAGAGCATAGCAATGTTTGTTTTGTTTTACCATGTTGCATTTCTTTTCTTAGTTGAAGGTGATGACAGGATCTACGTCATCGTGTTTCAGGACATAAATCAGAAGGAGCGCAGCTCAAAGGTTCACGTGTGTTGCATGCATGTAAAATGTTTCGAGCAAGCTTGAATCACTTGTGCAGGTCTCATTATGAAGCATTTTTTGGTGGGGTAGGGACGGGCGGGATCGGGGGTGGGGGATGGGGGTGAGGTCAAAGATGTCCTCTGTGTGTGTGTGTCTGTGTGTCTGTGTGTATGTGTGTGTGTGTGAGTGTTGTGTGTGGGGGTGTGTTGTGTCGTTCTTTGATTTAACGTCTTTTCACTATATGATGACGAGAAGTTACGAAATGGGTTTCATCTTCTTGTGTGTGTGTGTGTTGTGTGTGTGTGTGTGTGTGTGTGTGTGTGTGTGTGCGTGCGTGTGCGTGTGTGTGTTGTGTGTGTGTTCGGAATATAAATTCCTCTTTCCTGATATAAAGTCCCTTACATTCACTCTCTCTCTCTCTCTCTCTCTCTCTCTCTCTCTCTCTCTCTCTCTCTCACTCACTTCTCTCTCTCTCTTCTCACTCTCTCTCTCCCCCTTATATACGCACGTACGCAAGTCACAAAGAGAGACACAATCTGAAATAAATCCATAAATTTTCCGTCAGGGTGCATGTGCGTCAT
>JAPXFY010000021.1:26552348-26579848 GCA_030674185.1 Monoplex corrugatus
TGGACCAGAAACAGAGAAGGCTCGTGGACCATAGGTATTGAGCTTAGTGCGTGGAAAGCGAAAAGTCAGAGGATCGGAGGCAGAGCGGAGGGTACGTGAGGGAACATAGATCTCAAGTAGGCTTGACAGGTAATCGGGGGCTGCGTTATTGAGGCTTTTGTAGCACATGGTGTCTAGTTTGTACTGTATGCGCTTTGATACAGGGAGCCAGTGAAGTTGTGCCAGGAGAGGAGATATGTGGTCAGCTTTTTTCTTTTGAGTACAAGGCGTACAGCATTGTTTTGAATGCGCTGTAGGATGTGAATGGTGGAGGCAGGAAGACCAGACAGGAGTGAATTGCAATAGTCAATGCGAGACATTATGTGTACAGACAGACACACACATTTATATACATGCAACACACGACACACACACATTCACACACACACATGCACACATACACACACACACATACACACACACATACACACACACACACGAACAACCCCCCACACGCACACACCACACACACACACACACACACACACACACACACACACACACACACCACACACAATGATTTGGCTTACAGACCTCACAGCACTCTACGCTACTTTTGGTCGAGCTTTGAGATCGAATGTCGATTCAGTTAAGCTCTCTAGAATCGGCTGAGCCTGGAGTTTGATGGGGATGATGAGAGTTCGTTCAAGAGGGATTCATGGCACTCGGAATTGTTCCATATGCGCTCAACCCAATCTGCCAGCAGTTATCTGGCAGACTCGAGGAGTCTTCGCAAACCCCTATGCGCTGGCAAGGTTTTGTAATTAGGTAAGGGGGAGGAACAGGACACACGGAATACACTGACACGGCCAAAATCACTGGAGCATTAATATAAGATGCCCAACAAAGAAGCCAGCATTAACCATTTGACTCCCTATCCACCAACTGCAAAAACTTAACCCTTCGACTCCCTCACACTATCCACCAGCTTCCTGCACAGGAAGTTGTGGATCATCATCATCATCATCAGGTGCCTTGCCGCATGGCGTTGGCGATTATGAACTTCCATCTGTCTCTATCACTTGTTGCCTCAAGCATCTCTCCACCCTCCTTGTCCCCAGCCACTCTGCAAGTCCGTCTAGTATCTTCTCCCTGGGTCTACCCGGTGCTCTCTTTCCCTCCAGCTTTCCCGTTGGGACCAGGTGCTCCAATTCTCCTTTCCACATAAAATGGCCTATAAATGTTGCCTGTCTTTTCCTAATCTTCCTTATGAATGATCTACTTGTGTCTGCCTCCATCAGAGGGTTAATTCCTTGCTTTGCTGGCATGGTTGACCGTGCAGTATGCTGGTGGACAGGGTGCGGGAGTCAAAGGGTTAACGTTGCCGGGTGAGGTTGAACTTGAGACATGAGATCTTTTGAGTCCACGGCTCCATCACAAGAGCCAGGGAGCTGGCGTTTAAGTGGCGTCGATAGGGATTCAGTTGTATACAGAGAGGAGAAGAGAAGAGAGGAGATTTGAGTTTCTTCTCCCCTCCCCTCCTTTGGGGGCTCAACCCATCAGGGAAGAGGGCTACAATATTTTAAGGCTTCTTTTAGAAAAATCATTTTCGGCTAGTTCTCATATACTCTGAGAGTGGAAGGACTTTAAACACCACAGTAGGGAACGGAATGAACTCAGTTCTATGAGCGAGCGAAACAAGAGAGATTTAAAACGCAGCAACTGAAGATTTCGTAAGTTTGAAACACAAAAATGTTTTGCCTGGCGTCATTTTTTCCCCCTCAGTGCATTGGCTGCAACTTTCGTGTGCTTTCGAGTGATTTTTTTTTTAACGTGTGTGGCTGTTACTTTACCTCGCCATTTAAGGCAATCATACTCCATTTTCGGGGATGTACAGTCATGCTAGATGTATTCATGATTCCGTAAGCCATACCATACTGACAGAGCTTACAGGCTCTTTAATCAACGTGTATATTTGATATTCCTTGAACATATCACTGTTTGTCAATTTTCACGTTTTATACTGAACTGTTGCTTTTGATGTGATCTTTCACTTGGTGGTCTTTGCTTTTGCCATGATATTGATTTTTGATCGGTTTTCAATAAAACCAAAACCAGTATCTCAAAATGTAGATATAGCCTCTCCCTGAAAACCCAGTTGTAATTCGTCTCCTGTAAACTATAGAAAATCGAGATACTTGGTTCTGGTTGTCAACCCTCGATATACACACCATAAGGGTCCAGGCATTATGACAGGTTGTTAACCTAGATAGATCGAGAAATAAAATCTCCCATTTTAGCCCCCAACCGATGCCCAAACAGAATCAAACCCAAGCCTTTCAGTCACAAAACCATTGAATTAACCATTCGACTATTGCGTCCGTGTGGCTTGATTATTTGATATGATGTGTATTTGTGCCTGTAGTCATTCTTGGATCTGATCCATTACTTCAGTTGTTACGTTACCATGCTCATTACGCGGGCTTGTGAAGTCAATTTCTAGGGCGGGCTGATTGTGTGTGTGTGTGTGTGTGTGTGTGTGTGTGTGTGTGTGTGTGTGTGTGTGTGTGTGTGTGTGTGTGTGTGTGTGTGTGTTGTCTGTCTGTCTGTCTGTCTGTCTCTCTCTCTTCTCTCTCTCTCTCTGTTCTCTTGTTTCTTTCTCTGTTTCTCTCGTCTTCTCGTCTCTCTCTCTCTCTCTCTCTCTCTCTCTCTCCTCTCTTTCTCTCTCTCTTCTCTCTCTGTGAGTGTGTGTGGTGTGTGTGTGTGTGTGTGCGATGTCTTGTGTGTGTGTGTAATGTGTGTGTGTGTTGTGTATGTGTGTGTGTTTGTGTGATGCTGTGTGTGTCTGTGTGTGAATATTAGTGTATGTATGTGTGTGTGTGTTCATCCCTGCAGTTGTTCTGTTGATGGAAGTGTTAGTCAGAATCCGATTTTTTCGTAGTTCAGTTCTATCCTGCATATTAATAACTGTGTATTCATCGCACCCCCCCCTTCTTTTTCTTTAATAATCTAGGGGGCTGTTGTTCAAATTCATAGATCCTGTACCCTCCCCCCCCCCCCCGCTCCTACCCTTTCAATATTTGCCAGAGGGAGTTTTTTGCACAGGCCTCAAGGATCTGCCACTAATTGCTGCGTACTTCGTAGAGCATTGTGCAGTTACACGGTTGCAGTTACCTCCTTGAGCGCCGTGCACATTCACAGACACATACTTACATACATACCTCTACACACACACACATTCACACACACCACACACACACCACACACACACACACACACACACACACACACACACACACACACACACATCACACACACACCACACACATACACACACACACAAATACACACACACTCACACACACATACACATACACACACACATACACACACACACACACACACTATTACGTCAGTAATCTCAGTAGTTGAGGACTTTTAATAACAACACACACACACACACTCCGTGCTGATCGTGGGCTCGAGCCTCATGTGGGCCACACAGTTCTTTTTACGCGGGCTAGTCTAGTTGGTAGAGCTCGGGTAATTCATGGGGCGACCGTCCCCGACCCAACGATTCCCAGGTGGCAGACAGGGGAATGACCCCTAGATACGGGTGGGGGCAGCTGCAAATACCCAATAAGCAGCCACGGACCAAACGGCGTTAGTATTCGAGGGGGGAGGGTTTGGGGTTTGTTTGGAGTTTGTTCAAGATGGGATTCACTGCGCTCGGAAAATTCCATATGCGCTCCACCCAAATCTGCCAACAACTGTCTGACAGACTTCCCAGGACTGCGCGAAATCCTACTCGCTGGCAAGGTCTTGAAATGTGGAAAAGGGGATGAGGGACCTATGAAACATTACAGCTGACACCACCAGAATGATGGAAACATTAAGATGGGCAGCGAACAGGCCAGTTTTTAATGTTGCGGGCTGGGATTGAACTCTAGATATCAGATCCTGAGTCCGTGGCTCTGCCAACTAGGGGAGGCTGGGGTATAGGGTGGTACCTGTACTTCTATAAAGTGGTCTCACAACCCTACTATAATTATTTTCAAGCAAGCAGGGGCGCCATAATTCCAACCACTGAAGTCATGGAAGCAGGGGACGGATGAATTAGGAGGTGAAGGCAGAGTGCTGCACAACAATCGGCTTCTACTTCACGGTCGTGGGCAGAGGATTTCCAAGGAAACAATGGCCAGGACACCTGCACAGTATGCTGCAATGCGCTTGGGGATGGTAATGGCAACCCACCTGAAGTACGTTTGCCAAAAAGTGCACATAATGACAGCAAGAACACGGACCCCATGGCAACCATCTTTCAAAGAAAAACAGTGGCAAAAAAGGAAGAAAGTCAGACCTCCAGTCTCATACATCGAGAACATAACCAACATCAATGGCCTAAATATTCAAGAAATTGTCCATGAAAACAAAGAAACAAACAAAAAACAAGACAGAGCGGCCTGGAGGGAGATGGTGGTGGTCAAAATGTGCAACAGCTAACGCCGAACCCGGTGACGCCGACAGGTGAGACAAGTGAGTTGATAGAGCCATAGACTCAAGATCTGATATCTCGAGTTCAATCCCAGCCCTCAACATTAAAATATCTGGCCTGTTCGCTGCCCATCTTAATGTTTCCATTGTTTTATGGTGGTGTCAGCTTAGTGTTTGATAGGTCCCTTCTCCCCCTTTCCTCTGTTTCAACACCTTGCCAGTGCTTAGGGTTTTGTGCAGGACCAGGAAATATTGTCGGATAATTGCTGGCAGATTTGGGTGGAGCATAATGGAGCTGTCCAAGCGCGGTGAATCCCTTTTGAAATGATTCCAATAACTCCAATTCTCTTGAACAAACTCCAAACTAAGCAAAAACTTAACCCTTTGACTCCCTTACCCTATCCACCAGCTTCTTGCAGGAAGCTGGTGGATAGGGTGAGGGAGACAAAGGGTTAAGTTTTTGGAGTTGGTAGATAGGGTACGGGAGTCAAAGGGTTTAGCAACGCCTAGTAAGCATTCTCGAGTCGGTGGAGACAAGAGTACGTAAATCCGATGGTGTATGTGTAGGGAGGGAAGGGGGGGGCGTTGTTTGTTGGCCCCCTCCACCCCCCCCTTTTTTTTTTTTAAGTTAAGCGCTCCGATTTTTCCCAGACGCACGAATGCACGTCGTTTTGCCGAAACTGTGCATGCGGTATGTTGCTGCACAGTCTGCATACTCCTTCCTCGGTAGACGTGCTGGGTGGTTTCATGTTTTCTGTAAGCCACCAGGGAACAGGACGGATTTGCAGGGTGGCTGAGGACAGAGAGGGCGGGAGATGTAGCCTACTTGCAGTGTCAAGGGATAATAGATTCGTATGGAGGGCCATGATCGCCAACGCCACGCCACGCGGCAGGGGCACATGATGATGATGTTGATGATGATGATGATGATAATGATGACGACGACGATGATGATGATGATGACGATGATGGTGATGACGACGACAACGATGATGGTTAGCTGCCGGGTATGATATATGACTTTAGGGGATCATTAACGTGCACAGGTGTGCGGTGAGGGCGTATACATCACTCGAAGGAGGTTTGGTTACTACTAAAAGGTCTGCGAACTCGTTGACCTGGGGCATGGGGAAACTTTCCGCTCTGAACCCAGCAGGTGCCAGGTACCTAGACTGGAAAAGAATGATAATGCGATATTAGGTAAAGGTCATTGCCAATACAGTTAGAGATAAGCACACCCCTCCTCCCCTCCCTCCCCTGTCCTGCACCCCTCTCCCCCCCCCCCCCCCCTTCATTTTTGAGTTGTGGATAAGGATAATTCTTTCTTTACCTTCTCGATTGTAATCGCAGGAGGTGAGAATGGTTCGAATTCTTTGAATGCTATGAAGTTCTTCTGTCACTCTATGAACCCTGGCCCTAGCCCACCCCCTCCCTCCCTGATCTGTCACTCTGTGAACCCTGGCCCTAGCCCACCCCCTCCCTCCCTGATCTGTCACTCCGTGAACCCTGGCCCTAGCCCTCCCCCTCCCTCTCTGATCTCTCGTTTCCATCTGTTTTTTGTGTGTTAAGTCTTCTTTTTCTTCCACCGCTCGTTCTCTCTCTCTCTCTCTCTCTCTCTCTCTCTCTCTCTCTCTCTCTCTCTCTCTCTCTCTCTCTCTCTTCTCTTTCTTTCTTTCTTTCTTTCTCTTTCTCTCTCTTGTTCTCTCTCTGTCTCTCTCTCTCTCTGTGTCTCTGTCTCTTTCTCTCTCTGTCTCTCCCCTCTCTCTTTTCTTTCTTTCTCTCTCTCTCCTCTCTCTTCCCCCTCTCTCTCTCTGTATCTCTCTCCCTCATTCTCTGTCTCTCTCTCTCTCATTGTCTGCCTGTCTGTGTCTCTATCTCTGTTTCTCTGCCTCTCTCTCTCTCTCTCTCTCACCCTCTCTCTTTTCTCTCTCTCTCTCTCCCTCTCTCTCTCTCTCTCATTATCTGACTGTGTCTCTATCTCTGTCTCTCTGCCTCTCTCTCTCTCCCCCCTCTCTCTCTCTCTGTCCTCCCCCTTTCTCTTACCACACACACGCACACACACACACACACACACACACACCGCACACACACACACAAAACACACACACACAAAACACACACACACACACACACACACACACACACACACACCCCACACACACACACGCATACAAAAAGCACTTTCGGCACGTTGCCAGGGCGGTTGCAGTTACAAAACAAACAAGGTTGTTAGCCGGATCGTATGATAATGGTCGGTATATTCTTTGAATAAATACCGCAAACTACCCAACAGGTAAACCTTTCAGGTTCGTTGGCCTAATAGGCTTAAAGGGATATATATAATGGAGAGCTGGTTTGGAATACATAGCATTAGCCTGGTTTTAAAGATATGGTCACTTATTGTTTGACTAGGTGGTCATCCGTCCACATCATTTCGACTTTGCTGTATGTCCAAACAGCTCTATGTTGTTGCTTTATGTCCAAACAGCTCTATGTTGTTGCTTTATGTCCAAACAGCTCTATGTTGTTGCTTATGTCCAAACAGCTCTATGTTGTTGCTTTATATGTCCACACAGCTCTATATTATTGCTTTATGTCCAAACAGCTCTATGTTGTTGCTTTATGTCCACACAGCTCTACATTATTGCTTTATGTCCAAACAGCTCTATGTTGTTGCTTTATGTCCAAACAGCTCTATGTTGTTGCTTTATGTCCACACAGCTCTACATTATTGCTTTATGTCCAAACAGCTCTATGTTGTTGCTATATGTCCAAACAGCTCTATATTATCGCTTTATGTCTAAACAGCTCTATATTATCGCTTTACAAACAGTTCTATATTATCGCTTTATGTCCAAACAGCTCTATATTATGCTTTATGTCCACACAGCTCTACATTATCGCTTTATGTCCAAACAGCTCTATATTATTGCTTTACAAACAGTTCTATATTATTGCTATATGTACAAACAGTTCTATATTATTGCTATATGTACAAACAGTTCTATATTATTGCTATATGTACAAACAGTTCTATATTATTGCTATATGTCCAAACAGTTCTATATTATGCTATATGTCCAAACAGTTCTATATTATTGCTATATGTACAAACAGTTCTATATTATTGCTATATGTACAAACAGCTCTATATTATTGCTATATGTACAAACAGTTCTATATTATTGCTATATGTACAAACAGTTCTATATTATTGCTATATGTCCAAACAGTTCTATATTATTGCTTTATGTCCAAACAGCTCTATATTAATGCTATATGTACAAACAGCTCTATATTATGCTTTATGTCCAAACAGTTCTATATTATTGCTTTATGTCCAAACAGCTCTATATTATTGCTATATGTACAAACAGCTCTATATTATTGCTATATGTCCAAACAGTTCTATATTATTGCTTTATGTCCAAACAGTTCTATATTATTGCTTTATGTCCAAACAGCTCTATATTATTGCTATATGTACAAACAGCTCTATATTATTGCTTTATGTCCAAACAGTTCTATATTATTGCTTTATGTCCAAACAGCTCTATATTATTGCTATATGTACAAACAGCTCTATATTATTGCTATATGTCCAAACAGTTCTATATTATTGCTTTATGTCCAAACAGTTCTATATTATTGCTATATGTACAAACAGCTCTATATTATTGCTATATATCCAAACAGCTCTATATTATCGCTTTATGTCCAAACAGCTCTATATTATCGCTTTATGTCCAAACAGCTCTATATTATTGCTTTATGTCCAAACAGTTCTATATTATTGCTTTATGTCCAAACAGCTCTATATTATTGCTTTATGTCCAAACAGTTCTATATTATTGCTATATGTACAAACAGCTCTATATTATTGCTATATGTCCAAACAGCTCTATATTATTGCTATATGTCCAAACAGTTCTATATTATTGCTATATGTCCAAACAGTTCTATATTATTGCTATATGTCCAAACAGCTTTATATTATTGCTTTATGTCCAAACAGCTCTATGTTGTTGCTTTATGTCCAAACAGCTCTGTGTTGTTGCTTTATGTCCAAACAGCTCTACATTATTGCTTTATGTCCAAACAGCTCTATGTTGTTGCTTTATGGCCAAACAGCTTTATGTTGTTGCTTTATGTCCACACAGCTCTACATTATTGCTTTATGTCCAAACAGCTCTATATTATCGCTTTACAAACAGCTCTACATTATTGCTATATGTCCAAACAGCTCTATATTATTGCTATATGTACAAACAGCTCTATATTATTGCTTTATGTCCAAACAGTTCTATATTATTGCTTTATGTCCAAACAGTTCTATATTATTGCTTTATGTCCAAACAGCTCTACATTATTGCTTTATGTCCAAACAGCTCTATCTTATTGCTTTATGTCCAAACAGTTCTATATTATTGCTATATGTCCGAACAGCGCTCTATTACTGCTTTATGTCCAAACAGCGCTATCTTATTGCTTTATGTCCGAACAGCTCTATATTATTGCTATATGTCCAAACAGCTCTATATTATTGCTATATGTCCGAACAGCTCTATTATTGCTATATGTCCGAACAGCGCTATATTATTGCTATATGTCCGAACAGCGCTATATTATTGCTATATGTCCAAACAGCTCTATATTATTGCTATATGTCCGAACAGCTCTATATTATTGCTATATGTCCGAACAGCGCTATATTATTGCTATATGTCCAAACAGCTCTATTATTGCTATATGTCCGAACAGCGCACATTTATTGCTATATGTCCGAACAGCGCTCTATTATTGCTTTATGTCCAAACAGCTCTATCTTATTGCTTTATGTCCAAACAGTTCTATATTATTGCTATATGTCCGAACAGCGCTCTATTACTGCTTTATGTTCAAACAGCGCTATCTTATTGCTTTATGTCCGAACAGCTCTATATTATTGCTATATGTCCAAACAGCTCTATATTATTGCTATATGTCCGAACAGCTCTATTATTGCTATATGTCCGAACAGCGCTATATTATTGCTATATGTCCGAACAGCGCTATATTATTGCTATATGTCCGAACAGCGCTCTATTATTGCTTTATGTCCAAACAGCTCTATATTATTGCTTTATGTCCAAACAGCTCTATATTATTGCTATATGTCTAAACAGCTTCTCCATGGATATGTTATCATAGCTTCATATTCATGCATTGTATTTTATAGTGTTCTGAGTTACTGGGTGAGGGGTGGGTTGGTTTGTTTGTTTTTTTTCGTTCAGGACGTTGGTGCTTAACGTATATATTAGAAAGGAATACGTACTGATGTTGTGTGCTTTTGTAGGTCCCATCGTTTTTATAAGTTCCAATAGAAAGAAGTAGTGATACTACTACTACTACTACTACTAGTAGTAGTAGTAGTAGTAGTGGTGGTGGTAGTAGTAGTAGTAGTAGTGGTGGTGGTGATGATGGTGGTAGTAGTAGTAGTAGTATCATCATCATCACCATCATCCCATCGTTTTTTAAGAAAAGTTAAGTTTCAATAGAAAAGAAGAAGTAGTAGGAGTGGTAGTAGGAGTAGTAGTGGTAGTAGTAGTAGCAGTGGTAGTGGTAGTTGCAGTAGTAGTAGTAGCATCATCATCATCACCATCATCCCATCGTTTTTAAGAAAAACAAAGTTCCAATACAAAAGAAATTATTGTTATTATTATTATTATTATTACATCATCATCATCATCATCCCCACCATCACCACCACCACTACCACCACCACCACCACCCTTATTCGCTGTTGTTGTTGTTGCTGTTTTATCATTCTTGTGAAATTTGAGCAAAGGAAAGAGCACTTTTCCATAGTGCTGTCACTGGGAAAAGATCCATCAGTGATCCATCACGTAACCGTCACACCATCAACAAACCAGTGAGCGAGTACGTAGAGCAACGACTTACGCTTTTCACACATGGCTGAGACATATATGTCATGTACTAGCTATCTGTGTATGTAAATAGGTCGGGGTTTGAAAACTGGCGTTTCATACCGTCATTCCTCCTATCCAACCCCCCCCCCCCCCCCCCCCCCCGGCCAACTTATTTTGACAGAAAAAACAAATGTTGTTGTTGATCTACTTTCGGGTCATTTAAAATAACCCTTTAACTCCGGCTCCTTGTCCACCGGCATCCTTCCTGCATTGTCAACCATACTACAAATGCAAAAATACTAACTCTTCGGCTCCCTCACCTTATCCACTAGTTTCTTGCAAGAAGCTGATGGATAGGGTGAGGGAGTCAAAGGGTTAACTTTTTGCAGACGGTGGATAGGGTGCAATAGTCCAAGGGTTATGGGAATGTATTCCACGGCTGTAATATTTTAGTATGCACACAAAAAGAAAGGAGAGAAAGTGAAAAGAATAGAAACACTCAATATGTTTATGACCATACTTGACTAGACAACCTTCTAGGAACGGAGTGCACATAGGTGTAAATGATAAACATGATATTCTGTATTTTTAACGAAGGAATAAGTTAAATGAATACCAAATGAATTGTGAAGCTTCAAGTGATATGATGGATACACGTGGTACGCACAGAGATACATGTACATGAACAAACTTAATTTTGAAGCTTCCGCTCGCATGAATAAACTTCATCATCATCATCATCATGTGCCCTGACGCGTGGCGTTGGCGATCATGGCCCTACATACAAATCCATCATGAATAATACATAAATAAAACAAATTAGCTTAATTGTGAAGCTTCCGCTAGCATGAAGAATGCACATGATACACGAAAAAAAATACTGAACCAACTTAATTTTGAAGCTTCAATTAACATGAAGGATACACAATGATACACAAAGTGGATAATTAACATCATTTCAGTCAAGAAGTTTTAGCAGAATACACACTCATTTTGATTAGCGTAAATCGTACAATTATTTGACTAAGTACTACATACACTGACTAAGAACAAAATTCATACTCACAAATATCTAACTGAAACCAGAGATACCTGCCCCGAAGAGGACAACCCAAGAGAGACTCGCTCAAGTTCTCAGCTCGCTACTAAACTGATTACTGAATTTGTGGCTCATCTGGGACCAGACGTCCCTGCCCTTAGGAGAACTGCCCAAGAGAACTTAAAACTCTCAACTCTCTGCTACGACTGATTGTACTCTCACTGATTGAATATTTCTCGATGATATTGGATGTTTCTCGATTTTACTTACGTCCTAAAACAGAGAGAACTTGGGATCTGAAGGCACATTTCTAGAACTTTTTCTATTCGGTACATAGCTGTGAAATACATCCTCATATTCTAAAAGACCCAAAAGTATAACAAGAGCAACAACATTCTCTTTTTGTCATATAGAGTAGGGGAGAGGGAGGAGGATGATATGAAACTCCGGTATTCAAATGCTGGTCTCTGGACATATACTGGTGGCTATAAAATGACATATTTGTCGTAGCAGTGGTGTGCCAAATGTACAGTACAGGTTGTTTAAGACAACTTATACGCTTATACGCTAGCACTATTTACTAATATCACAATGAACCGGTTTATTAAAAGTGCGTCGACTAAGTTCAGATTTGATGTTTCTGACTTTGCTTGTCATCGTTTCAGATGTGCAACAAGAAAAGAAAAACTGAATTCATGTTTCGCTTGTGCAGCATGGTTGAAGAAGATGAACTACATTTCTTATTGTGTTTGTCCTGTATTACATAATCTCATATTTTGCAATGGATACCGTTTAACCCTTTGACTCCCGCACCCTGTCCTACCATATCCTGCATTGTCAACCATGCTGGCAAAGCAAAAACATAACCCTTTGACTCCCTCACCCTATCCACCAGCTTCCTGAGGGTATCAAAGGGTTAAATATTTGTTTTGCTAGCACGGTTGGCTTTGAAGGATGCTGGTGGGCAGAGTGCGAGAGTCAAAGGGTTAATGTTTCAGTTGTATAACTCCCTTCAGTGAAGGGCCTTGACCTTTACTGAATAAACCACATTCATGTTCGTAGTCGTATTCTCTCTCTGCCCTCTCGCTTACAAAGTGCACCAACATTACTTCAGCTAAAGGTAAATTTATCTAAAAGTAATATTATAGTATTTAGGAAAGATGGATATTTGGGTGTGAGGGAAAATGGACGTATGATGACAATGTAATAATGTCCGTGGTAAATGTTCATAAACATGTGGGAATAATTTTCTCTGTAAGTTTGAGTTTCGTTGTTGATGTTCGATGTAAAAACACTTGCCAGCAGAGCCAAATACATGTATGTCTTATTAAGTATACTGCAAAGTTTGTATTTCCTTAATTAACAATTCTTTTGATTTATTTATAACATTGTTTGATTCTCAAATTCAACCTGTTGCATATATGGCTCTGAGTTATGGGGTTTAGATAGAGCTGTTGTTTATTGTGAATCAATTCACACATTTGCCTTAAAGACATTTTTAGGAGTGGATTTGCGTACTCTTAACGAGTTCGTGTATGGAGAGACAAACAGATTTCCAATATATGTGCATTCTACCGTTAGATTATCCGCTTCTGTTTGAATTAATACAGATGGAAACTCATAGAATACATCGTAAAGCATACAATATACTATATGATTTGATTTAGATGACAAATTTAAACATACCATGGTGTCGAATGTGCGTGCTTCTTGTTTGAATATGGATTCGATGTTGTATGGATTAATATCAAGCTGTTGGTAAATTAAACAAAACCGTACGCGAGTTTTGTCGGCGTTTGATCGATTGTGGGCGGCAGAAATGGAACGATCACGTCCAAAGCAGTGACAGATTTCATATTTACAGAACTTTTTGTAATACTTGTGAAGTGTAAACATATATAATATTGGATATGGACAGACGTTTTAAATAGATGACAACAAGAACCAGAGAAGAAAAAAAAAACACGAAAAAAGAACCAGAACGCGTATTTAATACAATCAGACAAGACAGCGTGTTCTTTGTTGTTGCTGTTG
The DNA here is from genome assembly GCA_030674185.1 of Monoplex corrugatus. Classification (NCBI taxonomy): domain Eukaryota; kingdom Metazoa; phylum Mollusca; class Gastropoda; order Littorinimorpha; family Ranellidae; genus Monoplex; species Monoplex corrugatus. Next base: position 26,565,804 of record JAPXFY010000021.1, read on the forward strand.
TTGTTGTTGTTGTTTGTTTGTTTCGTTTTTTGTTTGTTTGTTTGTTTTGGTGTTTTTGTTTCTTGTTCCTTTTTGCTTGAACGCGGGCAGTCACACTTGTTTTAGATGACATCAAGATTTAGATTAGGCATATCAGAAATCAACGTGCGTTATTTTAGATACACATCTCACAGAGAAAGTGATTTATTGTGTCCATTATGTAAAAACACGAAACAAGATGAAGTGCAGTGTATTATTTTGCTTTGCTGTCCAGCACTACAAGATATTCGAGATGAATTGATTCAACCTAGATATTACAGGTAAGCTTCATTTTTCAAATTCACTCTATTGATGTCATCAGATGCATCTTTCTTTTCGTATGAGGCATTTAAATTTCGAAACAAAACAACGGTTGTGATACAATATGTATATAATATACAATTAAGAATTTGGTCTGTTTTTTTTCTAGTCATTAAACATGTTGCATGTATTCTGTGTACAAATTATTTCATGTGGGGCTATAGCCTAACTTGAATCAATTATCCGATTCCGATCCAAATCTCTCTCTCTCTCTCTCTCTCTCTCTCTCTCTCTCTCTCTCTCTCTCTCTCTTTCTCTCTCTCTCTCCCTCTCACTCTCTCTCTCTCTCATTCTTCTCTTTCTCTGTCTCTCCCCATCTCCCTCTCTATCACTCTTTCACCCCACCACCCCAGTAAATGTCTCTCCACTCTCTCTCTCTCCCCCTGTCCCCCCCCCACTGTCTGTCTCCCCACTCTTCTCTCTCTCTCACTATCTCTTCTCTGTCTCTCTCTCCTCTCTGTCTCTCTCTTCTCTTTCTCTCCTCTCTCTTTCTCTCTCTCTCTCCTGTCTCTCTCTCTCCCCTTTCTCTCTCCACTCTTTTCTTTCTCTGTCTCTCCCCCCTCTCTCTCTCACTTTCTCTCTCTCCCAGTCTCTGTCTCTCCAATCTCTCTCTCTCTCTCTCTCTCTCTCTCTCTCTCTCTCTTGTCCCACCTCACTCTCTCCTCTCTCCTCTCTTCTCTCTCTCTCTTCTCTCTCTTTTCTGACCCCACTCTCACTCTCTTCTCTCTGTCTCTCTCCTCTCTCTGTCTCTCTCTGTTTTCTCTCTCTCTCTCACTCTCTGTCTTGTGTGTGTGTGTGTGTGTGTCTCTCTCTCTCTCTTTTAAAAAATATTCATATAACTGGTTTGAGGGATGACAATGTTACTCTGAAAATGAAAAAAAACCATTGAAAGTGTCGAATTTTACTGACATTGACCAGTGCGCATCTGTGTCTTAGGTCTGTCATTCATGTAAGTATTGCTCAAATGCATTATGTATGAGACACTGTTACAAAATATCGTTGCTTATTCCCATTCTGATGGGGCGATGGCCTTTTTTTTTTTTTTTTTTTTTTTTTTCATACATTCTGATGTGTAGTCTTTCTGTCCTAACTTCTATAGACAAGTATGTCTGAAATTGATAAAAACTGATGATTTTGAGCTATTATTTGTCCATTGTGAAGAAAAAACAAACAAACAAGAAAGAAGACTAATGCAGTTCGTTCTAAGTTGTCCTGTATATAGCGCCTTACAAATACAATACATGTCATTACATTTTGTTATGCAGAATTCCTAAACTAGATTCAACTTAGTGTGGTTATGGCGGTTATTAAATATGAAAGCGCATTTAGGATTCTGCCACTTCGTTTGTACAAGGCATGAATTAAGATTAGATCTTTTCTGTTTCCATTTCGTTTGTACAAGGCATGAATTAAGATTAATCTTTTGCTGTATCATTTTCGTTTGTACAAGGCATGAATTAAGATTAGATCTTTTGCTGTATCATTTTCGTTTGTACAAGGCATGAATTAAGATTAGATCTTTTGCTGTATCGTTAAATACAAACTATGTTGATAATAATGTGATTGTCATGATGTCAAATGATCGTGTTGCGTCTGTGTTTGTACGTCTTCAGAGGGGGCAATGGCCTATTGCATGACTAAAGCAACTCTGTCTTTCTCTGTCTTTGTTTCTCTGTCTCTGTCTATGTTTCTCTGTCTGTCTCTCTCTCTCTCTCTCTCTCTCTCTCTCTTTCTCCCCTCTCTCTCTCTCTCTCTCTCTCTCTCTCTCTCTCGCCCTCTGTGTGTTTGTGTATGTGTGTGTGTGTGCATACGTGTGTGTGTGTGTTGTTTGTTTGTGTTGTGTGTGTGGTGTGTGTGTGTGTGTGTGGTGTGTTAGGTCAAAAGTTCTAACATTAAATCATTTACATTGAAATTAATTGAATTTGCATCTCGGTCTGTCTGTCTCTTTGTCTCTGTCTTTGTCTGTCTTTCTTTCTTTCTTGCTCTTATTCTCTCTCTCTCTGTCTCTCTCTCTCTCTGTCTGTCTTTGTGTCTGTCTCTGTTTCTCTCTCTCTTTTTCCCTATCTCTCTGTCTCTGTCTCTCTCTCAGTCTGTCTCTCTCTCTCTCTCCCTCTCAGTCTCTCTTTCTCAGTCTCTCTCTCTCTCTCTCTCTCCCTCTCAGTCTCTCTCCTTCTGTCTGTGTCTGTCTCTTTGTCTTTCTGTGTGCATGCCTGTCTGTCTCTGTCTCGGTCTGTCTCTTCCTCTCTGTCTCTCTCTTTCTCTCAGTCTCTTTCTCTATCTATATCTCTCTCTGTCTCTATCTCTCTCTCTCTCTCTCTCACACTGTCTCTCTCAGTCTCTCTGTATCTGTCTCTCTCTCTATCTCACTATCTCTCTCTCCCTCCTCTCTCTCTCTGTCTCTCTTTCACACCAGACACCCAGGAATTTGACCTGGTAAGGCCTGACCGTGAACTTCTGCTATCTAATTCTGTACATGCCCTCTGTAAGGTCCTCTCTCCACCCCTCTGACTACACACACACACACACACACACACACACACACACACACATACACACACAACACACACACACACACACACACACACACACACACACACACACACACACATACACACACACACACATTTAACACACACATCACACACACACACACACACACATTCACAGAGATACATAAATACACGAGCACATACTCTTGCACCTGTGAGCATGCATACTCGTCGCATGCACGTCCGCCGCGCAAACGGAAATCAGCAGGATATTTCAGAACAGAACACACGATATACACAGATACGCACATTCATGCACAGTATACATGCTCAAATTTGGCACGAGCACCCACACACACACACATGCATACCTAGCGGACACTAATGCGTGCCTGCGCGCGCGCACACACACACACACACATACACACACACTTGTACACACAGAAACACTCACACACACACACACACACACGTAAGCATGCACACACATACATCCACGATCATCTGCTCCTTTCTATCCCTCTCTGCACACATACGCAGACACACGTACGCAGACACATACGCAGACACACGTACGCAGACACACATACGCAGACACATACGCAGACACACATACGCAGACATACATAAGCATACATATGTATACAGAAGCACATACAGAGAGAGAGAGAGCTGTCCTTGTTTCTACCCAAAAGCAAACGCGCGCAGAGTTTACGCACGCACGCAGACACACACGTACACACACACACAGAACACACAGAGAGCTGTCCTTTTTTCCAACCTCTGCACACACACACACACACACACACACACACACACACACACACCACACACACACACACACACACACACACACACACACACACACACGTACACACACACACACAAAAAACAAAACAAACACACACACACACAGATAGATGACCTCAACCCAGTGGTCAATAGATGATAACCCTCAGGTCCCCTCAGTACAGAAATGTCCATCAACTCTTCCACACATGTCCTACATCGATATCAGCTGGCAAGGTCAGGGTCCACGAGCTGGACATTCTGCTACAGACAGCACGGGGTACCGACCCCACACGAAAATACTTTGTCAAGGGGAAAACAGAGTTCCAGCCAACACACGATATACCCGCAAGCGTAATCATCTCTCAGCTGTAACGTTTTGACACCCACACCCTATCCATCAATTGCAAAAATTTAACCCTTTGATTTCCTCACCCTATCCACCAGCTTCCTGCAGGAAGTAGTACTAGCAGTATTGTTATTTTTATTATTATTGTTATTATTATTATCATTATTATTGTTGTTGTTGCTGCTGCTGTTATTATTATCATTGTTATTGTTGTTATTGTTACTATTATTATTATTATCATACTGTTATGATCATTATATTATTATTGTTATTATTGTTGTTGTTGTTGTTATGATTATAATCATTATTATTACCAGGCTGGAGATACCCAGGCAGGATCGAATCTAGATCTTCCGATTAGAGGTCCCATGTCTTACCGGTAATATTTAACCACGCCCCGTCGACCTCTGTTTGTGTTTATTTGTTCTTGTTGTTCGCAAGACACACATTTCGCACAGACACGGTACCCCGGGCAGCCTGTAGCTGCATGTCGGCTTGTGGGTGGTTATACAATGTTACGATTATCGCAATGCTTTGTATGTCAAGGTTCATTCTTCTCTTGTTTTTTTCACCCGACTTCTTTCTCTCACCGTGAGGTGAACGATGATAAAATGGACCTGACCGTACACACGGAGATAGCAGTTTAAGGTCCTAAGAACTTCGGATTTTCCCAGACAGGAAGCCAGGCATTCTTGTGATGAATTGTAAGATTTAGTATGAAGTTAAATAGTATAAAGAACAATGCATATTTGTTAGTTCTTCCGTACCTACCACCGCCACCCCACCCATACACACAACTGTTTTAAAGTCAGAAAGGGTTTGTAAAGGCAGATGAAACACAATTCGAAAACATCCATTCACATACACACACACACACACACACACACACACACACACACACACACACACACACACACACACACACACACACAGACACACACACACACACACACGCGCGCGCGCGCGCGCGCGCACGTGCACACACACACACACACGTGCACACACACACACACGTGCACACAACACATATACATACATACGCGCACACCACACACGCACGACAACACACACACCACACACACACACACAACACACACACACACATCACACACACACACACACGTGCACAAGATGCTGAGGTAGGGTAGACTCATCTCGTGACCCTTGATCAAAGCTGACATACTCTCACTGTCTCACTACACAAATACGCATACACACACATACACAAATACAAGACGCTGAAATATAGCTCGGGTACACTCAGCCTGTTATGTGTGTGACCCTTGACCCAAGTTGCCATCTTCTCTCTGTCTCATTTACTAGTCTTGGCGTTAATTCTGAGCTAGGGTACACTCTGTCTGTTAGGCGTGTGACCCTTGATCCAAGCTGCCGTCCTCTCTCTGTCTCATTTACACGTCTAGGTTTAATTCTGAGCTAGGGTACACTCATCCTGTTAGGCGTGTGACCCTTGACCCAAGATGCCATCCTTTCTCCGTCTCCTTTACATGTCTTAATGTAATTCTGAGCTAGGGTACACTCAGCCAGTTAGGCTTGTGACCCTTGACCCAAGCTGTCATTCTCTCTCAAAGGCATTATAAAAACTATTTATAACGTCTTTGTCCTCTCTCTTCTCACACGGGCCCCAGTAGCTCAGTTGGTTTGAGCGTCGGATTCACATGCTAATGGCTGTGGGTTCGAATCCTGGGGTGCGCCTTCTAACTGTTCCCATCTTAACATCATCATTGTTGTTCCTGTGGTGTCAGTATCATCATCATCAAGTGCCTTGCCACATGGCGTTGGCAATCATGGCCTTCCATCTGTTTCTGTCCCTTGTTGCCTCAAGCACCTCCTCCACCCTCTTTGTCTTCAGCCACTCTGCAAGTCCGTCCAATATCTTCTCCCTGGGTCTACCTGGTGCTCTCTTTCCTTCCAGCTTTCCTGTTGTGACCAGGCGCTCCAGTTCCCCTTTCCTCTAAAATGGCCTATAAATGTTGCCTGTCTTTTCCTAATCTTCCTTATGAATGTCAGTATAGGATTAATAAGTCCCCCTTCCCTCACTTCCCTGGGATGGTTGGTTATCCCCGTCGGCCATATCACCTGAGGTGGGTGTCGACGCAAAACCTGAACCAAATCAATCAATCAGTCTTTGTCTCACACGTCTTCGTGTAATTCTGAGCTAGGGTACACTCAGCCTGTTAGGCGTGTTACACTTAACCCAAGTTGTCATCGTCTCTCTCGGACTCGTGCGCGATACTCAACCTGATCATGAGCACAAAGCCGTTGGAACTCCGTAGAGTCTGTCTGTCCTTGTCGTTGACTTGCTCGAGGCAGTTCGTCGGTTTAGTGAAGCTGTGTTAACCCTTTGATTCCTGCACCCTATCCATCAACTGCAAAAACTTAACCCTTTGACTCCTTCACCCTAACCATCAGCTTCCTGCAGGAAGGAAGCTGGTGGCGAGGGTGAAGGAATCAAAGGGTTAATTTTTTTGCTTTGCTGTCATGATTTGACAATGCAGGATGCTGGTGGACAGGGTGCAGGGGAGTCAAAGGGTTAATGTCGCCCTGTCATGACATTAACCCCGCACCAATTGAGGTGGTGTGTACCAGAGTGTCGTACTTGGAGCCAGACCAGTGAGAGATTCAGGAGCTATAGTTGCGGAACTGAAAGACCAAACTGACACCATCAGAATAATTGGAGCTTTTAGGAATACGCCAGTTTTTATGTCTGGGGACAGGACCGAGTTCGGAGATCTCTTTAATCATTTGACTCCCGCACCCTGTCCACCAGCATCCCGCTTTGTCGACCATGTTAGCAGAGCAAAAACTTGATCCTTTGACCCCCCCCCTCACCCTATCCACCAGCTCTCTGGGAATCAAAAGTGTTAAGTTTTTGCAGTTGTTGGATAGGGTGTGGGAGTCAAAGGGTTAAGCCCACAAGCTCTGTCAACAGAACCGTGCAACCCGTTGATGGCTGCCAGAGACATAGATAAGTTAAGTGTCTTCTGTTCCATATTTCACTCTTCTTCTTCAGCCTGGCGACTTAGCCTTTAACTTAAAAAAAACCTTGTCAAGGTTCAACCGAGCAAGACGGCTTTGCACTTCTTTTCTATTCAGAGAGCTGACAAAGTGGATGAAAAGGAAAGAAAATAACCTACACAAACTGGATGAAAAGAAAAGAAAATACCTACGGGCTTTTCGGGTAACAACGTCTCACAACCAGGCTGCCCACGCACTTAATCTAATCTTACCTAATCAGCCAAGCAACCATGTCTGTCTGTCTGTCTCTGTCTGTCTGTCTTTCTCTCTCTCTCTCTCTCTCTCTCTCTCTCTCTTCTCTTCTCTGTCTCTGTCTCCCTCTCTCTCTCTCTCTTTTCTCTGTCTTTTCTCTCTTCTCTCTTGTCTCTTCTGTCTCGTCTGTCTCTGTCTTCTGTCTGTCTGTCTCTCCCTCTCTCACCTCTCCTCTCTCTTTCTCTCTCTGTCTCTGTATTTCTTTGTCTGCTCTCTCTCTCTCTCTTCTTTCTTTCTCTCTTCTGTTTCTCTCTCTGTCTGTCTGTTTCTGTCTGTCTTCTCTCTCTTTGTCTCTCTCCCTGTTTCTTTCTTTCGCTCTCTTCTCTCTGTCCCTCTTTCTTTTTCTTTCTTCTTTCTCTCTGTCTGTCTGTTGTTTGTCTGTCTTCACGACTCTCCTTTCACCCAGTATAAAGAGTTTCTTGTTTTGTTTGTTTGTTTTATGTCAGCCTTCGGATTTTTTCCCATGCCTGTGTGCACGTTGTATTGCCACACTGTGCACGGCATATTGCTGATGCTCTTATGTGCACTTCGTCTGCGGTGGGCGAGCAGAATGTTTTTGTATTGTTGTTCAATGTTTCCCCAGGCCAACAGACACTTAAAGACTTATAGGATCTTTATAGTGCATGTTTGATAGTCTCCATGCGTGGACACACACGAAGAAGATTTAGGCATGACAGGTCTGCTCCATGTCAACCCGAAAGACCGGAAAGATCAGACACAAAACAAACAAACAAACAAACAAAAACAAAAACGAACAAATTAACAGAAAACAAAACAAAAACAACAACAGCAACAACAACAGCAACAAAACAACTGTCCGCCAAATTAACTCGAGTCCTTGCAAGGAACTCCATCTTTACTTCAGATAGTATTCATTGAGTGGAATGTATGTAATGGTGGTGATACTACTTCTACTACTGCTGCTGCTGCTACTGTTACTGCTACTACTACTACTACTACTGCTGCTGCTGCTGCTGCTACTACTACTACTACTGCTGCTGCTGCTACTACTTCTAATGATGATAATAATAATAATATTTTCACTGACATAACGCAAACAGTGCATGCCAAAAGGAAGAAAAAGAGAAAAAAAAAAAGAAGAAAAAAGAAAGAAAGATAGAAAGAAATGTACTATAAACACAAGACGATAAAATACATTTTTCTTCGCTTTTGTCGAAAAAAAATGCTATCATACGGGGTCGGTCCATAGCCTTCGCGAAAAGATCTCTTGGAGGCCAGTCTGTTCCAAGCGTAAGTCTGTGGCGAAACTTCTCCCTGGTTTAATTTTCTTCTTTTTTTTTTTTTCTTTCTCTCTCTCTCTCTCTCTCTCTCTCTCTCTCTCTCTCTCTCTCCTCTCTCTCTCTCTCTCTCTTCTCTTCTTTCTTTTATTTTTCTTTCTTTCTTTCTTTCTTTTTAAGGATCATTGCACTCAGGGAGATTACCTTTGTGTTCACCTTTTTGTTTTGTTTTTGTCCCATTTTCTACGCCACCTTCATGGCCACAGAAGCTGGAACAGTTTTTACAATGCAATGATGATGATAATGTCGATGAGGATGATAATTATTATGATGCTGTGGAATTCCATCTAGGTAGGATTGAGACTGCGTGACAGGGCTGTACTAACTCTACGTTTACTATCATAATATATCCTAGCGTCAACCAGGCCCGAAAGATACAGACACCTACGGTGCTGGTCAGAAGATTTGAGCAACACCCTCAATGACGCATCCGTGAAGTGGATGAGACTCGACTGTGTGGTCCCCAATCTTGCCAGTGAGCCCAACATGCCCAATTCTGGGTTATCATCATGATCATCAAGTGCCCTGCCGCATGGCGTTGGCGATCATGGATCTCCATATGTATCTGGGTAAGAGCCGGTTGGAGCCGAAAAATCCCACAATAATAATAGTTTTGAAGGGACTGATGAGGATTTGAACCCACAACCTCCTTAGTTGGTAATCCGTTGCCCTAACCACAACACCAAGCGACTGATCCTGGCTGGCATATTCTGTTGCATGTTTGGGTGGGGCCAGTGTGGTGGGTGGGGTGGGAAGGGGCTGAGCCACAGACATGGGCTGAGCGAAAGGTGAGAGACAGCTGTGCACAATGGGGTGGTGGCAAGCACAATTGTCGGGTGAAGAAGACACGCTTCACTGCTTTTAGCCATTTTCCATTCGATACTATGGTCAGGGGTAAGGTCTTTGTGACCATTCCGTACGAAATGAGTCGTAGGTTATACGTTATGGGTTTTCTGTTCCTTGACATTTATGTACATTTTAAACTGGAATGATCTGAACACACACAACACGCACGCACACGGCTCGCGCGCGCGCATACACACACACACAGAAACACGCACGCACGCACGCACACACACACACACACACACACAAAAACACAAGATATATACATCTATCTATCTATCTATCACACACACACACACACAACACACACACACACACACACACACACACACACACACACACACACACACACACTACATACATTGTAGAGTGTGTGTGTGTGTGTGTGTTGTGTGTGTGTGTGTGTGTGTGTGTGTGTGTGTGTGAACTTAAAACGACGAACTTTTTTCAGAAGAACGAGTTAAAAGTATTTGGACGTCTCATCAAGATTTGTACACACTTACTTTAAAAATTTCGATCAACAACAACTATTTGTTCACTTGTAGGAAAGTTTGTGGTTTGTTTGTTTCTTTCTTTGTTTTTATTATTTGGTTTTTGTATTTTCAAGGATCTTTGATTTGGCAGTTTTCTCTGCACTTAGCTCTCTTCTTTCCGTCCTATCTCCACCCACCACCCCCCACCCCACCACCACCCCAGTGGCCACAGAAACTGGGACAACCCCACCACGTCACTATGATAGGGCGACAACCATAACACAATGGAGTTCTGTCTAAGACTGAAACTTCGTGACAGGGCTTTACCCAACGCTTACTATCATCATAACATATCCTGGTATTACCTGGCCCGAGAAATACAAACACCCGCGGTGTTAGTCGGAATATTTGAACTACACTCTCAGTGACGCATCTGCCAAGTCGTTGAGATTTGACTGTGTGTCTTGTCACAGTCTTCCCAACGAGCCTGTAGCCATTCAACTCTGGGTAAGAGTTATTTGAGGCTGAAAAATCCCACGACTGATGAGACGTGGTTGGTTGGTTTGGTTCAGTTTTTACGTCGACACCCACCTCAGATGATATGCTGAGGAACATCCAGGGAAGTGGGGGAAGGGGGGGACTTATCTAATCCTATACTGACAACACCGAACAACAACGATGTTAAGATGGGACAGTCAGATGGCCAGTTTTAATTTAGCGCACCCCGGGATTCGAACCCACAACCATTGGCGTGTGAATGATGAGATCTGGCCGGCTCATGGGTTTATATGCAGGCTTAACCCTTTGACACCCGCACACTATCCACCAACTGCAAAAAATTAATTTTTTTGGCTCCATCACCCTATAGACCAGCTTTCTGCAGGAAGCTGGTGGATAGGATGAGGGGGTTAAATGGTTAAGTTTTTCTTTGCTAGCATGACTCACAATGCAGGATACTGGTGGACAGGCTGGGGAGTCAAAGAATTAAGGCTTGTGCCATGATCACCATACACACAGCATCTGTGACGTTAGTGCATATGGAATTCGTTCCGAGCGCGGAGACGTCATCTTGATAAACTGAAACTGAAACTGAGGAGATTCTAACCTACAACCTTCTCGCCGGTTGTCCGTTGCGCTAACCACCGCACCAGTGCGACTGGTTTACGTGTTGGAAAGTTCAATATGTTAGTTTGTCACCATCCTGAAGTTCGTCATGGTCATCCACCCTCCCTTTCCCTGACATAAAATGAAATAACACTTGTCAGTCAAGAGCAAATAACTCGCGTTTACACATAAGTCTTTGTGCGAACTTAAGATTTCTGGCTATTATGTTAACCCTTTATAGATAATTATGGTATCGGGATTTTAGATTATTGATTATATTGATAGTTCTGCCTGTTGATTGAAATGATATTTCTGCCTGTATTGGTCGTATTTTATTTTTTCAAAGGTAGAATATATCAAGCGTGTTAGATTAGGGACAGAGTTTAGTTTTACAAACGGTTTCAGTTAGTTTTACAGCTTTAAATAAGCTTACTGTTGTCCTGACAAGACAAGCAACATTTATAGGACATTTCATGAGACAAGAAAACTTAGAGTACCTGGTCACAACAGGAAAGCTGGAGGGAAAGAGAGTATCAGATAGACTTAGGTGAAAGTATTGGACGGACTTGACATGGCTGAGGACAGAGAGAGGGTGGGAGATATACTTGCAGCGACAAAAGGGATAGATTCGATATGGAGGGCCATGATCGGCATAGCCATGCGGCAGGGCACATGATGATGAGGATGACTGTCCTGTCGTCGCTGATTCAGCAGATTTGTGGGTAAATTATTATGTTAAGGTTTATACAGCCTAAATAATAGCATATCGTCATAACTACAAGTGATAAGGTAGATCCTGGCTGACGACCTATGTGGAGACACCATCTGGCATGAAGACATCCTCTTGCCTGCATTAAAATACTGCCACTGACTTACAACTCAATTCGTCAAGGGACGGTCAAGTAATTGGGAGAGCAGATCGCTTGGGGCCGAGAGTGTGTGTACAGGTTGTGTCCGTGTGTCTGTGTACTTACGACTCACTACTTGCGTTGCTTTTAACTTGAGTTGATGTGGCGATTTGTGTACTATGTGTTGGTGTGTTGCTGATGTGCAGACTCTCACTTCGTTTTTAGTGTGTAAGCGTCAAGAGATCGTAGGTATTCGCTTGAGATCTTCGCTGTGAAACTACAGAGATTCGTAAGCAAATTTGCATTATTCTTTGGTAGTTGTGACGGACAGTACCTTAGTTCAATAGTTGACCAACAGATCAGGTAAAGAATGAGTGTGCTGACAGGTCTGGTCATTTCAAATCTCCACCAAGTTTGCTTGTAAAGACGGTTACGCGTTTGGGCACACAGGCCTAGTTTACATGTCGATCAACGTATCTTTTAAATGTTAGACAAGAAAGGGTCATCGCGATGTAACACAAAGGCTGTTCATACATGTGTGTATACAGAGTAGTTGTCAGTGTAACATGTTAACTTAGTTATCGTCGGCCCGTATCGCCTCCGGTAAAACAAGACGTCAAACCTGTTACATCATCTAAAAGTCTGATCACTGTGTGTCATTGGGTTCGTTGATAGAGACCGACATCTTCGTTGACAATTCTGTGCGGAGTGCTTATTCAGCTTCGAGCACTGTATGTTGTGAACGGGACTTTAATGTTATCAGTTTTATAGCTGCAGCTGTGTAAAGCTTGGAATCTTATTCATTCTATAGACGATGACCAGACTGTTTAGCTTTTAGACTCCGAGCCTGAATTGTTCACTGTAGAGTAATCCATATCAGGAGTTTATTCTTCAGTTCCCTTCACTGGACTTTAACCACACGTTTTGTTATCTGAGGGATTTGTAAATCTGTTTGGATTTGTGGATTCGAACCTTGATGTTGGTCTGTTCACTCGCACCTACTCCAGTCAGTCTTATTGCTCGTGGAGTATAGACTGTGTGACTTGTAGTGTTTGGATTTGTGGATTCGAACCTTGATGTTGGTCGTCCATTCGCACCTGCTGCTGTCAGTCTCATTTCACGTGGAGTGTAGACAGTATCGATAGACTAGTAGGCCTGTGCATGTGGTCACCGCACCTGCATCAGGTTTGTTTGTGGACTACCAGACCATTACATTGCATTGGGTATTCAGCTGTTGAGCTTCATCAAATCAAGGTATGTTTGATTATGGTAATATCGTCTTATCACTATCATCATCTTCATCATTTATTATTAATATTCTTCTTCTTCTTCTATTTCTTCTTCTTCTTTTCTTCTTCTTCTTCATCTTATTATTATTGTTGTCATTATTAGTATTATTAGGTCTATTTAAAATTATTGTTAGTGTTATTATTATTATTTTATTATTATTATCGTTGATGTTATTGTCTTTCTTGTCATGATTACTATTACTATTTTTACTATTGTTGTTGTATCGTTGTTGTTGCTGTCGCCATTATTGTTATTATTATTATTAGGCCTGTAATATCATCATCATTATTACATGGATTGAGATGGTCACTGTGTTGACTGGTTCTTTGAGAAGTGTGTATTATTTACTTATGTTCTTTGAGAAGTGTGTATTATTTACTTACGTTCTTTGAGAAGTATGGTTTATTTATTATTTATTTATTTATTTATTTATTTATTATTTATTTATTTATTTATTTATTTATCGTCAACTACTGTGCGTGGCCCGGGTTGGTCTTCATAATGAATTGGCAACTGATAATATTTTCGTAAATCCTGCCTTGAACTGCTGTTGAAGTGTATGATACATTTGTACACAGTGTATGATATGTACTAAGTGGTATATTCTTCCCTGCTTTCTGTTCTAGAAGGCTCTGGTTTATTCCAGTCCAAGATCTCTCAAATTCTCTACTATCATTCACCCAGTGGTACTGTCCGCTGGCCTAAAGCTGTATGCTCATGGAGAATTGTCGGTTCTTGACTCACACGAAAACTAGAAACCGACTGGCGAAAGCAAATGTCGTTTTCGGAGCCATCACGGAGCGATTAATTGACCGTGAAGTCCCTCTAACGTCCCTTGATCAATATGTATTTGTGTGGTGTGTACATTGGTGTGTGGTTTACACGTATTTTGTGTGTGTGGTGTGTGTGTTGTGCGGCGCGCGCGTATGTGT
>JAPXFY010000021.1:26584848-26619848 GCA_030674185.1 Monoplex corrugatus
CTGTCTGTCTGTCTGTCTATCTATCTTTCAATCTGTCTATCTATCTATCTGTCTGTCTATCTGTCGATCTATCTGTATATATATTTCACACACAGCGCGGGTGCGCATGAAATTTTAATAGTAATTTGTAAGCTTACGGCTTGTCATTTTTTGTTTGTTTTGTTTTATGTTTTGTTTTGTTTGCTTGTTTGTTTGTCTTTGGGGCGTGTTATAATAACAGAAACTACCACAATTTTAAACTCAAGCTACTTGAATGGCAGGGCATTATTCAGGGGTGGGAGTTCTCGGATCCGCGGATTTCTGTGCAGGAGAAAAACAAACAAACAAACAAACAAACAAAACAAAAGTTCCTCTGATTACATAGACCCTTTCCTCGGAAAAACTTCATATTCAACATCATCTTATTTTTCAGAGCAAAGTAAATAAGAATTTTTTGTTTACTTTTTTTTCAGGTTTTTGTTTCACAACAAACAGACATCTAACATACAATGTGGCAACGGAGAATGACAACAAAACGAAACATTTTTCTTTTTACACAAAATGAAAAGAAAATGTTGACACATGAACTCCGCACGCTATATAGAATGTACAGAATGTTTTCTTTTTTGTTGTTGTTGTTTTCACATTGGAAGTTTAAAAATGAACATTAAGATTTAACACATGTCAACATTTCCCCGATGAATCAGTTTCAAAAACCACATTCCTTTGCTTTTAAAACAATAATTAAGCATCATCGAACAATGTGTGTAACAGAAATTAATCAATTTATACAAATAAGACAATTATTGTTCACGCAAAAAACAAGCTATAGGAGTGCACAGAATTTAATCCCCGATTTTTTTTTTTTATTCCAGAGGGAGCATGTCCTCGGATCCCCTTTGATGCCCCCACCACACCCACACCCCACACAAAGCAGATTCAAACTCAAAACGTTATTTAGCTTCGGATGCTCGCGAGCCCAGCGACATCGCTCGAGAGGCGATTACATCAGGTAGTACGTACGAGACAGATTGATAAGTTTAAATACCTGGGAACGATCATTTCACCAGACGGCAGATGCTCATCAGAAATAGCCAGCAGAATCGGCCCAGCCAAAAGAGCATTCAAGAGGATGAAAAGCATTCTTACCAACAAATGCCTACCAATTAACATCAGGAAGAGAGTTCTTGAATGTTATATAGAACCGATAATGTTATACAAGTACGGTTGCGAGGCGTGGACAGTTAACAATCAAAGCCGAAACAAGATTGAGGCAGCCGAGATGTGGTTTCTAAGAAGAATGCTGATAGTTCCATGGACAGCAAAGAAAACAAACGAGACAGTCTTGATGGAGGCAGACACAAGAAGATCATTCATAAGGAAGATTAGGAAAAGACAGGCAACATTTATAGGTCATTTTACGAGTAAAGGGGAATTGGAGCACCTGGTCACAACGGGAAAGCTGAGGGAAAGAGAGCACCGGGTAGACCCAGGGAGAAGATACTAGACGGACTTGCAGAGTGGCTGGGGACAAAGAGGGTGGAAGAGATGCTTGAGGCAACAACAGAGAGAGAGACAGATGGAAGTTCATAATCGCCAACGCCATGCGGCAAGGCACCTGATGATGATGTAGTACGTACGACAGAGAGAACCGGTTATCCGTCTCGTTTTCAACGTCAACGGTTAGACCAAGAAAATGTAGGAAACAAAGAGACATAGTACCTTAGGGAACTAAGATCTCTTTGGTAGGAGACTCTCACTGGGTAAGACCACTGCGGAATGAATAAATACAATTTTAACCCTTTGACTCCCCGCACCCTGTCCTCCAGCATCCTGCATTGCCAAACCACGCTTAGCAAAGAAAAATCTTAACTCTTTGATTCCATCACCCTCTCCACCAGCTTCAGGAAGCTAGTTAAGCTTTGTTTTAAAAAATTTGAAAACAAGGAATGTGGTTTTTGTAACTGATTCATTGGGGAAATGTTGACTGTGTTAAATCTTAATGTTAATGAGGGTGAGGGAATCAAAGAGTTAAATTTTTCAGGAAGCTGATGGGTAGGGTGAGGGAATCAAAGGGTTAAGTTTTTCAGGAAGCTGGTGGGTAGGGTGAGGGAATCAAAGGGTTAAGTTAAAAACCTAACTCTTTGATTCTTCACCTTATCCACCATCTTCCTGCAGGAAGCTAGTAGAGAGGGTGAGGGAATCAAAAAGGGTTAAGTTTTTCAGGAAGCTGGTGGGTAGGGTGAGGGAATCAAAGGGTTAAGTTTTTCAGGAAGCTGGTAGGTAGGGTGAGGAAATCAAAGGGTTAAGTTTTTGCAATTGATGGATAGGGTGCGGGAGTCAAGAGGTTAAGTAAACTCTGTGAGTTGGGACCAATCCTGTCCACCAACAAGCTGTTACCAGCTATTGTATCGAAAGAGTGCGACAAAGCCAGTTAGTTCGCCTTGCCTGTCTCTTTCTTCTATCCCTTTCTATAATTAAATTTCGAAGGCGAGGAGAACCAACCATCTTTTCGACCGTCACTTGTTACTGGCTAGGCTTAGCTTAGCACGCCTTGCAGGCAAAGCTTATCGTCTGTCTTGTTCGTGGCCCTCGCGACATGTCTCGCTAGCTGGTCGTCTGAAAGTTTGGCTGTCTGGCTGGCTGGCTGGCTCAGTAAGGAAGGAGGACTTGTCTCGTTAAAATATCTCTATAACAGTCACGTCCCAGAGTCGCTGGTCCTCAGTGTCGTCCGTCTGTACATCCTGTCGTCCTGTCGTCCGTTGATGTTCGTTGACGACCTGCAGCCTGTGTTTTCATTTTAGAAAGAGGAAGGACAGCACTGCCTCGCCCGGCCCACTTGCTGAACCTACTGTTCTTGTGTTGAGTAAGTGCTAGAAAGAGAGAGAGAGAGAGAGAGGCAGGGGGAAGGAGAGAGAGGGAGACAGAGCGAGAGATAGAGACACAGAGAGACACATAGATAGATACAGAGATAGATAGATAGACAGACATAGATAGATAATGGCTTTAAGATAGATATATAGATAGATAGAGAGAGAGAGTCAGAAAGAGAGAGAGAGAGCACGAACACTAACACAGACAGACACACAGACAGACAGAGAACCGGGGTGGTGGTGGTGGAGGAGATACGATGCTGTATTTCAATTTTTGATGCGACAAATGCAGTCGTGACTAAACGTCAGATTTCTAATCGATAATGATGATGATGATGATAATAATGATGATGATGTTAATGACAGTAACAGTCATGACAAAAATGATAATAAAAAATAATAATAGTAAAAAAACAAAAACAGTTGGAATAATAATAATGATGGTGATGATGATGATGATGAGATAATGAACGAATGAATGAATTAATGAAGATAAAAACTAGGTGAATTAACGAATAAATTAATTAGATACAAAAAGGAAAAGCTGCGAAAGAACTTCCTGACGTCGAGCAAGGAAAACTAGACAACTTGTAATGATGATAATGATAATAATAATAATAATGATAATAATAATAATAGCTATCATCATCGCCAAAAAACTACCACTACTACAACTACTACTACTAATGATAACACTACTACTACTACTACTACTACTGCTAATAATGATGATAATAATAATAGGGGCCTAATGATAATAATGATAATAGGCAGACGAATGTAAGAGTGTCAATTAGCGTTACGTTTATGATGCAAAAGGAAATATCAGTAATGATTAAAACCCAAGAGATATACACAATAAACATTATATTACAAGTGCTAACTTAAGTCACAGAGAGAGAGAGAAAGAGAGAGGGGAGCGCGTGTTGCAATTCGACATGGTGTGACAAGTTTTTTTTTAAGTTTCGACATGAAGCATAGCAAGGAAGGAGAAGCCTTCGTCGTCTGTTGCGAAACATCTATCATCATTAGAGATTGTTTATCTTTTTAAAAATACTGTGATTAAGAACGATGATGATGGTTATCAACATCATCATAATCATCGTTATCATTATTGTTGTTGTTGCTATTATTATTATTATTATTATTATTATTATACATCGTTCCTGTATAACTCCATATACCACACTCATGTGACCACTGGGCACTGACTTTCTAGCGCAGCATAGAGTCTCTATAGTCGAGCTGTTAGCAGGGCTAACCATAATTCGTTGGTTACACTGTTGCACAGTGGTGGTCGTGCATGCTGGGTGTTTCCACGTTTCCATATAAGCCAGCCACTGACATGACTTATGTAGGATTATTAACTTTTGTTTTTGATAGTTTATCCAGCATGTGTAATACACACGAAGGAGGTTAGAGCACTGGCATGTCTGTATATATATATACCTGGAAGTTGGGAAAGATCTCCATAAAACAAGTCTTTCAGTGCATGTCATCCAGTCTTTCTTGGACGTCCTCCGGATTGTTGCTGGAATCCAAAATAAGTACAACTTTTGCCTGCGTTCAAGCAAACAGGAACCAGATAAACACGAAAATAGAATTAGAACGCCCGTTTAAAAAAAATTAATACAACCAGACAAGACAGGCGCAAATTTTCGACATTATGGTGTCATTTTAGCCCCTTTTTCTTACTTGGACGAAGCAGCAGGAAGTTTCAGTCTTTTTCTCCTAATTTGTTTGTATTTGACAAAGGCCAATTTGCCGAAAATTTGCATCTGTCTTATCTGGTTATAATTATTGAGTACGCGTTTTGATTCTATTTTCGTGTTTTTCTTGTTCCCGGAAGTTTTAAATGATTAGTTGTTGGATTTATTAAGAGGCTGATAGAAAAATCGTACGTTGTTGTTATTGATGATAATTCAGATAGTTTTGTAAACGTTTTTTTTTTTTTGTTTATTTTTTCAGAAAGTATTAGAATGTATCATTTTATCTTAATGCAAAAAAGAATGTGACTTTTTTTTCGTGTGTTGTAAGGTAGTCTGCGTTGATCGTATGTGTATCGGTATGTCTGGTGCATAGGTGCGCTTTGATTTGAATTATCTTGTTCTTGTTCTTGTTTTTGTTCTTGTTCTTGTTCTTGCTTTATATTATCGTCCCAGCGTATTCACGATTAGGGACTGTCTTGGATTATCAAGACTTGGCGACATATATACTGTAACTATTATTATAAGTACTGTAATTACTGGCTGTTGTCTACTGTCCATGAAGATGCACGGTATTCGGCGGGCGAGGTGGTCAAGTGGGTTAATTTCAGACTTCGAATCGGAATGTACTGGGTTCGATCCGCCCAAGTTATCTCCACCTGATGGACAGGTAAAAGGGTGGAGTTTTTTCCGATCTCCCAGGTGAACCTGCGTGCAGACCTGCCAGTGCAAAAAATCTCTTTTGTATGCGTCAGCATGCAGAGTATCACACGAAAATAGAATCAGAGCGCGTTTTTGGAAGAAAAAAAAATTAATATAACCAGACAAGACAAATATTCACGTTTAAGATCCTGTAAGTCATGTCAGTGGCTCGCTCATGGAAACATGAAAAACCAGCATGCACGCCCACTGATGATACGTAATATGTAACAACATAGCGGAATATAGTCAGCTCGCCTAACAACTTGGTTTCTGTATATGTTGCATTTTTAACCCTTGGGCTCCCGAACCCTACCCACCACCTCCAAAAAAATTAACCCTTTGACTCCCTCATCCTATCCACCAGCTTTCTGCAGGCAGGTGGTGGATAGGATGAGGGAGTCAAAGGGTTAAGTTTTTGCTTTGCTAGCATGGTTGACAATGCAGGGAATGGAGACGAAAGGGTAGGTGGGTAAAAGGGGAAATCCCCACTGGACAAAAAGGCACATCTTTAATCTTTAATTAATTAAGTTGGACGTGGGAGGGTGACAAGAGTACGTGACTGTTGAACAGACAGGGCAAGCTCATTTCGCTTGCATATATATATAAGCGTGTGTGCGTGTGTGTCGGGGAAAAACACCGTAATAAACATTTTTTGTTTCGTATCTTTGTGACGCAGTGGAACTGTCAGACGCGTGTCACGATATGTTCTTCTTCGTCTCAAATTGGGCGTATGTGTGTATGACTACTTCGTTAACATAACAGCTGATGAGCGTATTATATATATAATCCTGTAATTACTTGTGATGTTCAGGTTCCGGATATAGGATTTGGGGGAAGTTTGTCCTTTGTCTTTTAAGCCTTGTAGTTAGGAGAGCCGGCCCCTCCATGGGGATGCCGGGGGCTCTTTCGGTATAAATAGCATCCCCCACCTTCTGGGAATTCTGTGCTAGAAATTGCCTCTTTTTTGTCACTCTCTTTGTTTCTTTCTTCCTCCTTTGCTTTCTGTCATTTCCTCCTATCGTTTTCTGCCTTGCTGATCCATTCGCCTGTATGTGTTCGATAAAGTCTTACGTATTTTCTCTTAGGATTGATAACTGGGTACATGTATTAAGTGCAGTTTTGGCTCCAGGGAGGTGAGATATGCGGAAGCAATTTCAGGTAATTTTGGCCCGTTTTTTTATATATATGTTTTAGTGCCTTTATTTATGAACCAGAAAAAAAAAAGCACGAAAAAAGAAAAGAACGCGTATTTAATACAACAAGACAAGACAGGCGCAAATGCTCGGCCAACTGGCCTTTGTCAAGCGTAAGATCACAGACAAACAAACACCAGGTACAAGAATTAGGAGAAAAAGACTGAAACTTCCCTGCTGCTCCTTCCAGTGTGAGAAGGAGCAGCAGGGAAGTTTGTTAACAAATTGGGTGTATATGTGTGACTAGTTTTTGGCGTGATGGCTGTTTTCATTTGCTCTGTTTCAGGAAAACGATAAGCATATTATATATTCCGTGTTGTAATTAATTGAGGTATTAGGCGCTGGCTCATGAGATTTGAGAGAGTTTCTTTTGTCTTCTGGTTTTTTTTGTTGTTGTTTTTTTTGTTAAGTTTTTTGTTTGTTGTTGTTATTTGTCTTTTTTTTTTATCTAGGCTGTGTTTTCTTATTTGTTTTGTTTCAAATGTCAGCATGTGCCATCATAGGTGTTGCGGTGAGAAAGAGTTAATTTAACGGTCACCAGTGAGCTGCAAGTCCTGAAGGTATTGAAACGATAATACTCCTTATATGGCTCTACGCAGTCGGCTGGCCTTTAGACAACAATAAGAAAAATAAAATAAGATAACATTACCTAATATGGTACTGTAGACCTACTTGTTCCAAAATCTACCGTGGACTGGAAGCTCTCGTGCCCTTGTTTTGAATTACGGATGACTAACCTCGAAGGAAAAAGTAATAATAGAGATGAGGAAATACCGGGAAAACCCGCTGCAATACTACTCCACTTCAATCGTTAATTTAAAACTCTCCGCGCTTGTGCAATAATTCAACGCGAAAGGCCTATGTTGAACGGGTGGCCGAATCCGATCCTAACACCGCTAGCTGCTCAAGTACAGTCACAGTAGTCATATACGTCAGTGGTCCAAAAGTCGATTCAGTATTGCAAAACATGTTCTCAAATTTCCGCCACTAACAGATCAGCACTAATTTTGGTTCGCTGTTTGTTAAAAACCCGTCATGGCTCAACTTAGAAAGAACTGTTTTGTGTTGAAGCAGAACTAGGAGAGAGAATGAGGAAAGAAAGAGTTATGTTGAAAATGGGTTTAATTTGGGTTCTCTGACAAGGACAAATTTCGAACTAAAGTGACGATGTGTTCAGCTCATTGGGAAGGTAAGCTGCAGTATTATTCTCTGTGAATTTTGCTGTAGTGTACTGTTGTGTACTGTAGTGTAGTGAAGTGTAGTGTACCGTAGTTTAGTGTAGTGTAGTGTAGTGTACATGTAGAGTAGTGTGGTGTGGTGTAGTATTGCGTAGTGTGGTGTGGTATAGTGTAGTGAGGTGTGGTGTAGTGTAGTGTATGTAATGTAGTGTGGTGTAATGTAGTGAAATGTAGTATAGTATAGTGTAGTGTAGTGTAGTAAGAAAAACTACATGGTCAAGCCATACTTCAAGGTCTTTTTTTATAATGGATGTTCATACTTCCCACCAGAAATACACATTTTGTGCTTTGTGATCTTGGAAAAAAGCGTCAGATGAAGTATAATTCGCCCTGAAGCGAGAGGCCTATGGCAGACAGTCACAAAAGGTAGGACAACTTGTCAATACTTTCAGAAGTTCCCAAGGAAGAACCATTCACACACACACACACCAACCTCAAAAAGTGTTGATCTTAGGCAAATCTGGGGTTTATGTGACTGGTATTTTGCGTCATGACTTCAGACTTGTGCAATCACACGTCTTTTATCTGAACGGTTCAGACCTTTGGTAGTTAGTTAACCCTTTGACTCCCGCACCCTGGCCACCAACTGCAAAAACTTAACCACTTTGATTCCCTCACCCGTTCACATAGCTTTCGCTGGTGGACAGGGTGAGGGAATCAAAGGGTTAGTTTTTTTGTCTTGCTAGCATGGTTGACAATGCCGGATACTGGTGGACAGGGTGCGGGAGTCAAAAGGTTAACCCAAATTGGGTAAAGTCCACACAGACACGGCTGAGAATTTCTGGCTAACACATTTTAGTCACAGAGACGCACCTGAGCTCACCGATCGACGTGAAGAAAGGAAGATTAAAAACAACCAGGTCAGTGGAGAGGGGGAAAATTCTCAGAGCAAACCGAATCGAGCGACAGTTATTAAGAGTTTGACACTTAAACAAGCAGGGCCTGCGATTATGTAGAATGTCTCTGTGGCTTAGGCGTGGCCTGTTAACTGTGTGTTAGACGTGTTGGTTCAAAATTAGCCCAGTTCTCATGTTTTGTATGCAGCCTTCCAAGATGCACGTGCATACGTGTATGCCAAACTTCTTTCTTGTTTCTAAACTCCATAATGAGGTCGAGTAACTTTGGGACACCCATATACATGTATATATATATATATATATATATATATATATATATATATATATATATATATATGTATGTATATCTGTATGTATGTATGTATATATATATATATATATATATATGTATTCCATAAACCAGCCACTGACATGACTTAACCCTTTGGCTACCGCACCATGTCAACTTACAGGAAGCTGGTGGATAGTGAGGGAGTCAAAGGGTTAAGTTTTTGCAGATGGTGCATGGAGGTGTGGGAGTCAAAGGGTTAAAAGGATCTTTAACGTGTACATGTCTGATATTCACCATGTGCACACATACACATACTCGAATGGAGGTTTAGGCGCTGGCAGGTCTACACACACGTTGAACTGCGAAATAGGAAAACTGTCCATCCTTTACCCATCAGACAGAGGTGTCTAGGCAGACTGTTAGGGTGCGTTCATAGCAAGCCTGGACGTGGCCGTGGCCGGACGGCCGCAGACGGTTCCTGTCAAAAAGATCGTGTACAGCAAACTTCTGTTTGTTCTCACTGGCAGCGGAAAGACTGTTTGAAGTAAGCCCGGCTGGGCCCGCCCGTACACGGACGGAAATTCTCCGGTCGTGCTTACAGGTTTTTTTTTGTTTTTGTTTTTTGTTTTTTTTTCCCGTCCGCCTGGGTTAAGGGACGGAACTCTTCTCTTAATTTCACACCGAATTATCTTTCTTGCCAGAAGAACACGTACGACGAGAAGCTTATTGCTGCTGTGAGGTCAAGGCCTTGCATTTACGAGAAGGGTGATGAAGATCGCTAACAGAGACATATTTGCAGCTGCATGGAAACACATCGCCAGAGAGGTTAGGACAGATTGGATTACAGAAAATCATCCATCGGGTTGAACGTACAATGTTTCTCTTCTTCTTCTTCCGCCACCACCACAATGAATATCAACTTTTGTCGCTTCGTGCACACCATTTTATCTTTGGTGAGCTCGTGCCGAAGGGTGGGGGCGGCGGGGGAACGTGGCCGTCCGGCTCCGTCGTCCTTGCAGTATGAAAGCTTTCATGTCCACGAGAGGCCAGTCGTGGCCGTCCGTCCGGGTTTACTGTGAACCCTCCCTTACCTACCACAGTTTCAGTTTCACTTTTTCAGATTGATGACGTATACGCGCTCGGAATGAATTCCGTATGCACCAACGTCACAGATGTCACGTGATGGAGAAGATCCAGAATGATCACGGCACAAGCCTTAAGCCTGCACATAAGCCCTTTGAGCTGGCCAGGTCCTGAGGTCCTACCTAGATAGTTCCATAACCCTGGTAGGGGAGTGAGGTGACAGAGACCTCAACTTTTCCCGGGACCAGCACCACGAGGGCGGCGCCCATCCCCTCTCCCTCACTTCAAATTCATATTCACTTTTTTTTTTAAACCTAGACTTCAGAAAGGCAAGAAGGCTAATTGGTCTTCAAGGGGTGGGACCTGGGAAATCAACCTATATCTCCAATGTTTTTTTACCAAGGCAGCCGGGCAATGCCCTTCTCTTCACGATTTCCAACTGCCGTGGCATCTTTAGCGTGCGCAGTCAGAAGGCACACGGGTCCGACTCGTTTTTCGTCCCATTCCGAAGGACAACGCGTTCAGTTCGATTTTCCGGTCAAACTGAGGAGAAAAGTCGAGGCCTCTACGGGGAGCGAACCCTGGAACCTCGAGTTTAGTTACTGGCAGGCGAACGTCTGAACCATTCTGCCACTCTTCTCCCTAACTAGCAAAACAACCTTACCACAGGACCTTCCGTGTGGAAGTTCGACGCTTACCCACTTAGCCACCAGCGCCTGTCATTTTCTGTGTACACAGAGTGCACAGTGCAGACGTCACTGTGGACGATTTATTGTCCATTCTTATCTCCCCTGTCTCAAGCCAGCGACGGACTTGAACGTCGGACCTGCTTTCAGACCCACAATTGTCCAAAAGTCGAGAAGGGTTTTCAACCCTCCCGTTTAATGACTCATTGTACTTTGCTGACTTTTTAAAAAAAGTTATCGGCAGTTACACAATACTAGCAATGTAGGCTACGTGTGGCGGTTGTGACGTAAAAGAAAACGGGTATGGTCAAGCCTTTCTGACTATCTTTGTGTGGTGTGTGTGTGTGTGTGTGAGAAAAATATTGCAGAAAATCCCAGTTTTTGTACTTGTGAAGGCCACTGTGATCTTTGAAGAAAGTTTGGTTGAATTGAAACTCGACGTGAAGCGAGGACATTGGTAAACAGTCACAACAAAAGAAAACGGATGTAAATGTTGTTAGAAGTTCTTCAGAAAGGGTTGTTCACACACTTCCTTCATAAAGTCTGATTTTAGGTCAGTTTTTGTTTGTTTCTTTGTTTGTTTGTTTGTCTGTTTGTATTCTTGATATTTTGTTTTATTTCTTTTAATTCTTTATGTTGGTTTATTTTAAACACTTTTAATTATTAAACACTTGTCCCCAACCTTTACAGACCCTTGCGATCCAAGCAAGCCAAAACTTTAAACCCAACTTTAAGTTCAGACCAACCACGACGACAAGCGAAGAAAAACCAACACATCGCGCGATGCACTGCACACACACACACGTAACATCACAACGCGCGATAGTACGCTCACTATAACATGTATATATAAGATGTTATATAAATGTATAATATGTATGTATATATATATATATATATATATATATATATATATATATATATATATATATACATGTATATATCTCCCTTTTGTATACAAGGAAATGAAAGAAAGTTACTGCCACCTTTTCCGACAACTCCAACCACGCCACAATAGTACTTATGTTGAACAGCGAGTGAGTGAGTGTGTGTGTGTGTGTGTGTGTGTGTGTGTGTGTGTGTGGTGTGTGTGTGTGTGTGTGTGGGTGGTGTGGTGGGTGGGGTGGGCGTGCGTAGTGGTGGCGCGGTGTAGTGTGTGTGCATAGGTGCTGTGTGTATTCTCGAACAAGAAAGAGCGATCGCACTTACAGCGTTTATGCACACTTGGCAATCTCAAGTTGCCCTAGTCCAAATGATTTATGCACCAGTTCAATTCTATCTAGATAGTATGGAAATCCAGACGTGTTCCACGTGCCATTGCTTTTCTCGTCCTTAGACTACATAAATGTCAGGAACCAGAAAAAAAACACGAAAATAGAATCAGAACGCGTATTTAAGACAACCAGACAAGACAAGCTCAAAGTTTCGGCCAATGGCCTTTTTCAAGCGTGAATGTAAGACCACAAGCAAACACCAAGTACAAAAATTAAGAGAAAAAGACTGAAACTTCCCTGCTGTTTCGTCCAGTGGAAGAAGAGGACTAAAATCAAAATCACAAACAAACGAACAAACGCCAAATATACAAAATTAGGAGAAAAAGACTGAAACTTCCCTGCTGCTTCGTCCAGTGGGAGAAGAGGACTGAAACGATTTTATTTGTTTGTGACCTTACACTCACACTTAAGAAAGGCCAGATGGCCGAAAATTTGCGCCTGTCTTGTCTGGTTGTATTAGATACGGTTCTGAATCTTTTTTCTTTTTTTTTCGTCGTGTTTTTCTGGTTCCTGTTTGCTTGACCGCTGGCAGTCGCACTTGTTTTGGATTATTAATGTCGGAAGAGACATGGAGAGGCTGCTTCACAAGTATAATTCATGTATGATGTTAACGCGGTGGTACGTATTAATGTACTCGTATATATAATATATATATATATATATATATATATATATATATATATATATATATATAATTTCTATCTGTATATAAAACATAGATAGGCCTATATGTGTATACTGTTTGTTGTAAGTGTTGTACGCACACCTTCATGTGGGGCTATGGTCTGATTGAATGACATGCAGTTTCTATTCTCTCCCTGCTTGTCTCTATCTGTCTGTCTGTCTTTCTCTCTCTCTCTCTCTCTCTCTCTCTCTCTCTCTCTCTCTCTCTCTCTCTCTCTCTCTCTCTCTCTCTCTTCTTTCTTTCTTTCTTTCTTTTTCTTTCTTTCTGTTCAATCTCTGTGTGTGTCTGTCTCTCTCTGTCTCTGTCTCTCTCTCTCTTTGTCTTTCTGTCTCTCTGTCTGTTCTCTGTTGTGTGTGTCTGTCTCTGTTCTCTCTTCTCTCTCTCTCTCTCTCTCTCTCTCTCTCTCTCTCTCTCTCTCTCTCTTACGCACACACGCTCACACGTACCAATTGCTACATGCATTTTCCTATGCAAGTCTCTTCTGTGTTTCAAAAACGAAAGGGAATGCACTAACTCCTTGATTTCCTTGTGTATCATGTCATAAATATTACTGATTTATGACATGCGAATTACCATCGGCAGTTCCAAAAAATGGCTTTTAGCTAGAAACTTCTGAGCATTATCGTCATTGTCATTGTCATCTCTCTCTCTCTCTCTCTCTCTCTCTCTCTCTCTCTCTCTATTTCTCTCTCTCTCTCTATTTCTCTCTCTCTCTCTCATTCTCTCTCTCTCTCTCATTCTCTCTCTCATTCTCTCTCTCTCATTCTCTTCTCATTCTCTCTCTCTCTCATCTCTCTCTCTCTCTCTCTCTCTCTCTTCTCGCTCTCTCCTTTTCTTCCGTCTCTCTCTCTCTCTCTTCTCTCTCTCTATCTCTATATACCTCTTTTCTCTCCTTCTCTCTCTCTCTCTCTCTGTCTGTCTGGCTGGCTGTATGTATGTATATGTATGTATCTATCTATAATATATCTGTTTGTCTGTCTGTCCATATATCTATCGATCGATCAGTCGATCTGTTTCGTCTGTGTGCTTGATATTGGCAAGAGGGATTCGTGGCACTCGGGCAATTCCGTATGCATTCCAGCCCAGTCTGCCGGCAACTTGTGTGGAAACGTAAAAGCGGCGGGCAGTGAACAGACCAAGTTTTTAATTAATAAATATTGAGGGCTGGGACTGAACATTGTGAGATCAGCTCTTGAGCCTATGGCTGTATCAAAGCAATCATCAACCACCACAGTAGTTCAACCAAAGGGGGTAGACAAAAGGCAGTATAGTATTTTCTTTGGTTCAACTCTGTGTGAGTGGCAGTACGTTGCTATGCTATGTATAATGAATAGAACGGTGTGGGTGGTGGTGGCAAGAGAAGCTGTTCGACCGACCAGTTTATTTAGAGAGTAGAATGGGATGTTATTTCATATCGACCGGAGAGAGCCGCTCTATCTGTGTGTGTGTGGTGTGTCGTGTGTGTGTGTGTGCGCGTAAGTGTGTGTGTGTGTGCGTGTGTGTGTGTGCGGTTGCGTGGTGTGTGTGTGTGCGCGCGTAAGTGTGTGTGTGTGTGCGTGCGTGTGTGTGTGTGTGTGTGCAGGAAGCTGATGGATAGGGTGAGGGAGTCAAAGGGTTAATTTTTTGCAGTTGGTGGATAGGGTGCGAGAGTCAGAGGGTTAACGGCTTTTGTAACAGAGCCGTGGACTCTGGATCTGATGTCTTGAGACCAGTGCAGTGCCAGGCGGCGACCTGTACGTTGCCCATCTAAATGCTCCCATTATTCTGCCCATGTCAGTATTTTAACCCTTTGACTCCTTCACCTGTCCACCAACTGCACAAACTTAACCCTTCGACTTCCTCACCCTATCCATCCGCATCCTGCAGGAAGCTGGTGGATAGGGTGAGGGAGTCAAAGGGTTAAGTTTTTGCTTTGATTGCATGATTGACAATGCACGATGCTGATGGACAGGGTGCGGGAATCCAAGGGTGAAAGGTCATGTCCTTCGCTTCACCACCACCACCACCACCACCCCAGCCCTGCCTTCTCCCTTTCAAAATCTTACCAGTACGTAAGCAAGATGAAGAAGTCTGCCAGTTAATTTCAACAAAAGGCAGATTTGATAGAGCGCATGTGGAATTGTCCGGATACGACGACGAATCCCGCGTGAATTTTTATACTCAACTCTAAATTTCAAGGAAAGGGAGAATGCCGTTAAGGCTTGACCATCTGGTGCCGATGGGCTGGCTTGGCACACCTAGAAATAGTTGGACTGTGCGTGTGTGTGTGTGTGTGGAGAGAGAGGTGTGTGTGTGTGTGTGTGTGGACTGTGTGTGACATTTAATGTGTGTGCCCGTGTGACTTCCGCAGTGCAGTGCGTTTCCTGTGAGGCGATCAGAATACAGCCGTTTTCTATATTTCATTTCAGGTGTGATTAATTTAAAGGTTCCTTCCCGCCTGCGTTGTTAACAAGTAAGTGAATCAAAATAGGAGGCGCAAACTTTGAAAATGTGTTTGATGCTAACTATAGGCTAATGCCATTGATATGCGTGTACATTTGGATAAATAGACTGCCGTGAATAGAATTACTATTACTGATGAAAAAATCCAGTGTGTGTGTGTGGATTGGGTGGAGGGTCACATACGTTTGTCCAGGGCACGCCGTAGTATGGGTATGGATAGTTTTGTGTGTGTGTGTGTGGGAGAAAGAGAGAGAGAGTGTGTGTGCGTTGTGTGTGTGTGTGTGTGATTGGATGGGTTGATGTAGATGTCAGTAATTGGATGAAAACTTCTGTTTATATGCGTGTGTGTATGTATTTATGCATGCATGTATGCGTGTGTATGTATGTATGTATACATGCATATATGTTTGTGTGTATGTGTGTGTATGCATGCGTGTATGTATGTATTTATATTCCCCTCTTGGGGATGCCGGGGGGCTCTTTCAGTATAAATAGTATCCCCACCTTCTGGAAATTCTGTGCTAGAAATTTCCTCTTTTCTGTCACTCTATTTGTTTCTGCCTTAATCCTTTGCTTTCTGTCATTTCTTCCTATTTTTTTTCCTGCCTTGTTGGTCCATTCACCAGTATGTGTTCGATGAAGTTTTTCGTACTTTCTCTTGGGATTGATAATTGGGTGCATGTATTAAGTGCATTTTTGGCTCTAGAGAAGTGAGACATATATATGCGAAAGCAGTTTTAGGCAGCTTAGGCCCGTTTATGTTTTTTATATAATATATATATGTTTTAGTGTCCTTATTAATGTTTAAATTTGTATTCAGGTTTGTTTGTTTTTTTAAATTCCCGTGTGTGATAAATTGGACGGAGTGGTCAACGCCAGGAGCATTTCCTTAGATTATGTGAGCGAATGCATTGATATACATGTGTACTTTCTTTTCTTTTTCCTGTTGAAGTCTTGTACACGTTTTGAATCGTTGTAGTCCTGTCAGGGCTCTACGCAGTCGGCTGGGTTTTAAACAACAATAACAGTATGTATGTATGTATGTATGTATATATATAATATATATTTATTTATTTATTTATGAGCGCATGAACTCGGAAATCAGAACTAACCGTATGATTGTCTGATTGTGTAAGATAGTGCTATCTGTGAATGTTTCATCCACTTGTTTGCAGACCTGTGCCTATGTGCGTGCGTTGGTTAGCATGAGTCAGGACCTGTGTAGGCGTTTGTGTCTGTTTACCTGCGTGTGTGCATGCATGCATATCTCTTTTAGCGTATGCTGTAGGCGTTTGTATATTTTTTTTTAAAATGGTGCATGTGTGTATGTATGTGAGTGTATGGGTTTGTGTGTGATGTGAGCGCGTGTGTGTGTACATGAATTTTATGTATTTGCTAGAGGGGGGGGGGGTGGGGAGAGAGACAGAGAGAGAGAGAACAGGAAGGGGAGGTAGAGGACAGGGACGGAGGTGTCATATTGGTTACAAATAAAGCAATACACAACTGATTTAAGTATACATGGCAACGCGCACAGTGGATCACTCGTTTTCTTGAAAACAAAACCATATGACCGTTCACATACAAATATGCAGATAGTAAAATAAATGAACAAATAAATAAAAAATGACAAACAAATACCTGAATAATGCATAAAAAAGAAACAATACGAACAGCATCATTAACCCTTTGACTCCAGCACCCTGTCCACCAACATCCTGCATTGTCAACCATGCTTGCAAAGTAAAAACTGAACCCTTTGACTCCCTCACCCTATAGGGTGAGAGAGTCAAAGGGTTAAATTTTTGCAGTTGGTGGATAGGATGCGGGAGTCAAAAGAGTTAAAACAACAAAGACGAGAGCACAGCTCAAAACGCTCACGTATCTAAACACCTTTAAACTTGCATAATATAGCAATCTATGAATCATGTTTGTTATGATCGATGTTTTGTTTTTGAACGGAAAGTAATTACTCCGGCAAGATGGATCGCTGGCCCAATAAGTGACATCTTTGATATTTATTTTGAGGGGCGAGAGGGAGCTGAGGATCCCTAGCAGGTTTGTGTGTGTGGTGTGTGTTTGCGTGTGTGTGTGTGTGTGTGTGTGTGTGTATATTTGTGTGTGTGGTGTGTTTGTCTGTGTATGTTTCGTGTGTGTTTTTGTTTGTGTGTGTGTGTGGTGTGTGCGTGTATGATTGTGTGTGTATGTTTGTTTGTTTGTGTGTATGTGTGTGTGTGTATGTGTGTGTGTCCACACTATCAAAAAGATCTTCAAAACTTTTCTTCCTATGTCATTATCGCAGAGTGATCTCTGTGACGTTCTTGAAGAAACAGGAAAGATGAATCATCTGTTTCATCTTGACATGGGCACGTGCGCGCGCGCGCATACACACAATCACACACACACACACACACACACACACACACACACACACACACACACACACACACACACACACACACACACACACACACACACAACACACACACACACACACACACACACTCACACTCACACTCGCATCTAGACAGACATCAAAGGAGCCAAGATCAGGTTATCCCCTCAAGTCGATAGCAATAATGTAGATAAATCAGTGATAATGTCTTGCATCTTGTGTGTGTGTATGTGTCTGTGTGTCTGTGTGTGCGTGCATGCCTGATGCGTGAACGGAGTCGTGTATACGTGCGTACCAAGTTTGCTTGAAACATGATCAGTGTATTACTGGGGGAATTTACAGTGAAATAAAACAGATGCATAATTATGATGTGAAAAGGGGGCGAAATGCAACTAACTGATCAAATAGGTAGATTGTTACTGTTATTGTTGTTTAAAGCCCAGCCGACTGCGTAGAGCCACATCAGGGCTAAAAATAGGTAGATAGATAGGTAAATAGATAGATAGACAGAGATAGATAGATAGATAGATAGACAGACGGACAGATAGATAGATAGATAGACAGGTAGGTAGGTAGGTAAGTAGACAGATAGATAGATAGGTGCGTGGTGAATAAATATATTAGTAGACAAGTAAATAATAAATAAATGAATGAACAAGCCTACAGAAGAATAAATAGAATAAGAAATCGATTAATGAATTGGTCAATTAGTAAATAGAAACGCTTTTTGAATGTGGTTTTGGTCGTTTCCATTCCTGCGTACGTATCAACTGTTTCATTTCCATACTTCATCCTACGCATAACAACTGTCTCTGTGTACATGTAACAACTTCAGAATTATTTTCTTTTCGCCCAAGACTGTACAGCGGAAATGCCAAGGGTTCCAACTCACACAGTTCAACCACTCTACCTTCAGATAGAAAGAGTTAGACTCCGGTCATAATAAAAGCACGTCGCATACGAACCAACTTCATTCATTCATACAGTTGTGCTTTTTATGAAAAGTCTCACACTGTCCCAGGCAGCAGGTTTTGCAAGTTCTATGCAGAACAAAACGCGTCAGCTGCTTTGAATGCAAAGAACCTTCGCACTGAAGGACCTGAATTCTGACACAGCGCTTTGCGAAAGTTCCTGTAGCGCAGTGGATAGCGTGCTGGACTTCTAATGTAGAGGTCGCAGGTTCGAATCCCGCCGGGGATGATTTTCACTCAGGACCTGGCCAGCTCATGGGTTAATGTGCAGGCTTAAATTAAGGCTTGTACCATGATCACCATGCACATGACACCTGTGACGTTGGTGCATGTGGAATTCGTTCCGGGCGCGGAGACGTCATCTTGAAAAACAAACCGAAACT
This sequence comes from Monoplex corrugatus, assembly GCA_030674185.1. Taxonomy (NCBI): domain Eukaryota; kingdom Metazoa; phylum Mollusca; class Gastropoda; order Littorinimorpha; family Ranellidae; genus Monoplex; species Monoplex corrugatus. The sequence continues at coordinate 26,603,584 of JAPXFY010000021.1, forward strand.
TTGCGAAAGTCGTCTGGTCTGTTGCCTAGTTAAGAGTCGTTCTCCCCTCCCCCCCCCCCCCTTTTTTTTTTTTTTTTTATTTTATTTTATTTTTATTTTTATTTCTTTAAAAAATTCTTTTATTCGATGTGTTGCTCAAAGGTTTCTGTTCTGTTTCGTTTTGCATTTTAGACCAGGCAGTTTTTTGGTGTTTTTGTTTGTTTGTTTTTGTTTGTTTGTTTTTTGTTAGTTTGTTGTTTGTTTTGGAGTCGAGGTCTGTTTGGTCTCTTTGCTTACCTTCGTTTGTTTGTGACAATCTTTGCAAAGGAAGGCAACCTTGCTTTCCCTCTCTTGGAGCTGTCGCAAGTTACTGCCGGTTACTTTTCATTCATGCAAGTCGAATGGTAAACCCACCGCATTGATTTATTTATTTATAAATGCAAAAGTCGTTTGCTCACGCACTCACTACGTCACTCACTCATCTTCCCCTGTAAAGAGTGGACGGACCTGCTGACCATAAAAGCCAGTCGCCGAATGCGAACCGATTCGATTTATTCATGAATAGAATGCAAAGTAACGATCTTTGGCCCATGGTGGATCGTGTGGAGGCATTGAGGGCACAGATCTGTCAGGGTTGGAACTCCTGTCACCTGTCACTCGGTGTCTTGTGTCACTGCCCGGTAATTTGGACTTTGGGGGTGTGGGTGGATTTTTGTACTTGGGTGTGTGTGGGTGGACTTTGTATTTGTGGGTGTGAGGGGGACATTGTTAGTGTGTGCAGTATGTGCGTGCGTGAGAGAGAGAGAGAGAGAGAGAGAGAGCAAAGTGTGTACAGCCTTAGGCCATTAACTTTAATGCGAGGTCGCGGAGAGGTAAAAAAAATTTCTGCGCATTTCATAATGCTCGTACGTTCTTTAATTCAACGTCATTTCACTATGAGTGATAGTAGACGGAAAACAAAACAAAACAAAACAAAAAATAAACCTTGAGGAAGAGAGTTGGGCGGGTTAGATTGGGGGCAGAGGGGGAAGACAGAGTAAGAGATGGAACGAGAACTTAACGCCTAACATCAACAATGTGAAAAGGAAATTTAACGCTAAAATATAAACTTTGTTAACTTGAAAATAATGCATTAACAGGACTGTGAACCAATCAATCTGAAATTTCAACCAACAAAACTTGATCTGAGGTTACTTTTTTTTTTACTCATTTCATAGTATGTGTGTTCGTTCGTTCGTTCTTTAATTTAACGTCTGATCACTATGAGTGATATTAGACGGTAGTGTGTATGTGTGTGTGTGTGTTTGTCTCTGTGTGTGTTTGTCTCTGTGTGTTTGTCTGTGTGTGTGTGTGTGTGTGTTTCAGAGAGAGAGAGACTGATACTGACACTGACATATACTGTATTTGTGAAGGCCACCGACCCACACACAGCTTGGTGAACTCATTTTCACACCTAGACAAAGGGACAGGGTAGGAAAGGGGGAGAGGCCTGGGGCACATGATGGGACAGGGAGATACGTTTACAACAAATGATGCATATATTCATCAATCATTGCATGAAAGCTGTGTGTATGTGTGTGTGTGTGTGTGTGTGTGTGTGTGTGTGTGTGTGTGTGTGTGTGTAGGTATGTGAGAGAGAGAGAGAGAGAAAGTTGGAGACAGAGTACGAGAGAGAAAGAGAGACAGAGACAGAGATGGAGACAGAGTATGAGAGAGAGTGTGTGTGTGAGAGAGAGAGAGAGAGTTAGAGACAGAACGAGAGAGAGAGAGAGACTTAGAGACAGAATACATCGAATGCGAATTGGTTTGGAGGTGGTAGGTTCTTCATTTTCCACAAGCTCCTGTATGTATTTTGGGATGGGTGTCTGTGTGAAACTTGCCTTCAGTTTCCGAACTATTATTTTTCAAGACACTGAGGCACATCGTTGAGATAAGTTGATAAGTTTAAACATCTGGGAACAGTCATCTCACCAGACGACAAATGCTCATTAGAAATAGCCAGCAGAATCGGCCAAGCTAAAACAGGATTCAAGAAAATGAAAAGCGTTGTTACCAACAAATGCCTATTAATTAACATCGGGAAGCGAGTTATTCGGTATTATACAGAACCGATGGTGTTGTATGAATGTGAAGCGTGGAAAGTCAACACAACAAAGTCAGAACAAGATTGAGGCAGCTGAACTGTGGTTTCTGAGAAGAATGTTAAGAGTTCCATGGACAGCAACGAATACAGACGTGACAGTCTTGAAAGAGGCAAACACAAAAAGAACATTAGCTAATGAAGAAAATTAGGAAAAGACAAGCACAATTTATAGTACATTTTATGAAGCAAGAGAAGTTAGAGTACCTAGTCACAACAGGAAAGCTGGAAGGAAAAAGAGCACCAGATAAACCCAGGGAGAAAATATTGGACGGACTTGCGGAATGATTGAGGACAATGAGGATGGGATATGTACTTGCAGGGACAAGGGATAAATTCGTATGGAGATCCATGATCGCCAACGCCATGCGGCGCGGCACATGATAATGATTTTCGAGGCAAAAAAAAAAAAAAGAGAGGAGGGGGAGAGAGAGAGGGAGAGAGAGAAATACACACACACACACACACACACACACACACACACACACACACACACACACACACACACACACACACACACACACGTAACGTTGCCATCCTTCATTCTGGTGGTGTCATCTTAGTGTTTCATAGAGCCCTCCTCCCTCCACGTTTGAAGACCTTGCCAGCGGGTACGGTTTTGAGCAGGCCCAGGAAGTTTGTCAGATAATTGCTGGCAGATTCGGGTCGAGCGTATATGGAGTTTTCCGAGTACCATGAACCCCTTTTGAGGTAACCCTTTGACTCCTGCACCCTTCCCACCAACTGCAAAAACTTAACCCATTGACTCCCTCTCCCTGTCCACCAGGTGAGGAAATCAAAGGGTTAAGTTTTTGCTATGCTAGCATGATTGACAATGCAAGGATGCTGGTGGACAGGGTGCGGGAGTCAAAGGGTTAAGTCGGACATACTAAAGTACTATTGTAACTGTACTCAGCTGTCATGTCAAACGGCTTGGTCACACCAAAGAGGCGGTATTCTCTTTGGTCACAAAACACATATATAATTATACACACATGCACGGCTGACCGGGTTAACGTTAAACCTCTTACTTACTCTTGGCGATGATCACTAATGCACGTCAGACGTCGTTTTACTGCTCTTTGATCCAAATGTCGGCTGTACCTGTAATTATGATTGATTAGTAAGCTACACGTATTAGTTCGTGACGTGAGAGTGTTGACATTGGACTGACAGCTGTTACTTTTGTTGTTGTTGTTTTTTTCATGTTCTTATCATGACCGTTTGCTCCCGTTGATTAGAGCAACGTGCTTACTCGTATAACGCAGGGGACCCGGGGGTTCAAACCTTTGGGCAGGTCACAGTTTTGTGCTGCAGAGTTTTGGCTCCAACACCTTGCCAGCAAAGCTTGGGCTTAATCCTTTGACTCCCGCACCCTGTCCACCAGCATCCTGCATTGTTAACCATGCTCATCATCATCATCATCATCAGGATCATGTGCCTTGCCGCATGGCGTTGGCGGTCATAGCCCTCCGTATGAATCTATCCTTTGTAGCTGTAGGTATCTGCAGCGACAAAGTTAACCATGCTAGCGAAGTATCCGAGTACTTCTGTCTATTTTACTTATTCAGTTTTTTTTAAAATCTTTATTTTGTTTCTGTTTCTGTTTTTGTTCTTGTTTAGCAAAAACTTAACCCTTTGACTCCCTCTTGATGGAGAGATTGAGGGAGTCAAAAGGTTTTAAGTTTTTTTTGCAGTCGGTGGATAGGGTGCGGGGGTCAGAGGGTTATGAGCAAGCTTACGGCTTATGATGCCATGGTCAGTCGTAGATTTTCTCAATCACATGGTATCTGTGGGGGCCTGCGCATATGGAAATTGTTCCCCGCGTGGAGATGCCATCTTGAGAGACCGAAACTACAACAGGATAAACGCAGGTAAATCAGCACAACACCGCAGGGGAGAAAAAAACAAAAACAAATAGGATCCCCTATTTACGTCATCTGGTTTTTCTTTCATTCAGCTGGCCATGACTGTCATGTATCACACCAAACAAAAACAGAAACAAAATACAGATAAAAAATTAAAATAAGTAAAATGTAAAGAAGCAGATCTAGTACTCGGGTACTAAGTTGGTGGTCCCGTGAAACACAACGTGAACTGTACAATATATAAGTTCTGCCTGAGCCATGCCCTCGTGTGACCGTGCGAGGAAATAGGGCGTGAACACCTTTGTAAAGGCTTTGGGTTTTCTGGGAGAGAAAGCACGGCTGTCGGTTGACCTCGTGGGGTCTGCCCGGGCGTGAAAAGTTGGGCCAGAAAATTGGCTGGTGGGGGACTAGAATTAAATCGCACGCGCTGACACGAAAAACATGTTATGTAAACGAGTGCACGAGCTCAAGGTACAATACAATACAATACCATATACAATACAATACGATACAATACATGTATATATATTTGTTCTTTCTTTTAATTAAAACGAGTAAAATGTTTGAAAAGGAAAAAACAAGTGCCAATACCGTACAAAAGCAAAGCTGTGGTGAGAATGGTTTTTTTCCCCAGAGTTTGTTTAGCGATGTTCTTTGGGTATCAATTTCTTGATTTTCTTTTATAGTTTGTTGTGTTGTTTTTGGTTTGTTTTTTCTTTACTGACATAGCGTGTAGGCCAGATCACATTTTAGGCATGTTATAGTTTGTTTTTCTGGCAACATGTACGGAAATCAGAATATCAGGAAACAAAGGCACAGAGAGACAGACAGAGGGAGAGACAGACAGACAGACATGTACGGAAATCAGAATGTCAGGAAACAAAGACAGACACAAAGAGACAGACAGACATGTACGGAAATCAGAATATCAGGAAACAAAGGCACAGAGACTGACAGACAGACAGACAGACAGAAACAGAGTTATTGTGATCATTTTCAGACAAGCAAAGTTCATTCATTGTAAAGAAAAGAAAAACATATCAACAATACTATGCCTTCTGTTTCTGTGCGCGTGCAGGAGCCACAGCCATGAGCGCAAGACTCAAGAGGGCGCCTGCTGACGTTACAGCAGGGGACGCCACTCCGCCCAGACCGGGCGGCAGACGTCGGGCCAGGTCCGCGGATCACGCGAGATCCAGAAGCCGACTGTCCGACCAGTTATCCACCTCCACCACCACCATCACCACCACCGCCACCACTGCAACCACGAACACCACCATCCACAGCGAGGTCAGCGCAGACTGGACTCTTGACCGTACGCATCAGAGCTACCCCGGAGCTTTGAATTCCACCAATCACCACCACAGTTGCCATCATCATCATCATCATCATACTCTGTCCAGCGGTGGTAACGCTAGCTGTCGCAGCGATAGACTCTACCACAGCGACCGCTACATCCACTACGACCCAGACGAGCAACGATCGCGATGCCGAGGTCGTCGAAGTCGTCAAAACCTCCACCACCACCACCACAACCACCATCATCATCATCATCACCATCATCAGAGCAAGAGCAACCGTCACGCATCTCATTCCTCGTCTTCGTCGGACAATCCCCATGGCTATAAAACGTGTTATTACAGCGAACAAGATCTCCATCATCACCATGATGAAGAGCTGCAGCCTCGACGTCGCCGACGAAGGAATCACCATCGCCACCGCGCATCTGAATCTTCCCTGCCTTCGTCGTCTTCAGACAGTACTTCCTATCGTTCCCGGAGCAGCTCGGTGCCAGAGCGTGGAACCACACCCACCAACAGGTATGAGTATAGTGTTCACCCATACGGATATACACACATACACAAACACAAACGTACGCACGCGTACACCACACACACACACACACACACACACCTCTCTCTCTCTCTCTCCTCTCTCTCTCTCTCTCTCTCTCTCTTTCTCACACATACACACACACACACACACCTCTCTCTCTCTCTCTTTCTCACACACACACAAACACACATACACATACACACACACACACACACACACACACACACACAAATACAAACGTACGTACGCACGTGCACACACACACACACACTCACACACTCACACACACTCACACACACACACACACACTCACACACACACACACTCACACACACACACACACTCACATCACACACACACACACACACACACACACTCACACACACACACACACACACTCTCTCTCTCACACACACACAACACACGCACGCACGCACACACACACACACACACACACACACACACACACACACACACCTCATTATCTCCCTTTGCTGTCTTTCTCCGTCCCCACCTGCACAACTTTCCCTTCGTTGCTGTCGTAATGTCAGTGACACAATGACAGCCCATCTCCTTAATTAGAGTCTAACGAACTGGTACCACTGAACGTCCAAGTGGCCTCACAGTCAGTCATTTAATACTGATTGCTTATGTGGAGGCTGTGGCCATTGAGAACGTGATGGAATGTAACGAGGTTTGTTGGTGATAGGTAAAGAGACGTGCCATGAAGCTGTGAAGAAGACATCACTACCAACCACAACAACAAAATGATAATTAAAACACAACGAAGCGTAATCAGTTTTATTAGTGATGATAAAATACCATAAAGCGTAAGCAGTTTTACAAGTGATGATGAAATACCATAAAGCGTAATCAGTTTACTAGTAATGATAAAATACAATAAACCCGTATTACTACTACTACTACTACTACTATTACTACTACTAATAATAATAATAATAATAATAATAATAATAATAATTTGTGTAGGGAGACGTTAAACTTGTCGCTGTGTGGATGTGGATTTCTGGGGATCTACCATCTCGGGGTGGTGTCGTGTCTTCTGAAGCATGGCCCCAGCTTTCTGCAGCGGGTGGACCGGGTGGCTGGTGCCTCTGCAGGATCTCTGGCCGCTGCTCTCTTAGTGACCTCCCCCACCTTGAAAACAGTGGAGGTAAGTGTGTGTGTGTATCTGTGTGTTTGTGTGTGTGTGTGTGTGTGTGTTTGTGTGAGAGAGAGAAAGAGCGTGCGTGCATAAGTGTGTGTCTGTGTGTGTGTATGTGTGAGAGAGAAAGCGTGCGTGCTTGAGTAAGAGTGTGTCTGTATGTGTGTATGTCTCGTGTGTGTGTGTGTGTGTGTGTGTGTGTGTTGTGGCGGGGTTAGGTGAAGAGAGAGAGGCAGGAAAAGAGAGTGGAGATGAGTTTTGTGTGGTGTGGGGGCGAGAGAATGAGGTAGAGAGGAGAAGAGAAGAGAGGATACAGGTGAGTTTAAGAGTGGGCAGGTGGGGGGGGGGGGGGGGAGCGGAGCAGAGGTGCCACCTTTTTCAAGCTTGAAAGCTAAACTCACAAACAAAAACCTGTGCGAGAGTCAGTTTGGCAAAGAAGTGGGATTTCCAACCGGAGTGTTTTGAGTTCGATCGTGCCAGGTTAACTTCTGGTAAAGGTTTTTCTTGTCTTCCAAGTCAATATCTGTGTAGACTGCTACGAGTAGTGGCCGACTCTTTTGTCTACTATACAGACGTAACATTAAGTGAACACGTTAAAGATCCTGTGTACCGTATACCAGTGTTCGGCGGCTTTTAGAAACAAGAACATACCCAGTAATTATGCACCAGCTGCCCTCCTGATACAGGAGTAAAACCACCTACTTGTCAGGGTAAACTACCGAAGAAGGAGTATGCAGATTGTGCAGCGACGTAAAACCTGCACAGTGTGGGCGAAACATTCGTACATGCATCCAAATAACAAAGAGAAGAGAAAACTTTGCTCGTAAAAAACAACAGAAAAAATCTTAAAGGAGTTTTGTGTGTGTGTGGTAGGGGAGGAGGAGGGTGTTTGTGTGTATTTATTTGTTTTGCACTTTTTTGTGCATATTTGTTCACCCACTTTAACACACACATACACACAGGAGATTGCTTCTGAATGCTTGAGGCTGGTTTTAAAGAGGTTAATTCTTGGGTGGGGGTTGATTTTTCTCCTGTTGCGTGTGAGATTTATAGAGAAGGTGTTGGTTATGATAACTGCAGCATCTCCATTTATACTTTTGTGCAAAAACAGTCCTTGAGAGAGAGAGAGAGAGAGAGAGAGAGAGAGGATGGCAGGCGTCACGCGGAAGACTCGTAGACGATGGGCATTTTGTCCTCTTGGGAAGCTGTCACAGAGAGAGAGAGACAGAGAGAGAGACACACAGTGTCACAAAGACTAAACATTTGCACTTCTGACACATGGTTGGGATGCTGTTGTTATTTTGGCCTGTCGCTACTTTGTTGAAACACCACACATAACATTATCTGTTCCATCCCAAACCCCAACCCCACCGGACACTTGTTCTCCCCTGGTCCCGCTCAAACTCCTCCCCTCAACGAGCGCGATGGTCAAGTGGGTAAAACGCTGAGCTTCCTTTTGAAAGCCTGTGTTCGATCCTGCCTCGGTCTTCTTCTTCGTCTCCTCCCTCTTCTCCCATTACGGGCACCAGTACCTCAGTTGGTTTGAGCGTCGGATTCACATGCTAATGGTTGTGGGTCCGAATCCAGGGGTGTGCGCTACATTAAACTGGCCTTCTGACTGTTCCATCTTAATGTCATTGTTGTTGTGGTGGTGTCAGTATAGGATTAGATAAATCCCCCCTTCCCCCACTTACCTGGGATGGTTATCCCCGTCAGCCATGTCACCTGAGGTGGGTGTCGATGTAAAAACTGAACCAAATCGATCAAAATCAATTCTCCCACTACTCCGCACAAAATCATTGAAGCGCCGCATTAAACGACTGTTCATCACGTTCCTCCAGCTGTGTCGGTTGTGTGCCACAGCCAAAGTCTGCAAATAGTTTCTGTGTCCAGCCCGTAATGTTATGAGTCCATCTGCAGTCCGCAGTGTTATCAGTCCATCTCTGTTGTTGTCATCGTCGTCGTTGTTGCTGTTGTTCTTGTTGTTGTTGCTGCTGCTGCTGCTGTTGCTGTTGCTGTTGTTGGAGAAGAGTGGTAGAATGGTTCAGACGTTCGTCTGCCGATAACTCGAGGTTCCAGAGTTGGCTCCCCGTAGAGGCCACGACTTTTCTCCTCAGTTTGACCGGAAAATCGAACTGAATGTCTAGTCCTTCGGAAGAGGACGAAAAACGAGTCGGACCCGTGTGCCTTCTGGCTGCGCACGCTAAAGATCCCACGGCAGTTGGAAATCGTGAAAAGCAGGGCATTGTCCGGCTGCCTTGGTATAAAACATTGGAGAGACAGATTGATTTCCCAGGTCCCACCCCTTGAAGACCAATAAGCCTTCTTGTCTTTCTGAAGTCTCGGTTAAAAAACAAGTGAATATGAATTTGAAGCGAGGGAGAGGGGATGGGCGCTGCCCTCGTGGTGCTGGCTCCGGGAAAAGTTGAGGTCTTTGTCACCTCACTACCCTACAACCCCATGGTTATGGAACTATCTAGGTAGGACCTCAAGACCTGACCAGCTCATGGATTTATGTGCAGGCTTAGGGCTAGTGCCGTGATCTTCTGGATCTTCTCCACCACATGGAACCTGTGACGTTAGTGCAATATGGAAATTAATTCCGAGCGCGGAGATGTCATCCTGAGAAACTGAAACTGAAACTGAAATTGTTGTTTGGACGGTGGGTTGGTGGTGGTCAGTCTTCCCTACTATCTCCCTTCCTCAACAGTTGCCTGAAGGATTTTTTTTAGCGAGGCCTCTGGATCTTGTTACCTGTCCATACCAACCTAGTTCTCTTTTCTTGACTGAGGTCAGTAAATCCAGTCATAAATTGTATATTGTATATTTGATGTTGATTTGATATAATATTAGGTGGATAGGCAGACATTTTATGAGGAAAAGGGAATTAGAGCACCTGGTCACAACAAGAAAGCTGGAGGGAAAGAGAACACCAGGTAGACCCAGGCAGAAAATATTGGACGGACTTGCAGAGTGGCTGAGGACAGAGAGGGTGGGAGATGTACTTGCAGCTACAAAGGATAGATGCATATGGAGGGCCATGATCGCCAGCGCCATGCGGCAGGGCACATGATGATGAATGATGATGATGGGCAGACAGGTAGTTTGGTGTTTGTGTGTGTGTATGTGTGTGTGTCTGTAGTTTAAAGAAAAGCCATGACACTTCAATAATGAGTGAAGGTTATCGTCTAGTGGTTTTTCCCCCCTGCTTTTAAGAAGAAGAAGAAAGTCCTGTGCATATTTGGCCAGTCGCTGCCCTTCAAGGTCAGTTTGTCCTGGACACATTGTCCTCGGAAGAAAAAGCAAGCTTTGTCATCAAACAGAACGTGACAGAGGTGTGTGTGTGTCCATGTGTACGTGTGTGTGTTTGTGTGTGTGTTGTATGTGTGTGGTGTGTTAGTGTGTGTGTGTGTGTTGTATGTGTGTGTGTGTGTTTGTGTGTGTGTGTGTGTTGTATGTGTGTGGTGTGTTAGTGTGTGTGTGTGTGTGTGTGTGTGTGTGTGTGTGTGTGTGTGTGTGTGTGTGTGTGTGTGTGTGTGTGTGTGACAGACATAGGCAGGTTGAGACAGAAAAACCATGCATGCTTCCTTGTGTGTATTTATGTGTGTCATTGTCACTGTGTGCGTTTGTGTGTATGTGCGTGTTTTGTGTGTGTGTTGTGTGTGTGTGTGTGTGTGTGTGTGTGTGTGTTGTGTGTGTGTGTGTGACAGACATAGGTAGGTTGAGACAGAAAAACCATGCATGCTTCCTTGTGTGTATTTATGTATGTCATTGTCACTGTGGGGTGTGTATATGTTTGTATGGGTGCCAGTGTGTGTGTGTGTTGTGTGCGTTAGTATGTGTGTTGTACATGTTGGTTTGTGTGTTAGTGTATGAGGCTCGCACACTCGCGTGTGTGTAAATAGGTCGAGGTAGAAAGACCATCCGCGCTTGCTTGTATGTGTTTACGCGTGTTTCATTGGTAATGTGTGTATATGTGTATGGGGTTCGTGCGTGCGTGCGTGCGTGCGTGTGTGTGTGTTGTGCGTGTGTTAATGCACGTGTAAATCTGCACTAGACGTCATCATCAACATCGTCGTCGTCGTCATCATCATATCATCATCATCTACCGCCTTTGTGTCTGCATTGTAAGTCATCATCATCGACAGAATCGTCGTCAAGATCACTATCATCTCTATCATCATTATCATCACCACCATGACCATGACCACCACCACCACCACCACCACCACCATCATTACCGATCATCATAACTGACGTTCGGTGTCGTGAGAATGAAACAGGAAAACAAAGCGGTCTGTTTGTCTGTCTTTCTCCATTGTAGTGTTCGCTGAACCAGCTCATTGTCTTACCTGTGATCCTTAGGCCGTCGTCTGTTGGTGATCTTACATATTTTGAAGGCCCTCTCACTCTCTCTCTCTCTCTCTCTCTCTCTCTCTCTCTCTCTCTCTCTCTCCTCTCTCTCTCTATCCTCTCTCTCTCTCTCTCTCTCTCTCTCTCTCTCTCTTCTCTCTCGCACACACACAAGCAAGCACACGCACACATATAACTTCAAACATCGAATGAAAGGTTACTATTATATATTGATATTGTCACAACACAGACACATATGCACACGCTCTCTCTCTCTCTCTCTCTCTCTCTCTCTCTCTCTCTCTCTCTCTCTCTGTCCCTCTGTCTCTTTCTCTCTCTTCTCTCTCTCTCTCTCTCTCTCTCTCTCTCTCCTCTCTCTCTCTCTCTCTCTCCTCTCTCTCTCTCTCTCCTCTCTCTCTCTCTCCCTCTCGCGGGCCTCTGTAGCTCAGTTGGTTTGAGCGTCGGATTCACATGCTAATGTTGTGGTTCGAATCACGGGTGCGCTACATTAAATCTGGCCTCTCACTGTCCCATCTTAGCATCATTGTTGTTCTGGTGGTGTCAGTATAGGATTAGATAAGTCCCCCATTGCCCCATTTTCCTGGATATTATCCCCGTCGGCCATATCACCTGAGGTGGGTGCTGACGTAAACTGAATCAAATCAATCAATCAATCAATCAATCTCTCTCTCTCTCTCTCTCTCTCTCTCCTCTCTCTCTCGCACACACACAAGCAAGCACACGCAACATATAACTTCAAACATCGAATGAAAGGTTACTATTATATATTGATATTGTTACACACACAGACACACATGCACACGCTCTCTCTCTCTCTCTCTCTCTCTCTCTCTCTCTCTCTCTCCCTCTGTCCTCTGTCATCTCTCTGTCTCTCTCTCTCTCTCTCTTTCTCTCCCCCCCTCTCTCTCCCCCCTCCTCTTCTCCTCTCCTCCTCTCTCACACAACACACACATACACATATGCGCTCACACACACACACACACACACACACACACACACACACACACACACACACACACACACACACACACACACACACACACACACGTCACGTTCTGTCATCTTGTCGTGTTTTATCTCAAACGCTCGTGAGTTGGCACGTTTGAAAGAAAAAGAGGACAAACAATCAATCCTACTGATCCTGGAGCTTGAGACTGTTTATGGCGTGGCTTTCTGCCCAGCATCACCGCCTTCGGATTAATTGTTTTGTTGCGTTGACACGTCTGCAAGGCTATCCAAATACTGGAGAGGGGATAATCGATCGTATTGTTCCTGTTTTACAATGATAATATAATACCACAAGTGTTGTCGATCGCTTTATATATGTAATACGTCTGTTTGGCTTTTTCCCAGCCCTGGTCGGGTTTTATTTGTTTTCTCTTCGAGGTTGTTTTCGCTTTGTTTTTTGTTTTGCTTTGCTTTGTTTTTTGTTTGTTTTTGTTTGTTTTGTTTTGTTTTGTTGTTGTACTTTGTTTGTTTGCTTGTTTGTTTGTTTGTTTGTTTCGTGGTGGATAGGGTGAGGGAGTCAAGAGGGTTACGGTTTTGCAGATGATGCATAGGGCGCTGGAGTCAAAGGGTTAAATCTGAACCTTCTACTGGCCATTTTAACCCTTTGACTCCCACACCCTGTCCATCAGCTTCCTGCGTTGTCAACCATGCTAGCAAAGCACAAAACTTAACTTCCTGCAGGAAGCAGGTGGACAGGGTGAGAGAGTCCAAAGGGTTAAGTTTTTGCGTTGCTGGCATGGTTGGCAATGATGGATGCTTGTGGGTAGGGTGCGGGGGTCAAAGAGTTAATGGTCAGTAAGAAGGTTTATAGTAAATGTTAGAGAACCCAGTGTCTCTGAACTCAAAACTGTCAGCATGTGAATCTGACGCTCAACCGTTTGATCTGTTGAGGTCTGCCTGACCCGCTCTGCTACATTTGTTCCTGAAAACCCTTTGACTCCCTCACCCCTAATCCACCATCCGCTTCCTGAACTCAACTCTTTGACTCTCTACCCAGTCCACCAGCTTCCTGCAGGAAGCCGGTAGATAGGGTGAGGGAGTCAAAGAGTTACGTTTCTGCTTTGCTAGATTGGTTGACAATGCTGGTGGACAGGGTGCAGGAGTCAAAGGGTTTTAAGGTTTGACGTGCCACTGCACTTACTGTATACCGACGGCTAGCATGCAAAGAAAAACGTCTAGAAGAAGACTTAAACTTATACAGTCACCTCCTTTGGCGGGCTGAGCCTCAAAAGAATGGAGGCGTGAGCTGTCTCTTCTCGAAAGAGCAAAGGAGATCATTATGTTTATCTTGGCGCAGACACAGGCCATGTCTGTACACTCCTGCTGGGGCTGTTCTGTTTAAAAGGTGTTCGTTCTTGTCGCCTTTATGTAATGTGATTACGTTAACTGGCGGATAACGCGTGGAGATAGAGGGTTAAAGACATTCATGTGGGATCTCGACTTTGTGTGATGCAGTTATGTTAACCCTTTGACTCCCGCACCCTATCTACCAACTGCAAAAAAATTAACCCTTTGACTCCCTCACCTATCTGCCAACTTCCTTGCAGGAAGCTGGTGGATAGAGTGAGGAAGTCAAAGGGTTAAGTTTTTTGCTTTGCTAGCGCATGGTTGGCAGTGCAGGATGCTGGTGGACAGGGTGCAGAAATCAAAGGGTTAAGATGGCCAGTAAGAAGGACCAGATGTAATGTTAGAGCGTCCAGTGACTCTGAACTTAAAACCTTCAGCGTGTGAATAGGACACTCAACCATTTGAGTATATTGAGGCCTGCACGACACTTGCTCGTTTGTTCGTGAAGGTTTGAAGTCCCACTGCACTTAGTGTATTCGAGTACTAACATGCATGGAAAGAAAACTGTTTAGAAGACTTAAACTGTACAGTCACCTTCTTTGGCGGGCTGAGCCCCAAAAGAGTGGAGGCATGAGCTGTCTCTTCTCCAAAAAAAAGCAAAGGAGATGTGTTTGTCTTGGCGCAGACACAGGCCATGTCTGTACACTCCTGCTGGGGCTGTTCTGTTTAAAAGGTGTTCGTTAAGCTTTGGCGCCTTTATGTAATATGATTACGTTAAGCTGGCGGATAACGCGTGGGAGTTAGAGGGTTGAAAATTCGTGTGGGTTCTCGATTTTGTGTGTTGTGTAATTGCGTTAAAAGTAGTGGAAAAAGGTGAGGGAGGGAATTTATTTCTCCCGACAAGGTGACGGAATGAAAGGGTCGGTTAAAAAAAATTTATTTGCCTGGATGAGGTGAAGGGAGTGACGGGATTAAATATAGGCTTTTTCGCTGCCCGTCGTCTTTTATGTAGTGTTATTATAATTATTGTTAATACTGGTGGGTTGTTGTGTTGTGTGGGTGAGTGAAAGGTGAAAATGTTTCATGCATTTTTGCTGCCAGCCACTTTTATGCAGTGTTGCGTATTTTCACGTATACTGAGTCCAGTTGTTTTTAATATTTGATTTAATGCGTGTCTGATCATGTTCGTAAGGTGTTGAGAGAGAGGGCAGAGAAAGAGAGAGCGGAGAGAGAGAGAGTGTGTGTGTGTGTGTGTGTGTGTGTGTGTGTGTGTGTGTGTGTGTGTGTGTTAACAATATTCAATACATAACAGTAACCTTTCATTCAGTTTTGTTTTAGTGGTATGTGTGTGCGTGCGTGTCTGCGAGAGAGAGAGAGAGTGTGTGTGGTGTTGTGTGTGTAACAATATTCAATACATAACAATAGCTTTCATTCAGTTTTGTTGAAGTGTTATGTGTGAGTGTGCGTGTGAGCGAGAAAGGGGAGAGAGAGAGAGAGAGAAGCAAGCACATATTTATTCATTTCTTCATCTTTATCTTTTTTCTTTCTTTCTTCTTTCTTTCTTTCTTTCTTCCTTCCTTTCTGTAGTTTAACCGTTCGTTTTTCCGTCTGTTGCCAGGCCTCAACAGAATTGGTGGAGGCGCTGGCCAAAACCATGCGACGCAAGCCTCTAGGGGCACTAACTCCTGGATACAGGATGGCGAAAGACTTGGAGCGGCTGCTGGACAAAGTTCTGCCCCCTGACGCACACGAGCTGGCGCGCGGGAAACTGCACGTGTCTCTGACTGACGTCAAAACCAAAGAGAACGAGATCGTGTGTGACTTCGAGTCCCGACAGGAGCTAATTCAGGTTTGTAAGCCAATTTTGGCGACTTAAGATAAAAACTTATGTGAATATTGGCTCTTCCTTTATGGGGGGAGTGGGATGGATGGTGGGTGGTGGTGGTGGTGGTGGGTGGGGATCAGCGTGGTAAGATGTATGGTGTCAAGATGAATTCACTGCATTCGGACAGTTCTTTACGCAAATTATATTGGTCATTATTTAGCATTGACTTCTTTGAGCTTACGCAGAATCTTGTGCGCTAGCAAGTTCTGACTTAAATCTTTGACTCCCGCACCCTATCCACCACCAGCAAAAATTTAACCTTTTGATTCTCACGCCTTATCCACAAGCTTCCTGCAGAATTCTGATGGACAGGGTGGAGGGAGTCAAAGGGTTAAGTTTCTGCTTTGCTAGCACGATTGACAATGCGGGATGCTGGTGGACAGGGTGAGGGAGTCAAAGGGTTAAAATGGGGGTAGGGAGATAATAATAGTACAGGCTGGGTAACTCTCAGCGGATCCGCTAATTTCAACGGATGAACTCCTAGTTTCAGAGGGAAAAAAAAATTTTCAGAGGAAATATTACTGAATCATTGCATTTGCCATCAGGAAATGCATCCATAATACCTCAAAATACAGAAATTCTTCAGCTTCTGGGGGGCTTTTGCCCCCCAGATCCCCAGCATGGACGTTGCCCCTGGACCCCGGCCAATTTTCAGAGGAAACTATCTTCTTCTCTTACCCAGCCTGATAGTAATGATGATGATGATGATGATAACATTTATAA
>JAPXFY010000021.1:26622348-26634848 GCA_030674185.1 Monoplex corrugatus
ATCATTAATTTTATCCTAAATATTATTATGTTCTTCTTGTTGTCACCATCAACAGCAGTAATAGCAGCAGTATTAATTTCATCTTAATTATTATGTTCTGGTCATTTTCATCAGCTACAGCAAAAGCAGCATTAATTTTACCCTAATTATTCTGTCCCCATGTTTCAGGTGAACTTCAACAACATACGTCGACTGAGTCACGCCTTCTTCCCGCCCAGGAGTTACATCCTTCAGCAGTATTTCGAGCTGGGCCACAAGGACGCCAGCAGGTTCCTGGCCCGAGAGGGCCTCTATGAGATCACCATGCCTTCCGAGGAGGACAAAATGCCCATCGTCTACGAGTCTTCCGTCTGATGCCTGCTCGCCTGCCATCTTGTTGAATTGTTTCTCTCTTTCTTTGTTTCTCTCTGTCTCTCTTTGTCTGTCTGTCTCTCTCTCTCTCTCTCTCTCTCTCTCTCTCTCTCTCTCTCTCTTCCCCCCTCTCTCTCTCCCTCTTTCTCTCCGTCTCCTCTCTCTCTCTCTCACTCTCTCTCTCTCTCTCCTCTCCGTCTCTCTCTCTCTCTCCCTCTCTCTGTCTCTTTCTCTCTCCCGCTCCCCTTCCCACCTCCATCTTTCTCTCTTTCCCCCCCTCTCTCTCTCCTTCTCTCGTTTCTCTCACCTGTCTCTCTTTTGTTCGAGCATGGTGGAGCTTCAAAGGATCACTCTGGTGAACTGGATGAAGGATATGGTTTTCATAAAGTGCTCTTCATTGCCTTGTAGCTGCTCTTCCCATGTAGCCCACCGCCTCCGTTCTTCACAGTTCCATCCTCTGTACCGTCTTTGAAGACCTAACATCATTCCTGAGCTGTTTGTTGGCACCGTCGAGCATTTCTGATATGAGGGTCTTTGGGCTGCTACCGGTGCCATCCGACTGTATGTTCCCCTCTGTTAGTGATTGAGCACCACGCACGAGCATCGGTCGGGTGACACGGAATGCTCTGCTCGCCGGATCTCGGGCAGTGCACGGGCATCGAATCTGGATTCAGCTAAACTCGTTCTTCCAACCAAGTTCGACCTGTCATTAATTAAACTTTTCGAATGTGCGAGTATGGAAGGGACACAACTCTTGCCGTCTTCATCGTCCAACGACTGTGATGTGTCATTCGAGCAAACTGTGAATTTTGAATACATTCTTTTCGTCTGTTCCTTTGACAACCACGGCAGAAGGCAATGTTGTACTTTCACTAAAGAAACTTTTTTTTTTTTTGATGACCATGGACAAAAAGTGGGCTTGCATGGCTCGAGTTACCGAAAATGGAAGTCTAACTTTAAACAGTGGTGATAAAACGCCCTGACCTTTTCAGTTTTAAGACCCTTAGCAAATAGATCAATTAAGTAGTTTTTTGTTTTTGTTTGATTTTAATATCTTTGCTAGACTAGAAATGTATAAGCTGTAAGCTTTCTGGTACCATGAAACACGGGAGACAAGAATCTTCATTGTCATGATATGTGTGATGTGCTTTTTCCGTTTCCTCTTTCTTTC
This sequence comes from Monoplex corrugatus, assembly GCA_030674185.1. NCBI lineage: Eukaryota > Metazoa > Mollusca > Gastropoda > Littorinimorpha > Ranellidae > Monoplex > Monoplex corrugatus. The sequence continues at coordinate 26,623,871 of JAPXFY010000021.1, forward strand.
CTCTGTCTGTCTGTCTGTCCTCTCTCTCTCTCTCTCTCTCTCTCTCTCTCTCTCTCTCTCTCTCTCTTTGTCTGTCTGTCTCTCTCTTTCTGTCTGTCTCTCTCTCTCTCCCGCTCTGCCTCTTTCTCTGTCTCTCTCTCTGTCTTTCTCTCTCTGTCTCGCTCTCTCACTCTGCCTCTCTCTCTCTCTCTCTCTCTCTTTTCTCTCTCTCTCTCTCTCTCTCTCTCTCTCTCTCTCTCTCTCTCTCTCTCTCTTTCCCTACCATTCATACACGCACTGTTTCATGGGACATCAGTTGCAAAGGATAAGCCAGATTATACAAACGCGTTGTTGAAGTGTTAAATTCGCTTTGTGGACTAAAGAGCAAGCTGGTATTTTGTTCCTGGGTATGTACAGTCTTTCCTCTCTCCACCACTATTCCCCACCCCACATCGTCACTGCCACCTCCATCCCCATCATCCCGCAGTTCTGTAACCCCCCCCCATATATGTTCTTTTTTTTCACTTGCCAATGTGCTTTATTATACACGTAAAACTGTACAGTTCTGTTGCCACAAAAGGTGTTTGTGGTAATGGATGTTTGAGATAAATATCCGCATAGTGGATATGGATACAGTATTTTCTGTGTAAAGGATCCGCATGTATTCAAGGTCGATGGCTTTCTTTCTAGTTTCGCTTTCGTTCTTGAAAAGAAAGTACAGTTTGAGTTGGGTAAAGTGTCTTGGGTATACATGTGTATGTGTGTGTGAGAGAGAGAGAAAGAGAGAGAGGATGTGTGTGAATTTGTGTTTTGTGTGTGTGTGTGTTTGTGGATTTCGTCTCGAAAAGAAAGTACAGTTTTAGCTGGATAAAGCGTCTTGGGTATACGTGCACGTGTGTGTGTGTGTATGGGGTTTTTTTTGTGTGTGTGTGTGTGTGATGAATGTGTGCATGTGCGTGCCTTCCAAGCGTTGTCTTTTTTTGTTTGTTTGTTTTTTTGGATGCGTGTACGGACATCATTTGTCCGCATCATGCAGACTTATTATGTTGCACCGTAGTCAGCATACTCCGCATCTGGTGATCGGGCATGTGTTTGTGTTTCCATAACACCGCTGGACGCTAATATGCTGGCGTAATGGAACTTTAACGTGTGTGCGTAATGCAAATGGAATTATTATCATCATGATTATGTCTGATGTTGTGCATGTTATATGGATTCACACAAAACGGGGGGTTCAAGCACTAGCAGGGCTGCACATACCTTGACTTGGGAGATATAACCATAACATTCCCCCACACTTTCTCCCGTGGAGATGCTGGGGCCTCTTTCAGTATAAATAGTATACCCACCTTCTGAAAATTCTGTGCTAGATACAGTATTTCCCCTTTTCTGTCACTCTTTTTGTTTCTGCCTTGTTCCTTTGCTTTCTATATTTCTTCCTATCATTTTCTGCCCTGCTGGTCCATTCACCTGTACGAGTTCGATAAAGTCTTACGTACTTTTTCTTCAAAGTTAAGGACCGAAACACTTGCTTGACGGGCGTTCCTCCTCTGAGGACCTTCCGCTGTCCAGCTCTCCCCAGAGTTTCTTACTCCTACTTACATACTTTCTCTTCTTCATCTTTATCATCAGGTGCCCTGCTGCATGGCGTTGGCGATCATGGACTTCCATCTGTCTCTATCTCTTGTTGCCTCAAGCATCTCCTCCACCCTCCTCGTCTTCAGCCACTCCGCGAGTCCGCCTAGCATTTTCTCCCTGGGTCTACTTTCTCTTAGGATTGATAGTTGGGTACATGCATTTTTAGCTCTAAGGAAGAGTGATGTGCAGAAGCAATTTTAGGTAATTTAGACCCGTTGTCATATGTGTTTTGGCGTCTTTAGTTATGTTCATATTTGTATTCAGCTTTGGTTGTTGTTGTGTTTTTTTTTATCCCTTGAGTGATAAATTGGACGGGGTGGTCAACGCCAGGGGCACAATCTTACATGTAGATTATGTGCGTGAATGCATGGATAAGTGTACTTTATTTTTCTTTTCCTGGTGTTCTTTTTCTTCTTCTTCTTCTTCTCTCCAGTAAGGTATGGTGTACATTTTGAGATGGTTATAGCTCTGATATGGCTCTGCGCAGTCGGCTGGGCTTTAAACATCATTAACATTAACCCTTTACCCACCGGAGCCAAACCCAGATTTTCTGATTAGAAACCCGGCATGCTAGCTACTCGACTACTACACCTTGTGTGTTTGTGTGTGTGTGTGCGTGCGTGTATGTGTGCATGCGTGCGTGTATGTGGTGTACTCTGTACAAAGTTAGCGTTAACAGTCGTATACTTTTCGCATGATTATACATACACAAGAGTTCCTTTTCAAACAAAGCGAAAACTTCCATATTTTCCACATCATCAAGTTGTTTGTTCGTTTGTGTGTTTGTTTGTTTGTTTTGTTTGTTTGTAAACATTGTCTGTCCGAGTTGTGTCCCATTTCGTATGAAGAATTTGTGCGCTCGTATCAACCGACACAACGTGATAACTAAGAACCCTTTGGAGATTGATCCATATGTTATTTTCTTTAGGTTTTCTTTCTAAGCTTGTTTGTTCGGTTGTTTGGTTGTTTTATTTAGTTGATTTTTTTTTATAACGAGCTTCAATGTGTGGTGGATTTTTCTTCTCACGCTTTGCTTGCTTAAAACAAAAGTCAGTGTAGCATAGTATGTTTACAGATGAAGGAAATAAACACGTTGTTATGTTTGGAATTTGGGAGTGGGCAGATTTTTTCAAGAGGGATTCGTCCCACTACGACAGTTCCATATGCGCTGTACCCAAACTTGCCAGACTTCCCTTTGATCAACCACAGAACACTATGTGCTGGCAAGGCCTTGAAATGGGGAGAGGGGGTAAATGGGACCTATCATCCTGTGTACTAGGTATCCCACAATAGCAAGGGTCATCATAATGTTCCAATCATTCTGGTGATGTCCGTTGCCCCATCATAATGTTCCAATCATTCTTGTGATGTCCGTTGCCCCATCATAATGTTCCAATCATTCTGGTGATGTCCGTTGCCCCATCATGATGTTCCACTCATTCTTGTGATGTCCGTTGTCCCATCATAATGTTCCACTCATTCTGGTAATGTCCGTTGTCCCATCATAATGTTCCAATCATTCTGATGATGTCCGTTGTCCCATCATAATGTTCCACTCATTCTGGTGATGTCCCTTGTCCCATCATGATGTTCCAATCATTCTGGTGATGTCCGTTGTCCCATCATAATGTTCCAATCATTCTGGTGATGTCCCTTGTCCCATCATAATGTTCCCATCATTCTGGTGATGTCCGTTGTCCCATCATAATGTTCCAATCATTCTGGTGATGTCCGTTGCCCCATCATAATGTTCCAATCATTCTGGTGATGTCCGTTGTCCCATCATAATGTTCCAATCATTCTGGTGATGTCCGTTGTCCCATCATAATGTTCCAATCATTCTGGTGATGTCCGTTGTCTCATCATAATGTTCCAATCATTCTGGTGATGTCCGTTGCCCCATCATAATGTTCCAATCATTCTGGTGATGTCCGTTGTCCCATCATAATGTTCCAATCATTCTTGTGATGTCCGTTGTCCCATCATAATGTTTCCAATCATTCTGGTGATGTCCGTTGTCCATCATAATGTTCCAATCATTCTGGTGATGTCCGTTGTCTCATCATAATGTTCCAATCATTCTGGTGGTGTCCGTTGCCCCATCATAATGTTCCAATCATTCTTGTGATGTCCGTTGTCCCATCATAATGTTCCAATCATTTGGTGATGTCCGTTGCCCATCATAATGTTCCAATCATTGTGGTATTGTCCGTTGTCCCATCATATGTTCCAATCATTGTGGTGATGTCCGTTGTCCCATCATAATGTTCCAATCATTGTGGTGATTCCGTTGTCCCATCATAATGTTCCAATCATTCTGGTGATGTCCCTTGTCCCATCATAGTGTTCCAATCATTCTGGTGATGTCCGTTGTCCCATCATAGTGTTCCAATCATTCTGGTGATGTCCCTTGTCCATCATAGTGTTCCAATCATTCTGGTGATGTCCGTTGTCCCATCATAGTGTTCCAATCATTGTGGTGATGTCCGTTGTCCCATCATAGTGTTCCAATCATTCTGGTGATGTCCGTTGTCCCATCATAATGTTCCAATCATTGTGGTGATGTCCGTTGTCCCATCATAGTGTTCCAATCATTGTGGTGATGTCCGTTGTCCCATCATAATGTTCCAATCATTCTGGTGGTGTCCGTTGCCCCATCATAGTGTTCCAATCATTCTGGTGATGTCCGTTGTCCCATCATAATGTTCCAATCATTCTGGTGGTGTCCGTTGCCCCATCATAATGTTCCAATCATTCTGGTGATGTCCGCTGTCCCATCATAATGTTCCAATCATTCTGGTGATGTCCGTTGCCCCATCATAATGTTCCAATCATTCTGGTGGTGTCCGTTGCCCCATCATAATGTTCCAATCATTCTGGTGATGTCCGTTGCCCCATCATAATGTTCCAATCATTGTGGTGATGTCCGTTGTCCCATCATAATGTTCCAATCATTCTGGTGATGTCCTTGTCCCATCATAATGTTCCAATCATCCTGGTGATGTCCGTTGTCCCATCATAATGTTCCAATCATTCTGGTGGTGTCCGTTGCCCATCATAATGTTCCAATCATTCTGGTGATGTTCGTTGTCCCATCATAATATTCCAATCATTCTGGTGATGTTCGTTGTCCCACCATAATGTTCCAATCATTCTGGTGATGTCCGTTGTCCCATCATAATGTTCCAATCATTCTGGTGATGTCCGTTGTCCCATCATAATGTTCCAATCATTCTGGTGGTGTCAAGTTTCCTTAGATCCCGTCCCGTCTCTTCACCTTTCCAGTTTCAAGACCTTGCCAGCACACAGGGTTTTTGTGCAAGATTGAGGAGTTTGCTAACTGATTGCTGGCAGATTTGGGTGTAGCGTATATGGAATTTCAAGACCGGGAACTGTGATGAATCCCTCTTGATAAAACTCTAAAACACCTCTGACCAGCTAGTTCTTCTGAGGGCGTTGAAACCTTGGGGCGCATGGGTAGGATGTGCTCTGTCCACTGTCCTCTCTTAGTGCTGTTGTGTGCTGGGTTTCTAGATCTTCATACAGCTCTGCTTTAACCCTTTGATTCCTACACCCTGTCCACCAGCATCCTTTATTGTCAATCATGCTAGAAAAGCAAAAACTTAACCCTTTGATTCTGTCATGTGCACAGGGTACTGTATCCACCGGCTTCCTGCATGAAGCTCGTGGATGGGGTGAGGGATCAAAGAGTTAAGTTTTTGCAGTTGGTGGAGAGGGGTGCAGAAGTGAAAGGGTTAAGATCGTTGAAATATTTAAAATAGTTATCAACAAAATGTCAGAAATGTGTGTGTGTGTGCATGCGTGTGTGTGTGTGTGTGAACAACAGACGACTTTTAGCAAGCATGGTTGAAACGTGTACATGTTTGACGTGTGTGTGTGTGTGCATGTATGTGTGTTTTGGTATTATTCATACAGAATCTGGTCATGCTGAATCTTGCAATAAACTTTTTTCCCACTGTATGTCGTATTGTCAAGAGTTCTACATTGTGACTTGTACGGTAGTGTGTCTTGTGTGCAATAGAAATGAATGAATAAAAGAGTTAGACAATGTGGGATAGGGAGCGATAGTGGTTGCTATAGCCCTAAGCGTGTACTCACATGCAACATATCAGCTATGCACGTTAAAGATCCTACGAGTCACGTCAGTGCATGCCTTATGGAAACATTTTGGAAACACTCAGCATACAAGCCCACCAAAGATGCAGACTATGCAACAACATAGTGGAGGGCTCTCCATTTTCCGAGAAAACAAAAACAAAAAAATATCGGCTGACATATTTTTGTCTTCTGTGAAATAGTCGGCCGTTTGTCAGTCTGTTGATCGCTCATAGCAGACGACGAAACTTCGGGAAGGGGGATAAATCCGATATCACTTTCTGCTAAAGTCACTTCCGGTGGGGGTTTTGTTGTTTTTGTTTGTTTGTCAAGCGCGACTTGTCTTCGGAACCGATTGCAAAACTTTTGAGGAGTGTGACCATGTCTCGAGCCGATATTCTGGAGAGAGGGTCTGCCACAACAAAAACGTTGAACAAAGACTGCAAAAATAAGTGGTGTTGGGAGTGATTTTCACGAAAAATCGACGTCATGAAAATGAGCACATGGCTTTCAAAAATAGCAGAGGCTGGCACAGCCAACTTCAAATACTTGTCTTGTGCCTCTGTGAAGTCAATTAACCCATTTAAGCCCGCTGTCCCTTTTTAGGGACGGAGAATAAAACCCACCCCCACGGTAACTTTCCTGTTATTGTTCAGATTTTTGTTTTTAGACGAACAATGGAAGTAATCATTGTCACAAAGAAGCAGTTGTTTTCAGTGAATGCCCTTGAAGTGTTTGCTGGAGGCGGCCATTTGCATCTCATGAGGTGCTTTTTCTTGCAGCAATGAGTCAACATCAAAGGTAAGCATACAATTTTCTTATTTTTAAAGTTTTTATACATCTTTATGAAGAGAAAGTGTTCGTTATAGTATGATACAGAAACAGATTTTTGGTTTTTGTCAGAAAATTATTATTGTTTATTTTATGCTATTGTAAACATGCGTCCCTATTTAGGGACAGCGGGCTCAAATGGGGTGGGGGTTTTCCCGTTACTTCATCAATGTATTGTGATATTGTTTCATAGTTTGGGGTTATCCTGTTTGTTTTTTTCAGACAGTACACAGTTCTTGAGGTCATTAGCATGCTTGAGGATGATGCCGACTTTCAAGAAGCAACAATTAGCCTGAGGAGGTTGGGTTCAATACAGACGAGGACAGTGGCGAGGAAGACGGAGAAGGCACTGTTTCAAACTTGAACAGACGTCAACTGATGGCTGGAGCAACAGTAACTTTTCTGAGGAATGGTGTACGAGAAATTCTGGACTTATTGTTGAAATGTCAAAAGAATATGATAGGTCAAAGGGGAACACCACCTTCTCCACCTCTCCTTCAGAAGTGAAGGTTTTCTTGGCCATACTTCTTATTTCAGATTACAGCCCTGTTCCCAGGAGGAGGATGTTCTGGAGCTGTGATGATGATGTTTGCAATGCAGCCATCAAAGCAGCCAAGACAAAAAACCGCTTTGAGGAGCTCATGAGGTACCTTCATGTGTGTGATAACAGCAGGATGGATCCTACAGACAAAATGAGCAAAGTCCAACACCTGCTGACAATGTTGAACGAAAGATTCTTGCTCTACTTCAAGAAGCTGGAGACTCAGAACCTCAGCATAGATGAGTCCATGATTCCATATTACGGACGGCACGGGGCTAAACAATTCATTCGTGGAAAGCCCATTCGTTTCGGCTACAAGATGTGGTCACTGACAACACCAATGGGCTACCTCCTGCAGACAGAGCCATACCAAGGTGACAGAGGACGACAAACCGAAGTTCCAGGTCTTGGCATGGGAGGGTCGGTGGTTGTTGATTTGATAGCCGAGCTTCAGCAAGAGGAAGGTCGTTGCTTCCACCTTACCTTTGACAACTTGTTTACGAGCCTCCGGCTAGTCGACTACCTCACCAAGAAAAACATTGTCTGCACAGGAACGATCCACGCTAACAGACTGCAAGACTGCCCACTGAAGCCTGTAAAGGAGATGGAGAAGACCAAGCGAGAATCCTTTGACTATGCCACGGATGCCAAGGCAGGTTTGGTTGTTGTGCGCTGGCACGACAACAACGTAGTCAACACAGTGTCCAACAAGGTAGGAGTTGAACCAATCCAAACAGCAAAGTGTTGGTCTAGAGCTGAACGACAGCGAGTGGACATAACGCAGCCATTCTTGGTCAAAGACTACAACCAGACCATGGGGGGTGTTGATCAGATGGATCAAAACATCGACAAATACAGGATCTCAGTCCGTTTGAAGAAGTGGTGGTGGCCGCTGTTTGTTTTGTGTTGTCAGTGTCCAGCAGGCTTGGCATCTGCACAGAGCCACACCAGCATCAGCTACAGACCCCAAGGATCTCCTCACCATCAGGCGCTCCATAGCCAGGGTCTACCTGCTCAGAGCAACACAAGCATCTTCTGCCGGTCCGCCGAGACAACCCACCCTGAAAGTGAGCAAACGGGTGCCCCCTGAGGTCCGCTTTGACAGGGTGGACCACATCATCCAGCCATGGAAGACCCAACTGAGATTTGGCTACTGTGGAAAGAAGACATACCGCAGGTGCCAGAAGTGCCTGGTAGGCGTGCACGACAAGTGCTTCATCTTGTTTCATACGCGCTAATGGGAGTTCCCAGCAAAGTGAATGGGCCAGGAAGGTTTTGTTTCCCTTTGTCTAGCGATGCCAAGCGTTTTCTCTTTGTCATTTCTAGCATTCAAGGTAATGCAGGTGTGAGAACAAAGGATAAAGACTTAATCATCTTTCTTTGATTCAAACATTTTCATTTCCCTGTAGTTTGTAGTTTTTACATGTTAATTTGTCTTTTGATTAGTTTAGTGGTTTTTAGAGTTGTTCACCAATTTGCCAAAATACTCTGTGTGTGTGTGTGTACATGTATATGTGTCAGGGTCAGGGTGGGGGGACGGGGACTAAGGGGGCGGGGGGGGGGTTGCACTGGGATGGGTGGGGGTGGAGGAAAATTTGTCAACATTTGAATTTTAAAAACTAATTTTGTATGTTAAGTTCATTTTGAAACAATAAAAGAAGAACTGAAAAGAAACAAGTGCCTGTATTTACTGTGTGATGCTGTTCAAAAACCCCTACCCACTTGAGCCCGCTGTCCCTAAAAAGGGACGCTAACATTTTATGCTCAAAATCAAGATTTACAAAACTTGTGTCAAAATGAGTGTTAGATATGTTAATAAGACATAAAAACAAACATTTTGAGACATGTTTGGTAAGAAAAAAAAATTGGGCATAAATGGGTTAAGATAACTACAGTCGAGCAGGTATCCACAAACTTTCAGACCATTTCAAGTCAAAGAAGTACCAGATGAGGCAGAAAACTACAAAGAACCACGAAGCTGTTCCGTCTAGGTTGTTTGTTTGAATCTTTGTTGAAGCATACATTACAAAAATATTACATTACTTTTCTTGAAATCTGACACCAGTGTGTATAAATTATTTGTCATAAACAAACACAAAGCTGTACAGATAGCGTTATTTGCTTCAGTACACAAAGGATCATAAACAAGCACAAAGCTGTACACATAGCGTTATTTGCTTCAGTACACAAAGGATCATAAACAAGCACAAAGCTGTACACATAGCGTTATTTGCTTCAGTACACAAAGGATCATAAACAAGCACAAAGCTGTACACATAGCGTTATTTGCTTCAGTACACAAAGGATCATAAACAAGCACAAAGCTGTACACATAGCGTTATTTGCTTCAGTACACAAAGGACCATAAACAAGCCGAAAGCTGAGCGGATGGCGTCAGATTGCGCTATATTGAATATATATTCAAAACATTTCTGGGGAAGCATGCCAAGAGATTTTTTTCATTTGTCACTGGGAGGCCTGATAGTGGAAGGTGGTCAGCTGGCCTGACAGCTTTTGGAGTTTTCCGTGCTCCACAACGAGTTAGGAAAACAGCTCTGCACAAGAACGGTCTGGAATATGGCTCGTAGGCACAATTGAATTTACAAATACGTGTGCGCGCTTACCTATACACTACACTACACACATACACGCACGCATACTCATGCACACACACACGCATAGACACACACACACACACATGGACACATACACACACACGCACACATACACATACACACACATAGACACACACATACACACACACGCACACGTATATGCACACATACATAGACACACATACACATAATTGTCTAAAATCACTTTAGTGAATAGACATTAAATCAAAGACCACCACCACATACACATAAACACACATACACACACACACACATAGACAGTCACACACACACACACACACACACATACACACACACGCACACATACATACATTTACACACATAGACACATACACAGACACGCACACATACATACATTTACACACACAGACACACACACGCACACATATATACATTTACACACATAGACACACACACAGACACGCACAAGCGCTCTCACACGTACGTTTTATGTCTTCATACTGATAATTATATGTGTCTGTGTGCGTTTGGGTGTAATAATAATACAAATGATAATGGATAGCTCTTTACAAACGTGAGTACAAAAATAATGTCAACTGAATGTTGTAGTCCATTCTCATAGCATATGGCATAGAATTATGCAAATGACCCAATATACACCATGAAAAACACCTTACATACAAAAATTGAACACAAACACAGAATAATTGTTAATGCCACACATATACGCGTCAACACACACACACACACACACACAACACACACACACACACACACACACACACACACACACACACACACACACACACACACACACACACACACACACCACATAGTCCACACACTGGAAAAGCAGTGAATAGTAGCTCAGACAGCTTATCTGAAAAGGCGAGTTTTTAGTTTTGACTTAAATTAAAGGTCAGAGAACGACGGTGGACGGAGAGACGAAGATAAAGGATTCCAAGAAGACACACTAATTGCAGAAAATGAAAGGGACCTACAAAACCTTGTGAATATAATAGAAATAGACAGCAAAAATAAAGTGTTGGAGCTAAACAGCAAGAAGACAGTCATGATAATCAGTTAAAAAAGAAAACAACAACAACATGAAATCCCCTCATGCAAAATAACAGCAAACAGCACAACTTTGAGACAGGTTGATAAGTTTAAATATCTGGGAACGGTCATCTCACCAGACGGCAGATACACATCAGAAACAGTCAGCAGAATCGGCCTGGCCAAAACAGCATTCAAGAAGATGAAAAGCCTTCTTACC
>JAPXFY010000021.1:26639848-26644848 GCA_030674185.1 Monoplex corrugatus
GAGATGAAGGAGTAGGAGGGGGAAGAGGGGGTGACATCACTGCTGGACAAGAAAGGTATGTCTTCTGTTATTGTTCTTGTTATTTTATAGCCCAGCCGACCGCGTAGAGCCATATCAGGGCTACAACCGCTTCAAAACACGTACAAAACTTCAACAGGAAAAAAGAAAAAAAAGGAAAAGAAAATTAAGTACGCATATCAATGCATTCGCCCACATAATCTAAGGACATGCCCCTGGCGTTGACCACTCCGTCCAATTTATCGCACAGGGGATTTAAAAAAAACCGCACCTGACACAAATTTAAGCATACCTAAGGATGCCAAAACATATAAAAACAGGCATAAATTACCTAGAATTGCTTCCGCACATCTCACCTCCCTAGAGCCAAAAATGCACTTAATACATGTATCCAATTATCAATCCTAAGAGAAAGTACGTAAGACTTTATCGAACACATACAGGTGAATGGACCAGCAAGGCAGAAAATGATAGGAAGAAATGACAGAAAGCTAAGGAACAAGGCAGAAACGAAAAGAGTGACAGAAAAGAGGAAATTTCCAGGATAGAATTTCCAGAAGGCTGGGATACTATTTATACTGAAAGAGCCCCCGGCATCCCCCCGTGGGGGGGGGGGGGTATGTCTTCTAGTTCATCTTGAAGGAAGAGACGGTTTGTGACCATTGAAGAGACAGAAGAAGCTCCCTATAACTGAATGGACCAGACACAAAAAGAGAAACACTCAGAAAGTGTTAATGAACTGAGGTAACTGGGAAATAGGGGAGAGAAATGCGACGAATTAAAGAAAATGACATCAGTTCTAAAATGCAAAGTGATCATGCTATATTCTTCTTCTCCTTCTTCTTCTTCTTCTTTCTTCTTCTTCTTTCTTCTTCTTTCTTCTTCTTTCTTCTTTCTTCTTCTTTCTTCTTCTCTTTTCTTTTTCTTTCTTCTTCTTCTTCTTCTTTCTTCTTCTTCTTCTTCTTTCTTCTTCTTTCTTCTTCTTCTTTCTTCTTCTTTCTTCTTCTTCTTCTTCTTCTTTCTTCTCTTCTTCTTCTTCTTCTTCTTCTTTCTTCTTCTTCTTCTCTTCTTCTTCTCTTCTTCTTTCTTCTTCTCTTCTTCTTTCTTCTTCTTTCTCTTCTTCTTCTCTTCTTCTTCTTCTTCTTTCTTCTTCTTTCTTCTTCTTCTTTCTTCTTCTTCTTCTTCTCTTCTTCTTCTTTCTTCTTCTTTCTTCTTTTCTTCTTTTCTTCTTCTTTCTTCCTTTCTTCTTCTTCTTTCTTCTTCTTCTTCTTCTTTCTTTCTTCTTCTTCTTCTCTTCTTCTTCTTCTTCTTCTTCTTCTTCTTCTCTTCTTCTTCTTCTTCTTCTTTCTTTCTTCTTCTTCTCTTCTTCTTCTTCTTCTTCTTCTTCTTCTTCTTCTTCTCTTCTTCTTCTTCTTTCTTCTTCTTTCTTCTTCTCTCTCTTCTTCTTCTTCTTCTCTCTCTTTTCTTTCTTTCTTCTTCTTTTCTTCTTTTTTTCTATTCATTTTATCTTTATTATTATTATTATTATTGTTTATTATCATTATTATTTTCATTATTATTATTATTATTATTATCTTGAGAAAGGCTGAAGCGAAACATTAGAAATCAACAAAATTTTATTTAATACGCTTGCTGAATTTCTTTTTGAGTGAAAGGTGTGGGTGTGTGTTGTGTTGTGAGTGTGTGTGTGGTGTGTGTTGTGTGTGTGTGTGTGTGTGTGTGTGTGTGTGTGTGTGTGTGTGTGTGTGTGTATGTGTGTGTTGTGTGTGTGTGTATGTGTGTGTGTGTGTGTGTGTGTTGTGTGTGTGTGTGTGTGTGTGTGTGTGTGTGTGTGTGGTGTGTGTGTGTGTGTGTGTGTGTGTGTGTGTGTGTGTGTGTGTGTGTGTGTGTGTGTGTGTGTGTGTGTGTGTGTGTGTGTGTGTGTGTGTGTGTGTGTGTGTGTGTACACAAATACAAACGTACATTACATTCGCAATTGTTATAATGCACTTGCTGAGTTTCTTTTCTTGAATGAAAGTGTGTGTGTTTGCAGACACAAACGTATATTGTATGCTGTGTACTAAATTAATGAATACAGGAAATGAAATAGAATGAGAATAAAATTAGCTACAAGAAACACACGAAAATAAAATGAGAACGCGTATCTTTTTCACAAAAACAGTCTTTTTTTCCCACTGGATGAAGCAGCAGGGAAGTTCGAGTCTTTTTCTTCTAATTTTTCTATTTGTTGTTTGTCGTTTTGGGATCTTACGTTTACGTTTGACAAAGGCCAGTTGTGCCGAACATTTGCGCCTGTCTTGTCTGGTTGTATTTAATACGCGTTTTGATTCTATTTTTGATTTTTGTGGTTCTTTTTTTTTTGGGGGGGGGGGGGCGTTCAAAAAACAAGACAGGCGGAAGTTTTTTTTTGTCGAGCGTGTGCAAAAGAAACAAACACATAAAATTTAAGACAAAAAATAATACCAACGGAGTTGCCATGAAGTTTTGTTGAACTGGGGAAAAAATGACAAATAACAGACAACCAAAAATGTCAGAGGAAGGAAGGAAGGAAGGAAGGACAGATGGTAGATAAGACACAAGAAATAAACGGAGTAGTAGGAAGCAAACCAGGAAGACCGAAAATAGATAAACGCAACAATAAATAGTTGGCCGATCTCCCGATCCAGCCTCTGTGACGTGCTCCATCCACTTGCTGCTGTCCAACATAGCTGCTCTGATTTACGTGTACTAGTACTACTGCTTCTGCTACTACTACTATTGTTCTGCTTTTGTGCCTTGAATATATGACAGCTTGGGTCAAGGGTCTCTCGCCTAACAGGCTTGAGTGTACTCTACCTCAGCATCTTTGCGCGTGTGTGTGTAGTGTGGTGTGTTTGTTTGTTTGTTTGTTTACTTGATTGTTTGTTTGTTTGTTTGTTTGATTGTTTGTTTGTTTGTTTGTATTTGTGTTTGTGTGTGTTTGTGTGTGTATGTGTGTGTATATGAACACTAATTAATGTAAAGCGCAGTGACTCCTTACCTATGTGTGGGAGAATAGCGCTATATAAATGTGATTTATTATTATCATTATTATCTCATCGATGTTTTCGAGGCCAGTGTCCTTTTTGAGAAGATCAATGAAGTGTGTTGTCTTCCTTCCCCTGTTCGCTCTCCCTCCAGCTGGCTGCCACAGAACAAGTTGTGAAGCAACTTCCTCCAGAAGGAAGGAAAGAAGGACAGATGGTGGATAAGACATAAAAATAAACGGAGTAGTAGGAAGCAAACCAGGAAGACCGAAAATAGATAAACGCAACAATAAATAGTTGGCCGATCTCCCGATCCAGCCTCTGTGACGTGCTCCATCCACTTGCTGCTGTCCAACATAGCTGCTCTGATTTACATGTACTACTACTACTACTACTTCTGCTACTACTATTGTTCTGCTTTTGTGCCTTGAATATATGACAGCTTGGGTCAAGGGTCTCTCGCCTAACAGGCTTGAGTGTACCCTACCTCAGCATCTTTGTGTGTATGCGCGTGTGTGTGTAGTGTGGTGTGTTTGTTTGTTTGTTTGTTTGTTTGCTTGATTGTTTGTTTGTTTGTTTGTTTGATTGTTTGTTTGTTTGTTTGTATTTGTGTTTTGTGTGTTTGTGTGTGTATGTGTGTGTATGACCTAATTAATGTAAAGCGCAGTGAGTACTTACCTATGTGTGGGAGAATAGCGCTATATAAATGTGATTTATTATTATCATTATTATATCATCGATGTTTTCGAGGCCAGTGTCCCTTTTGAGAAGATCAATGAAGTCTGCTGTCTTCCTTCCCCTGTTCGCTCTCCCTCCAGATGGCTGCCACAGTAAAAGTTGTGAAGCAACTTCCTCCGGATGTCGCATACAGTGACCGGCTAGGCGAAAGCCTACGTGTTCTTCTTATCTTGTCACTAACTTTAGGGAGGTATCCATATAAGCTCTTCGTTAGTAATGTGCTGCTAACGATAAATACACGAGCCAGTAAAAAAGTCAACTTATTAACCCTTTGAGTCCCGCAACTGCAGGAAGCTGGTGGATAGGGCGAGGGAGTCAGTGGGTCAAGTTTTTGCTTTGCTAGCATGGTTGACAATGCAGGATGACGGTGGACAGGATGCGGGGGGGTCAAAAGGTTGATCAGCAAATCCGTTTTTGGTTTCTGTTTCCATTAGTGTTGGTAGTCACTTTGAATCAGATCTCCTGTTTGTATAGCACACACTTCCGAGTGAAAGTGTACTCGTTGCATTTTATAGTAACAGACTTTTTGTTCAAAATGAACAATAGGGCAGTGGGTGGGAAAGGGGTTACCCGGTCGGTACATTAACCCTTTGACTCCCGCATCCTATCCATCAACTGCAAAAAGAACTTAGCCTTTTGGGTCCCTCACCCTATCCACCAGCTTCATGCAGAAAGCTGTTGGAAAGGATGAGGGAGTCAAAAGGTTAAGTTTTTTGCTTTGTTAGCATGGTTGACAATGCACGATACTGTAGACAGGGGGCGGGAGTCGAAGGGTTAATTAAGTGTAAACGTAGTCAGTAAGACGAATACGCTGATGCCGTACAATCATTGCCAGTGTGTGTGTGTGTGTGTGTGTGTGTGTGTGTGTGTGTGTGTGGTGTGTGTGTGTGTGTGTGTGTGTGTGTGTGTGTGTGTGTGTGTTGTGTGTGTGTGTGTGTGTGTGTGAGGTGTGAGATGTGTGGTGGGAGAGAGAGTGAAGAGAGAGAGAGTGAGGAGAATGAGAGAGAGAGAGGTGAGTGTGAGAGAGACGAGTGTGAGAGAGAGGGTGTGTGTGAGAGCGAGAGAGAGAGTGTGGAGAAGTGAGAGTGAAAGTGAGAGGAGAGTGAGAGAAAGAGTGAGAGTGACAGAGAGAGAGAGACAGACAAACAGACAGAGAAGGAGAGTTTATGATTTATACATTTCTTTTTCTTATACATTACTTGTGGACTAGCGATACTATTACCTATCTCTGATTTCATG
>JAPXFY010000021.1:26654848-26667348 GCA_030674185.1 Monoplex corrugatus
TATTGTACACCGGTTGTTGCACTATTGTAAAAGAATAACATTATACCTGTCAATCAGGCTGGTTTTCGAAAAGGCAGGTCAACAGTGGAACTCTTAACTAAATTAACCACTGACATAAAACGACAATTTGCAAGACGTAAATGTGTATTGGCCACATTTTTTTTATATAACCAAAGCATACGACCAAGTGTGGCACTCCCGATTATTATTTAAATTAAAAAGCATAGGACTAACAGGTCGCGTTTATAATTATGTGAAGTGTCTGTTGGAAAACCGAGTAATTCAAACCAGGATTGGAAACGTGTATTCAACAAAACGAACCCTTCAAATGGGTATCCCACAGGGATCAGTTATAGCACCTCTCCTTTTTATGATACTAATGAATGATTTACCAAGTAGAATATCTAAAGATGTCACATTAGTCCAGTATGCTGATGATCTATGCATGTGGCTGCCGGTAAACATGAAGAAGAAAACTCCTTCTCGTAGTATCAACTATACACGCAAACTTTATCAATTAGAACTTCACAAACAGCACAATACATCGCAGAAAATGGGCTCCATTTATGTACGGAGAAGACAAAGATAATTTTATTTAATAGTGGGTCTAACCCGGACAAAATGCCCACCTTTAAACTAAGAGATACCGTTCTTCAGTATAACCAAACCATTAAATTCTTAGGTGTTTTCTTTACAGCAAAATTATCATGGAATCTGCATATCGACTACTTACTCACAAAAGCCCAAAAAAGTCTAAAATTTTTTAAAATAGTGTGCAAGCAACCATGGGGACATAATCCATCAACACTTGTACATCTATGTAAATCTCTCATTAGATCTAAACTAATATATGCCCAAGAAATATTCTTTAGTGCACCCTAGACACTTACTACAAAAACTACAAAGTATAGAATGCAAAAGTTTTAAACTTGCGCTTGGTCTTCCGATGCATGCTTCCAACCTCCGTACATACGGTGAAATTGATACGTTGCCGCTTGATGAACAAAGGAAACTCGTCTCTACCAAATTTCTGCTAAGAAATACCACCACTGAAAATGTTTTGAGACCTGATATAAATTTAAGATCAGACATTGATTTTCCAAAACGAGCTAAATCAATATCTTCACAAGCCACACTTGCAACGTATACATACGATATCATGAATGGTTCTGGAATTGATTTAAAAGCGGATCCTATATCTATAAGACCTTCTTTTTCTCCAGTACCCAGTTGGAATCTAAGAGCAAACTTGACATACACCACACTGATTTAAAGAAGAAGATAATATCAACTTATTAGCGAGTCGAGTTAAATGTCATATGAACACTTTTATCCCAATCATTTAAATATCTACACAGATGGCTCATTAATTGAGAAAATAGCAGGTTCTGCGTTTCTAATACAGCTCTAAAATAGAGAAATCTTTCCATATAGGACCCAACAAATCAATATTTACAGCTGAACTCTTTGCAATATGATGGCTTTGAATTACTTAGTAATTATCCTCGAAATATATCACAGATCCTTTTCTGCGTTGATTCTAAATTTAATTTAATTAATAATTTAATATTTTAATATATTTATTTATTTAATATATTTTATTTATATAGCCAAAATTTGATAAAATCAATCTAAGCGTGAGCGTATACATGCATACATACCTACATACATATAGCGTATACATGCATACATACATGCATACATACTTACATACATAATCCAAGCTGAGCGTATACATGCATACATACATACATACATAAATCTAAGCTATACATACATACATACATACAACTACATACATGTATGCACATGCATACATAATAATTACAATATTTATATGCGCAAAATCTCGACAAAATCAAATCCAAGCGCGAAAAGACACACACGACAACGCACGCACGCACACAGCACACACACACAACACACACACACACACACACACACACACACACACACACACACAACACACGCATGGCCACAAATGGGGAAAAGAATAAAAGCAATAAAAGCAAGAATAAAACCAATGGAAAACCACAGAGAGCACATCATATACAATTATATATTAAAACAAAGTGATTCCCCCGAGCGGAGACAGCTGCAGAGGGGTTGATGAGGTCAGGATTTTATGCAGGAGAAAAGGTGATTTTGAGAGCGGATCTGAAGGAGCAAAAGTAGGTTGCTGACGGACTGAGAGAGGAATTTGTCCAGGAAAGTGAACCAGAACAGAGAAGGCTCGTGGAACCATAGTATTGAGCTTAGTGCGTGAAAGCGAAAAGTCAGAGGATCGGAGGCAAGCGGAGGGTACGTGAGGGAACATAGATTCAAATAGTTGACAGAAATCGGGGCTGCGTTATTGAGGCTTTTGTAGCACATGGTGTTAGTTTGTACTGTATGCGCTTTGATACAGGGAGCCAGTGAAGTGTGCCAGGAGAGAATATGTAAATGTAATCTGCTTCAGCTCTTGAATTATGAAATAGACACTAATCTGAATGGTAATAGAAATTAGCCATTTATTCATTTCTTATCTTAAAGGAACTGATTTACTTTTGTTGGATACCTCTCATGTTCGTTTCTCAAACGATGTGGTTGACAGGGCTGCAAACGAGGAGCTAGGTTCACCAATCAAACACAAAAGCTTTCACCCTTAAATGATTTGTAATTAGTGGACGCTATGTTTGGAAACTGTTTCAAGATAATCAGAAAGTACATACTAATAGCATGGATTTAATCGCAAAATCAGAACATCTACTACAACAGATCTATACAGTCCTATGTAAGGTGGAAACTCGATGCATTCAAAACAAATACACAGAAATATTGCTGTCTTGTGGACAGAAAATAACGACAGTCATTTACTTTCTTGCATTAGTATAAAGCGATACATTCGATACTCGTACTTTCTACCCACACAATTTCGCATATTTGAATCATCTTATTGACATACAATTTTTCTTTAGCTATTAAAAGTCCAAAGTTCAATATTTTAATTCGTCATCTTCTGTTCATAGTTAAGTTACTAGTTTATGTTATATTTGTGTAGTATGCTATTTATTTGTTATGTTTATGCTTCCTCCGACATTTCCATTGTCCTTGTTTCTTACTTGTTTTTCACATGGTTTCAGCCCGAATATGTTTTTGATGCTCGAGTGGGCTAAAAGTAATATGAATTTAAACTTGAACTTCCTTTTTTTTCTTTTTTTTTTCTTTTTTAATTTTTTTTTTTTTAAACCAAGGTTGACTACACATAAACACCTGCATTTACCCTTCCTGTTTCTACTCCCTTCCCAACATCGCTCCTTTTTTTTTTTTTTTCATTTGTTCATTTATATATTTATTTTGTTATATTTTTTTATTCATCATTTATTTATCATTATTATCATTGTTATCAGTTGTTATGTTTTATTTATTTATTCTTTTTTTGTTGTTGTTTTTGTTGTTGTTTTATTTGTCTAAAATCACTTAAGTGAATAGACATTAAACCAATGACACACTACACACACACAACACACAACACACACACACACCACACACACACACACACACACACACACACACACACACATACACACACACAGTGGTCCACAGGAGGGTTTGAACCCACAAACCCCCGTGTTGTGAGCTGGCTCTAGCAGCGAGGGAAAGAAATGGGCCTGACAGAAGAGGATCATCACTACCACTTCACTTCCCTATGACCTCAGGTTTATGGGACAACCCGGTGTTAACTTCGGGATTTTATGTTGTGTATCATAAAAGAGTGCGAGACTGATTCAGGAAAACAAAAAAGACATCAGCTGTATGGCATGACCATCTCGTCTAGTGATTAACCAGAAATGGAAGAAGTTTGAAGGACTGTATGGGGAAGGAGGGGGGGGGGGAGAGTAGAAAGGGGAAAAATAACAGAAAACAAACAAACAAATAAACAAACACACATTCACAACTATAAACATATCATACACATACACACAAACTATACACTCAAGCAACCCACACATTCACACATACAAATAGATACTCACAAAACACACACACACACACACCACTCTCTCTCTCTCTCTCTCTCTCTTTCTCTCTGTCTCTCACTCACACACATACTCTCTCTCTCTCACGCACAAACACACTCACACTCACACACACATTTACACACACACACATACGCACACAAACATACACATACGAACACTCATGCATACACCCACACACAAACCGTACACACAAACACACACTTACACACACACACTTACACACACACACACACACCACACACACACACACACACACACACACACACCACACACACACACACACACACACACACACACACACACACACACACACACACACACACACACAACACAACTCACACACACACACCACATACATACATACGCACACACTCACACCCACACACACACTCACACACACAGACACACTCACACACATACACACACACACACACCACCACACAACACACACATATACGCACCACAATGATCCACACACATACACACTCTCACACACACTCTCACAAACACACCCACCCCCACCCTACACACACACACACTCTCTCACTCACTACCTACACCACACACACACCCACCCCACCACACCACACACACACACCAGAAAGTACAGGAAGAAAGTTCTAGCACAGATTTTCCAGAAAATTGGGAAAGAGAGAGGGACGACCACACTGCACCCAACCACGACCTGTTTTCTCAACGGCCCACCAACCCACCTCCCTCCCCTCTGGGCAAGGCCTGTCTCATTGTACTTCCACCGACTCAACGGTACAGTGCCGCAAGACAGACGCAATTCATACCGTTCCTGTTAACCCCTTTGACTCCCTCACCCTATCCGCTAGTTTAAGCAAAAACTTAACACTTTCACTGCCTCACCCTATCCACCAGCATCTTGCATTGTCAGCCAGGACAACAAAGCAAAAACTTAACCCTTTCACTCCCTCACCCTATCCACCAGCTTAAGCAAATAGTAACCCTTTCACTCCCTCACCCTATCCACCAGCTTAAGCAAAATCTTAACCCTTTCACTCCCTCACCCTATCCACCAGCTTAAGCAAAAACTTAACCCTTTCACTCCCTCACCCTATCCACCAGCTTCCTTGGTGAGAGAGTGAAAGGGTTAAGTTTTTGCAGCTGGTGGGTAGGGTGTGGGAGTGAAAGGATTAAGGGGCAAGGTAGCTGGCGGGTAGAGTGTGGGAGTGAAAGGGTTAAGTTTTTGCTTAAGCTGGCGGGTAAGGGTGTGGGAGTGAAAGGGTTAAGGTGCAAGGAAGCTGGTGAATAGGGTGAGGGAGTGAAAGGGTTAAGGTGCAAGGAAGCTGGTGGATAGGGTGAGGGAGTGAAAGGGTTAAGGTGCAAGGAAGCTGGTGGATAGGGTGAGGGAGTGAAATGGTTAAGGTGCAAGGAAGCTGGTGGATAGGGTGAGGGAGTGAAATGGTTAAGGTGCAAGGAAGCTGGTGGATAGGGTGAGGGAGTGAAAGGGTTAAAGGGCAAGGAAACTGGTGGATAGGGTGAGGGAGTGAAAGGGTTAAAGGCCAAGGAAGCTGGTGAATAGGGTGAGGGAGTGAAAGGGTTAAGGTGCAAGGAAGCTGGTGGATAGGGTGAGGGAGTGAACGGGGTTAAAGGGCAAGGAAGCTGGTGGATAGGGTGAGGGAGTGAAAGGGTTAAAGTGCAAGGAAGCTGGTAAATAGGGTGAGAGAGTGAAAGGGTTAAGGTGCAAGGAAGCTGGTGGATAGGGTGAGGGAGTGAAAGGATTAAGTTTATGCTTAAGCTGGTGGATAAGGGTGAGAGAGTGAAAGGGTTAAGGTTCAAGGAAGCTGGTGGATAGGGTGAGGGAGTGAAAGGGTTAAGGTTTTTGCGTGTGTAGGCAACAACCGTATCAACATCCTGTGGGGAGGGGAAATACATGTTAACCAATTTACGTACGTCAAAGCTCTACTCTTCAGAAATATCCCGTCTGACTCTTCTCGGAAATTTTGGAATTTACTCAACAGGTTATTCACCCCAATGGGACAAATCCATATTCGCTCCACCCATCCCTGCCAGCACCGTGTGACTCATTGTCCGGCAGACTAACAGACTACGCAAAACCTTATGAGCTGGCAAGGTCTTGAAACGAGGGATGAAACACATGACTGAGCTGGCACAACCACCACCACCACCACATCATCATCATCATCATCATCATCATCATCATCATCATCATCATGTGCCCTGCCGCATGGCGTTGGCCATCTATGGCCCGCCATACGAATCTGTCTTTTGTCGCTGCAAGTATGTCTTCCACCTTCTCTGTTTTCATCCACTCTGCAAGTCCGTCCAGTATTTTCTCCCTGGGTCTACCTGGTGCTCTTTTTCCCTCCAGCTTTCCTGTTGCGACCAGGTGCTCTAATTTCTCTTGCCTCGTAAAATGTCCTATAAATGTTGCTTGTCTTTTCCTAATATTCTTCATTAATGTTCTTTTTATGTATGTCTCCTTCAAGGCTGTCTCGTTTGTTTTCTTTGCTGGCCGTGGAACTCTTAATTAACGTTATTTCTTAGAAACCACATATCAGCTGTTCACGCTTCAAATACGTACAACAATGTCGGTTCTATATAACACTGAAGAACTCTCTTCCTGATGTTAATTCATAGGCATTTGTTGGTCAGAACGCTTTTCATTTTCTTGAATGCTGTTTAAGCTTGGCCAATTCTGCTGGCCATTTCTATTGTGCATCTGCCATCTGGTGAGATGATTGTTCCCAGATATTTAAACTTTTCAACATGTTTCACTCTTGTGCTATTTGCTGTTATTTTGCATGAGGGGATTTCTTTTAGGGTTTTGTGTTTTTGTTTGTTTTTGTTTGTTTGTTTGTTTGTTTGTTTGTTTGTTTGTTTTTTACTGATTACCATGACTTGTCTTCTTGATATTCAGCTCCAGTCCTTTATTTCTGCTGTCTGTTTCTATTATATTTCTATTACCACCACAAGGATGGAAACATTAGAATGAACTTTGGACAGGCCAGGTTTTTAATGTTGCAGGCTCGGATTGAACTCTTAAGATATCAGTGACATCAAAATGTGGCCCACTCGAGGTTCGAACCCACACTCTCTACGTTATGTGCATGGCGTTCTTACAACTGAGCCAGGGGATTTTTTCTTTTCTTTTTTTTTTTTTTTTTTTTTAGGATCATCGCACTCAGGGAGGTTACCTTTTTTTTTTTTCGTCCCATTTTCTACGCCATCTTAATGGCCGCAGAAGTTGGTACTCTTTTTTTTTTTTTTTTTTTTTTTAACAATGCGATGATGATGATATCGATGAGGATGGTAATCATGATGCTATGAAGTTCCATCCAGGGTTGAGACTACATGACAGGGCTGTACTCTACACTTACTATCATAATGTATCCTGGTGTCAACCAGACCCGAGACATACATACATCTGCGGTGCTGGTCAGAAGATTTGAGCAACACCCTCAATAACGCATCCGTGAAGTGGATGAGACTCGACTGTGTGGTCCCGGTCTTCCCAATGAGCCCATAGCACGCCCAACTCTGGGTAGGAGCGGTAAGAGCCGAAAAGTCCCACAATGATATAGTTTTGAAGGGACTGATGGGGATTCAAACCCGCAACCTTCCAGTCGGTAGTCCGTTGTGTTAACTATTATACCACGGCGACTGGTCCACTGAGCCAGGAGATGATAAAAAATTTTTAAAAAATAAAAAAAACCCATATATTGTGAAAAATATCACGACCGTACGACCAGCAAGTGTTAAGCTAATTACAAATGCATAGCTCCGCTCCGCTGAGGCCGGAAAATCGTGGAGTAGTTCGTGTTATTCAACAAGCACATAAACGCCTACCGTTGGAAGTTGTTGGAGGTCATTGCTAATTTAATTAGTAATGTGTATCCTGAGAAAACTTGGATTTAGATATTTGAATCTGTCAGTGCTTGTGAAGTGCTTGTGGTTACTCGTTTCGTCCTCGGTCGTGACAGTCCGGATTGTTGAAGTCAGATTTGCTGTTGTTGTTCTATTCTGTAGGTTTTAAAGTGCTACCGCTCTCAGAGTATACGAGGACTAGTGAAAAAAATTGCTCAAAGAGGCCTTTAAACATTTTTAGTAGCATTGTGAGATACCGATGCTTTTTTCGGTTCTCCTTCGTGATCCAAGCATGATTGATGGATGTATAGCTGCTACCGTCAGATTTGCGTAGTTGTTCAACATTTTGTAAGCTTACTCGTTAGTGACGGCGGTTTCCTTTAGAGACAGGAACGCGTGTAAGTTCGGACATTCTCGATCCATTCTTGCGTTTCTTCTTAAACGGAAATTCCCGATTCTCTGTCTCGCTCTCTCTCTCTCTCTCTCTCTCTCTCTCTCTCTCTCTCTCTCTGTCTGTTTGTTTGTCTGTCTGTCTCTCTCTCTCTCTCTCTCTCTCTCTCTCTCTCTCTCTCTCTCTCTCTCTTTCTCTTGTTCGCTGCCTTTGGTGCACTGATATCGGGTCAGCAAAAGGAGGATCTGCTGACTGTTCCTCCGACGAAGTATAAACTGAGGAAAGCACTGAAAGTGACAATTTTCGAAGATGAAAATTTGGAAATATATGCATTGCAACATTTGCATCAATCACAAAGGCCCTATTTCCCTCCCCATCCCACTGACTATTGTATTGTGGCCCAAGGCCGATGTACATTAAAAAAATTCTTTACCTTGTGAGAAAATCTGCCTGTTTCTCCCCACCGGGAAGAACATATCGCCACAGTACAGCGCCACAAATTCTTTTCTCCTTTTTTTTTTAATTCCTTGCTGCTGTCTGAACATTTTGAACTCCCACACCCTATCCACCAACTGCCAAAACTGAACTCTTTGACTCCCTCACTCTATCCACCAGCTTCCTGCGAGGTTGACGAAAGCAGGATGCTGGTGGACAGGGTGCGGGAGTCAAAGGGTTAACGTGTGTTCTGTCGCGTCGTGCGACCACACAGTCGAGTATCATCCACTTCACTGATGCATCATTGAGGCTGTTGCTCAAATCTTCTGACCAGCACTGCAGATGTGTCTGTATCTCTCGGGCCTGGTTGACGCCAGGATATCTTATGATAGTAAGCGTAGAGTACAGCCCTGTCACGCAGTCTCAGTCCTAGATAGAATCACATGGCATCATGATTCTCATCCTCGTCGACATCGTCATCGTCGCGTAATAAAAACAGTTTCAGCTTCTGTGGCCATTAAGGTGGCGTAGAAAACAGGATGAAAAACAAACAAACAACAACAACAAAACAAGAAGGTCAGCACAAAGATGACCTCCATGAGTGCGATGATCCTAACATAAATAAGTGTTCAGATAAATAGATGAATAAATAAATGAATAAATAAATAAATGTTACAATAACAGGCCTGTTCGCTGTCCATCTGACTATTTCCATCATGCTGGTGGTGTCAGCTTAGCGTTCCTTTCCCGATTTCACGACTTTGCAAGCGCATATATATGGTTTTGCACAGACTCAGGGAATGTGTCAGATAACTGCTTGCAGATTTAGAGTGCGGCGCACATGGAAATGTCCCAGTGCGATGAATCCCTCTCATACACATTCCAAAATCGAAACAGCATGATACAGTAATAATGTAGTACAGTACGGTGCAATATGATACTGCACAGTGTAACATACTACAGCACCGAACAGCATAACACAACACAATATAGTCCATACAATGGAGTACAACACAGTACAATGTACAGGTAATACAGTACGGTACAGTACATACAGCATAAGAAACGTATTACAACACAAAAACAACGCAGCACGACGCGACAGAACACACGTTAACCCTTTGACTCCCGCACCCTGTCCACCAGCATCCTGCTTTCGTCAACCTCGCAGGAAGCTGGTGGATAGAGTGAGGGAGTCAAAGAGTTCAGTTTTGGCAGTTGGTGGATAGGGTGTGGGAGTTCAAAATGTTCAAACAGCAGCAAGGAATTAAAAAAAAAAGGAGAAAAGAATTTGTGGCGCTGTACTGTGGCGATATGTTCTTCCCGGTGGGGAGAAACAGGCAGATTTTCTCACAAGGTAAACCCATAATAACGGAAAGGAAACGAATACAAAAACACAAACGCAATTTCCACATAACGTGAGAAGGGGGAAAATATTGAGAAACCAAAGAGATACAATAAAACGCCCAACGATATTCGCAGGGTAGGCTACTCTGTCAATCTTGGACCAGGAAGGTGTCATAATCTTCCGCAAGCGAGCTGTAAAGATTGCGATCTTTCTCAACACTACTGAACCCAGTGACGCCGACAGGTGAGACAGGTGAGACAGGTGAGGACTCTAGACAGTCTCCGACCAGGAAGGTGCCATTATCTTCCGCAAGCCAGCTGTATAAACTGCGATCTTGCTCAAAAGAAATACGTTTTTCCCCAGGATTTGGGCGGACAGGAAATACAATATGAAATAAATTCTGGCTGGAGGCGGTCGGTCATTACGCATCCAGTTATTTGGAAAACCGGACTCGTTGTCCTACAGAGAAAAGTTTCATGCAGGAAATGGACACAGGTGAAATAAGAAATATACGGAAACACACACACACACACACACACACATACACACACACACGCACGCACGCGCGCGCGCGCGCACACACACACACACACACACACACACACACACACACACACACACACACACACACACACACACACACACACACACATACGCACACACTCATAGTGAAAAGATGTTAAATCAAAGAACGAACGAACCGAGTCGCCGTGGTGTAGTGGTTGGGGCAACGAACTATCGACTGGGAGTTCGAATCATTACCAGTCCTTTCAAAAATCATTGTGGGATTTTTTTCGGCTCCAACCAGCTCCTACCTAGATTTGCGATGGACACATTGGGAAGATGGGACTAAACACTAGTCTCATCCGCTTCACGGGTGCGTCATTGAGGATAGTGTTTAAATCTTCTGACCAACACTGCAGGTGTCTGTATTTCTCGAGCCAGGTTGACGCTAGGATATATTATGATAGTAAGCGTAGAGATTACAGCCCTGCAATGCAGTCTCAATCTTAGACGGAAGTCCATAGCATCACGATTATCATCCTCATCGTCATCATCATGATCGCATTGTAAAATCTGCCCCAGATTCCGTGGCATTTAAGATGCACTAAGGTGGAGTAGAGACCAAAAAACAAAAAAACAAAACAAAAACAAAAAAAAGGGTGGGGGCTGAGCACTAAGGAAAAAAGGAAAATGTCTTAGTACATGATCCAAAAGAAGAAGAAGAAAGAAAGAAAGAAGGAAAGACAGAAAGAAAGACAGACAGAAAGAAAGAAAGAAATAAAGAATGAATGAATGAATGAATGAATGAATGAATGAATGAATGAATGAATGAATGAATGAAACTTCATACGGAGAGAAATAAGTCCAAATAAGAAACAGATCTGATCTTCCAACACATAATACGCCTATATCAATCGGCTTATTGTGTAGGACTACAAATGTAAATCAGTCGTTTTAGAGTAGAGTACAATACAATAAGCAACACAACACAACACAACACAACACAACACAACACAACACAACACAACACAACACAACACAACACAAAACAACGCAACGCAACACAACGCAACACAACGCAAAACAACGCAAAACAACGCGACACAACGCAACGCAACGCAGCGCAGCGCAATTCAACTCAACTCAGCTCAACACAACACAACACAACACAACACAACACAACACAACACAACACAACACAACACAACACAACACAACGCAACGCAACGCAACGCAACGCAACGCAACGCAACGCAACACTATACTATACTATACTATACTATACTATACTATACTATACTATACTATACTATACTATACTATACTATGCTATGCTATGCTATGCTATAATTATTATACACTATATTATTATTATTACCATAATTATACTATATTATACTATACTATACTATACTATACTATACTATACTATGCTATGCTCTGCTATGCTATGCTATACTATACTATAACTATTATACACTATACTATTACCATAATTATACTATACTATACTATACTATACTATACTATACTATACTATACTATACTATACTATAGTATAGGTCTGCGGGTCAAAATCTTCGCCATAGAGGTCGGGGCAAGAGGGTTTGTGGGCACCTCCGCTTATGATCTCATGAAACAACTCGCCATTTCTGGAAGAAGAGGACTAGAGCCCTTAAGCGATGGCAGAGGCAGCAGAAAGGAGCTCAAGCTGGATCTGGGCAAGGAGGAACCAAAAAAGTGAACTTCATAAGGATTAAATTCCCTACAGATGATGTGTGCCCCGTTAGCACATTGGTAAAACCGCGTACCGCAGTTCTGAAGCGCAGAATCGCCCAGGTTCGATCCCCGGCGTGGGAAAAAAAAAAAAAAAAAAAAAAAAAATAGACAACAGCAGAAGGGCATCCAGGAGTCATGACCTGGATGTGGCCCGGCCCCCGAGAGT
>JAPXFY010000021.1:26674848-26677348 GCA_030674185.1 Monoplex corrugatus
AGCCCTATCGGTGCACTCAGCCCTATCGGTGCATTCAGCTCTATCGGTGCACTCAGCCCTATCGGTGCACTCAGCCCTATCGGTGCACTCAGCCCTATCGGTACACTCAGCCCTATCGGTGCACTCAGCCCTAATCGGTGCACTCAGCCCTATCGGTGCTATTGGTGCACTCAGCCCTATCGGTACGCTCAGCCCTATCGGTGCACTCAGCCCTATCGGTGCACTCAGCCCTATCGGTGCACTCAGCCCTATCGGTGCACTCAGCCCTATCGGTGCACTCAGTCCTATTGGTGCACTCAGCTCTATCGGTGCTCTCAGCCCTATCGGTGCACTCAGCCCTATCGGTGCACTCAGCCCTATCGGTGCACTCAGCCCTATCGGTGCACTCAGCTCTATCGGTGCACTCAGCCCTATCGGTACGCTCAGCCCTATCGGTGCACTCAGCCTTATCGTTGCACTCAGCACTATCGGTGCTATTGGTGCACTCAGCCCTATCGGTACGCTCAGCCCTATCGGTGCACTCAGCTCTATCGGTGCACTCAGCCCTATCGGTGCACTCAGCCCTATCGGTGCACTCAGCCCTATCGGTGCACTCAGCCCTATCGGTGCACTCAGCTCTATCGGTGCACTCAGCCCTATCGGTGCACTCAGCCCTATCGGTGCACTCAGCCCTATCGGTGCACTCAGCCCTATCGGTACGCTCAGCCCTATCGGTGCACTCAGCCCTATCGGTGCACTCAGCTCTATCGGTGCACTCAGCCCTATCGGTGCACTCAGCCCTATCGGTGCACTCAGCCCTATCGGTGCACTCAGCTCTATCGGTGCACTCAGCCCTATCGATATCTTTCGTTTAAAACTGCATACACAACAATGTTTACGAAAATCTAAAGCTTAACGTTTCATTGTATTGCTTCGGAAGATCATAAATGTGGACACAATGAAAATTAAAAGGTCACGATTAAGATAGAAATGCACTTATTTAAAATTCATTGGTACAATTTGGCCTCCCTGTCCCGACCTACTTTTGGTTTCGTCTGCTTTTACAGCGAACGGTGATACATTTTTTTTTGCACCCCCAACAAATTAATCAAAGCCGTTTTATCATTTCGGTAGACAGTCCTATTTCGATCTAATGTGCGTTAAAGAAAACATCTTTTTAATTCATTCTATACGAACAAGTTTGTGATGTTTCTGAAACATACCTACATACATACATACATACATACATACATACATACATACATACATACATACATACATACATACATACATACATACATACATACATACATACATTGGCACATTGGCACATTGGCACATTGGCACACGAAAAGATTTACCTCTCCCAACAAAACACACAAATGAAGAACTCCCATCTGTATTCTCCAAGTATTTCACCACCAAAATACAAACTCCTCGTGACAGGCTTGACAGGACACCCTGTCAACCATGCCCACCTGACCCTTCCTTCTCTGGCACACCTCTTACTACTTTTACCCCAGTCTCACAAGAAGAAATTCTCAACACAATCAGATCCATGTCGTTCAAAACCTGCGAACTGGATCCTCTTCCAGGTTCTCTCTACTCCGACTGTCTCCCTACTCTCCTCCCATTCATCACTGACATCATCAACACTTCTCTTCAAACTGGAACTGTCCCAGATTCTTTCAAGTCTGCTATTGTTCACCCTCTCCTCAAAAAATACAATTTAGACCCAAATGAACTGAAAAATTACCGGCCTATCTCTAATCTCTCTTTCTTGTCAAAACTCCTTGAAAAAGTTGTCCTCAACCAGCTGAACTCTCACCTGTCTGCCAACAATCTCCTCAATCCTTTCCAGTCAGCCTACCGCCAATGCCATAGCACTGAAACTGCTCTACTACACATTCTCAACAATCTCCTCTTTGCAACTGATACTGGCAAAGTCTCTCTCCTCACACTCCTTGATCTGTCTGCAGCCTTTGATACCATTGATCATGGTATTCTCCTTTCTAGACTTCATCATACTTTTGGCATCTCTGACACTGCTCTCTCCTGGTTCACTTCATATCTATCAAACAGAAAACAACTGTTCTCATCAATGGCACTTACTCTCAACCTGCATACCTGACCTGTGGTGTTCCACAAGGATCTGTCCTTGGCC
The DNA here is from genome assembly GCA_030674185.1 of Monoplex corrugatus. Lineage (NCBI taxonomy): Eukaryota > Metazoa > Mollusca > Gastropoda > Littorinimorpha > Ranellidae > Monoplex > Monoplex corrugatus. The sequence goes on from JAPXFY010000021.1 coordinate 26,676,992, forward strand.
CTGTTCTTTTCACTCTTTACACCTCCCCCCTGTCCACCATCATCAACTCCCACTCTATAAAACATCGCTTCTATGCTGATGACACCCAACTTCAAGACAGTGACTCACCTGACAATATACAGCGCCTCTTGACTCGCACCACTGAGTGTTACTCGGACATTAAGAACTGGATGACATACAATAAACTTCAGCTTAACGACGACGATGAAAACATGTCAGGCCGCATACATCCAACTCCGACAAATCAGTTCCATACGTCATTACCTCACATATGAAGCAACAAAAACACTTGTAACTGCTTGTATTCTGTCCAGATTAGATTATTGCAACTCCTTACTTCTCGGCTGTCCCAAGACT
>JAPXFY010000021.1:26687348-26699848 GCA_030674185.1 Monoplex corrugatus
CAATAAACCCAGATTTTCTAAATCGTTGCAAAATCTTTGGAATTTGGATCCAAACGTAAACGTGCGTGTGCATGTTAAGAAAAATTCCAGAACAGCCTACAATTGCCCATATAGTTCAGCAGTTCGGAGAAATAGGACATCTTTCCAGTTTGTTGTATTTCCAAGAAAGACGGAAACTAACAAGTGGCTATTCTTCATCAACTGATAACGTCTCCGAGACAATTGTTGATTTTAAGCATGCACAGTGATAATAAAGTGTGCAGTGGTTGACTTAAAACTTCTTCTCTCTCTCTGTCTCTGTCTCTCTCTGTCTCTCTCTGTCTCTCTCTCTCTCTCTCTCTCTCTCTCTCTCTCTGTTTCTCTCTCTGTCTCTCTCTCCGAGCTCTCTCTCTCGAAGCTCTCTCTCTCTCTCTCTCTCCGAGCTCTCCGAGCTCTCTGTCTCTGTCTCTCCCTCTCTCTCTCTCTCTCTCCGAGCTCTCTCTCTCTCCGAGCTCTCTCTCTCTGAGCTCTCTCTCCGAGCTCTCTCTCTCTCTGTCTGCCTCTGTCTCTGTGTGTGTCTCTCTCTCCCTCTCTCTCTCTGTCGTTGTCTTTCTGTCTCTGTCTCTCCGTCTCTGTCTCTCTCTCTGTCTCCCCCCCCCCCCCCCTGTGTGTGTGTTGGTGTGTGTGTGTTGGGATGTGTGTGTGTGTGTGTGTCTGTCTGTCTGTCTCTGTGCCTGTGTGTCTGTGTCTGTCTGTGTGTGACTTTAAGAAGCAATCTAGCGACAAAATATGTCTTCATAGAACTAGCTCTGTGTGCGTGCGTGTGTCTATGTGTGTCTGTGTGTCTGTGTCTGTGTGTCTATGTCTGTGTGTAACCTTAAGAAGCATGCTGGTGGATAGGATGAGATAGTCAAAGGGTTAAGTTTTCGCAGTTGGTGGATAGGGTGCGGGAGGCATAGGGTTATGTCAGATAGGGTTAACAAAAAACAGGAGAGACAGTCAGATATTGCTTTAAGATACATACATACATTTTGTGTGCATTTTGCCTCCAAAGCTTTAAGACGTTCTTGAAATATATCACCGCGCTAGCTGTCTGGAGCAATGAGGGATAAAACTCCGAACAGCTGAGAACTTCGCCTGAAATTCGAGCACCTGATGACAACAGGAAAGCTGGAGGGAAAAAGAGCACCTGATCGACCCAGAGAGAAAATATTGGACGGACTTGAAGAGTGGCTGAGGACAAAGACGACGGGAGATGTACATGCAGCGACAAGGGCTAGATTCGTATGGAGGCCCATGATCGCCAAGGCCATGCGGCAGGACACATGATGATGAAGATGAAGAGCCTAATGAGATCTTGCTAAGAAAGAGTGTTTCATGTACTGACTGTCCTACATTATCATCATCATATAATCATTATCAATATTATCATCGTCGTCGTCGTCGTCGTCTTCATCATCATCATCATCATCATCATTATTATTATTCATTATTATTATCATTATCATTATCATTATTATTGTGTAATGGATTATGCATAAATGATGCATTCCCTTCAACCAGCTTGTCAGACACTTCTTTCCATTGAAGTCCACCATGCCGGAGACCCCATCTTCACCTCCCAAAAAGAAATGAGATATTTACACCAGTTGATGACACACAAAGGATTAAATATCTGATTTCAAAAACAACGTCATTGCGAGCTTGGTTTCCACGTTGTTTTAAGCTGTCTAATTCTGACTTAGAGTCAACACAATACATTACATCCACTACGACAACACTCACCGTTATGACACAAGACATATCATCAACTCTCTGTCCAATCACAATATGACACAACATATTTCTGAACCAACCCATAAAAAAGGTCACATTCTTGACTGGATCATTTCTCGTGATCACCACAATTCAGCTACTGACAACTGCCTAGTTCTTTCTACCCGTCTAACTTCAGCCCTTCCATCTGACCACTCTGCAATTCTCTGTTCTCTTGTCATTTCTCCTCCTTCCCGTACCACGCGCACAGTGACTCGACGCAATCTCAAATCTATTGACCTCTCCACATTTTCATCTGATGCCTCCCGCCTCCTTTCTGAAAAGTCACACAACCTTGCCGATGAATTCTATACTACTCTCCACCATCTTCTGGACACTCATGCTCCAGCCACAACTCGTCTTTTACCTGACCGCCCCCCTACCCCCTGGCTCACTCATGAGATTGCCTGTGCAAAACGTGCCCGCTGCAGAGCAGAGCGCCGCTGGCGAAAATCCAAACTCACTGTACATAGGCAACTTTTCCAAGCCTCTAAAACAAAAGTATCCACCCTCATTGCATCTGCAAAAACAAGCTATTTCCAAACCAAAATCCTGAATGCCTCTTCTTCAAGAGAACTCTTTACAACCATGAATCATCTCCTTGGCACACGAAAAGATTTACCTCTCCCAACAAAATACACAAATGAAGAACTCCCATCTGTATTCTCCAAGTATTTCACCACCAAAATACAAACTCTTCGTGACAGGCTTGACAGGACACCCTGTCAACCATGCCCACCTGACCCTTCCTTCTCTGGCACACCTCTTACTACTTTTACCCCAGTCTCACAAGAAGAAATTCTCAACACAATCAGATCCATGTCGTTCAAAACTTGCGAACTGGATCCTCTTCCAGGTTCTCTCTACTCTGACTGTCTCCCTACTCTCCTCCCATTCATCACTGACATCATCAACACTTCTCTTCAAACTGGAACTGTCCCAGATTCTTTCAAGTCTGCTATTGTTCACCCTCTCCTCAAGAAATACAATTTAGACCCAAATGAACTGAAAAATTACCGGCCTATCTCTAATCTCTCTTTGTTGTCAAAACTCATCGAAAAAGTTGTCCTCAACCAGCTGAACTCTCACCTGTCTGCCAACAATCTTCTCAATCCTTTTCCAGTCAGCCTACCGCCAGTGCCATAGCACTGAAACTGCCCTGCTACACATTCTCAACAATCTCCTCCTTGCAACTGATACTGGCAAAATCTCTCTCCTCACACTCCTTGATCTGTCTGCAGCCTTTGATACCATTGATCATGGTATTCTCCTTTCTAGACTTCATCATACTTTTGGCATCTCTGTCATTGCTCTCTCCTTTTTCACTTCATATCTGTCAAACAGAAAACAAACTGTTCTCATTAATGGCACTTACTCTCAACCTGCATGCCTGACCTGTGGTGTTCCACAAGGATCTGTCCTTGGCCCTGTTCTTTTCACTCTTTACACCTCCCCCCTGTCCACCATCATCAACTCCCACTCTATAAAACACCACTTCTATGCTGATGACACCCAACTTCTAGACAGTGACACACCAGAAAATATACAGCGCCTCTTGACTCGCACCACTGAGTGTTACTCGGACATTAAGAACTGGATGACGTTCAACAAACTTCAGCTTAATGACGACAAGACAGAAGCTATCTTCATTGGCACCCGTCAGAAACTTTCTCAGCTGCCTCCTCTTTCTCTCCCATTATGTAACACATCAGTCCCAATTTCTGATTCAGCTCAAAACCTTGGTGTCTGCATTGACTCTACCCTCTCCATGAACAACTTTGTTTCTCAAACTACCAGATCTTGCTACTATCACCTCCATCGTATAAGCTTGATCAGGAAGTATCTCTCTGTGGAAACAACTGCAAAACTCGTTCTCTCCTTCATAATGTCTCGCATTGACTATTGCAATTCACTCCTGTCTGGTCTTCCTGCCTCCACCATTCACATCCTACAACGCATTCAAAACAATGATGCACGCCTTGTACTCAAAAAGAAAAAAGCTGACCACATATCTCCTCTCCTGGCACAACTTCACTGGCTCCCTGTATCAAAGCCATACAGTACAAACTAGACACCATGTGCTACAAAAGCCTCAATAACGCAGTCCCCGATTACCTGTCAAGCCTACTTGAGATCTATGTTCCCTCACGTACCCTCCGCTCTGCCTCCGATCCTCTGACTTTTCGCTTTCCACGCACCAAGCTCAATACCTATGGTCCACGAGCCTTCTCTGTTTCTGTCCACTTTCCTGGAACAAACTTCCTCTCTCTGTCCGTCAGCAACCTACTTTTGTCTCCTTCAAGTCCGCTCTCAAAACTCACCTTTTCTCCTCTGCATAAAATCCTGATCTCACTGAACCCCCTCTGTAGCCTGTCTCCACTCGGAGGGAATCACATTGTAATATATATTTGTATATAATATGCTCTCTATAATTTTCCATTGCTTTTATTCTTTTTCCTCATTTATAGCCATGTGTGCGTGTGTGTGTGCGTGTGTGTGCGCGCGTGCGTAAGTGTATGTTCAGCGCTTAGATTTGATTTTTATCGAGATTTTGCGCTATATAAATATTGTAATTATTATTATTATTATAGAGACCGTTAATATAGTTCAGGGCCATCAATATTACGTGTAATTTTGATGTAAATATAGAGAATCCTGTTTCTGTGTCATAAGGCCGGATTTAATGTAGCTCATCCCGGGATTCGAACCCAGAACCATTGGCTTGTGAATCCGACGCTCAGCCAACTGAGCTACTGGGGCCCTCGTTATGTGTAGTTGTATTTGGGTGCGTTTGGGTGTGAATGTGAGTTGTGTGTGTGTGTGTGTGTGTGTGTGTGTGTGTGTGTGTGTGGTGTGTGTGTGTGTGTTTTGTGTTGTGTGTGTGTGTGTGTGTGTGTGTGTGTGTGTGTGTGTGGTGTGTGTGTGTGTGTGTGTGAATGTGTACGTGTGTTGTTGTTGTTGTTGTTGTTTTTGTTGTCGTTGTTCGTTTTGCCGATTGTTGTGTTATCATCATCATCATCATCAGGTGCCTTGCCACATGCCGTTGGCGATCATGGCCTTCCATCTGTTTCTATCTCTTGTTGCCTCAAGCACCTCCTCCATCCTCTTTGTCTTCAGCCACTCTGCAAGTCCGTCCAATATCTTCTCCCTGGGTCTACCTGGTGCTCTCTTTCTCTCCAGCTTTCCCGTTGTGACCATGTGCTCCAATTCCCCTTTCCTCATAAAATAGCCTACAAATGTTGCCTGTCTTTTCCTAATTTTTTTTATGAATGATCTTCTTGTGTCAGCCTCCGTCAAGACTGTCTCGTTTGTTTTCTTTGCTGTCCATGGAACTCTCAACATTCTTCTTAAAAACCACATCACGGCTGCCTCAATCTTGTTCTGGCTTTGCTTGTTGACTGTCCACACCTCACAACCGTATATAACAGTATTGGTTCTACATAACATTTAAGAACTCTCTTCCTGATGTTAATTGATAGGCATCTGTTGGTAAGAATGCTTTTCATCTTCTTGAATGCTCTTTTGGCTTGGCCGATTCTGCCGGCTATTTCTGACGTGCATCTGCCGTCTGGTGAAATGATCGTTCCCGGGTATTTAAACTTATGAACTGTGTCAAGGTTGGCCGTTTGCTGTTATTTTGCATGAGGGATTTCATGTTTTTTACTGATCACCATGACTTCAGTCTTCCTGTGTTTAGTTCCAGCCCCTTACCTTTGCTTTCTATTTCTAGTATATCCACAAGGTTTGTAGGTCCCTTTCATTTTCTGGAATTAGCACTGGTGTCATCTGCGTATGAATGTTGTTTATCATTTTCCCTCCAACCTTTAATCCAGGGTCTTCCTCTAGGTTTTCATGATGTTTTCGCTGTAAAGTGAAAACAGATCTTGTGACAAAACACAACATTGTCTGACTCCTCTTTTGATGTTTTGGAAAGAGCTTATATCGTTTTGTTTTTTTTTATTCTCATTGCAGCTGTTTGTTCCCAATACATATTTCTGATTATTCGTAATCTTTTCCATCAATATTGAGTCTTTCTGGTTGGTTGATCAATTATTCATGTCTTACCCGATCGAAAGCCTTGGTATAATCAACTAAGCATAAATATAAATTCTTATTCATCTCATTGACCTCTCTATGATAGTTCTTAGGATGTGCCATTAATAGTTCCTTTCCCTTCCACAAATCCACACTGTTTTCTGCTATTTCTCTTTTGATTCTATTCGTTGTCCTCATCATGATTATTCTTAATAGGATTTTTGTTACATGATTCATCAAGCTGATTTTGCGATGGAGTTCGCACTCTGTAGCCCCTGTCTTCTTTGGAAGTGCAATGAAATTTGATTTTGAAATATCTTTGGGGATTTTTCCAGTGTTATTTTTTTCAATACCAAATTCCTCCAGTGCTTCAATCGTCTCTGTAGTAATGTTGTCTGGTCCTGGGGTTTTTCCTGGTTTCATCCTTTTCAGTGCTGCTCTGACTTCATCTTTCATTATGGGTAGTTCTTCGTTTCTAACATCATCAAAAAGGTCTTTAATGTACTCTCCCCATCTGTCGAATATTTTGTCTTTTTCCGCGATAAGCGTACCACCTTTCGATTTTAATTAAAGGAACCAGTTGATGTGCATGTATTTTTCCTGTGGACAATTTCTTCAATTCGTCTGTACATACCCTGAGGATCCGTTTTATGTCGGTCTTCTATTTCTTTGCATTTTGTTTTCAGCCAAGCTTCCTTAGCTTCATTGCACCTATTCCTGAATTTCTTTGTTTGTCTTCCTGTATATCTCCTTGTTTCTCTTTGCCTTCTTCCGTTCTTCCATCAAGTCCTAAAATTGTTGTGTTAAGCTATATTTAAAGTACTGTTACGATGATGAATGAGATATGATATGATGATGATGATGATGATGAGATGATGATGATGATGATGATGAGATGATGATGATGATGATGATACGACGAACGACGACGACGATGATGATGATGATGACAACGATGACGACGACAACGATGACGACGACAACGATGATGCTGACAATGATGTCGATGACGATGATGATTAACAATGATGATGATGATGATGCATTTCTGGTTTCGTGAAACATTGTACCAGTGCAGTCATTTTTGTAACTTCCTATTACAATTCCTACTAGACCGTACACAAATTCACGAAATTCACGATTTAGTCATATTGTTGTTGTTGTTGTGAGAGAGGGAGACAGACAGACAGACAGACGGACAGAGAAAACTCGTTAATGTCAGTTTAACGTTGTTCTTCACCTCACAATGTTTGTTTGTAATGATGATGATATATTTATTTCATATCATCCGGGAGGGGTTGTGTGTAGATGTGTGTGTGTATATGTGTGTCTACGTGTGCATGTGTATGTGTGTGTGTCTACGTACATGTGTATATACGTGTGTGTGTGTTTGTGTAGATACGTGTTCGTGCATGCGTGTGTGTGTGTGTGTGTGTGGCGCGCGCGCGCGTGTGTTGTGTGTGTGTGTGTGGGGTGTGTGTGTGTGTGTGTGTGCGTGTGTGTGTGTGTGTGTGTGTGTGTGTCTGTGTTTTGTGTGTGTGTGTGTGCGTGTGTGTGTGTGTGTGTGTGTGGTGTGTGTGTATTTATTGTCAGGTTAAGATCCATGTTGAAACTGACATTGAAACAACAACAACAACAACAACAACAAACAACAGCAACCAACAGCTGGGACACAGATTTGACGATATCATTTAAGACAACCAAAATGAATGATACTGAAAATTTGAGAAATTTGTGCAATACTGTCTTTATATTTATTTTTATGAATAGAGGATTTGCCTTGTTGTAATAAAATCATGTCAAATATGTGATCGGATTTAAAAATGTCTGTCGTGTCCAAATAATAATAGTCCAAATCTCTTCATTCACGCGGAAATATTCGTTGTTAAATTTACACATACACTTACACACACACACACACACACACACACACGTACATACACACACACACACACACACACACGTACACACACACACACACACACCACGCGCCACACACCCCACACACACACACACACACACACACACACCGTCTACTATCACTCATAGTGGAAAAAACGTTAATATCAAAGAACGAACTAACGAACACAACACACATACATACACACATACACATACACACATACACACACGTGCGCGTACGCATGCACGCATGTACATACATACAAACACACACGGAGAGGCCCATAGGCGTATAAGCAGCGGGTTGACTGAGAGTATGACTACTTCCTGATTGACAGGCCTGAGTTCCAATCCTTTCTTTGTCACATTGTCGACATGAGGCTACAGGCCTTCGTTATACACTGCAGTGATAAGTGAACTTCCGCCTTTCAAAGCTTTGGCCTTCGTAGTTTTGTATGGCGTCCTTTTTATGACTCCAGTGGAAGACTCGAAATCCGATATATTTAAAATGAGTATAGAATTTCAAAGTTTGTTCAAGAGGACTTCATCACACCCGGACAACTCCATATGAGCTCCACCCAAGTCTGCCAGCAATTATCTGGCAGACTCCTTGAGCCTGCGCAAAACTCTATACGCTGGAAAGGTATTTTAAAATGGGGACTGGGGGTGGGAGTGGGTAGATGGGACCTTTATTGTTATTGTTATTGTTGTTTAAAGCCCAGCCGACTGCGTAGAGCCATATCAGGGCTACAACGGCTTCAAAACATACAAAACCTCAATGTAAGGGGAAAAAAAGAAAGAAAATTAAGTATACATATCAATGCATTCGCTCACATAATTTGAGGAGATGTCCCCGGCGATGGCCACTCCGTCCAGTTTATCGCAAAAAGGGATTTAAAAAAACACTCCTGAATATAAATTTAAGCATAAGGACGCCAAAACATATTTAAAAACGAGCATAAATGACCTAAAATTGCTTCCGCATATCTCACCTCCCTAGAGCCCAAAATGCACTTTACACATGTACCCATTTATCAATCCTAAGAAAAAGTACGTAAGACTTTATCGAACACATACAGGTGAATGGACCAGCAAAGCAGAAAACGATAAGAAGAAATGACAGAAAGCAAAAGAACGAGGCAGAAACAAAGAGAGTGACAGAAAAGAGGACATTTCTAGCACAGAATTTCCATAAGGTGTGGGGGGGGGGGGGATACTATATAACTGAAAGAGCCCCCGGCTTGCCCTCGGGGGAAGATAGGACCTATGGAACTCTAAGCTGACAACAACATGATGATGGAAGCATCAGGATGGACAGCGAGCAAGCCTATGGTTTACAATTGAATTAATCAATGTTGTGGGCTGGGATTGAACTCGAGATATCAGATCAGGACTCTAACAATAACAAAACGACTAACAGTCCGCGGTAAAATGTTCTAAAATCATGAGGACCACGAGAGAAGATGAGTGAATGAGTGAGTGATCGATTGAATGAGTGAGGTGTGAGTGAGGGATTAAGGGAGTAAGTGATTGATTGATTGATCGGATGACTGATTGATTGAGTGAGCGAGTGAGCGAGTCAGTCAGTCAGTCAGTCAGTCAGCAGTCAGTCAGTCAGTGTATATCAGTGAAAGAGACAGTGATTGAGATGGATTGGAATATACGACTGGAAGACAGTGAGGCCTTTTTATCATTATTATCATTATCATTATTATTGTTTGTTGTTGTTATTATTATTATCATTAATAGTAGTAGTAGTAGTAGTAGTACTGTTATTATTAGTATTATTTATTGTATAATGAATTGTCTACATCCTGTAAAAAGATAGACGGACAGACAAAGACAAACAACAACTACCGATTTCCCGTAATGTTTCATAGCCATGTCACACACCCACGTCAAACATTTGTTTTCATCATGACACGAACTGCTATGCCCAGTGATCTGGCAATACAAAATGCAAGCCCTCCTGACAACACAAATCTATTTTTATTACTCAACCTTTACGAAAAAAACACACTATTTTTATAGCTCAAATCTTTTCGATACCCTACACACGCACGCGCGCGCACTGTACATGAATCGGGAATTCCCCCACCTCGAAACTACCCACGCTGCCACTACTACTACCACTAATGCGACGACGTGGGATTGCGGACACACTATGTGTGTGTGTATTGCAAAAAGGACATCACGATTAATCGATGGATCACACGCAGTTTGATAAAACGTCAGAACACGACGTGTCATCATCGCTCGCTGCCGTTAAAAAATATTTAAAGCTGGTTTCAAGCGCTTGTTCGGGTCATATTTGTTCAAGAGCAGCGGAGTAAGAAGAACTATGGAATTATTTTTGAACGAGTGTTCCAGTCTCTCTTTCTCTATACCAGTAGACTGTGCTGATGCTAAGACATGACTAGAAATAGACAGCTGTTCATCTCTGCATAGACGGTAGGAGCATAAGCTTTATTATATACATGTACTTCTGACTGGACGTCAAGGCATAATCTGGAACTGCATTTCTGTCAAGCTCCGTTGTTAAAGGCAAATTATTGTTGTATGTCCAAGTCTACCTCACCCGGGACTGCAGTTCTGTTATCATCAGTGTAGTTGATGGACGTACGTATACACTGTGTAAAAGCAACAAAAACAACAACAAAGACGAAAGACATCTAAAAATAATATATATATAATAATAACAAAACGGTTATCCACTTTCCAGTCTGGCAGTTATCCAGTAAGCTACATCTTTAGTTTTTCGATTTCAGAACAATTCGGACTGAAAACAAACAATAACAATCGTCTTAGTGGAATTTATGAACTGAAGCTATTGCTTCTCAGATTAGCGAAGTTTACTGCTTCTCGGATTAGCGAAGTAGTTTACTGCTTCTCGGATTAGCGAAGTTTACGAAAATACTGCTTCACAAAAGTGTATGATGATATAGGTCAAACTTCACCTCACTTCGAATTCACCGCGGTAAAAAGACTTCAGCTTCACCACACAAGACCTACATGAAAGGTGAGTTGTTTTATAGTTTCTTGTGTATGGTCTGTGTCCTGTTATTTCAAGTTGCGTGGTTATTTTAAATAGTTCCATTTTTCTTTCGTCAAATGTCAGTTTTGACTATGCTTGTTGGGAGAAACATAGGTCACATTCCTCGGTGTTGTAGAATATATATATACAATTGATTTATCAGATTTTGCGCTATATAATATTGTAATTATTATTATTATTATTATATAATATCTCTCTCTCCCTCCCACTTTCTCCTCTCTCTCTCTCTTCTCTCTCTCTCTCTCTCTCTCTCTCTCTCTCTCTCTTCCTTTCCCCTTCCTCACCCTTCCTCTCTCACTCTCTCTCTTTATTCTTTTTATTCAAATTTTTTTTACTTCAAATTTATAGAATTTTCTTCTTTCTTTTTTCTTTCAGATTTTTTTTGTCTGATTAGGGCTTTCGGGAACAGTCACTGACCTCCCATGCGGAAGGTCGTAAATCATTGTATTGTGTCTTGATGATGTAGGTATGTTTTGTGTGTGTCTTCACTGACACTTGTCAGTATCATGGATTTTGGGGTGTTCTTTTCCACCTAATGCCTGTCGCCACAGTACAGGGCCACCTCACTTTTTTCCACTCAGTCCTCCTTTCATTTCCCTCTCTGTCTGTGCATTCATATGTCTCTGTCTATCTGTCTCTGTCTATCTGTCTGTCTCTGTCTATCTGTCTGTCTGTCCATCTGCCTGTCTGTCGTCTGTCATCTATCTGTCTGTCGTCTGTCTTCCTGTCTGTCTTCTGTCTGTCTGTCTGTCTGTCTGTCTCTGTCTGTCTGTCTGTCTGTCTCTGTTATATGTCTGTCTCTGTCTGTCTGTCTGTCTGTCTCTGTCTCTGTCTCTCTCTCTCTCTCTCTCTCTCCCCTCTGTCTGTCTCTCTCTCTCTCTTCTCTCCCTCTGTCTGTCTGTTTCTCTCTCTTTCTGTCTGTCTGCTCTGTCTGTCTCGTCTGTCTCTCCTCTCCTCTCTCTCTCTCTCTCTCTCTCTCTCTCTCTTACGAGCACTCGCACCTACGCGCACACACAAACAACACAACACCACATACAATACACATTGATTACTTTTTTTCTTTCCAAAGTCTCTTCGTGTAAGTTGGCCTATGTGTCAATGTCTTAACCGTTGGAAAATAAGGTTTCATTTCTTCTCCCTCCCTCCCTCTCTGTCTCTGTCTCTGTCTCTCTCTGTCTCTGTCTCTCTGTCTGTCTTTGTCTGTCTGTCTCTGTCTCTCTCTTTCTCTATCTCTCTGTCTGTCTGTTTGTCTCCCTCCCTCCCTCCCTCTCTCTCTCTCTCTCTCTTCCTCTCAGTTTCTCTCTGTTTTTGAATTGCAGCAGATGTTGTTACTCTTGGATTTTCCTTGTATTATGTTTTATATTATTGATTATTTGTTTCGGGGAGGGGGATAGTTGTGGCAGTAGGCAAATATGTAGATTAGCACCGGCAAGTATGACCTTTAGCCGATAACTTCTGCCGTTGGAAAATGTAGTATCATAGTGTGTGTGTGCGTTTATGTGTGTTTGCTCTCTCTCTCCTCTCTCTCTCTCTCTCTCTCTCTCTCTCCTCTCTCTCTCTCTCTCTCTCTTTGTGCTCGTGCGCACGTGTGTGTGCGTTTGTGTGTGTGTATGTGTGTGTGTGTGTGCTTTCTCGTGTGTGTGTATGTGTGTGTTGCTCTCTCAATCTCTCTCTCTCTTCCTCTCTCTCTCTCTCTCTCTGCGCGCGCACATGT
>JAPXFY010000021.1:26709848-26722348 GCA_030674185.1 Monoplex corrugatus
TAGGGGTGTGATGGACTGAGGAAGTAAAAACCAACTTGTGTAGATTCTGATGCGTAAATCTAATCCTGTTTTTAACACTGATTGATATGTATAACGTATGTAAAGTACATATATACATATTAGTGTATCTGAGTATTGGCACACGCGAGGGTTCAAGTCGCAAAAGAGAAACAAAACAAAACAAAAAGAACAACAACAAAAAACAAACAAAAAAAACACATGCATACCAAAAAAGAAATCCAGAATCTAAAAATGATACCATGCTTAGACCATGCTAAGAAGCGTCACTGGATTTCACCGGGACAAACAGAAAAAGCAAACCAACAAACTGCTACGAGACTTATTGATTCAGAAGGTACCCATGCTGTTAACAGCTTTCGAAGAGCAACTGAGAGATCTCATGAGCTCATGAGAATTTTAAAAAAACAAAAAGTAACAACAAACAAACAAACAAACAAAACAAGCAAACAAACGAACAAACGGGTAGAAACAAACAACCAAACAACCAAACTACTCAAAATTTAGCAAGACTCGAAGCAGAAGCAAAGAAGCTATTCCTCTGCACAGTTGTAACCTGTGCCTGCAAGGTCCTTCGAGTAGATCAGACACAAACAAAGAAACAAACAAACAAACAAATAAACAGACAAACAAACAAACAAAGCACAAACCGACATACATCAGAGGCAGAACTAAATGCGACAAAACGTAGACCAACTTAAAATATGTCAGGGGCGGAGCTGGCCCTGTGCGCAGCAATTTCTGCCGGTTGCAAGAACTGTGTAGTTTTGTCCCCTGAGTGCAAAGCTCTTTGTGAAGTTTTCTCGTCACGGCTCGACATCTTTGGAAGGCTTTTGTCCATGCTAGACTCCCTCCGTTTCTCCGCGGTTGAAATGCGTGATTTATCGTGATCAACCATGTCCACAGAGGATTCGATCCTCAGTCCGCCAGAACCCAATTCTCTCTGCAGCTCATGTGTCATCTGAAATGTACATATACATGCACACACACACACACACACACACACACACACACACACACACACACACATATATATATATGTATGTATATATACACACACATATATATATATATGTATATATACATATAATGTGTGTGTGTGTGTGTGTGTGTGTGTGTGTGTGCGGGGGTGTGTGTGTGTTTAAATAGTTAAATAGTTAACAAGAAACACCACGAGGGTGCAGATGGGACCCGGAGCACCGATGCCTCGCCACTCTCGGGATACTCACTTTCCAAGCCCCCGAAGCCAATCGATTGCCATTTCTTTCAAGAGAAGGGGGGGGGGGGGGCTGTCCATGCGTTGCCTGACCCATTCGGACCCAGTCATCAGTTACCTTGTTTACAAACCGAATAACAAGGTGGGCAGAGACGACAAACCCCGGGACAAAGCCACACAACGCACAACAACCAGGACTAGACCAGCCTCCGGACCAAGAGAGAATGGAAGACCCCTCTCTCGCCTCACTCTGGTCTTCATCTCTCTTTCGGGCAGCTCGCCCTGCCGGGCAACCCGCTCGCAAAGCTGTCAGCACTTTTCCACCTTACTATAGTCTCGACAGTTAGCAGTCGGAAGCGACCAACGTTGCTTTACTTCAACCACGGAGGTTGTTTGAACGGCCTCGAAAGAGGCCAGGCATGATGCTCTAGCTAGACAAAGCCCATTTTGATGTTCAGCAAGGTCTGACATGCTCCGATAGATAGATAGATAGATAGATAGATAGACAGATAGATAGACAGATAGATAGATAGATAGATTAGATAGATAGATAGATAGATAGATAGATAGATAGATAGATAGATAGATAGATACAGATGTATAAATCAAGATGATCTAGTTATTCTAACAATCGCTCTTTTTAAACCCCTGCCCTTCCTCTAGTTATATGTAAGTTTCTTCGTTTACAACACTCGCTATTTTTTTTTTTAATTATGTAACAAAAATCCATGGAACTTTTTTTTTCAAAAACTGAACTAGCACAGCTGTTAAAACCTCTAGTATTATAATCAGTATGATGATGTTATGCAGACAGCGGTACAGTTTTGCTGTACGAATACTTAACGTTTGAGAAAACTCAATAACATAATAATACAAGATGGTAAAGCCATTCTAACAGTCTCTCCTTTTAACACACACACACACAGACACACACACAGACACACACACACCACACACACACACACACACACACACACACACACACACACAAACATACAAACACACACACACACACACACACACACACACAATGATCAAAGAAAAATCCAGATTTTGTGCTTCTCAATGTCACATTACTACAGAGATGATTGAAGCCCTGGAGGAATTTGGCATAGAAAAAGTAACAGTCCTCCTAAATGAAATTTATGACACTGGAAAAATCCCCAAGGATATGTCAAAATCAATTTTCATTGCACTTCCAAAGAAGACAGGGGCTATAGAATGCGAACTCCATCGCACAATCAGTTTGATGAGTCATGTAACAAAAATCCTGTTAAGAATAATCATGATGAGGACAAGGAATACAATCAAAAGAGAAATAGCAGAAGAACAGTGTGGATTTGTGGAAGGGAAAGGAACTATTAATGCCATATACATCCTAAGAACTATCATAGAGAGGTCAATTGAGATGAATAAGGATTTGTATTTATGCTTTGTTGACTATACCAAGGCTTTCGATCGGGTACGACATGAAGAATTGATCAACCAACTGGAGAGACTCAATGTTAATGGAAAAGATCTACGAATAATCAGGAATATCTACGGAACAAACAGCTGCAATGAGAATAGAAAACAATACAAGCTCTTTCCAAAACACCAAAAGAGGAGTCAGACAGGTTGTGTTTTGTCACCAGATCTGTTTTCACTATATAGCGAAAACATCATGAGAAACCTAGAAAAAGACCCTGGCTTAAAGGTTGGAGGGAAAATGATAAACAACATTCGGTACGCAGATGACACCGTGCTAATTGCAGAAAATGAAAGGGACCTACAAAACCTTGTGAATATACTAGAAATAGAAAGCAAAGGTAAGGAGTTGGAACTAAACAGCAGGAAGACTGAAGTCATGGTGATCAGTAAAAAACATGAAATCCCCTCATGCAAAACAACAGCAAATGGCACAACCTTGACACAGGTTAATAAGTTCATATATCTGTGAACGGTCATTTCATCAGACGGCAGATGCACATCGGAAATAGCTGGCAGAATCGGCCAAGCCAAAACAGCATTCAAGAAGATGACAAACATTCTTATCAACAAATGCCTATCAATTAACATCAGAAAGAGAGTTCTTGAATGTTACATAGAAACCAATACTGTTGTACGGATGCGAGGCGTGGACAGTCAGTCAGCAAAGCCAGAGCAAGATCGAGGCAGCCGAGATGTGGTTTCTCAGAAGAATGTTGAGAGTTCCATGGACAGCAAAGAAAACAAACGAGACAGTCTTGATGGAGGCAGACGCAAGTAGATCACTCATAAGGAAGATTAGGAAAAGACAAGCAACATTTATAGGCCATTTTATGAGGAAAGGGGATTTGGAGCACCTGGTCACAACGGGAAAGCTGGAGGGAGAGAGAGCACCAGGTAGACCCAGGGAGAGAATGCTGGACGGACTTGCAGAGTGGCTGGGGATGGGGAGGGTGGGAGAGATGCTTGGGGCAACGAGAGATAGAGATGGTTGGAAGTCCATGGTCGCCAACGCTATGCGGCAGGGCACCTGATGATGATGATGATGAATTCACTGTGACTCTGAAGGAGCATAAGACGAGATGTGACTTGACCTAAAACGAAGATAATGGCAGACCGTCACGGCAGTGAAAAAAGAATGTAGATATTGTCGGAAGATCCTGATAAAGTGCTGTTCTAACATTTCCCCCAAAACATTGCAGATTTTAGGCAATGTTTCTGAGGGTTCGTGTCACCTTGATCTTAGCGCCATGATTTATGCATTCGTGACTCCTTATTAACCCTTTCGACTCCCGCACCCTGTCCACCAGCTTCCTGCACTGTCATCCATGCTACTAGCAAAGCCAAAACTTAGCCCTTTGACTCCCTCACCCTATCCACCAGTTTCCTGCTTTGACCCAATTTTGATTAGAGAAAATCTTGCTGACACATTTTGCTCTCTCTCTGTCTCTCTCTCTTTCTCTCCTTCTTTGTCTCTCTCTCTTTCTGTCCCTCTCTGTCCGTCTGTCTGTCTCGCTCTCTCTGTCTCTCTCTCTGTCTCTCTCTCTCTCTCACACACACACTAACAAACATACGCACACACACACGCACATTCATCTCGGGTAATATGAAATAATCTGCCTTTAAAAGAGAGAGAGAGAGAGAGAGAGAGAGAGAGAGAGGTCATTCTCATGGGATCCGTGTTTCAGACGCTCCCGTTCTTCCCGCATCCTCCACCCCTCCCCACCCCCCTCCAACCCCATTTCAAGACTCTGACCAGTACATAGGAATCTGAGCCAGCTCACGGAAATTTGTCAAATCATCGGTGGCAGATTTGAATCGAGCGCATATGGATCAGTTCGAGTGCGATGAATCTCTCTTGCACAGAACCCTTACATTAACGCAGTCCCAACAGTTTAACGGGCGACTGTTACACATTTCCTCCTATATAAAAATTAAAAAAAGAAGTCTATTTCAATGTTTCTCTTGGAAGGCAAAAAACAAAAACAAAAACAAACAAACAAACAAAAACAACAGCCAGCACCATCCCCCCCCCCCCCCCTCCTGTCTTTTCACGCCACCTCTTCAAACTCCAGAGGCCTGACGGGCGGCGGCTCGATCTGGAAGGCGGAGAGGGAGGTGGAGTCTTCCTGCAACTCGATGCTCAGCTCGCAGGGCTGGGGCGGCACCACGACGACCCTGCGGCATGGCTCTTGCCTGGGAGGCAGGGGTTCCCGGCGGGCCTGGCTCAGGCTCATGGACAGCCTCCTGGCCTCCCGCCATTTGAAGTACTCCATGGCGGTGTACAGCTCGGACTGGTTGTTGATGTAATTCTCCATTTCGGCCATAAACACGCGGATCTGCACAGAACGGTTTGTTGGTCGTTTGGTCGTTGTCTTGGAAAGAGGCACACACACACACACACACACACACACACACACACACACACGCACACGCACGCGCGCACGCACCGCGCACGCACACACACACACACACGCAAGCACGCACGCGCGCGCGCGCCGCACACACACACACACCACACGCAACACCACCACCACCACACACACACACACACACACACTAATGAAGAAGATTAGGAAGTTTCAGTTTCAGTTTCTCAAGACGACGTCTCCGCGCTCGGAACGAATCGCATATGCACTAACGTCACAGGTGCCATGTCGAAGATTTATAGGAAAAGACAAAGCAACATTCATAGGACAGTTTATGATATCAGAGAAATTGGAGCACCTAATCCCAACTGGAGAGGTGGAGGGGGGGAAAGAGCACCAGGTAGACCCAGGGAGAAAATATTGGACGGTCTTGCGGAGAGGATGGAGACAGAGAAGGTGGGAGATGTACCTGCAGCAACCAAATAACGGATTCGTATGGACGGACATGATCGCCAAACGCCATGCGGCAAGGCACATGATGATGATTGTTGTTGGCGGTGTTGGTGGTAGGAGTGGTCATGTTTAGCGAATTGCTTGGCTCGGTTGATAAGAGTCGTGTACTCGAGATCATGATGTCAGTCATCAAGTTCAGTGTCCACCTGCTGCATGAAGACTGGCATGCTTGCTGCCTGCCTTTATAATGTTCCACTCATTTGAGTGGTGTCAGCAAAGAAGTCGTCTTCTTCTCCCCTCCCCGTTTCAAGACCATGCCACTACAAAGGGTACTTGCTGATGTTTTCTAGTTCAGTCCCCACCCGCAGCATAAAGACTGTTCTGCTTGCTGCCTACCTGAATGTTCCAGTCATTTGAGTGATGTCAGCAAAGTGCCTCCTTCTTTCTCTCCCTCCCCACCCCCCACGCCCCTGCCCCTCACCTTTCCTTTTCCATTTCAAGACCTTGCTGGTACGTAGGGTTTTGCGCCAAGTATGTTTTCTATGTTTGCATACATTTTACTGATGATTTAAGTTTCTCCATAAATAAGAAATAAACACACACACACATAACAAAACAGTATGGTGTCTTCCTTTCACGGTGAGTGCTCACGGACAGTACAGCATAAAAAGCAATGTAACCTTTTCGTCACAACATGTACAGGTTTCACTTAAAAGAAACGTAACCTTTTCGTCACAACATGTACATATTTCACTAAAAAGAAACGTAACCTTTTCGTCCCAACATGTACATATTTCATTAAAAAGAAACGTAACCTTTTCGTCCCAACATGTACATATTTCACTTAAAAGAAACGTAACATTTTCGTCCCAACATGCACATATTTCATTAAAGAGAAACGCAACCTTCTCGTTACAACATGTACAGATTTCATAAACAAAAGTTAAAAAAAAAAGAAACGCGACCTTTTCGTCACAACATGTACAGATTTCTATACAAACCAACAACAGACTGTTCACACACCACTTACACTTCCGTCGTTTCTGTCACACAACGTCAACACTTACGTTTCTCTCTTCAATACGTTTGAGCATGCCGGCCAGTCGCGTGATGTCCTGCTCAGTGTAATGCATCTTGGTCAACATGGCCCGTATGCCCCTGATGTAGGTAGCGATCACCTGGTTGGCGTCTTTCAGCTGCATCTCCTTCATTTCCGCTCTGGTGTGGTATAAGAAAATTGGACACACACACACACACACACACACACACACACACACACACACACACACACACACACACACACACTCACACACACACACACACACACACACACACACACACACACACACACACACACACACACACACACACACACACAGAGGAAGAGAGCAAGAGAGAAAGATAGAGAGAGGTGAGAGAGTGAGAAAGAGAGAGAGAAGAGAGAGAGAGTGAGAGAGAAAGAAAGAGGGAGAGAGAGAAAGAGAAAGAGAGAGAGAGACACACACACACAGAGAGAGACAGAGAGAAAGCGATAGACAGAGAGAGAGAGATAAAGAGACAAAGAGAGAGAGAGAGAGGATAAAGAGGTATAAAGTGAGAGAGAGAAAGATACATACATACATAATCATACATTATATATATATATATATATATATATATATATATATATATATATATATATATATATATATATATATTATATACAGACAGAGAGAGAGAGAGCGAGAGAAAGAGAGACAGACAGACAGACAGACAGACAGAGAGACACAGAGAGAGAGAGAGAGAGAGAGAGCGTAAAGACTAATTCTCCGAGTAGTGTACATGTACTTACTCTCTCCGGCACATGTTAATTTTCTCCCACAGTTCCAGCTTTCGTTCCATGGCTTCCTCGTTTTCTATCCTTTTCTGGATTAGAAGCTTTCCCAGTCTCTGCTTCAGATCTTCTATCTCCACCTGCTGACAGCAGTATTCTGTCGCCACCACAGACTATCACAGTATCAGCACTGCCGGTTTGGTGTGGTGTGGTGTCGTCTGGTGAGGTGTGGTGTGGTGTGGTGTGTGTGTGGTGTGTGGTGTGGTGTTGGTGTGTGTGTGGTTGTGGTGTGGTGTGTGTTGTGTTGTGTTGTGTTGTGTTGTGTGTGTGTTGTGTTGTGTTGTGTTGGGTTTGGTTGTGTTGGGTTGGGCTGAATGGGGTTGGGTCGGGTTGGGTCGTGTGGTGTCGTGTCGAGTCGGGACAGGTCCGGTTGGGTTGGGTTGGGTTGGGTTGGGTCGTATTGCATTACAATCAACATTTTTATTGTGGTCAGAAAAGTGTGCATTCTCCTAGTCCAAATGAGTCTTCACGTTGATCACAATAAATAATCATCACTTTACTGAAAACCTCTCTCTGCCTATGCGCATGTGATTTGCCTGTTAATTAACATTGTATTTCTTAATCTCTCCACTCATGCTAATATCCTCTCTTTACAACTGTTCTTGTCCCTCTCTGCCTTTCTCAAACACCCACCCACCCCTATCCCTCTCCCCTATTCCTCAGAATCGTACCTGCATGGCGTGGCAGGTGTCTCGGGTGTGGACGATGTTCTTGAAAAGCATGAAGTTCTCCATCTGCAGCTGCAAGAACGTGCTGATGATCTGGCGCATGTCGCTCTCCTCCAGGTCGTAGGAGATCTTGTCCATTAGCGTCCTCAGCAAGATCAGATCCTTCTCTGTGCACGACAGCTGCTGCCTCAACACCAGGCGTCGCTCCTTCCCTTCATCGTGCCTTTGCTGTGTGGGGGATTTGGGGTCAGTTAGTTGTGTGCTCATGGTTTGGGTTATTTAGTTCTTTTTTTTCTTCTGTCTGCTTGTACCAGAAACACTGCATTAACGGCAGATAACATCACAAGCGTCAGAAGAGAATTATATTCTTTACCAAGTAGATGCAGCAAGTTGCAGGGAAGGATTGAAACTGAATGCTAAAAAAAAATTTAAAAAATAAAAAAAGTCATGCACTTAGCGAGAAAGGACGGCCAGGGACACCCAAACACTCAAATAAATAAAACAAGACTTAGAAAATGTACAACTATCAAGTATCTAGGACGTGTAAAAGCAAATGACCGCTCCCGCACCAAAGATGTAAAAACAGGAACTGGTACGGCAAAACAAAAAAATGGTCCAGTTAAACAACGTATGGAAAGACACACGGCTTCCCAAAGATTTAAAGCCAAGAAATCCTGACAATTTTTATTTGGGCCTGTATGGTCGCGAAGCCTGAACACTAAGGAAAGAAGAAGAAAATAAAATCAATGCGGCAGAAATGTGGCTCTATAGACGACTTCTCAGAGTCAAATGGACAGACAGAAGAACAAACGATAGCGTGTTAAAGGAACTGAATGTCAGGCACCAGCTGCTGACAGAGATCAACAAAAGAAAGTTGAAATACGCAGGCCTTGCAATCAGACACACCAAAACGGATCTGATGTCAACGGTCCTGCAGGGGAAAGTTGAGACGAGGAGAAGAAAGGGACGACCGCACACCTCCTGTTTCAACAACAAGGCTGAAGTCTGTGGTCTGGGGATCCAGGAGGTCGCCCACAGATGTCTTAATCGTGTTACCTGGAGAAAACTTGTGACATCGAGCGTGGCTCCTACCGACGATCCCGGCGAGGGAAGAGAGATGAGAGATGAGATGAAGTAGCAGAGGGTGTCATGGGGAGCTGAAGCTGAAGGTCTGCAATCAGACAGGGAAGCCTATGGAGTTGTGTCTGCCACTCTGTCTAACCACCACCACCACCACCGTGGTCTTCCTCTGGCTCTGAAGCCCGAGCGTTTGGTATTTATAGTGGGCTCAAAGGGCTGTCTGACTGACTGGCATCCCGCTCAGATGGCCAAACCACTTGATCTGCAGTGTGTCATGTAATGGCAGACATGTGTTGTTTCAGCCATCTCTCGGATCTCTTCTTTTCTCATTATGTCTCCTTCTGTCTTGCCTGCTGCTCTTCTGAGAATTTCGTTTCAAGGGTTGTGAACTTTCTCCCTAATACTGGTAGGTCAGTCTGGATACAAAGATGGTACTACTGAGCCCGGTTTTTCTTTCCACAACGCCCATTTTCTTTTATGCTTGCAAAACATGGACTCTTACTGCTGACGTACAGAAAAAGATCCAGGCCGTAGATATAGGTGACACTGAAATATTCCGTGCGTCTCATACACCGGTCCTATCACCAGTTAGATTATACACAGAAGAAATCAAAGAAGCTATTGGCCCATTTGAAGGCCTTCTGGCTACAGCAAAAAGATACAAAATGAAGTGACACGGACATATCACAAAAACTTCAAGGCTTTGCAAGGACCATCCAGCAAAGTACAGTCACAAGAAGAAGAAGGCAGGAGAAGAGATGGAAAACAACACCCCAAGAATGGACAGGCCTGAACTTCAACAATACACCGAGAGTGGCACAAGACCGGTAGAGATGGAGGAAACACATCGCAAAGTAATCACTGGTGCCCCTACGAATGTTTCGGGATACGTAGCGTAACGTAATTTAGTGACGAGTTTAAAAGAATACGTCCATACACGTAAAACTCCACTCGTATATTCGGGTGCATGCGGGAGTTGCAAACCTAAAAAAATCGACGGAAAAACAAACAAAGAAACAAAAAAATGAACAGGACCACACAAACAGGACCACACAAACAAGACCACACAAACAGAACCCACACAACAAGACCACACAACAGAGACCACACAAACAGAGACCCACACAACAGAGACCCACACAAACAGAGACCCACACAAACAGAGACCCACAAAAGACCACACAAACAGAGACCCACACAAACAGAGACCCACACAAACAGAGACCCACACAAACAGAGACCCACACAACAAGACCACCAAACAGGACCCACAAACAGAGAATCCACCACCTTGTTTTTGGTCGTCATGAAGCGCTCCATACGTCTCAACACGTCAATTTTGAACTGCAACAGCTGCATATCGTTGGCGAATGTCGAGGCACTCTTGGACATGTGTTCCCGCAGCTTTGATATGTTCCGTTTGTTCATGTCTCTCTGTCCGTAGGTCGTCTGTGCCTGTTCAATGTGACCTGTAATGTGTGCAGACGCGCGCAAACACACATTGTTATTGTTATTGTTATTTTTGTTTAAAGGCCAGCCGACTGCATAGAGCCATATCAGGGTTATACCCGTTTCAACACACACCATACTTCAAGAGGAAAAAAAATGGAAAAGAAAATTAAGTACACAATCAATGCATTCGCGTACATAATCGAAGGATATGTCCCTAGCGTTGACTACTCCGTCCAATTTATCGCACAGGGATCTAAAAAAACATACCTGAATATAAATTTAAACATAACTAAGGACACTAAAACATAAAAACGAGCATAAGTTACCTGAAATTACTTCCACATATCTCATTTCCCTGGAGCCAAAAAAGCACATAATACATGTACCCAATTATCAATCCTAAGAGAAAGTACGTAAGACTTTATCGAACACATACAGGTGGATGGACCAGCAAGACAGAAAATGATAGGAGGAGATAACGAAAGCAATGGAACAAGGCACAAATAAACAGAGTGACAGAAAAGAGGAAATTTCTAGCACAGAATTTCCAGAAGGTGGGGATACTATTTATACTGAAAGAGCCCCTGGCATCCCCACGGGGAGGAGGGACGGGGGTTGGCCGATTCTGTCGGCTATTTCTAAACAATGGGGTAACAAAAAAAACACACACACAAAACAACTTATTCCTCTGAACCCGATACAACTCACTCCCAAGCTCTTTAGAGAGCTTCTCCAGGTCACGTTTGAGCTGGGTGTTGATGTGCACCACCTGGTCCCTCTGTCCTTCGAGGTGCTTGATGCGGTCGGCCAGACGCCGATTCTCAGCCAGCTGCAGGCCCAGCCGGTGGTGCGCCATTTCCACGCGCTCGAACACACTATGCGGCGGCGCCACACGCTGGCGATCCTGTTCCTTCCTGGCCTCTTTCAGCTGAAGCCGCACGTTCTGGATTTCCGTGTCGGTCTCCTTTTCCTGTAGAACACAGGCCCGAAATAATCATGTCTTCTTCAGTTTCCTACTGGTCTCAATTTCCTCTATACTACACCATAGAAGCCTTTCTTCCTCCCTTTCTACATCCTCTTCTTCTTCTTCTTCTGTTTTTTTCTCTTTTTTCCTATTATTCTTTTATTTCTTCTTCTTCTTCTTCTTCTGTTTCTTCTTCTAATTCTTTTGTTTCTTCGTCTTCTTCTTCTGTTTCTTCTTCTTCTTCTGTCTCTTCTTCTTCTCTTTCATCTTCTTCTGTTCTTTTTCTTCTTCTTCTGTTTCTTCTTCTTCTTTTTCTTCTTCTTCTTTCTTCTTCTTCTTCTTCTTCTTCTCTCTCTTCTTCTCTCTCTCTCTCTCTCTTCTCTCTCTCTCTCTCTCTCTCTCTCTCTCTCTCTCTCTCTCTCTCCTCTTCTGTTTGTTCTCCTACACTCGCTCAGAACACGGCCTTTGTACTTAATGTGTCGCTTGTGCATGTTGCAGTTGGGTGTGTTGTGTTGATGTAGTGAATTTGTTGTGTGTGCTTATGAGCGTAGTGTTGTATTTGGTGTGTTTGAATTCATGATTTTTTTTTTTTTTTTTTGGTGTGTGTGTTGGAGTTAAGTACTTCTGATCATTGCGTAAGTGTGCACGTATTGATTTTGTGACTTTTGATTTGTGTTGAAGATGAATGTCATATAACTGAGTCTATGGTCTGATAATGATATACATACACATATACATACATTTTTATACATATACATTTACATATACATGTATGTGTATGTATGTGTGTGTATGTGTATGTCTGTCTGTATGTCTGTACGTCTCTGTGTGTGTATACAAGCACTAGACATTGTTACTTTTTTTCAAGCATGAAATCAGCACAGCAGTTATGAAACAACATCTTTGACAATGGACTCATTCCTATTTTGCTGATCTGTGG
>JAPXFY010000021.1:26727348-26734848 GCA_030674185.1 Monoplex corrugatus
CATTTAATGATGTTGCTCACAGTGACATTTCCACCGCAAGCAACTCAATAACAACGTGATACATTTAAAAATGAAACTAAGTGGACAGGGTGATCCTATGAAAATTGAATTTCGATGTCGGAAACAGGCATCTCACCTGACCGCACTGATGGTGGCGGAAATAAACCAGAGGGAAAGCGATGTTTTATGCGTAGATCTACTCTTTGACGAGACAAACCCGACAACTACCATTAACAAAGCAGACGACAGACGAAGTGATCCATTTGAGGAAACTCAAAACTTGGAATTATAGTACGGACAGCTGCTGCGACCAGAAAGACAATGGTCTCGACAAACCTTTGTCTTTCACATTTGGGAAAGACTCGAACACATTTCTGGTAATTTGAGAACAAATGATTGGAAACTTTTTCTTTCTTTTCTTTCTTTTTTTTGTTTCGTGTTTTGTTTTTTGTTTTGGTTTGGTTTTCACTGCAGATGTGCCTTGGTAAAAATATAATCGTTTAAGTGCTCTCGATGATCACGATGGTCGGATGACAGTTTTGTTATTCCGAGTTGCTCGGCAAATGTGTGTGTGTGTGTGTGTGTGTGTGTGTTGTGTGTGTGTGTGCGCGTGCGTGCGTGCGTGTGTGTGTGTGTGTGAAAGTTTCAGTGTCGGTTTGTTCTGTCTGTGGGCGGATGTTAGCCAGACTTTGGTCACGCTACATTTTATAGGCATAACGGGAATGTATCATTCTCTTTCTTTGATGAATTTCGGTGATAGCGTTCCGATTTTCTGGGATTCTATGCAGTGTTTCTAATGTTTAGTATCTTAGCATCTCATTGCGATGGATTGGATTCGTCTTTCAAATTCCGATGTGAGGGTCCATGTATTACAGGCGTACAGGAAGATGGAAAACACCAGGGCACGTAAGAGCCTGATCTTGTTTTGCGTAATGTTCTTGTCCTTCTCTCTTAGTGTATTCGTAATATCTCTCTCTCTCTCTCTCTCTCTCTCTCTCTCTCTCTCTCTCTCTCTCTCTCTCTCACGCACAAACACTCTCAATGTTTGTCTTACACACAAGGAAACACACATCTCTCTCTCTCTCTCTCTCTCTCCTTTCGCTCTCTCTCTCTCTTTCGCTCTCTCACGCACAAATAACGCTCAATGTTTGTCATACACACAAGGAAACACAATTTCTCTCTCTCTCTCTCTCTCTCTCTCTCTATCACACACACACACACATATACATACTAACACTAACACACACTAGCACACACGCACAAATGAAACACTCTCATTGTTTGTTTTACACACAAGGAAACAATCTCTGTCTCTGCCTCTCTGTCTGTCTGTCTGTCTGTCTGTCTGTCTCTCTCTCTCTCTCTCTCTCTCCTCTCATGCACAAACACTCTCAATGTTTGTCTTACACACAAGGAAACACATCTCTCTCTCTCTCTCTCTCTCTCTCTCACACGCACAAACACTCTCAATGTTTGTCTTACACACAAGGAAACACACATCTCTCTCTCTCTCTCTCTCTCTCTATCTCTCTCTCACGCACAAACACTCTCAATGTTTGTCTTACACACAAAGAAAACACATCTCTCTCTCTCTCTCTCTCTCTCTCTCTCTCTCTCTCTCTCTCTCTCTCTCTCACGCACAAATAAAACTCAATTAAGGCAGAAAATGATAGGAAGAAATGACAGAAAGCAAAAGAACAAGGCAGAAACAAAGAGAGTGACAGAAAAGGGGAAATTTCTGGCACAGAATTTCCAGAAGGTTAGGATATTATTTTGAATATATACTGAAAGAGCCCCCGGCATCCCCACAGAGAGGGGTGGGGGAATGAAAGACGTTATTCAAGAAAAATGGAGGATAGCAGAAGGTGTTTGAGACTGAAAGCCAGTATATGGAAACCATGAAAGAATGGACTGGTCTGAATAGTCATACACACAAGGAAACACAATTTCTCTCTCTCTCTCTCTCTCTCTCTCTCTCTCTCTCTCTCTCTCTCTCTCTCTGATCAGCGTCATGTCTTAAGACCCGGTTGCCGGCACTGTCTCAGATATCTCGTTTCGCTGTTCACGCTTTTTCAGAATGCTGAATATTTCTATACTATTCAGACCAGTCCATTCTTTCATGGTTTCCATATACTGGCTTTCAGTCTCAAACACCTTCTGCTATCCTCCATTTTTCTTGAATAACGTCTTTCATTCCCCCACCCCTCTCTGTGGGGATGCCGGGGGCTCTTTCAGTATATATTCAAAATAATATCCTAACCTTCTGGAAATTCTGTGCCAGAAATTTCCCCTTTTCTGTCACTCTCTTTGTTTCTGCCTTGTTCTTTTGCTTTCTGTCATTTCTTCCTATCATTTTCTGCCTTAATGGTCCATTCACCTGTATGCGTTCGATAAAGTCTTACATACTTTTTCTTAGGATTGATAACTGGGTACATGTATTAAGTGCAGTTTTGGCTCTAGGGAGGTGAGATGTCCGGAAGCAATTTTAGGTCATTTATGCCTGTTTTTATGTGTGTTTTGGTGTCCTTAGGTATGTTTAAATTTGTATGTAGGTGTGTTTTTTGAATCTCCTATGCGATAAATTGGACGGAGTGGTCAACGTCGGGGGCATGTCCTTAGATTGTGTGCACGAATACATTGATATGTGTACTTAATGTTCTTTTCTTTTTTTTTCCTTTGAAGTTTTGTACATTTTGAAGCGGTTATATAGCCTCTGTGCAGTCGGCTGGGCTTTAAACAACAATTACAACAACAACGTCTTTCATTATGGGGACACCTCTTATGCTTTAGTTGCATATCCAGAAGGTTCATTTTCGTCTTCATAATAACGTCGAGTAGCTATTTTCTACTGCTAGTTATTCTAGCATACTTTTGTTTGTTCTTTTCTCTTTCCAGCTGATCCTCAATATTTTTCTGTAAAATCACATTTCGGCAGCGTTGATCTTTCTGGAATATCTTTTTTCTTGAGGACAAAAAAAAACAACAACAACCTCGTATTACTCATTAAGTATTAGAGTATGGCTAGAATACAGAGAGTACTCGTCTTGCTATTACAGTAGCCTATTAGTGTACATGTATCTGAGTGTGTGGTTGCGGGGGCGCGTGCGTGTGTGTAGTATATATGTATGTGTGTGTGTGTGTGTATGTGTGTGTGTGTGTTCTGGGTGTGTTAGTGTGTGTGTGTGTGTGTGTGTGTGTGTGTGTGTGTGTGTGTGTGTGTGTGTGTGTGTGTGTGTGTGTGTGAGTGTGTGTGTGTACGTGTGTGTGTGAATTTGTGTGTGTGTATGTATGTATGCGTGTGTGTATGTCAGTATCAGTGTCAATGTGCGTGACTGTGTGTGAGCGCGCAAATGTATGCGTGCATGGATGATGGTGACTGTGTGTACTTGTGAGTGTGTGTGTGTGAATTTGTTTGTGTGCGTATGTGTGTATGATTGGTGCTTGTGTGTGTGTGTGTGTGTGAATGTGTGTGTGGTATGTGTGTGTGTATGTGCGTGTGCGCATGATGGTGACCGTGTGTAATTATGTGTGTGAACGAGTATGCGTGTGTGAGAGAGAAAGAGATTGTATAGAGTCTACGTACGTGTCTGTGTGTGGCGACGGCACGGCGTAATGAAATATACTAGCCAGAAGGCGAAGGCCAACTGATACATAGACTTCGGCAGTCCTATCGATTGTGTTGTGCACAGTCTAACTACATATCAGTCACGCATTTTTAGTTTGATGTCGGCTTTCTCTGTGTACGCCTGTGCTGTCTGATTTTCACAGAAATGTGCGAACAAGATTTTCAGGGCTTACAGAGACGGGTGCAGAAGTTGAGACAGAAAACTAACAAGCAAACAAAAAGCAACAAAACAAACAAACAAAAGCAGTACAAAAACTAAAATCCAAAGCAAGTGCAGCTGCACGCGCTCAACAAACAGGAACCAGAAAAACACGAAAAAAAGAATAAGAACGCGTATTTCCCAGCTGCTTCGTCACACTGGACGAAGCAGCAGCGATGTTTCAGTCTTTTTCTCTATTTGTATTTTGTGTTTGTTCGTTTGTGATCTTACGCTTGACAAAGGCCAGATGGCTGAAAATTTGCGCTTGTCTTGTCTGGTTGTATTCAAATACGAGTTCTAATTTTTTTTTTTTTTTTTCCGTGTTTTTCTGGTTCCTAATACAGTATTAAAAAATCGAAAATGCTCACGTCGTGGAAAACATCGATGATTCAAACAGTCGAAGATCCGCTTTCAGACTATCATGCCTGCACCTACTTCAGCAGAAACATAACCAGTGGTTAGCAATTATTTTGCAAGTCAAGTTGAAAAGTGTCAACGTAATACATGTACGTCATTTGACTGATTTAAAACAATTGCGAGTCGTGACGTAAATTTGTACGTCATGTAAACACGTCAAGCGCAGAGTTATCTTTTTTTTTTCTTGCATGAATACATCATTTGCTGTTTTAATTCGGCCTACATCGTGTGTACTTATTGATCTCACAAAACTTCTGACTTCGAATTCCATCAATCCTATCAAATTGTGTGTGTGTGTGTGTGTGTGTGTGTGTGTGTGTGTGTGTGTGTGTGTGTGTGTGTGTGTGTGTGTGTGTGTGTGTTGTGGTGTGTGTTGTAATTGTGTGTGTGTGTATGTGTGTGTGTGTGGGTGTGTGTGTGTTGTGTGTGTTTCGTTCGTTCGTTCTTTGATTTAACGTCTTTTCACTATAAGTGTATTAGATGTGTGTGTGTGTGTGTGTGTGTGTGTGTGTGTGTGTGTGTGTGTGTGTGTGTGTGTGTGTGACCAAAACATGTCAGCAGGATTTTCTCAGACAGTTGAAAATAAATCGTTACTAAAGTTCGACCGACGTTGTGGATCGTTGACGAATCGTGATTGCATAAATTGAGAGAATAAGGTGTCAAGGTCAAGGTCATACGAACTACAGCAGTACCTAAAATCAGAACTGTTCGAGGAAAATGTGTGAACATCGCCTTCTTTGGTTACTTCAGTCAAAATTGCCATGTCTTCACTTCTGTGACAGTCTACCGATTTCTTCGATCCACGGTTACGTTTTAAGTCAACTGAAGCGTCTTCAAGGTCACAGTCAGAGTGGCTTGAGTACTTTGCTTGTTTATCTGTCTATTCATTCATTCATTCATTCATTCATTCATACATTCATTTTCTTTCTTATTTATCTATTTTGCGTATCTATTCATTTTTAACCAATTTTCAGATTGTTAGAATTTTGTTTATGTTTTCATTGATTTATTTTTCAGCACAACTCTCCACTGAGGACCAAAAACTGAAATCAGTGGAACGACCCAAAACAGCCAATAGCCCCAGTATGGTTTTCATTTTACGTGGACGAGGACCAGATACGAAAACAACAAACTGGAGCCACACATAGAACACGACCAAGACACCACGTAAAGGGAAGGAACCACGATACAGCATCTCACAGACTTCACACATAGACATGGATAGGTCTGTGTTCCGAACTGCAGTATCACGAAATCCACAACAAGTGTGACTGCCTGTGTTCAAGCAAACAGAACCAGAAAAAGAATATAATAACACGAAAAAAGAATAAGAACTCGACGGAGCAGCAGGAAGTTCAGTCTTTTTCTCCTAATTTTTGTATCTGGTGTTTGTTTGTTTGTGATATTACGATGGACAAAGGCCAGTTGGCCGAAAATTTGCGCCTGTCTTGTCTTGTATTAAATACGCGTTCTTGTTCTTTTTTCGGTTTTTTTTTCCTGGTTACAGTATCACGGTCTTTGTTGATGGTGATGATTGATGGGGGAGGGGGCTGTCGTTAAAAGGACATGGTGGGCTGAATATAGACACGGACAGGTCTATGCTCCGAGCTACATAATTGCGGTCTTTGGTGTTAATGTTAGAATTAGAAAGCAAAAATAAAGGGTTGGAGCTAAATAGCAAGAACACGGAAGTCATGGTAATCAGTAAAAAAAAAAAAATTTTTTAAATGCAGCCCCCTCATGCAAAATAACAGCAAACGGCACAACTTTGGGACAGGTTGATAAGTTTAAGCATCTGGGAACGGTCATCTCACCAGACAGCAGAAGCACATCAGAAAAAGCCAGCAAAATCGCCCAAGCCAAAACAGCACTCAAGAAGATGAAAAGCCTTCTTACCAACAAATGCCTATCAATTAACATCTGGAAGAGAGTTCTTGAATGTTATGTAGAACCGATAATGCTATACGGTTGTGAGGCGTGGACAGTCAACACGCAAAGAAAGAACAAGACTGAGGCAGCCGAAATGTGGTTTCTAAGAGGAATGTTGAGAGTTCCATGGACAGCAAAGAAAACAAACAAACGAGACAGTCTTGATGGAGGCAGGCACAAGAAGATCATTCATAAGGAAGATTAGGAAAAGACAGACAACATTTATAGGCCATTTTATGAGGAAAAGGAAATTTGAGCACCTGGTCATAACAGGAAAGCTGGAGGGAAAGACAGCACCAGGTAGACCCAGGGAGAAAATATTGGACGGACTTGCAGGGTGGCTGAAGACAGAGAGGGTGGAAGATGTGCTTGCGGTAACAAGGGATAAATACATATGGAGGGCCATGATCGCCAACGTCATACGGCAGGGCACTTGATGATGATGATGATGATGTTGTTGATTTTTGTTATTGGGGGCTGTCGTTGGAGAAACGTTTTGTCGGCGATCTGCTTACCACGAAGGATGCACAGACAGTCTGGCTCAGCTAGTGAACAGTCACCGTCGTTAGTAGGGGACTTAGCAGATCATAGAGCCTGGCTAGCCTGTTTTGGATCAGAACCGTTACTGACTGGACTCCACTAAACCGACCTCACAGCCGTACAGAATCTCCTCCAGTGGGTTGCCCTGTGGCCGTTTAATATCGCTAAGTCCTCTGCTAGTAATGGTGTGTGTTTTTTTCTGATTGAACGTGGACCTGAAAATGAAGGACAAAACCAACAAATGTTTATTTTTTGAAACGGTAGTGGCTTGAGCAGAACAGTTTTTCTAACATCCAGCCTCGCCCGTGATGGGTTTAGATCTGAGCGTATACGGGCTGTGCTTTGTCATCTCATCAACAGAATGTGCACAAAAAATGTGCCGACGTCATTGTGATTCCTGCAAAGAATGAGGACACCGCCATGGCGCCAAGCTATTGGACACAAGCGAATGAGTCACCAGCTTTTGGACCTTTCAGCAAGATGATTTAATAATCCAATGAAATCAATGTTTTGCAGTTTACTATAGCTTATTTTTGAATATGAAGTGACCTCATCTGAAATAATATCATGACATTAACGTAACGAAAACCGTCGTTACGTCAAGGCATAGGACATAAGACAGTACGTCACAGCTCTTAGACTTTTCAGCGAGATGATTTGGTTTTCCAATGAAACAGACTTTTGCGGTTTGCAGTAACTTATGTTTGTATATGTTCTGGTCTCGTTTTAAATTGTGTTACATGTAAATGGCCTGATTTAATCATATCCAACATCAGTTCGAATCTGTATC
>JAPXFY010000021.1:26742348-27039848 GCA_030674185.1 Monoplex corrugatus
TGCATTGTACATTTGTGTATTTAACAGGAAGTCTTAACGTGTGTTTTCTGTCACAGAATTGCACTGTACATTTGTGTATTTAACAGGAGGTCTTAATATGTGTTTTCTATCACAGAATTGCACTGTACATTTGTGTATTTAACAGGAAGTCTTAACGTGTGTTTTCTATCACAGAATTGCACTGTACATTTGTGTATTTAACAGGAAGTCTTAACGTGTTTTCTATCACAGAATTGCACTGTAATTTGTTTATTTAACAGGAAGTCTTAGCGTGTGTTTTCTGTCACAATATTGGCAGTGTACGGTGGTGACGTGTGTTTTCTGTCACAATATTGGCAGTGTACGGTGGTGACGTGTGTTTTCTGTATAGTATTTATTGCAAAGTAGTGTTTTAACATAAGCTCTTAACGTCTGTTTTCTATCACGGGATTACATTGTAAACTTAATGTTACAATACTTTTTGCAAAGTAGTGTTTTAACATAAGGTCTTAACGTCTGTTTTCTGTCACAGTATTGCATTGTGAACTAGTGTTTTCTGTTGCAGTATTTACATTATAAACTAGTGTTTTAACATTAGGTCTTAATGTGTGTTTTCAATCACAGTATTGCATTGAAAACTGTTTTGACAGTAGGTGTTAATGTGTTATATGTCACAATATTGCATTGCAAACTGTTTTACTATAAGGTGTTAATGTGTGTTTTCTGTCACAGTATTGCATTGTACATTAGTGTTTTAACAATAGGTCTTTTAACAATAGATCTTTACGTGTTTTCTGCTACAAGTATGCATTGCACAGTAGTGTTTTAACAATAGGTCTTTTAACAATAGATCTTTACGTGTTTTCTGCTACAAGTATTGCATTGCACAGTAGTGTTTTAACAATAGGTCTTTTAACAATAGATCTTTACGTGTTTTCTGCTACAAGTATTGCATTGCACAGTAGTGTTTTAACAATAGGTCTTTTAACAATAGATCTTTACGTGTTTTCTGCTACAAGTATTGCATTGCACAGTAGTGTTTTAACAATAGGTCTTTTAACAATAGATCTTTACGTGTTTTCTGCTACAAGTATTGCATTGCACAGTAGTGTTTTAACAATAGGTCTTTTAACAATAGATCTTTACGTGTTTTCTGCTACAAGTATTGCATTGCACAGTAGTGTTTTAATTAATAGGTCTTTTAACAATAGATCTTTACGTGTTTTCTGCTACAAGTATTGCATTGCACAGTAGTGTTTTAATTAATAGGTCTTTTAACAATAGATCTTTACGTGTTTTCTGCTACAAGTATTGCATTGCACAGTAGTGTTTTAATTAATAGGTCTTTTAACAATAGATCTTTACGTGTTTTCTGCTACAAGTATTGCATTGCACAGTAGTGTTTTAATTAATAGGTCTTTTAACAATAGATCTTTACGTGTTTTCTGCTACAAGTATTGCATTGCACAGTAGTGTTTTAATTAATAGGTCTTAACATGTTTTCTGTTACAGTATTGCGTATAACGAGTGTTCTAGCAATCGGGTTTAACGTGCGTTTTCTATCACAATATTGCAGTATACACCAGTGTTTTAACAGTAGATCCTGACGTGTATTGTTTTTCTCTCACGTTATTTTGCGTCGTTCATACTCTGTGCAGTTTATAGTTTACAATATGCTTTGCTTCGATCATTCGTCTCTGTCTTTAGTGTGTATTTTTGTGTTCATGCTGTTTCTAATCTTCACCCTCTGAAACAGTGACGTAGCTACCGTGTAGCGTTAGTGATGTAATGAGTATTCCGTTGCGTCATAAACGTCATGTTGACGTCACTGGCAGGCTTTTTTTTTTCTCCCACACCCCTACCTTCCGGGAACCGCCAGTATACAGGGGTTGATTATTTAGACTCCGATTTGTGAGATGTAAGTATAACTTACGTGTTATACTGCTCAATGTGTGTGTGTGTGATGTATACTCCAGTTCATTAACATAATTACTCATGTGTTATACTACTCAGAGAGAGAGAGAGAGAGTGTGTGTGTGTGTGCGTGTTTGTGTGTGTGTGTTTTGATTACTTATACTCCAGGTCATACGATTACTTTCGTGTTATACTGCTCTGTGTGTGTGTGTGTGTGTGTGTGTGTGTGTGTGTGTGTGTGTGTGTGTGTGTGTGTGTGTCTGTGTGTGTGTGAATTATTCATACTCCAGTTCATGAATATGATTACTTACGTGTCACACTGCTCAGTATGTATATGTATGTGTGAAAAAGAGAGAAAATAGGAGGGGGACCTTTCGGTACAAGAAAATCTTGGGAGTGATTTTTATTTTTTGCATACGTCACCTTCATGGAGAATCTGAGCAAGCTTTCCAAAAAAGAATTGGCAAGTTTGAGTCCTGGTTGAGACCAAGATTTTTCCTTTTCCCGACACCTCCAATCTACCTTCTTTTAATTGGTGGTTCTGGTCTAGTCTTTTGAATAAAACATTCGACAGAAATTTTGTGCATAGCCTGCAGATATGATTCCATGGCACACAAAAATGTGGTCCGTGGCTAAATACTGCAGAAAAGGAGGAATTAACTGGCAAACTGAAATGCACACACTTAGATATGGAAAATGAGAGTCGCTGCTCTGGAACAATGCATTTTCTTTTCGGGAAAACGGCCAAAATTTCTAATGAAAACTCACTGTGACGTGATGTAATAAAAGTAATAACATATGACAGTGACTTCATGATCGTCGGTTAATGCACAAAACAGTGAAGTATAATATATCTGGACAGTATGAATGGCCTACTGATTCTCACGTTTTATTGTTGTTTGCTTATATGGTTTGATTTGATATATATATTATGTGTGAAAATATGTAGATAATCATGTTATTGTGACTTTGTGATCAAGAGAAGTGTCACGAGAAGTATACTTCTTTTTGTTATTCTTGCATTCTGGTGTGTGTGTGTGTGTGTGTGTGTGTGTGTGTGTGGTGTGTGTGTGTGTGTGTGTGTGTGTGTGTGTGTGTGTGTGTGTGTGTGTGTATGTGTGTGTGTGAGAGAGAGAGACAGATAGACAGAGACAGAGAGAGAGAGACAGATAGAGTTTGCCAGCCAAGCATTTTGTTGGTGCTGATTCTAATGGTTTTACTCATGTATCAATAAACATATCAATGAATCATAATGTGTCTGTGTGTATGTGCGTGCGTGTGTGCATGCATGCGTGTGTGTGTGTGTGTGTGTGTGTGTGTGTGTGTGTGTGTGTGTGTGTGTGTGTGTGTGTGTGTGTGTGTGTATGTGTGTGTACAAGAAAAGACCTGGTGCCATTTCTCAAAATGTGATTGCAGTATTATGTGGATATACTCCCGTTTTTAAACATTCAATTCACAAAAATGCACAAGTCTTATCGGCATTGTACAGGAGTAAGCGCAAAAACTATTTTCACACAAATTTCTCTTGTCCAGTTACGTATGTTTGGCTCAGATCATTACACAAAGGTTCTGTAAACAGCAGTCTGGGAACGTGTGCTGTACAACACATACACGCTGGCAAAGAAAGACAGACACATGCACACACATAATTCTACACAAACTGACAGATGCGACAGTCAAGTAGTAAAGATGTCATATTTAAAAGTGAAAAAGTCTCGAGTTTGATCCTGCCTGAATATCTACCCGCCTGTTGAGTAAAGGGTGAAGATTTTTTCAGATCCCCTAGATGTGCACACTTCTTAGTGCCTAAACCCCTTTTGTGTGTACATGCATGCAGAACACAAAAGATGCATGTTGAAGTTCATGTTAACCCTTTAACTCCCGCACCATGTCCACCAGCGCCCTGCATTGCCAACTATGCTAGCAAAGCAAAAACTTAACCCTTTGACTCTCTCACCCCATCCACCAGCTTCCTGCAGGAAGCTGGTGGATTGGGTGAGGGAGTCAAAGGGTTAAGTTTTTGCAGTTGGTGGATATGGTGTGGGAGTCAAAAGGTTAAGTCATGTCAGTGTCTAGAGGGTTATGGAATCATGAAAACCCCAGCAGGCACAGACACCGAAGGCAGAATATGCAGGCGGTGTACAAAACTACTTCCACACATCACATTTCCCAAGAGCCAAAAATGCACTTAATACATGTACCCATCAATCCTAAGAAAATGTATGCAAGACTATATCAAACACATACAGGTAAATGAACCGGCAAGGCAGAAAATGGAAAGAAGAAATGACAGAAAGCAAAGCAACAAGGCAGAAACAAAGAGAGTGACAGAAAAGAGGAAATTTCTAGCACAGAATTTCTGGAAGGTGGGGATACTATTAATACTGAAAGAGCACCTGGCATCCCCACGTGGGAGGTGTAGCAACATACTGCTGGCACAGAGTGGGCAAAACAACATGCATCCAAGACCAACAGAATGCTAAAACATAAAGTAACACACAACATTATACAAAAGCTCACACAAACACATACACGCACATTTGCACAGGCATATACATACACACATAAACACTCATAAAACAGCCTGTAAATGCATGTATAATTTAATATTCCTCATTGTTCACTTTCACTTTTTTTGTTGCCTTTTTCTTTCATATTTTTTTTCAACACCATATGATAAATGTCACAGAAAAAGAATTGTGTTCAATCACAGCATTTTCCTCACTTTCACTCATATCCCATTCAAAGAACACAAAATATGTGTTCTGTACACATCAACCAACTCTTCATGGACTGTTCACACAACACACACACACATGCGCGTGCGCACACACACACACAATCCACACAACTCACTCACATACATACAAACACATTATCACAAAAAAATGTATACCAAACATCAGGGAATATGTACATAAATAAAAATTAATTTAAAAGTTCATACTGGACGGATTCATACCACTGATGTAAATTTACTTTATACTGGATGGATTTGTATCACTGATATAAATTCACTTGTAATCTAAATAATGCTAATGAATTAGGACCAAAAGGGAAAGCCCTGCACTCAACTCCAACTCATTTCCACTAAAACAAGAAAAAACAACAACCCCAAAAACAAACATCAATATAAAAAGTTTGCAACCAATTGAAAATAAATGTTTCAGTTTGCAAAACCACACTGAATTAAAGACTGGTTTTAATACTGCCAATGTGTTATCATCTTATGTACACACAACAAACAAACATATTTCAGGGATAAAACTGGCTGGATATCTGTTTTCACTGTGCAAACCGTATACATTTTGACCCTCACCAGACAGATCTATCCCCATGAAACAAAAAAACAGCAAAAAAAAAAACCAATAACAAACCAAAACAGAACCCCCCCCCCCCCCCCCCCCCAAAAAAAAAGAAAAAAACAACAACAAATGTACCAAAAAGAAACCAATCAAAGAAAATGTAGCTGCACAAGTTTGGCCACTTACCACAAACACTGTTACAGTCTCAAAGAAACAAATATACAGTATGTGGATACTAATCAATAACAATCACTTCACAAAAGATGTACACCGAAGCTTCAGTTTCTGTACATGGGACCAGGAAGCCTATCACATTAGCTGTATAAAAAAAGAAAAAGATCAGCGTCATCACAGCATAAACTATCTGCCTACAGTCCTGCAGGTAAGACTAATATCATCAAAAGAAAAGAAAACAAAAAACCACAGATGTCATTTATTAACACTTATGGACAATATGGAGAGAACTAAAAAACAAAAAGGACTGAGTTCCAAATAATCCATGCCAGAGTGGACTTTCAATCAAAGTAAAAAAGAAAAAGATGGAGTCCTAAAAAACAGGAATGTAGTTCTGTTAATCCAAACTGTAGAGGATTTTGCTTTTCAGTCATTGGGGAAAATTGAAGTGAAGACTTCACTGAAGTATGACTTATCATCCTCGAATGGTTCCACATGCGTTTTATCCAAACCTGTTCCCAAAACAATCTGGTCAAGTTCCTCACCTAACACAAAAAACATAAGCCCAAAAAAAGCTCCATGTGCAAAGCAACTTTATGTGTATATCTGCTCAGTAGTCCAAACTCATGAGAATGGCGGTGCCACGCCTGACCCAGTGGTCAGCAGCCTTCTCCCCAGACTTGAGATCCACAGCCACAATGAAGGATGGACGGCCTGAGGTGCCAGCACGGTTGGGGTAGTAATAACATGGTGCTGTGTAGATTCCTGAAGAGAAGATTAAAAAAAAAATCATTAATCCTCTTCCTCATCATCATTATCAATGATGGTTAGGACACTGCTTATTTGTTATTTTTGTTACTTTTGTTTAAAGCCCAGCCAACTGCATAGTGTCATATACATAATACTTCAACAGGAAAGAAAAAGGAAAAGAAAATTAAGTACACACATAAATGCATTCACGCCCATAATGTAAGGAGATGCCCCTGGCATTGCCCACTCCGTCCAATTTATCACACAGGAGATTTAAAAAACATACCTGATTACAAATTCAAATATAACTAGGGACACTAAAACATAACAATTACCTAAAATTGCTTCCGCATATCTCATTTTTCTTGAGCCAAAAATTCATTACCATATGTACACAATTATCAATCCTAAGATAAAGTACGAAAGACTTTATCAAACTCATACAGGTGAATGGACCAGCAAGGCAGAAAATGATAAGAAGAAATGACAGAAAGCAAAGGAACAAGGCAGAAACAAAGAGAGTGACAGAAAAGAGGAAAGGTGAATGGACCAGCAAGGCAGAAAATGATAAGAAGAAATGACAGAAAGCAAAGGAACAAGGCAGAAACAAAGAGAGTGACAGAAAAGAGGAAATTTCTAGCACAGAATTTCCAGAGGGTGGGGATACTATTTCTACTGAAAGAGTCCCCAGCATCCCCACAGGAACTGGTCTGTCAGTTCACTGATTTCGGTTCAAACCCACTTGGATACCACCTGATGGGGATTTTTCAGACCTCTCAGGCAACATATCACCACAAGCATAAACCTGCTAGTGCCTGAACCCTCTGCATGTGCATACTCACGCAAGACATCACCTATATTCACTTTAAAGATCTTGTAAGCCATGTCAGTCAGTGTTCAGTTTTACAGACACATGAAAACACCCATCCATCATGCCTGTAATGGATGGTTCAAAAACGGCCATATGTGTTAAAGTCTATTGGTGTATTTGAGTGCACAAGAAAATTGCAGCCCATGAAAGAAAAGAGAACAAAACAAAAACAAAATACAGACAAAAAAACATCACAATGCTTACATTCTGTTTGAACTCAAGGATATAAAATGAAACCTGTACTCATGTCACACTCATTTATGAACAAAAACAACAAACAAAAAACACACAGAAATAACAACAAAACAAATAAAAGAATAAAATTCCAAGATGTAAAACAAATGTACACACACACACACACTGAGGAATACCAAGAACAAAAGAGACCTACTCAGATCACTATTAATTGTTGAGGTTTACAACAGGAGGAAGAGGAAGGGAGTCCCCCCTCTTCCAAACGGTCAGAAATTGAAAGGTAAAGAATATCAGCCGCTATTAGACTGGAGTGAGACATCTCAAATATAAACAGCTGATAGCCAGAGGAGGGTGTGTGTGATGGTACACAAGTTAGGCAAGTGCTAACAGTCCATGTGGTGCAGTGGTTAGCACAACTGAACTACTGCCTGACAGATTTAGCTCAGTCCCACCTTTGCTGCTCTTTTTCTTGGTTTCAGTGGGCTTGAAGTGAATAGATGGCATGGCACAGACCAGCTGCATGGGTTCTGCCTCAATCAGCACCGAGTTCTTCTTGTCCCAGCCTGCCCCTTGCAGATACAGACCCTTGATGTACACACCATCCTGCCAAACACAAAAAACAAAACAAAACCATTTTAGTCCCTTGTTCATTCACTTTGTGCACAGTTCAGCGGAATAAAGACAGAGACATATCACCGCTGAAAGCATGAAATCCCCCCGACAAAAATACAAAAGAAACAACAAAACAACACGGCCAACCATAAAACAGAACAAAACAAACACAACAAGGCCAAATCATTTCAATAATCTCCCTGCTTATACAAAACTTATTATAAAAAGAAACTCAAGGTTTTGTATTTCTCAAGGTCACTGTGATCTTAAACAAGCTTACTTTGAAATAAAACTTGACATGAAGCAAGGACAATGGTAGACTGTCACAAAAATAAAGAAAGATTTCAAACAGTGTCAGACATTTGTCAGAAAGTGCTGTCCACCT
This sequence comes from Monoplex corrugatus, assembly GCA_030674185.1. NCBI lineage: Eukaryota > Metazoa > Mollusca > Gastropoda > Littorinimorpha > Ranellidae > Monoplex > Monoplex corrugatus. The sequence goes on from JAPXFY010000021.1 coordinate 26,750,534, forward strand.
GCTTCCCTCACAAAGTGCTGACTTTAGGCACTATTTTTTAGTCTGTGCGAACTTGACATCTTGTCCTCTAACTTATGCATTCAGAATTCTTTGCTCATCCATGCCTTTGACAAAAATTTGGTATAAAGATCCCTCCAGAAACAGTTGACAAAATAGTCCTAACATGTTTTGCACTCTCTCTCTCTTCTCTCTCACACAAATACACACACACACACACACCACACACACACACACACACATACACACTACACCACACCCCTCCCCAGTTATGTCAAATAAATTTAAAATAAATTTCTAGTTAGAGTTTGGAGCTTTCATTTTGTTAAAAAGGGATTCAACCCTCTCAGACATTTCCATATGCACTCCACTCAACTCTGCAAGCACTTATCCCTCTTTAAAACAAAGAGAGAGAGGGGGGAGGGAGAAAGTGAGAAAGAGAGAGAGAGAAAAAGAGAGAAACAGACGGGGGAAGACAGCGAGGTGGGAGAGAGAGAGAACAGAGAGAGAGAGAAAGAGAGAGAAAGAGAGAGAGAGAGAGAGAGAGAGAGAGAGAGAGAGAGAGAAAGAGAGAGAGAGAGATTAAAATCAGGAGAAAAACTGCATCTATCCACAAATTTAAAAATTGAATTTCATTGTTGAAAGCACTGACATATGCTGGACATTTAAAAAAAATCACACAAAAAAAAACTAAAAGAAAGTTATGTTAAATTATTGTTATGAATAGAACAGATGAAAAAGACAACTCAATTTCTTCAAAAACGTGAAAAATGTGTTGAACAGTACGTCATTAAAAAAAAAAACTGCCTAGAGTAAGACATGTATGCCTTCTGTCATGAAAATCTTGACACTCAATGTGATACCAAAGGAAATAAGAGGGAAGCAGGGAGAATTTTAAATATCAACTAGCTCAGAGCTTACCACTTTATGCTTTGTGGCTGCGTCTATGCTAGCTGAATGGGTAGCGCAAACTGTGTTGGGTTTGAGAAATTCTACATGGGAGATAACTCCGTGACTCTCAAGAGTTGTGTTACTTAGTTGATAGTCGATGTGATGTGCACACACCATGAATTTTTTTTCAATGATGTACATAAACTTACCATCATCTACATTACCATAATCATCATCATATCATCATTATCATAATCACTATCACCTTCCTAAACGTGCTGACAAACATATGAGCAATACCTTGGGAGGTCCAGTGATGTTGGAATCATCCACAGTGAGCACAGTGAACTCCCAAGACAGTGAATCCACAGAGACCTGCACACAAGACACCAACACATCAGTAGCGTATTTTATCTTTCTCGCCATCTCATTTTGCACAATGATATACACATCTCTCTTCCTTCAACTAAATCTCCAGGCTGAAATAGATGTTCCACAATCCTATGATAAGACAACATGTGGGACAATAATCATGATGCTATGGAGTTCCAGCGAGGATTGAGACTGTGTGACAGGGCAGTATTCTATGCTTATTGTCTTGATATACCTTGGCAACAACCAGGCCCTAGAAATACTGACACCTGTGGTGTTGGTCAGGAGATTTGAGCAACACCCTCAATGATGCATCCATGAAGTGGTGAGACTTGACTGTGTGGTCCTAGTCTTCCCAATGATCCCATAACATTATTCTACTCTAAGCAGAAGCAGCTAGGGGCAAAATAAAACCCTCAATGATTCTGACAGGACTGATGGAATTTGAACCCACAACCTTCCAGATGGTAGTTCGTTGTATTAACTATTGTTCCATGGAGACTGGTACCAACATGTGTAATTCTGTTAGTCAAACATGCAAAGAGCAATGATACAATCTCTCTCTCACACATCACATACACACTGTTCTGTCAGGTGGAGGTCTGTAATATGGCAGTGAGGAGTCCAGTGGAAGAATAAAGCAACACACACACACACACACACACACACACACACACACACACACACACACACACACACACACACATACACACACACACATACACACACACATACACACACAATACACAAAACACACACATACACACACACACACATACACACACACATACACACACACACACACACTACACACACACACACACACACACACAACACTCACATACACCAACAACGACAATAAGAAAACAACAGTCAGACATACGCTGTTCTGTCGGGCAGAGGTCTGGAGGACAGCAGTGAGGAAACCAGTGGGGAAAGTGAAGCCGGACATCCAGAAGATAGTGGGTGGATGAGCTGTCTGTGCCCACTTGGCCAGCTGTTCTACACGCTGAACTAGGTCACGTGTCCACGCCGCCAGCGGCTTCATGGAGGAGTACGCCTGCAGGCACACATCAATGTTGTGCAAATATGAAATAATTAATTGTTATTGTTATTGTTGTTTAAAGCCCATCCAACTGCACAGAGCCATATCAGGGCTATAACCATCTTAAAATGTACACAATACCTCATTGCACCTAGAAATCAATGTATTCATGCACATAAACTGAAAAAAAAACCTTTCTGGAAGAGAAAATTAAGTACATGTACCAATGTGTTCACGCACATGAACAAAGGATATAACCCCGGCATTGATCATTCTGTCCAATTTGTCACCAGACGGTTTAAAAAATAAAACAAATGTGAATCCAATTTGAGCATGACTAAGGGCATGAAAACATTTATAAAAACTGAATAAATTACCTAAAATTGCTTTTGCATAAATAATTAATCAGTCAATAAATATATCAGTCAAAAGTTATGCTTTTCTGACAACCCTAAACACATGAAAAATAAATAAATTTTAAAAAAAGAAAAAAGAACAACAACAGCATAGATTTACACATAACTCCAAATCTACATTTTCCCCACTATGACTACAAATTTCTCAAAGCACCATACATTGAAAAGAAAAAATAATTTGACCAGACAAAAACACACACACAAACACAAAGAGAAAAGCTACATGACCTCATTTTAAGTACTTCCTTTTGGGACTCCATACACAGGCAAATGAAAAAGACAGATGTTCATAGGTCTTTACGTACAGGCGTGAGTATTTATACATTTACAGTGAATGCAGATGTTCAGAACTATTCTTTAATTTTCTATTTTACATCCAAAATTGGAGTCATACAAGCTATGGCTGGACTTTTCCCTCTCCAACTCCCAATAATTCTGTTGCAAAGTAAGGTGAAATGATGAAATGTCTATACAGAGCCGATTAGTAGCACTGAACTGAACAGAAATGAACTGAGCTATCCTGACATACCTTCTCCCAAGCAGGCGGCACACGACCATCATAAATACAGATGAAGATGTTCTCCAGTTCCAAGGTCATGACCACCAGACCCTGAATTCCTTTCTCCAGATCTGTCAGTGACATGCGGATCTCATCAAGCAGCAGGTTATACCGTTGTATCTGCAACACCAGACAGTATACAATTAGTCAACAGTCATTCTGACCTGTGAAGAAGAAGAAATCTCACCCCCCCCCCCCCCTTTTTTTTTTTAATCATTTGTTCCAGGTTTTAATTCCTTGATGATAATGTCATAGAATAAGGTGCTAATTCAAAGTTGTAAGGCTGTCAGTGCTTTTGACAACCTGACTGACAGTTTGGTTTAGATTCAAATTTCAGAATCACGGGAATTTCTGAGCATTTTTCATCTAAGTAGTGCCATCATCAGCTTCATTGGAGTCTTCATCACCATCTACCTTTACATCATCATATATGTTTTCTTCTCTTTTATGGTCGATCTCAAAATTAACAAACAATTCCAGTTTAGGTCGTTCTCTCGCTTCAATACATTTTGTATGTGAATACACTACATGGTTGGACTTATTATTTCTGACATTTATATAAATGCACTACATGGTTGGACTATTTTTGACACTGATATGAATACACTACATGGTTGGACTTACTATTTTTGACATTTATATGAATACACTACATGGCTGGACTTACTATTTTTGACATTTATATATGAATACACTACATGGTTGGACTTATTATTTCTGACATTTATATGAATACACTACATGGCTGGACTTACTATTTTTGACATTTATATGAATACACTACATGGTTGGACTTACTATTTTTGACATTTATATGAATACACTACAGAGTTGGACTTACTATTTCTGACATTTATATGAATACACTACATGGTTGGACTTACTATTTTTGACATTTATATGAATACACTACAGGGTTGGACTTACTATTTTTGACATTTATATGAATACACTACAGGGTTGGACTTACTATTTTTGACATTTATATGAATACACTACAGAGTTGGACTTACTATTTCTGACATTTATATGAATACACTACATGGTTGGACTTACTATTTTTGACATTTATATGAATACACTACAGGGTTGGACTTACTATTTTTGACATTTATATGAATACACTACAGGGTTGGACTTACTATTTTTGACATTTATATGAATACACTACAGGGTTGGACTTACTATTTTTGACATTTATATGAATACACTACAGGGTTGGACTTACTATTTCTGACATTTATATGAATACACTACAGGGTTGGACTTACTATTTTTGACATTTATATGAATACACTACAGGGTTGGACTTACTATTTTTGACATTTATATGAATACACTACAGGGTTGGACTTACTATTTTTGACATTTATATGAATACACTACAGGGTTGGACTTACTATTTTTGACATTTATATGAATACACTACAGGGTTGGACTTACTATTTCTGACACTGATATGAATACACTACATGGTTGGACTTACTATTTTTGATATTTATATGAATACACTACATGGTTAGACTTACTATTTCTGACATTTATATGAATACACTACATGGTTGGACTTACTATTTCTGACATTTATATGAATACACTACATGGTTAGACTTACTATTTCTGACATTTATATGAATACACTACATGGTTAGACTTACTATTTCTGACATTTATATGAATACACTACATGGTTGGACTTATACACTACATGGTTGGACTTACTATTTTTGACATTTATATGAATACACTACAGGGTTGAACTTACTATTTTTGACACTGATATGAATACACTACATGGTTGGACTTACTATTTTTGACACTGATATGAATACATACAGGGTTGGACTTACTTAAGTTACTATTTTTGACACTGATATGAATAAACTACAGGGTTGGACTTACTATTTTTGACATTTATATGAATACACTACAGGGTTGGACTTACTATTTTTGACATTTATATGAATACACTACAGGGTTGGACTTACTATTTTTGACATTTATATGAATACACTACAGGGTTGGACTTACTATTTTTGACATTTATATGAATACACTACAGGGTTGGACTTACTATTTTTGACATTTATATGAATACACTACAGGGTTGGACTTACTATTTCTGACATTTATATGAATACACTACAGGGTTGGACTTACTATTTTTGACATTTATATGAATACACTACAGGGTTGGACTTACTATTTTTGACATTTATATGAATACACTACAGGGTTGGACTTACTATTTTTGACATTTATATGAATACACTACAGGGTTGGACTTACTATTTCTGACACTGATATGAATACACTACATGGTTGGACTTACTATTTTTGATATTTATATGAATACACTACATGGTTAGACTTACTATTTCTGACATTTATATGAATACACTACATGGTTAGACTTACTATTTCTGACATTTCTTTTTTCATCTTTAAGTCCAACACTAGTCCTACCCCAAACCTTCATCTCCATGACCAGCAATCTGTTTATGCAAAAAATCGATCCTAGGGGTGAGGGACTGGGACAGGGCCAGACCAGGACTAGGACTAATTGTGCCATATCCCTGTGCAAAATCCACAGAAAAAGGAAAATTTCTTGCAGCACCAACTAAGGAACCTTAAAGTTGAGACATCCACTTGTTGCTTTTAATGGCGAGGTTATAAACATTTCATGCTAGTACCATAAAATTTATACAGCATAGTCTCTACCATATGTCAACTGTTCATGATACTACTGTATCTGTAAGTAATGTGAGAGAGCAGCAGGTTATCATGTTGAATCTGTAACATAACAGTTGCAGTTTACACACTGCATTAGTGGAGTATGATGCACTGGTGATGCCATATCCTTTATAAAACAGTCAGTGGTTTTGTTTCACCTCTAGGACAGTAGTATTTTTGTTTGTTGTGTTTATAACAGGACACTAGACGCGCTTAAAAATGAACAAATATATTTGCATGTATACATACACTCACATACACACAAGTACACCCATTCCTTGCAGACACACCACACACACACACACACCTTCCTAAAGTGCACACTCATACACAATCCATCCCTACTCTCACTGTGTGCACATGTTCGGCAAGACACACTCGCCTACAGACACACATACACATGCACATATGCACAAAGCCCACCTCTTGCAAGAGAACAACATTGAGAGCAGAGGGGTCAGTAGACAATATCTTTGCTGTGCCCTCGTAGTCAATGTTCTCAGGAATCTGTTTGAAAATGTTGGCTGCGAGGTCAAGCACCTGTGAGACAGAGAAACAAAAACATGCCATCAGTCATGCTCAAGATCAGATAATAAATTGATGTCCAAGAAATTGATGTCCAAGAAATTGATGTCTCATGCACATAGGTAGTGTGTTAAGAAAAAGAAGGCGAAAAAGTTATCCCTGCTTAAAATAATTACGTCAAAATATTCTATTTTAGTGAATAAACAAACAAAAATTCACACAGCACTGAATTACTGGAGAAAGTTGGGGGGTTACCATAACAAAGCAGGAGGAAGGAAAAGAAATTATGGATGGATGGAGGAAAGGAGGGAGGGAGGAGGAGGAGGAAGAGAGAGAAATGAAACAGAAAAAGACAGAGTGGGAAGAGACAAAGAAAGACAGGCAAACGAAGCCACATGGAGAAACAGAACATAAACACAAGAGAGAGAGACAGAGAGAGAGAGACAGACAGAGAGAAAGAGAGAGAGAGAGAGAGAGAGAGGGAGAGAGAGGGAGAGAGAATAACAAAACAGAAAAAGACATAATGGGAAGAGACAAAGAAAGACATACAAATGAAACCACATGGAGAAACACAATATAAACACAACACCACACACACACACACACACATGTGCACACACACACATACACACACACACGCAAATACAAACACACATACACCGCGCACACACACACACACACATACACGCACGCACGCACACACACACACACACACACACACACACACACTTACACACACACAAACACACACACATGTGTAAACAACTCCCACCAGTATCACTCTCAAACCTACTTTGTCTTCCCTGCTCTCTCCTGCTGTCGACGAGACCTGCGGTTGAAGCGACAGAAGTGTGTCAAACATCATACGTGTTTCCTGGATCTGAGAAGTGATGTCGGCATTGGGGTGTTGGCCAAATGCCTCGGGGTGGTCAATGTTGGGTAACATGCTGACGTACTCTTTGTATGACGACAGAGGTCCGTCCCGAGGAATGTATAGGTTGGTAGTGACGACACCCTAAGAGCAAGATGGTTTGAATATAATATTAAAAATGTGTATGGATGAGATCATTGCTATTATGTTCTAATTTAAAATGAAAAGTATGAACATATTGTGAGAATTTGTTATGCTTTATTGGATAATTTTGACACACTGACATTTCTTTCTTACAGGGTTTTTTTTTCTTATCTTTTTTGCTTTCAGCATTCCACTTTTTCTCAGATGCATGTCACAGCGTTTTGCCAGCACTGTGCAGGAGACATGTTGCTGCGCACAGTCTGCATATGCCATCTTTAGAAAGGGCATGCATGCTGGGTGTTATGATCCTTCCATAAGCCAGCCACTGTCATGATCTATATCTTTGTGAGGGGGGTTGGCGCTAGGCGCAATGCGCATATGTAAGTTGCTGTTGTTTGTGCAGAGCCTCATCAACTCTGTCCACCTGTCTCTACAAGTCCAGGACAAACCGAGGTAAGACAGCTCTTCTCACAGGAAACACAGACGGCTGAACAGTAGACGGCAAGTCGCAGCATATGGCCCAAACCACAAGCAACGCTCTGCAATAATGCCCTTTCTGCAGTATGTGGCTGCGAGATTTTTCTGTCTGGATTTACCCCTATAGCCTTTCCCCACCCAAGGGGTAACCCACAAGGCAGCGGAGACAAGCGCAGGTTGTACAGTCTCAGTCTACTGTCATACTGTAGCAGAGACTTCGCCCTGACCTGGCAGCACTGTCATGATCTACAGGATCTTCAATGTGCATATCTGATGTTCTGTGTGTCTACACACAAAGGGGGTTTAGGCACTAACAGGTCTACACACAAGTTGACCTGGAAGATCTAGTTTTCATGACCAATGTGTGATCATCTTGTTCACTTACTTTTACATGGAGAGAAAAAGAGAGGGAGAGAGGGAAAAAGAGAAGAAGAGAGAGGGAGAGACGCAGAGAGAGAGAGAGAGAGAGAGAGAGAGAGAGAGAGAAGAGAGAGAGAGAGAGAGAGAGAGAGAGAGAGAGAGAGAGAGAGAGAGAGAGAGAATAATGAATATTAAACTACACGCAGCAATCACACAAACACATGTATGCATGCATGGGAACATGCAAGCACCACACACACACACACACACACACACACACACACACACACACACACACACACACACATGCACATGCACACACACACACAACAGAACATCATGTCCATGAGTTTCAATATCAGTTTGCTCAAGACAGCAAATGATGCAAATGATTCCAATTTTAATTTTCAATTTCAATTTCTCATGATAATGTCTCCACGCTCGGAATGAATTCCATACGCACTAACGTCACAGATGCCATGTGATGGAGACAATCCAGAATAATCATGGCACAAGCCTTAAGCCTGCACCTAAACCCATTAGCTTATCTAATCATGTGAAAAGAATGAAAAATAATCATGGCAGACACCAACATTATGTACAAAAAGGTCTAGGCACAACTCACTTGAAGAAGGGCTGGCTGAGAACACTGTCTGTGAAAAGTCGTTGATGTAGGTCATGAGCAGACGTCGATCCCAGTCGTCGGTCACGTGACCGCCATAGTTGATGCCAGCAATCAGATATTTCAGGGCATCCCATGGGGTCTCATCATAACCATCCAGATACAGACTCAGCAAATTCTCTGACACCTGGAATGATGATTGTGTGAATTACAGTATAAAGATCATGTGATACGAATTTATTAATAAGACTAACACCACCATCAAGACTACTGCTATTACTACGACTGCTACTACTACCATTACTGAAAAATATATAACACACTAACTCCCAAAACAAAGCTAAGAAGTCCAAGACATCTGCAAAGAAGTGTGAGTCCACTTCACACAATTTGTACTGCTTAAATAGGGAACATGAAAACAGATACAATCAAAGAAGAAATGAGAGTTCTTTGAAATTACAAGTTGGACAAAAGCCCCATTCTGAGTGCATACATGCCCACTTCCCCATCCTGTGTGCATATATGCCCACTTCCCCAGCTTGTGTGCATATATGCCCACTTCCCCAGCTTGTGTGCATATACACCCACTTTCCCAGCTTGTGTGCATATATGCCCCACACTTCTGGAACTCTCTTCCCTTGCACACCAAAAATTCTTGTTCTCTTGTTACCTTCTGTGTGTGTGTGGTGTGTGTGTGTGTGTGTGTGTGTGTGTGTGTGTGTGTGTGTGTGTGTGTGTGTGTGTTGTGTGTGTGTGTGTGTGTGTGGTGTGTGTGTGTGTGTGTGTGTGTGTGTGTGTGTGTGTGGTGTGTGTGTGTGTGTGTGTGTGTGTGTGTGTGTGTGTGTGTGGTGTGTGTTGGTGTGTGTGTGTGTGTGTGTGTGTGTGGTGTGTGTGGGGTGTGTGTGTGTGGTGTGTGTGTGTGTGGTGTGTGTGTGTTGTGTGTGTGTGTGTGTGGTGTGTGTGTGTGTGTGTGTGTGTGTGTGGTGTGTGTGTGTGTGTGAGTGAGATTAACTGTGAGCTGTTTATCTACACAGTTGTGCAGTTGTCCCTAGAACCCTTAGCAAAGCACAATATAAATCCTCATTATCATTATTAATGTTGGTGTTTTTGGTGTTTTCTTCTCCTCCTCCTCCTCCTCATCATCATCAATCATCAACATCATCACCATCTTCTTCTCTTTCCTCTTCTTATCATTAAAATTATTATCATTACCATCATTATAATTATCACTGCCACTACTACTATCACTGTTAGCATTTTTACTATTAGTACTATCATTTTGGTTCATTTATCAAAGAGGATTGTATACTGACTGTCCTTAGGGTCAACACTTTTATCACTGGAACTTCTTTCACATGCACAGTCTCAAATTATCATCTCATCTGAAAGACCATAATCATTATTGTTTAAAGCAGGGCCATGACTACCTCAACATCTCTCTGAACCTGAATAAAAAACTTGTAAAAGTAAATAACGTACACACATCAATGCATTTATCTAATGATATGCCCCTATCATTGACCACTCCATCCAGTTTATCACATGGGGTTTAAAGAAACGAAGCTGAATACAAATATAAACATAACTGATCACCAAGTCCCCTCCACCACTTCCAAAACCACTGACCTCGAAGTCAGAGTCGTTGAACTCGTAAGCAATGTTCCAGCCCAGCATGAGGAACTTTCTCCTCTCCAGCAGCACAGAGTGGAAGAAGCAGAGGCAGAAGAGAAGTTTGCGGTACTTGTCCTGCTTGTGGCAGCGTGAAAACTGCTGCTCCGTCACCAGGTTGTACAGACGTTTCATGTTGGCTTTCAGGCCCTGTTAGTGGACAAAACGGTGTTATCACTCTGCTAACACAGCCTCTGGTAAATCAGTAAAACACAAAGAGTTGTGCATGTTCATGCACACAGACATAATCGGTAAAACGGAAAGAACTGTGCATGTTCATGCACACAGACATACGCACACAAGCATGCATGCGCTCATAAGCACATTCATGCTAATACATGCACACACACACTCAAAAATTTCAAATTTAAAAGATTGTTTAACTCCAACGGAGACAAGCAGGACAACAGCAAACAGATTAACACCCAACAGAATCAGTACATAGATATTCAAAAGAAAATGACCAACACTGCTATACAAAGTTCAAAAGATACATGAAACTCTGTTCTCATATACAAATATCAAACATTGGAATGCGTATAAAACAACAGATTTATACTCATAACTATCATAAGCCAGGTCATGTTGCAACAGAACTCAGTGTGTGTGTGTGTGTGTGTGTGTGTGTGTGGTGTGTGTGTGTGTGTGTGTGTGTGTGTGTGTGTGTGTGTGCGTGTGCGTGTGCGTGTGTGTGTGTGTGCGTGTGTGTGCACGAGTGCATGCATACATTCATGCATGTGTGTGCGTGTGTGTGTGTGTGTGTGTGTGCACGTGTGTATGCGTGTGTGTATGTGCACGGGTGTGCATGAGACTCTAATGATTTAGTGTGTGTGTGTGTGCGTGCCTGCGTGCGTGCATGCCTGCGTGCGTGCATGCGTGTGCATGTGTGACTGATGTTTCTGGAACTTATTTTCAATTTTATGCTATTGTGTTGTTATTCTTGATGTAATCTCTACGCTTAGTGTATTAAGCTTTCACTCCTGGCTAACGCTGGTACTACTAACAGTACAATGGTTAGAGATCTGTAACCATTCTCCTTCAAAAATGAATGTGTATTTGAGCTCTGAATGATTTTCTATATGCCTCATCGCTCTGCATGCCTGGGTTTTGTTCTGTTTGTTTTTGTTTTCTTTTGCTGGGAAAGCAAACAATTTGGAATGAGAAAAGGTTCATTTATGTACACATGTTTAGGATGCTGTCACTGTGAAATTTAATAATCATCAATTACTATGTTAATCGTAACAAGCATGCTTTTGACACAGACTGTATGTGCAATAAAATAAATTAACATTAATGTTATCATCATTGAACACATTATTCATTCAACCTTACCAAACTAAAGACAACTTCTGTAAACTTCATTTGATTATTAACATGCACAGAAAACAATGATTTGATAGACGATAGCAGAATCATGAGACTGGCAAAGGCCTGCACATTAAACCTTACAGAATGGCAAGATCTGAAGGTAAACAGGGCAGAAATCACACAACTGCAAATAAAACCTACACAGTTGCTACATCCTGAAACATCTCTAGTCACTAGTGCGTCTAACCTTGGGTGGTTCGGTGGTCATCTTGATGCCTTGCTGCAGGATGGCGATGGGGACTGGGGGTGGGGGAGGAGCTGAGCCACAGTCGGAACTCAGGGTGTGGCTCCTCCACCTGCAGCTGCTCCACCAGTTTGTCAGCTGTGGCATCAGCTCAACGACAGGTGACAGTTGGCAAAGGAATACCCATTTGCCCTGACACACACAAATGAAACAAAACAGGTGAAAGGTTGCAAACAAATACACAGGCATTCATTTGCACACATCTATACATACAAGCACCACCCACACACACACACACACACACACACACACACACACACACACCACCACCACCACCACCACCACCACCACCACCACCACCACCACCACCACCACCACCCACAACCACCACCACCATCACAACACAACATACAACCTGGGCTACATAACTTCAAATTTATAGAGAAAAATCACAGCAATTTCTTTTTTCTTTGGTTTTGAGAAATTTGGTGGAGAAGCAGGCTGAATGAAATGTTTTTCAAAACAAGAAGAAAAGGGGCTTTACAGAATGTCTTGTGGGACACAAAATGCACAGAGTCCAAACTAGTTTGGGGAAGATTGCTCTAAACAAAAAGAATTTATTGTCATTATAAGAGTTGCAAATAAATACAGCTTGGTAATGAAAATCATCAAATGATTTTGACTGTAGATTTCTTTTTACTTCATATACTGTGAGGAGGGCTTCAGAACTGGAATGCAATGAATGACAACAGGCTGGACTAACAATCCATCATGATAAAGAAACAGAAAAACAGCACGCAAACAAAATAAAGGGACAGACTTAACAACAATATGACATGTAGCTGAACAGAGAAAACACCTACCTCTTTCACACCCTCCTTGATCATACGGGTGGCGATAGGTGCCTGACCTTGACCTAAGGAGAGGGCGTGGAACCGACTAGCCATACCACTGTTCTCTGCTAGTTGAAGCAGGGCGCTGGTTGGATCCTGAAAACAAACGTAATGTTTAAAGGATAAAACATTCCTTCTTGGAGATCTTACATTTCTAAACCTACACAAGCTGTATGTGTATTTGTTGTTGGGTGTTTTACTTCAGAACATTTTCAATGTATACATGTACTTGTCTGAGTGTTATAAAATGTGCATGCACAGCAACACAAGACAAGACAAGTATGTTTACTTTACCAAATAGTTTGACAATATCAATACATCACCTTTCTGGATTCCACAGAACTAAGCTGACAAAAGGTTAAATACTAAAATTTAACAATTTCTTCCAGACTATACTGATTATAAAGAAATAAAAATAACAAACACTTAACTAATTAACAAACAAACAAATCTAAAATATCAGTATATGTCAAGTGTTGGACAGGGCTTTTTACTCTGAAGGAATGCAGTAATCCTCTAAACTGTCGATGAGAATAGTTTGATACTTGTCTGGTCTCAAATTCTTCTTACATATCTTTTCTTTCTTAACATTTGTCAAGTATTAAATCTATATTATGACACAAGGGCTGTTTGTCTGTGCTTACTCCCTAAACTTAAGGAGAGAAATAAAGAACGCAGCTTTCTGATTCTACGAGGACATCCGTGAAATACACAGAAACAAAAACAGAATGCTAAAGAAGAAAGCTGACCACGCCAGGAGAGAGGACGAAGATGAGGGGTGTCTTTGTAGTGGAATCTTCCACCACTTGTTGCATATCCAGCACAGGGGGCTCCACAAAGCGAGAGCCCAGGTTGTTGACGATGAAGGAGGTGGCGCAGAATGACACTCGGTCAGGTCTCAGGGAGCGTACAATCAACATGCGCTGTAGTTCGTTGCAGGCATTGTCCCATTCCCCTGAGGACATGAAACAGCATCAGTAAATTCAATTGTTAGTGTGTGTGTGTGTGTGTGTGTGTGTGTGTGTGTGTGTGTGTGTGTGTGTGTGTGTGTGTGTGTGTGTGTGTGTGTGTGTGTGTGTGTGTGTGTGTGTATGTGTATGTGTGTGTGTGCGTGCGTGTGCGTATGTGTGTGCGTATGTGCGTGTCCGTACATGCATGAGTGTGCGCACATATGTGTGTGTGTGGTGTGTAAATGTTGTGCGACTTGTGTATGTCTGGTTGTGTGTCCGTTATTATAGATGCTGTGAAAACGAAAGACAGAGAGCGGGTGACAGCAAGCAAGATGGAATATACTGTGTCTTTGTGACAGATCTGTTTCTGTTTGTGTTTTTTACACTTTACCTAGTCCACCTGTAGGAAAGCTGTTGTAAAAATATACATCACTATTATCAATATTACACCAATACAAGTATCATCAAGTGTATATATGATGCACTCCCAATCCCCAAGACACTGATATCATGTTTTAAATTATCATGCCAACGTTTGCATTCAAGAAAATACTAGATGATTTAAAATTCGAAAAGTAGACAAGCTGCTCCTTCATATCACATGATATGTTGCAATGTGTACCTGCTGGATTATGTGTATGCACATAATCCATACAAGGCTTGTACATACTAGAATTATTTGCAACACTTTGGACTGGACCTTATCAAAAGACATGTCAAAAATCTTATTAATATCCCAGGAGCCGGATCTGCACTGATAGAAGCTGACACATCCAAGCAGAACTGTGTATATACATATCATCAGTAAAATGAAATGGTGGCCATCTTTCTCCCCCTCCCTGGTTTTTCACCCACACCTACCAGGCAGACCAGTGGTCTCTGGTGTAGCGGAGGTATACCAGATGTTCCAGTCACGGGGGTACTGTTCAAAGGAGGTGATGATGCCATGGAAGTTGGTCAGCTTGTCCAGCTCTGTGATGTTGTCCCAGGCGCCATCAGACAGCCAGCCTGTACAAGGGTTGTCCATCTGGTTGTCCCGGTCCATCACCTGAACACAACACCACATCTTAACTTGACCTGTTCACAGTTGACCAGTTTGAAAAAGCCATGGTTTTTTATACACAAGCAGCCTTTTCTCTGTGTGGGTGTTTTTTTGTTTTTACCTCACCATGCAGGCAGTCATACTCTATTTTGGGTGGTGCACATGGTGGGTGTTTTACTGTTTCCATAAGCCACCAAACAATGATGGGACCATTAACCCTTTGACTTCCGCACCCTGTCCACCAGCATCCTGCATCATCAACCATGGTAGCAGAGAAAAAAATTAACCCTTTGATTCCCTCACTCTCACTGAGGGAGTCAAAGGGTTAAGTTTTTGCAGTTGGTGGATATGGTACGAGAGTCATAGGGTTAATGTGCATATTTGATGTTCTGCTTGCATCTACACATATGAAAAGATTCCGGCACTGGCAGATCTGATTGGAAGATCGGATAAATCTCTGTCCTTTCCTCAACAAGCGTTACCAGGACAAAGTCAAGCTCAAACTTTCTGACCGGAAATCATTGTCTTCACCAACCTCACTATCACACCTGTTAACTGTCCAGTCTGAAACAGCCTTGGATAGAAAATCTGATGTCTTGAGCGCAATCCCAGCCCTCAACATAAAAAACTGGCCTCTTTGCTCCTCATCAGTTAACTGGCCATTTAATGCCAGAAGAACTAGTGTTGTACTGATTAAACATAAACAAGGTAATTAATGAGAACTGAAAAGATAAAGCAAACAAAAAATAAAGCAAAAGTTTAAAAGCATGTAAACAAGGACAATACTAATGAATACAGCTGTCATTATATTGATGACATTAGTTATAATGTATTCTGATGTGTAATGAAACATAGTTTATCAAAGATACAGATAATACTTCTGAATACATGAAAATACTGAACTTTATGTCCTTGAATTATATTTCGTACAGACGACATAACAAAAAAGTAGTAATTGATCAAGCAATAAGTGATTATCAGCACTGAAATTCAAGCATATATATTCACATGCATACACAGACATATTTTCATTCAATCATTCCATAAAACTAAAAATGCCAAAAGAAAAAAGAAAGAAAGAAATATAGCCAAACATTATGTATGTACCAATTCTGACATACCTTCTGTAAAGGCTTAACAGATAATCAAACCTAAATCATAGCCTTGCTTTACAGAAGCTTAAGGAAAAATGCATGAATTACACACACCCACACCATACAAGCACAAACACATGCACTCAAACACATAAAAAACTTATCTAAACTTCATATCTAAATTTCATAAGCTTGTTTTTAATGTAAGTTAAAGTTCCTTGTAAATCACGTTTGCAAGCTTCAGAAACGTTCTCTTCATATTCAGCCAATAACTACCCAAATCTGCCTATGCGTTTCATGTTGTATGAATCCACATTATGAAACAAGCAAGCAACATTCACCAGTGATCACAACTCAACATAATTTTCCTCTAAAACCCTCCATCTAAAGATAAATTTAAGCATTTTGTGATATCTCATCTCAGTGACCAGTGCAACTGTTCTGCTAAAATTCAATCTTTTAAGGTGGGTATGGTTTAAGACAACTTTTTGTTTTCATCTATTATTACTAGTTATCATCATTATCACCACCATTACCTTCAACTTCTCATAATCACACTGAGAGAAGGTTAAATCAGAGACAATGATTTTTTTAGAAAAAGGTTTTACATACACAGTACAGAAATGACAGGGACTTTTATAGGAATGCAAATATTGACTTGACAAGACTCACACTCCCATGACAATTACAAAAAATACAAAACATAAACCCAGATAACAATCAGGGAACAGGAAGACTAAGTGTTCAAAGAAACTATACAGTTACTCAAGCAATCTACACACACAAAGGTACTGTCCACAGTAATACCTGTGTTATCTACACCACACACACACACACACACACACACACACACACACACATACACACAAACATTCCACGCAGAAACTGAACAGATACTAAATTAACACAGACATGGTCCACAGAACTTATGTACACAAACATATGGCCTACAGAATATATACACACTGACATATGAACCATAGAACTTACATGCACAAACATATGACCTATAGAACATATGCACACAAACATTCAACCCACAGAAGCTATACAGACAAGTACAGGACCTACAAAACCTATACATGGTTATACAAACATATGACCCATAGAACATACACTGTATACACAAACTTGTGGCCCATCGCTCTTATGTACACAAATATATAGCCCACAGAACCTATCAACACAAACATACAGCCCATAAAACCTATACACACAAATATATAGCCACAGAACCTATCAACATAAACATACAGCCCATAAAACCTACACACACAAATATGTAGCCCACAAAACCTATCAACACAAACAAACAGCCCATAAAACCTCTACACACAAATACAGAGCCCACAGAACCTCTACACACATATATATAGCCCATAGAACCTATAGACACAAACAGACAGCCCAAAGAACTTATACACACAAATTATATAGCCCACAGAACCTATACACATACAGCCCACATACAACATATGGCCCACAGAAACTAACATCCACAACTAAAAACAAAAAAAGTGAGAATTCCCATCGACAATGTTAATACAGAAGAAGCATAAAACATGATCTCATCAAGCAACTACTTGTGTGTGTGTGTGTGTGTGTGTGTGTGTGTTGTGTGTGTGTGTGTGTGCGTGCGTGCGTGCGTGCGTGCGTGCGTGTGTGTGTGCGTGTGTGTGTGTGCGTACATAGTGTATATGTATGTTTGTTCGTTCCCTGATTTAACGTCTTTTCACTATAAGTGATATTAGACAGTGTGTATATGTATGCATGTGTGCATGTGTCCACACATGGTATTCCCACAGTCATTTTGAGTGTGTGAGTATGTGTATCTGTGAATGGGTATATGTGCCTTTCTTTTTTCTTTAAAAAGTGTCATGTCTGTTTTAAACAAAGAACACCAGTCTCCAGGAAACACATCTAAAAAGCTACTGTAAACAACGCTGACAACAACAACAAAAATATAAAATAAAAAAGATAATCACAACCACCACCATTCAGATTCTACTTTAATAACATTTACAGGATGAAACATATTATTACTTAAAACAAGTCACAAAAAACTGAATGGAACTTATAATCTTTCCAAAACCTTTACCAAACAAATACCTCAGACCCCACACACCACACCATGAAATACAAATGGTACTCTGTATCATAAAAGATTTCAACCAACATGACAAATAAAAATCTTGTTTCATGTTCCCTCTTCCAGTCTCAATAAGCTGTATAATGTCTGACCCTATTTGGGTTGTACTGTACAGTATTTCTGTATGATAACATAAACAGTTGTCAACAGACAGACACATGTACATAATTACAATATTTATAATAATAATAATAATAATTACAATATTTATATAGCGCAAAATCTTGATAAAATCAAATCTAAGCGCATGTGTACATGTAGAATATATGCAAACCTGCATGCAGACTTGAGTATACACACAATGCACAACTCTATCTCCACATTCCATACACATGTACCCACAGGCACGTATACATGTAGAATATATGTAGACCTACATGCAGAGTTGAGTACACACACAATGTACAATTTTATCCCCACATTCCATGTAAATGCACAGTCATATATGCCTACAGTGTTTCTGATGACTTACACTTACACTGTTGCTCTGTATTTCTGTCTCTGTCATGTTATGATTATATGATTGATGTTAATGTTGACTTTTGTTTTTACTGCATAACATGTTCTCTAAAGTACAAAATCTTTAGGAACTTGCTTCCTGGAATAGTGTGCTACATAACTAATTATCATCATCATCATCATTATTATTACTATTCTTATTATCATCAAATCATTTTCTCCCTTTCATTACACAAAGACTGAAGAAATAATAAAACCATTCAGATTACTACTGGGTCACAGCTTGAGGATACAATGTTCCAAAAAACGACAAGAGATAATACAACATCAAAATCACATCATGGGCACACCGATCTTCTCCAAATCCAACGCCACAAGCTGATGATCAACACAGACACTAAAAGCTGTCAGCTCCGACTCCCAGACACAACAACTCACAACACTTCACTTACTGGTTTTACCACCTGAAGCAAGAAGCCACAAATGAAAAAAAAAAAAGAAGAAATGAAAAATGCAGGTTCACACACCAATTTCAAGCACTTTCGTTCACACACCAATTTCAAGCACTTTCGTTCACACACCAATTTCAAGCACTTTCAATTATCATGTGATTATTTGTGCAGTAGCAAAGCATCTTACAAAGCGATAAATTAGTGTACATTGCAAAGACTCTTACACATCAAGAAAAAAATCTTGCTGCCAATCAACCTGTTAGTGAGTGCACTACTCAAATGTCAATAATGACAAACATATCAAAAGAGTGTGGATATGAATGAAAAGGCTTTACATAAAATCAGACACTCAGCAAAACAATATTCTTAAAAACAGAAGTACATTATGAAGAAAGAATGTCCCATATAATTTCTTTTTTATTCTTTACTTTTCTTCAGACTTTCACAAGAAAAATTCAAACATATGTATTTACGATATATACATGCATGCATCAATATCACTGAACCATTTTCATGCAGATGTGCGAAGTTTTACCAATCACATCACATTTCAAGCAGGTAGTTTGACCCAAGATAATTAAATAGATGATCGAATCAAATTTTCAGTCAATGCTTTATAAGAAAAAAAACACACAAAAAAAAACAGTCAGCTTGAAATCTACTGTATGTCAAACTGTTAGTGACACTTGATTTTCAAAAATTGTACACAATTATCAAATATCTCCTGAACAAATTAATTTGTGAAATACACTCCTGTTATGTTGGCAGTTATGAATATAAGACTAAGCATGCAGAACAATCAAGTTAAATATGGAAACAGATTTGAATCATCTGTCACATGAAAATAATTTTTTTATTAAGCGTTACTGAGGTGGCACTGTCACAAGTGTCACTATTGCAGCTGTGATATATGCTGTTTGTTTCTATGACCTTGTCACTAATGTAACATTTTTGCAAATGATACAAAGTGACAACTGTAATACAGGTAAACTGTGAATCTGTAATAATACTTTTTAAACAAAAAAGCTGTCCATGGTAAAACTTCGCTATAACACAGTATGTCATGGTACAGTTGGTGTGAAATGAGAATGCAAAATAAACAGCTTAAAATATATTTGTAACTTTATGACTAAAAAGAGGAAGAACAAAGTGGTACAAAAAAAAAAAGAAAAAAAAATCATCACACACACACACACACACACCAGAGCATCAAATAGAAAGTTGTACATACCACACCACCGACGCAGGAAGAAGTTATACTCGTCCATGTTCAGTTTGCCCGCATGCTCCAGGATCTTGGCACACATTTGGAAGGAGAAGAGCAGCTTGTGTTTCTCAAACAGACCACGGCATGTGTACCTGTATGGAATGTGTATCAACTCTTTATGTCTGTCATTATCTGAAACTTCGATTTCAGACCCTTATGACTATAATCCTGGCATTAAAAACATTCTTCATTCTGTCAATATTTTTGATGCATACATGCATACATACATACACACACACACACATATACATATATCATCATCATCATCAGGTGCCCTGCCGCATGGCGTTGGCAATCATGGACTTCCATCTGCCTCTATCTCTTGTTGCCCTCCCTCACCCTCCTCGTCCCCAGCCACTCTGCAAGTCCGTCCAGCATTTTCTCCCTGGGTCTACCGGTGCTCTCTTTCCCTCCACCTTTCCTGTTGTGACCAGGTGCTCCAAGTCCCCCTGCCTCATAAAATGGCCTATAAATGTTGCCTGTCTTTTCTTAATCTTCCTTATGAGTGATCTAGTTGTGTCTGCCTCCATCAAGACTGTCTCGTTTGTTTTCTTTGCTGTCCATAGAACCCTCAACATTCTTCTTAGAAACCACATCACGGCTGCCTCAATCTTGTTCGGGCTTTGTTTGTTGACTGTCCACGCCTCGCATCCGTACAACAGTATTGGTTCTATATAACATTCAAGAACTCTCTTCCTGATGTTAATTGATAGGCATTTGTTGGTAAGAATATATATACACACACAGAAACACACACACACACACACAAAATACTTGTAGTTAGCCATCCAGGCTGCTGTGTGAACGTAATACTACCTACATTTGTCAATATTTATAATATTTTGTTGTTAAACATTCAGAAAAAATAGCAGGTCACACACATACAATTATTCCACTTTTTTTCATTAAAATTCAGGTGCAATATTTTTCATCTACCCAAAATAGTATCTGCCACTATCACCTGATTCATTAACTTCTATGTCAGTAATGTTACATAATTATGCTTCTGGTAGAACAGCCCCTACGTACTCTTTCACTCTCTGAGATAACAAGAAACTTGCTGTACACATACCAAACCACTTTTGCAAACAATTATGACAAAAGACAGGAAAAATGTTCATCTGCACCAAAGGCTGCTATCTCCCCTCCTCCCCCACTCTACAGATTTACAAAGTTCTTAAACATAAAACATCTCACTTAGAACACAAGGATTAAAAACAAACTGCATGATCAGAAAAATCAACAAAGTAGGTTCACATTACCAACAAAAAGTTAAACAGATACTAGGCCTGAAGGTGGAATGATGAAATATTTTTGAAAAACCAGCTTTCACCTGCAACTGTTAGTATGAGTGATGTCTGTGGACTTGATTAAAAAAAATCACAACAAAAAATGTTCACTCACCTGTACACAGCGTAAGTGTGGTAGTCGTTGAGGTTGGTGATACGCTCCTCCAGCTTGGAGCTGCGCTGACTCTTCTCGATGGACATGATGAAGAGTTCAATGTAGGCGTCCAGAGAGAACTGGTACATGGGATCAATGCGACCCATGTCGTTCAGCACAAAGAACAGGATGGAAGTACGCTGAGCCAAGGTCGGATAACCCTGTGAAGGGAAAGAGGAGAATGCTCTGAAACAATTCAAAGATCACCACTGATACACAATTCAAAGATCCGCACTGATACACAATTCAAAATCAGCACTCCCAATTCCCGACAACTGTAAAGGATGGACTTACTCTGTTCAAATTGAAGAGTATTTCCAACCACACCTATGAACTCCAAACCTGGATGACCTAGAGAAAGAGCCTTGCCCTTTTTAATTTGACAGCAAAGGTCCAAATCTAACATACAAAAACATTTCACATGCAACGTCCATCCATCCAGCTGTGAATGGTTACCTGACCCTGTTTAAGGTTGAGGAAGATAGGATAGCAAGGGATGGGAATGAAGCCTCCTCCCCCTGAAAATCCAACCTGAATGCTGTGAGGTATCTACAATTCACTCCCCTTCAACCTCAGGGTTATGGGACTACCTTCTTGCTTTAAACAAAATTTCTTGATGAAACAGCGTAACTTCTTCTTTTATCTATACGCTTGTACCATCATAGGTGCTATGGGAAGAAAGAACTGACTGTCGGTGGCAAGCTGGACGGTTTGAAGTGAAGAAATCCGTGTGACATTAAAATCGCTTTTCATGCCATCATTCAGGCCTTCCTTAGCCTGTCTCTCACTTTTAAAAACTACATAAAATCCCTAAGTCCAACCCCTCATCCTCATCATGGCAGGTGGAAACAGGCTCAGGTGAATCTACAATGGGCTTAGTAAACCGGTAGAGGATTATACAATCACTAAAGAAAATAACAGTAAGACAGCATGACAGAGAAGGACACTATGACTGCAGCATGGTGAGACATGCACAACTTATCTTAGCCCTTCTTTTCCTATGAAATAAGGAGACAGTTATCACATGTTATACACACACACTCACTCACACACACATACACACACACCACACTACACACACACACACACACACACACACACACACACACACACACACACACACACTAACATACACACACACACACACCACACACCCAAGCACAAAACTCTCCCCTTTTTCAGAAACTGACCTCTCTGGCAGCATCAATCTTGATTTCAGTCTGTTCAGAGATCTGCAGTTGTTCAGACACCTCCTGGGAAGTGGTTTTGGAGGTCTGCAGTGTGTTCACCAGCTGTTCATCATCCAACAGGGACCCTTTGGTCTCGTTCAGCAGTCTGTTGTACAGTTATGTGACAAACACTAAAACACATGTCTTTTTTTCTAACAGGACTTAAGTCTTGGTGGTTAGGTGCATGTGTGTATATGAGAGAGAGACAGAAAGAGTGTGTGTGTGTGTGTGTGTGTGTGTATGTGTGTGTGGTGTGTGTGTGTGTGTGTGTGTGTGTGTGTGTGTGTGTGTGTGTGTGTGTGTGTGTGTGTGTGTGTATGTGTGTGTGTGTGTGTGTGTGTGTGTGTGTGTGTGTGTGTGTATGTGTGTGTGTGTGTGTGTGTGTGTGTGTGTGTGTGTGTGTGTGTGTGTGTGTGTGTGCGTGTGTGTGCGTGTGTGTGCGTGTGTGTGTGTGTGTGCGTGTGTGTGCGTGTGTGTGTGTGTGTGTGTGTGTGCGTGTGTGTGCGTGTATATGCACATGCATGAATGTGGCTGATGCTTCAAGGCAATCTACACAATATATGTAAGACAATCTACAGATCACATGAATGTATCTAATTCTTTAAGACAATCTATAGAACACATGAATGTATCTAATTCTTTAAGACAATCTACAGGTCACATGAATGTATCTAATGCTTTAAGACAATCTACAGGTCACATGAATGTATCTAATGCTTTAAGATAATCTACAGGTCACATGAATGTATAATGCTACCAATTTTGAAGAACAAGGTCTCCCAACAGTGTAAAAATCGCTACTCACAGTTCCGTAGCTTTCGATGGCGTTCTCGCCATCTTCGTCAGCGCTCTAATGCTGTCTGCGTGAATCTCTACTCAGATCTCGCGAACATGGGATGAACCCAGCTCACGAGATCGAATCAGAGAATGGTACACCGGGGGCAGGGTGTAACGGCCCCGGTCCCTGTTGAGCGGGGGGTTGGTGGCTGCGATGTAGATGGCCTCCTTGACTCCTCGCTGGAACCACTTATTTTCTCTGTCCAGGATGTTGACATTGTCCGCACTGAATTGATGTTTTTCGGCGTGTAGGTGAGCTCCTACTGGAGAAGAGTCCCTCTTGTGTTCTGTTAGTCTCTTCTGAAGGGGGCGTTCAGTTTCACCGACATAATGTTGGTTACAGTCCTGGCAGTCTATTCTGTATATAATGCCAGCTTTGTCGAGTTTGCTGGTTTTGTCCTTGGGGGTGACCAGCTGGCTGCGTATGGTGTTGGAAGGTTTGGAATGTACAGCCACCCCCAGTTTTCTGATCTTTCTGGACAGAGCGTCACTCACACCTCCTACGTATGGGATGGTGATGTGTCCCTTGCGCTGGTGTTGTTTCACTGGCTGTTGGGATGCGGTGTTGGATTTCCTGCCTCCCGGGCTGTTCCAGGCCCACTTTTTGTAGCACGAGATGGTGAGCACTTTTTTCAGGTGGTTTGTCTCCTTGTCTTTTGCCTCTTGGGTACTGCATATGGTGTTAGCTCTGTGGGTAAGGGTTCGAATCACTCCCAGTTTGTGTTCAAGGGGCTGGTGGCTGTCGAACTGTAAATATTGGTCCGTATGAGTTGGTTTACGGTAGACCGAGAAGGATAGAATGCCATCAGTTCTGGTGATGAGGGTGTCCAGCATGGCTATGGAGTTGTTCTGTTCCACTTCCCTCGTGAATTTGATGGCTGGGTGTTGGTTGTTCAGATGTTCTGTGAACTGTTGGACCAGTTGCTGGGGGAGGATAGTCATGGTGTCGTCTACGTAGCGCCCCCAGTATCGTGGTGGGGAGTGGAAAGAAGCCAATGCTTTCTCTTCAAAATCCTCCATGAACAGGTTGGCTACTATTGGGCTTACTGGGGAGCCCATGGCTGCTCCTTCTTTTTGTTGGTAGAATTCACCTTGGAAGGTGAAGTAGGTGGTGGTGAGGCAGCAGGACAAGAGTTCACATACGTCGTCCACTGTGAGAGATGTACGTTGGTGGAGGGTTTGGTCGTTTTGTAACCTTCGGCGTATGATCTCTATGCTTTCTTTCACTGGTACGCTGGTAAATAGGGCAGAGACATCATATGACACAAGGAGTTCATCATGAGCGAGGGTGTAGTTACTCAGTTTTTCCACTAGGTCAGCACTGTTGTGGATGTGATGATCTGTGTGTCCTACGAGAGGTGATAGGATGTCCGCCACAAATCTAGCCGTCTCATACATGATGGAACCTCTGGATGCGACTATGGGACGGAGGGGGACTTCTTTCTTGTGGACTTTGGGTAGACCATAGAACTTGGGGACGTCGGACACAGTTGGGTATAATTTCCTGTACTGTTCTAATGACAGGCGGTCCGTCTCTTTCAGGCGTTTCAGTGTGTCTTTCAGTTTGTTGGAAAACTTGGAAGTAGGATCTTTCTTGAGGCGTTCATATGTTGTAGTATCTTCCAGAAGTTTGCTTGCCTTCTCATAGTACATGGGTCTAGGCATGATGACTGTGGCACGACCTTTGTCAGCTGGTAGGATCATCGTGGCGTGTTCGTTCTTTAAATCCGCCAGAGCCCGTCTTTGGTCCGGTGTTAAGTTGGATTTCGGTAGTTTGGCCTGTTTCATGATTCTGACACAGTCTGATCTTAAGTGTGTGGCTTCTTCTGAATTAGGGCCAATATACCTGCAAGCTGTTTCAATGCTTGTGATGAGGTCTACCACTGGAAGCTTGTTAGGGGCTACGGCGAAATTTAGTCCTTTCTCTAGTACTTCCTGTTCAGGTTTAGTGAGTTGGCGATCTGATAGATTGATCACCCACCTCTCTTTGGTCTTTCTTTTTGTTTCTTCCGGTACAGGTGTAATCTCGCTTTTGTCATTCTGTTGTCTCCTGTTGTTTTTTGGTGCTAGAAGTTCGAATTTCTTTCGATGGCGTTGGCGTACTTTGTCCCATTCTATTCGTCGTGTGTTGTTTAGCCACTCTTTGATTTCGGAGAGCATAGCATCTGGTAGTGTGCTAGAGCTCAGTCTTTCCTCGAGGTCTTAAATTTTCCCTTCCAGACAAGTGATGCGGGTGTTGATTTGCTTGATGCGTTCGTTCATGAGTGCTCGTTGTGCCTGATTGATGATATTATTTGCTGCTGTTCCTTTCATCGGAGTTTTGATTTTTAGGCTGGTGGGAAAGACGCCGTGATGTTTGCAGTGCAGTGTGAAGTGTAGATGGTTCCTGAACTTCGCTAGTTTCAACAGTTGGGGGGTAGACATAATGCTACCAATTTTGAAGAACAAGGTCTCCCAACAGTGTAAAAATCGCTACTCACAGTTCCGTAGCTTTCGATGGCGTTCTCGCCATCTTCGTCAGCGCTCTAATGCTGTCTGCGTGAATCTCTACTCAGATCTCGCGAACATGGGATGAACCCAGCTCACATGAATGTATCTAATGCTTTAAGATAATCTACAGGTTACATGAATGTATCTAATGCTTTAAGACAATCTACAGGTCACATGAATGTATCTAATGCTTTAAGATAATCTACAGGTCACATGAATGTATTTAATGCTTTAAGACAATCTACAGATCACATGAATGTATCTAATGCTTTAAGATAATCTACAGGTCACATGAATGTATCTAATGCTTTAAGACAATCTACAGATCACATGAATGTATCTAATGCTTTAAGATAATCTACAGGTCACATGAATGTATCTAATGCTTTAAGACAATCTACAGGTCACATGAATGTATCTAATGCTTTAAGATAATCTACAGGTCACATGAATGTATTTAATGCTTTAAGACAATCTACAGATCACATGAAGGTATCTAATACTTTAAGATGATTTGTACATGTGTGGGGGTTGGGTGCATGTTGTTTCAGACTGCGCAGATCTCACACACCACACACACGCATGCACGCGCACACACACACACACACACACACACACACACACACACACAAACTATTACTATCACACACAAGTATGTATCTAATGCTTTAATACATTTTTTGTGTATGCTGTTTGGGAGTGCAGTGAAATTTAGCTTACCTGAGAATTTCATCTTCACACTCATTGAGCTTCTTTTTGCCGGCAGCAATGCTTCTAACCAGGTTGTCTTTCTGTTCTTCCAGTTCCGGTCTCTCCTTGCGAACCACAATACCCAGCAGCTGAGCCTCCAGACCTGGCATCATAATGCTGTATTTTAAAGTTACTCTCACCTTATGAATGTTTGTAGATAATTTCTACTATCTGTTTACTGGCATCATGATGCTGTATTTTAAAGTATCTCTCACCTTACGAACTATTATTTGTTTACTGGCATCATGATGCTGTATTTTAAAGTATCTCTCACCTTACGAACTATTATTTGTTTACTGGCATCATGATGCTGTATTTTAAAGTATCTCTCACCTTACGAACTATTATCTGTTTACTGGCATCATAATGCTGTACGTTAAAGTATCTCTCACCTTACGAACTATTATCTGTTTACTGGCATCATAATGCTGTACGTTAAAGTATCTCTCACCTTACGAACTATTATCTGTTTACTGGCATCATAATGCTGTACGTTAAAGTATCTCTCACCTTACGAACTATTATCTGTTTACTGGCATCATAATGCTGTACGTTAAAGTATCTCTCACCTTATGAACTATTATCTGTTTACTGGCATCATAACGCTGTATTTTAAAGTATCTCTCACCTTATGAACTATTATCTGTTTACTGGCATCATAATGCTGTACGTTAAAGTATCTCTCACCTTACGAATATTTGTAGATAATTTCTATTATCAGTTTACTGGCATCATAATGCTATATGTTAAAGTATCTGTCACCTTACGAATGTTTGTAGATAATTTCTATTACCTGTTTACTGGCATCATAACGCTGTATCTCTCACCTTACGAATGTTTGTAGATAGTTTCTACTATCTGTTTACTGGCATCATAATGTGTACATTAAAGTATCTGTAGATAATTTCTATTATCTGTTTACTGGCATCATAATGCTGTAAGTTAAAGTATCTCTCACCTTACAAATGTTTGCAGATAATTTCTATTGTCTGTTTACTGGCATCATAACGCTCTTCATTAAAGTATCTGTCATCTTATGAACGTTTGCAGATAATTTCTATTCTCTGTTCACCTTTACTCAATTATCAATATGTCTATCAAAAAATATTCATTTTTATTTATTGGATTCTCCAACACTTTATCCTTAGAGAAGCACACAAGTCATACAAAATGTTGTGTTGCTTGTTTGTTTGTTTGTAAGGTATTTGTCTGTCAAATGTGTTTTTGAACAGTGCAGACTGCCAAATTAACATGGTGTTTATGAAACAATCTGCCTTCTGAACTTTTTACAAAGCCCAGGCCGTCAAAATAAGTATGGTGGATATGAAGCAATCCCTCTTCTAAGAAAACAAGAAAACCAGAAAGATTGAAAAAAAAAAACCCGGCAAACAACGATTCATACAACAAAAACACAAACACCAACAAAACAATCACAATCTCCACACAAACACCAACAAAACAATCACAATCTCCACACAAACACCAACAAAACAATCACAATCTCCACACAAACACCAACAAAACAATCACATCTCCACACAAACACCAACAAAACAATCACAATCTCCACACAAACACCAACAAAAACAATCACAATCTCCCAACACAAACCTTGCTCCTTGACGGCGAAGTTGACGATGGTGGTCTTGGTGGAGGTTTCGGGAGTGTAGTGTGGGTTGGACATCTTGGTGGTGATGTAGAAACGGAAGTCCGGATTGTATTCCACCTCCTTGTCACCCAAACGTATGATCAATGCTCCACCTGAAAGACAACATGAGTCCTGGAGCTTACAACACCTGTGGAGAGCTTTTAATGATGGTGGATGGTTATTGGGGTTGGGATGTAATAATAATAATAATAATAATGTTTATTTGTATAGCGCATATTCCATATAAAAACATGCTCACCAGCGCTTTACATTTCGCAAGAAAGGCAAAAGGTGATAAAAAATGTTCACAATTACATGCACAATAAGATAACAACAAACATTAAAGCTATACAAGTAAGAAGACACATAAGAAACCACAGAATATTAAAATTTAAACACTGACTTATGTAATGAAGAAAGATTAACAGATTTTTCATATGAATAAAGAGGCATACTGTGTTTATATATTGCTGCGTGTGTGTGCTTGCGTACGTGTGTGTGTACATGTGTGTGTGCGTGCGTGTGCGTTGCTGTGCGCGTGTGTTTGTAAGAATGTGTGTGTGTGTGTGTGTGTGTGTGTGTGTGTGTGTGTGTGTGTGTGTGTGTGTGTGTGTGTGTGTGGAGAGAGAGAGAGAGAGAGAGAGAGAGTGTGTGTGTGTGTGTGTGCGTGTGCTATGTTTGCATGCATGTGTGTGTGTTTATGCATGCAATAGTTGTACATAAAATTATAATCAATATTTTGAATGAAGATAAAAACAGAAAAATTCTAATCCATATACAGGAAAAACATTACAACTTCAGTATTACAGCATTAATACCTTGACAATCAAAATTCCTCACAAATTATGAACTATTCGCATATCATACATCACAATTTACATACAAACAAAGATTTGAAAAAGTTTCTTAAAGTATTTCAGTCTCTTTCCCACTCAATTTCTCCCCTATCCCTTCCTCAGCTGTACACATACAGTGATACACACACATGCTCACTCAAGCACACACACACACACACACACACACACACACACACACACACACACACACACACACACACACATACACACACACACACACACACACACACACCCCATACACACATGCACACACACACACACCTTGCTCTATAGGCCCTTATACAAAATACTGTATGTATGTTGATTATCCATACATTTGTTTTTCTGTCTTTGTACTTTTTCAGTTTGTTTCTTTCTCTCTTTTAATATACTTTTTCTCTTTTTTGTTTTAGGTTTCTTTGTGTCTATGTATGTGTGTGTGAGTGTGTGTGTGTGTGTGTGTGTGTGTGTGTGTGTGTGTGTGTGTGTGTGTGTGTGTGTGTGTGTGTGTGTGTGTGTGTGTGTGTGTGTGCATGTGCATGTGCCTGTGTATGTGTATGTGTCTGAACACATGCATGCATGTGCCTGGTTGTGCATGCTTAAGGAGTCTACTAGAAAATTACTGGCAAATGTGGAGTGCCTACACGACTTGTCAGAGTGCAATGAATCCCTCACAAATAAACTTAACTCTTCCTTTCACTGCATAAAGCCCATTAATATAATCCATATTCCATCCCATTAACGGACAATGTAATCCATATTCCATGCCATTCACAGACAAGACAAGCAACTTATGAGTACTGACCAATCTTTATGAGGGATCTGTTGAGAACAGGGTCCAGCGAGGGATCCAGCTTCTCTTGCACATTCTGAAGCAGCACAGGCAACCCAAACTGGATGGAGGTTTCCAGTGTTCGCATGTAGTCTGACTGCTGCAAGTCAATCACTTTGAGACCCTGAAATTACAAACATTTGCCGTTGTGAGCACATCTTTGGCAAGTTTCGTTTTCAGTCTTTCACAATGATAACATTTGCTCTGAATATAATCAGACTGCTGAAAATCTGTCTGACTGCTGAAAATCAGCCTCTTTCAGGCTCTGAAAACATACTTTATAATGATTAAAACATCCAACTGTGAAGTGTTGCATCCATGATACATTATTTTGACAATAACATTTTTGAAATTTGATAGTACACTACTTTCTGAAACCAAGACTTTAACAACTTGTTCAAAACATGCTTCTACATCTTTTCTGTCAAGAAATGGTATGAACAAACACACATGCGTACAAAGTACACACAGGTGCATAAGCAAATTTTACAGACAAGAATGTAAGCGCATGTGTGCATACATATGCATAGATACATTTTTTGAAACACTAATTGAATTGTCATTGCTATCAAGATTCTACCCCAAAACACTTGACCTCATTCTCTACAAACTCCACACAAAGCAGTAATCTATACCGCTAGACAATCTGCAATTCTTGCATAACACTCTCCCACCTTGTGGGCACATTCTTAGAATTTCTTACAGATCAATAAAGATTGTGTTGTCACGCATTATCTTACCTTGGCGGCTTCCATGTTCTTGATCCACTTGATAGCCTGGCCCTGGGGATCCACCATCAGAGGCCATCGGGACCCACGGGTGACAATGACGCCATTCTCCGTGGAGAAGCCATCATTGGGCAGTCCCTGGATATTCCAGTCCCGCACCACTGTGGGTTTGGCCATGAAGTCACAGAAACTGAAGTCTGGTGCACAGGGTACACCCAGCTTGTGAACCTGACCACAGTATGACAAAACACTGCATCAATATGAACACAAGCTGCAGATGAAACACTGTAAGTTTGAATATAAAAATCATGACAATACATTGTATCAGCTTGAACAATACATTGTATCAGCTTAAACAACATTGTATCAGCTTAAACAAAGACTATACACTGTATCAACCCGAGCACAGACAGCAAGACCAACACCCCATGAATTTGCAAAAACATTGCTAAAAAGATCAATGAAAGGCACTGCTTACAATCACCAGAAAATTACATTTATCTGTGCATTTCTGATTTCAGTAGCTAGACTTGAAAGCTCTGTGAGAGAGAGAGAGAGAGAGAGAGAGAGAGAGAGAGAGAGAGAGAGAGAGAAGAGTGAGGGGGGAGATAGATAAATAGATAGAGTGTGTGCATGTGTGTGTGTGTGTATGTGTGCGTGCGTGTGTGTGTGAGTGTGTGTGTGTGTGCGTCAGTGTGTCAGTGTGTGTGTGGTGTGTGTGTGTGTGTGTGTGTATGTGTGTGTAAGGGGATGCAGTGTAGTGTGGTCTGTGTGTGCATATGAGTGCAAATACATGCACTGTGTACACGTGTATTTATGTCATTGTTTCATTGTTTTTTTTCAAATGTACTGTTTCTTTTTTCTTTAACTATATCCTTTGTTCAGTTAATTCATTCTATCATTCCTGCAGTTATTCATCCTTCCATCCTTTAAATACTTGCTGACAGCTGAATAGCCTTACCTCAGCCATCCAGACTTTCTGAACGATCTCATCACGGTAGTTGGACAGGAAGGGTCCCATGTAGGACAGGAAAGCAGCAGCGATGAGACAGTCACCGGGCAGGTAACCCATCTTCTCCTCCAGATCCTGAACACAGACAAACATGAGAGAGGTGTGTTTTTCTTTCTTTACCTTTGCAGGATAATTACTCACAGACACACACAGACACGTGGACAAAATTGACAGACATACACTTAAACAGATAACATATACATGTACAGAGAGAGAGGCTGGTATTTTCATGATTCCATAAGAAACCCAACTGACATGCCTTACACGATATACAAAAGAAGGGGGTTCAAGTATTAGCAGGTTTGCACATATATTAACCCAGAAGACAGGAAAAATCTCTGTCCTGTACCTAACAGGCAGTACCCCTGCAGGTTTGAACCCAGACCTTTCCATTTGAAGACTAGTGTCTTTTTACTACTTGACTATCATGCCTGTCACATTAAATTATTTCATACGTCATCTGAACTCTTCTATTTCTGTGACCTAAATTCTCTTCTTCTGGTGACCTTGTCACCCACTATACACTGGCTTTTATACAGGCTCAAGATGTCTATACTGGCACATGAGGATGCAGCACATTATGCAGAACAAACTGTGAGCAAATTCTATACTTCCAATTCCTCTTCAACAAATTTACATCTTCCAATCCCTTTTTTTTTTAATAAACTCCAAACTTCCAATCTCTTTTCAAGAAACTCATAACTTCCAAATCCTTTATATCATTCTGACAACTTTCAATTCCTTTTCAACAAACTCCTAACATCCAAATTCTTTTCAATAAATTTCAAACTTCAAATCCCTTTTAAACAAATTAACAATTTCTAAATCATTTTCAACATGTTCACAACTTTCAAGTCTTCGTTCAACAAATTGACAACTTCCGCATCCTTTTTCAACAGACTCACAACTTCCAAATCAAAAAGCCACAACACACCTTGACAGTCTCCAGCCAGCGGACACGCTCACCAGCCAGACCTGACACCAGCTTGGAAGCACGGTCCAACATAAGCTCTGTGTGCTCAGCTTTCCTCTTCAGTTCTTCTTTCTGAGCCAGCTTCTCATCATACTGCTGTTTCAGTTCTGCCATCTTGGCTTCAACCTGTCATACAGAGACATACCAATACTTATTGAGAGAAGCCTTGTTTCTGTGTGCATGGGATTTTTCTTTTTTTTCCTTTTCCTTTTTTATATAATATCAACTACAACACTGTTCTAGGAAGCAGTTGCACAAAGATAGGCTTGAAGGCCTGAAGGTTTTAGATGTTCAATTTCACAAACAGTACAGTTCAAATACATGTATATACATTCACATTCTGAGAAAGACCAAATGGCAAATACTTTATTCTTTCCTAACAATCTTATGAATCACCTTGTGAGTGATTAAAAAAAATTAAACAGATGAATTTACAAATAAGAAAATTTATAGAAACATAAGTGACATAGACAACAAACAAAGCTCACAAATGAGCAGCAAGAGATTTTATTTAGTCTCAACATTAAGTGTGATTCTTATCATTACAGAACATACAAAATGGCTGCCAGTGTTAAACAAGGTATGTCTGCGTGAGTTTGAACGTGAATATAATACAACAGAATGGAATACAATGCATTGCAATACAATACAATATCAACCAACATAATGCGATACAAGTCTACTCTCAAGCACAAACAAACACACAGTAACTCACCTCAGCCAGTTTGGCCTTGGCTTCAGCCAGGGCATCCTGCTTTTCCTTGAGAGCGGACATGGCAGCGTTCAGCCTCTGTCTCTTGGGCTCCACCACACGGTACACTCGCCCGTATGTCTCCATCGCCCTCACCCACATACACAGAGAGCGGGCAGCAGTGGACACACGGCCAATGATCTCAGGTTGGAAGTCAGACTGGGCACAGTACTGACCAATCTTCTTCAGTACACGGTCAGTAATGTTGTCACGGTCAAAGTTGATCAACTGCTTCAGGAAGTTCTGGTCACCTGTATCAGGTAAGAATGAATAAATGAGTGGGATGGGAGGAGACAAGTCATACTAATAATTTCACATTTTTACTTATGAAAACAACAGACTACAACTAACATAGCGTACGCAGCCTGAGGAGACCCCAAAAGAAGGCCAAAAGCTATGACAGCTAAAGACTAGAATAAATTCAATGCAACAGAACTAATCAGTAGACAGCAAGTGTCATATTTCTTTCTTACAGTTGAATCAATTTTAATTCATTTAGCATACCCAACTCTAAAACTGAAACACTGACAACCCTGATATGTCATCTGAAGTTGGCTGCATTATAAACAATATGAATAAATGAGCATTCATATGTTGTAAAGTCATAGATCCACTTTGGGCAAGTCATATTACCCAAGTTGATCAAGATCCATCCTTAAGGAAAAACATAAAACAATGAAAACATCACTTTTGACATTCTGCAACATTCTGCTTACTGTGACTTACTTAAATTTCAGCATTCATGACTGTCCATGAAGCAAATCTTTTATCTAATTTTCTGAAAATGGGAGACTGGAAAAATGTACCAATATATTCATTCAACTCACTGCATGTATTGTGAGATTTACAAAGTGCACAATTATTCATTCTACTCTCTGCATGTAATGGAAGATTAGAAAATGTACTACTATTCATTATACTCCTGCATGTAATCAAAGACTGAAAAACATGAATAATCATTCTACTATATTCATTCTACTCCCTGTATGTAATGAAAGATGGAAAAATTTATGAATAATCATTCTACTCCCCTGCAAGTAATGGAAGATCAGAAAAAAAAAAAATCATCCTACTCCGTGCACATAATAGAAGATTTAAAAAATGTACAAAAATTCATGCTATTTCCTGCATTTAAAATGTACAACTATTCATTCAAATCACTGCGTGTAACGGAAAATTGAAAAATGTATAAATATTTAATTAATCAACCTCCTTCAAGTCATGTGAGACTGAAAAGTGTACAAACACCGATAGAACCCCCTGCTTGTATATAACTCACCAAGCTGTTTCTTGGCCTCTGGCCAAGTTGGTTCAGAGCCCCGAAGAATCATCACAGCTTCCATTACTTTCTCTACCAAAGCTGGGGGTCGCCCATATGACTTGATCTCTGTCATGTCCTTCTTGTTCAGTGATTCCAAGGCCTGCACAGAGAAGGAAATTGCCATCAATGCATGTGCATGCATGCTCATATATATTACATCACACATGTGTATAGCAATGATCTGGTGGTCAAAAGCACCCGCCTAGGATGTCAGAATCTCCAAGCTGGAATCATGGACTAGACAAGAATTTCATCTACCTCCACAAGGACCTTGAGTGAGGAAACAGGTGCTAGTTGTTTGAATGAGTCAATATACCATGGTCCTGTTAGCAGCATGCATCAGCATAAACAATAAAACCCATGGCAACAGAGGAGTTGTTTGTGGCAAAATCATGTAAAATTGAAATTGTAATACTAAATAAAAACACACACACATTAAAAAAAAGCAGGTAAAATGGGGAATTGCACTATGTGAGGTGCTCTCCATGGGAGAGCAAATAACATTTCACACAGTAAATCCGCCGTGAAAAAGAGAAATAAAATATCAAATGCACATAAATGCACAGACACATACACAACACTCACGTGTGCGCTTTCAGCACACAAACTGAACCACAGCGGACCAAAGTAGAATCACACCACTACCAGCTATTAAAAAAAAAGGACTGAAATATGAATATCACTGACACCTAGTCTTAAGTCCAATGTAGATCCTTTCTGGGTGAGAGCTGGATAAGAAAAAAAGCATGTGTTTCCTTTCTCCATAAATATTTGCTGTTGTTCTCATAGTCATACAACAGGCTGGAGTGTACACCGGGCACTTACAGTCATGGCTTCCTGCAGGGCAGGCAGAGCTTCATTCAGATCATTCTGGGCCAGGTCGGCCATGTGCTGACACTTGATTTCTTCATCAGCGATGCGCTCTCCCTTCTGGGCCACAGACTGAAACACACACATATATAAATCCATCAGTTGTGTGCAACAAAACAACCAAGACGATTAAATCATGCAACAGTTAAAAGCAAAAAAGAAGCTTTTTTACTATTACTATGTATTTTTGGTGACTGACATTTCTATTTTTGATTTATCCTCTATTTACCATGTATTGTTTGTGACTGATGTTTACTGCTACTACTACTACTACTACTAGCTACTACTACTACTAATAATAATAATAATAATTCCATTTCTACAGTGCAAACATACACATCAGAGAATGTTCATTGCACTTTACAAACAGCATAAACACTTATTATTACATAAATACATGCAGTACAACAATCAGATACATACTCCAATACATCAATATAGTAAAAATATTATTATGTCAATGCATTATAATGTAGTACAAACAAATGGGATACATGTATACACCAATACATCAATACAACATAAACATGGTTCACCAAAAATAACAACAAATTTCATGATAACAACAAATGTTTCTGGTATCTATTTCTGATTTTATCTTCATTGTCTGTTGTTATTCCTGATGAACTATGTTTACCGTATTAATGTATGTATATGTTTCCTGTCATTGAAATAGTATATAGTTTTTCTTTTTTCACAATGAAGAATGTGTGTGTGTGTGTGTGTGTGTGTGTGTGTGTGTGTGTGTGTGTGTGTGTGTGTGTGTGTGTGTGTGTGTGTGTGTGTGTGTGTGTGTGTGCGTGCGTGCGTGCGTGCGTGCGTGCGTGCGTGCGTGCGTGCGTGCGTGCGTGCGTGCGTGCGTGCGTGCGTGCGTGCGTGCGTGCGTGCGTGCGTGCGTGCGTGCGTGCGTGCGTGCGTGCGCGCGTGCGTGCGTGTGTGTGTGTGTGCATGCGTGTGTGCTTGCATGTGTGTGTGTGTGAGTGTTTAGGTATGTGAGAGCTCCTAGCAGTTTAAAATGTGTATCAGTGTGCATACAAGAACAGGGTGCTCTGAGCAAAAGAAAATCTGGGTGTAACAGGTGTGTTTTTTCGACCAACTGACCTCTAAAAAAGATCTACTGACTCATATCTCAGGTGGTCAAAACAATACCTATTGCCATCCAAATCCAGGCCACTCCTTGTATATGGGTGCAAGAGTTTGTGTGTGTGAATATGTATATGTGATAAATGCATGTGTGGGTGTATATGTGAACATGTGTGTGTATGGGCATGCAAACCTTTATCTGTATGTATGCAAGTATACATAGGTAAGTGTTCATGCATATCGAAATGAGTGTAAATGTGAATGTGAGTGTGAGTGGGGCATAGTGGAGGGTGGGTGGGCTGGCACACATGTGTATATCTGTGTGCATGCATGCATACATGAGTAACAGTGCATGCATGTCAACATGTCCCAAAAGATTTCTGCCTTTTTTCAGTTTTTTTTTTCCCTTTCTTATTTCAGTTTTCTTTTTTTTTCTTGAAAATATAGAAAACAGATGGACATGGAATAAATACACTGATTTAACACCCCCCCCCCCCCCCCCCCCCCCCCATACTGCTATAGAACAGTCCGTCATTCTCAACTCTTCTCCAGTACAACCCACCTTCTGCTAAAATAATCAGTCACAGCGGG
This sequence comes from Monoplex corrugatus, assembly GCA_030674185.1. Classification (NCBI taxonomy): domain Eukaryota; kingdom Metazoa; phylum Mollusca; class Gastropoda; order Littorinimorpha; family Ranellidae; genus Monoplex; species Monoplex corrugatus. The sequence continues at coordinate 26,788,466 of JAPXFY010000021.1, forward strand.
TGAGGTTTTAGATTAGTACACAAAAATTAGTTTTAAATGATGGAACAAAACACAATTACAATGCATTTCAAGCTTCTGGTCTTCTGTGGGCACTAACTAGACAAAAAGTCAAACCTTCCCTCCCAATCCCCCCTTCCCCCCAAGAATAAAATCAACACAATCAACCCATACCTTCTGCTGCTCATCAGCTTCACGCTTCTGCTGCACGATGATGACCAGGTAGTCATCACACTGTTTCTGGAACTGGGCGACCTTCACCTTGGCATCTTCCAGCTCAATGGACATCTTCTCCACTTTCTCGCGGGTGTCGTCAATCTTGCTGAGACCATTGCGCAGCTTGTCGGCTGCATCGCCCAGCTCCTTCTTCTTTTCATAGAGCAACCTATGTGGACAAGGTCATCATTTTTAATTAATTAATTCCACAGTAAACGGTGTTCAATTTCACAATTTATGTTACATATAGAAAAAATAAATCTTTGTATAATGTGGACCTTAAACAAGACCCTTGAGAGAGGAAGGTCACAACCTGTGAGATGAGATGTCTTAGAAGAGCAGCAGGCAAGACCACAAGAAAAATGATTAAAAGTGATGGATTCAAGAAACAATCGGAACAACACCTGTCAATCACAACAATAATCAAGCGATTTGATTTGGCCAAATGAGTTTCAGTTTCAGTTTCTTGGTTTCGGTTTGTTTCTCAAGATAAAGTCTTCATGCTCAGAATTAATTCCCTCTGTACTGATGCTACTGGTGCCACGTGATACTAGTCAACCAGCTAGCTCTTCAACTTACAATACCATATGCTTGGGCGTCACAGCGAGAGGAAGACAGTGGCAGTGCTGGATAGATGGAGTGGTAGACATATTCCACGTCTACAAGAAACTACTCCAGGCTTTCCATTCAGCTGCAGACCACCACCGTCTCTCTGCGATATTTCCCAGTATAAGCGGACAGAAAGAGTGAAAAAGGCATAATCTGTAGCTTTGTTTCACATCCAGAAGCCTCCAATATAGCCTCCTCCAAAGCGTTCTGTAAGAAGATTATGCAGTCAAGCCAATAGCTTGTTAACTACAAATTCTACAAATTGTGTATAAAGTTTCAGTCTTTCTCCGTCTGATTATAAAGTTATCTTCATTAAAAAGCTTGCTTATTACATCCTGTACTACTCCTCAACACAAAGCCCCATATCCCCAAAACAGACAAACTCTGACTCACTTCTTGTATCCCGACACCAGCTCCAGGTAGTTAGTGGGAGTGACATAGTTGTGGCGCCTCATCTCATTCAGCATGCGGTGGGAGAAGTCTGACACAGACTTGTGCATTATGCTGAAGATTTTTGCCAGAGCAGGCTTGTGTTTGTCCTGCAAACAGGCATTGAGAATGTTTACAAAATAAACTCTAAATAAATCAGTCAACAAATAAAGAAACAAAATCATAACAATGGAAATGGTACTTGTGTATCACCATGATATCCATATTAATAACAAGATGTGCAACTTGCATATCATTATGATAGTCATAGTAATAACAATCGTACATATGTATTAAAAGTCTAAATCATTATTGCAAACAGGATTAATGATATCAGCATGTGGTGTATCATTATGCTACTCTTAATACAATCATAATCAGAATTGGGAATGCTAATTTTGGGATTTGCACAGTGGTTCATTACACTGCTTATAATACTATGAATTCTAATATATATAGTTTTTAGTGTAATCTGAATAGTAACGTTACTATTTTTCATAAACAAATGTCTGTTTTAAAGAGCATGTTGAGGGATTCACTCAGTCTTCTCAATACAATGAACAATAATATCACAATCTTTTTTGCCCTGATCTGCTCCTACCCAGAGTTGAGCATGGCACAGGTTCACTAGTAAGACTTTGGACTATACAGTCAAATTTCATGCACTTTACAAATGCATCAATGAAGGTGTTGTTCAAATTTCTTGACCAACACAACAGGTATCTGCATCTCTCAGGCCTGGTTGATGTCAGAATATATTATAAAAGTATGCGCAGAACACAGATCTGCCACAAAGTCTCAATCCAAAAACGTAACTCCACAGCATCATCACTATCATCCCCACTCTCATCATCATCATAATGCACTGTGAAAAATTGCCTCATATTCAGTAAATGGACACGGCAGGCTGAAGCAATACCAACTGGCTTTCACTGCACAAATTACTGAGCCGAAGTTGAGGCCCTTGTCCATGCAGCAAACATCAACAACAACACTGCAGACTGTGATGGTGAAACAGTCTTCCTTACAGATACCATGTCAGTCCTGGAAGCAATCCCGCAACCAAAATATCATGTCTGCAAGAAGCGCTGCAAAACATTTAGCGCACCCAGCAGGACTACAGTGAATCCTATTACACAGTGGCGTCCCGGTAAATGAAGATGCAGACAAAACAGTCAAGCTGAGAAGAGCTTGAACAGAAAGACAACAGTATCAGTCTCACAGAGATGAAAAATGTCATCAAGTCTCTGTTTCAGAGCACCTCAGCTACAGGACAGTCACCACCAGCTGTCCCAGCAAGAGCGAGTCATCATCCTCCACTTGTGGACAGGGCACAACAGACTGAACCACCATATGAACAAGCGCTTCTGATTTGCACCATCCGTCAAGTGCCCCTGTGGAGAAGCAAGACAGCAAAACACATCCTCCAGGACTGCAGGAGCTACCGGTCACTGAGGGAGGAGATCTGGCCTATGTCCTTGAGCCTGTGGAGAAGCCATGTGCACCTGTGCATATGCTACAGAAGATGACCTTTTCCATCCCTGAGAGTAAACTCCAAGTGTGACAGCGAAGGAGAACAAAAGATTGTTCTATATTGTGTGGCCCTTCACGCTCTACTCTCAAGGCGACTTCAGTTTCAGAAGATTTGTTAGAAAACAGAAATATGCAACATTAGAATAATGACCCAGTGCAGAAAATAAGGCAGCAAAAAAAAAAAAAAAAAAAAAAAAGAAAGAAAGGGGAAAAAATCACAATTCTGCACATGTTTGTGCTCTTTTCTATCATACTGAGTTTTCATACACATCTCTCTCTTACACCTCAGACACAAACTTACAGATAAAAATAATGAAACTGAAAAATGTGCCAAAGATTCATGGTGATAGAGACAAAATCATAAAGAATAAGAAATATGAATAAGACAGCATCATTGTGATAAAACTAAAAACAAAGTAAGCCATAATCATACAAGAACAAGACTTAGTGTTAAGACCATATGTCCCTCTGTCAGTCTTCATTCATGCATTGTCAATAACTGTGTTAGTCAAAACATTTAACTCCATCAAATCATGCAACAATAATATGACTGAACTTATGTACAAACACAGATCTGATTCCCTTCAATTCAGCTGATAAAAATGTGTTTATAGGCAATACAGTTATACACCAAACTGCTCCCAGTGAAGAAAAAGACGTCTGAAGTGAAGTGAATCTATGACTACACTTGCTCTCTGGTTTTAGTGAACAACAAACACAATTAGTTCTTAACTAAGTGCATAAACTTGTGGAAACTGGTTCCTCATTCTGCCATTTACACTGTGAGAGAACATATACCAAGTTCCTTTCCTCTGCACTCCCCTTCCTATGAGACTGCTCGGGGATCTTTAGGTATGAACAGCATCCACACATTCTGGAAATTGTGTGCTAGAAATTTTGTTTTTCCTATCATCCCCTCAGATTCATTAATTTTTCTTTCTATTGTATATTCATGTGTTTTTTGTTGCTTTTTCTTTTTGCAAAAAAAATCTTGCATACTGTCTCTCTTACCCACCTAAGTGAGTATATAGACTGTGCAGCAACATCATGTTGTCTGAGCAATGTGGGTCAACGCACCAGAACAATTTGTATATACGCATCCCAGCCAACATGAGTATGCCTGAGATGAATACACTGAACAATGTAACAGAAATACCTTGTAGAATTTGTAGCTGTTACAGAATCTGATTCTATCATAGAGATGCTAGACGCACTGTGTGTTTAGCAACTGAATATCATATATCAGTTTTTATCTAATATTATGGAATTCAGTGGACAAGTCAGACATGAAACGCTACTATTTTTATCATTTTTTGAATATATATATATATATGCAATAGATCCTACAAATACTGTTATATTTTGGGGGATGGGGTGGGGGAAGTGTGTCTCTATATTCAAAAATGGCAGAATGAGGGCTAATTTCCACAAATCATCCATACATAATTCATTGTCTGAAGGTTTGACAGAGGCATAAACATTAACATTTTACTTACAAACTGACTCCTCTGAAATTTGTCAATGCACAATTTTAGACTTGACAGTTGAAATGTCATTGACAAACAGACTTTGCAAACTCTAACACCAATTGTACTGTACAGAAATCAAAGTGCCCCATGTTTATAATTCATCATACACCTAAGATGGAATCTTCAGCACACATTCTATAAATAGTTGTTAGTGTATATTTATAAATAAAATTTTTGCATCTGACAACTGAAGAGCATTTTATAAACAGTGATTCCAGTACAATCACACATATCTAACATATGCAGGCATTGTCTGGTGAGCACGTAACATGTTTTCCCAGTGCATCCAACAAAAATTAACCAGTGTCCTGTTTGATTGATTAAACCACCATCTGCATTGTTTCTGTGACTATACACAAAAAAACACACACTGACCCATTGAGTCTTCTAAGCACACATCTTTCTTGCATACTCTTGAACTTACATGGTGTTTGGTAAATACAGATTCAACTTTCATTTGTCTGCTGACACTTCCTGTCATTTTGTGAAGTAAGTATGTATCCTTAAAACACACAAAACAGCAGAGTTTGGTCCGACTCTACCTTGTGAACACACTACGACATGCACCTGTTCAGTGAGAGCCACTAGTATCTTCAAGTCATCATCCAAGTGACATACCACAAATAATGTAAGACTACCAGTGGTACGACAGCCATGCACAAAATAAATACTGACATTTAGGCAAGTCAGCCTACATATTGCTCACACAGTACATAGTACAGAGTGTACTGTATACACTAACAGATATTACAATCAACCCTTTCACTCCCTTCTTGCAAGAAGCTGGTGAAAGCTGGTAGACAGGGTGATGGAGTGAAAGAGTTAATTAAACACCCGCCATCTTACCAACTTATCAGGAGGCTTATGTTCCTCAGGGCAACTGTCCTCAGAATTGCCATCCTCAGAATTCTTGTCTTGCTCTGGATCACCATCCTGAGGACATTTGTCCCTGAAATTTTTGTCTTCGGGAGGTTCCTCTCCCGGACCATCTTTTTCAGGACAAATGTCCTCTGGAATAGCAATTGGAGCAGACTCATCTCTGGGACTGCCATCCTCAGGACATTTGTCCTCTACTTCTTCTTCCTCGCTCAACTTGAAAGAGTGAAACAGTAAAGTTATAATGTTGGAACAATACTGGCTTATGTACAATTTCTTTTTTATATATCATTCGCCAATTCATATACTGTTAAAGCAATGAGGAACAGAAGGGCATATTATGCATAGGCATATGTATGTGTGTGTGTGTGTGTGTGTGTGTGTGTGTGTGTGTGTGTGTGTGTGTGTGTTTGTGTGTGTGTGTGTGTGTGTGTGTGTGTGTGTGTGTGTGTGTGTGTGTGTGTGTGTGTGTGTGTGTGTGTGTGTGTGTGTGTGTGTGTGTGTGTGTGTGTGTGTGTGGTGTGTGTATTTGTGTGTATCTGTGTATGTGCATGTGTTTTTAACTGACATTTTCATTTGTTTTTTTCTCAATTCTTCTATTCTAATTTTCATAACTTCATTTTTTGAAAAAAGTCACACTGAGATTGCTTAGTACACAGGTCATCCAATAAAATATAAGAATATGTTTATCATGAGAAATGACATCATAACACTTGCAGGTAACATATTAATTAGACCACAAAATAACTGGGCCAGGTGTGTGTAAAGTTTCAAGTCGCTGTGAAAATTACTTCTTAAATTAACCGTTTGACTCCCGCACCCTGTCCACTGGCATCCTGCATTGCCAACCATGCTACCAAAGCAAAAACTTAACCCTTTGATTCCCCCCTATCCACCACCTTCCTGCAGGAAGCTGGTGGATAAGGTGATGGAGTCAAAGGCTTAAATTTTTGTAGTTGGTGGACAGGGTATGGTAGTCAAAGGGTTAATAAGAAGTCTTTCTATTTACTGGATGACCACTGTATGCAGGCAGACTAAAGACAGAAGACTCCTGCTTTCAAAGAGAGATGACTCACCTCTTCCTCGCTGCCCAGGGACATCTCATTGAGGTACTTGTCGGCCACTTCCAGCAAAGCGTCCAATGGCCATTCACTGAACCAGTCAATGGTTGTGCAGTTGACCAACGCTGGGTACATTCGAATTCGGTTCCTGAAGTACACCCGTATCATTAAGTTTCATACATATGCATGCATACATGTGTGTGTGTGTGTGTGTGTGTGTGTGTGTGTGTGTGTGTGTGTGTGTGTGTGTGTGTGTGTGTGTGTGTGTGTGTGTGTGTGTGTGTGTGTGTGTGTGTGTCTGTGAGTCGTGTATGCATCTGTGTTATATTTAGCATGTGTACAAGATATTCATGTTTCCAGTCAACCTACAAATCGCAAAACTTACTCCACTAGAAAGAATGAAAACTTCATCAATATTGCAATCCGAAAAAGAAGTTCTTTTCTTTTCTTATACTATTTATCATACTCACATAACGTAACTAAAAGTATTAATTTGTGTGCTTGTTTGTGTGTGTAATTGTCTGTTGGTATGACTGATTACTGACATGTCTTCTTCTTGTGTGTAAGAGTGTGTGAGTGTGTGTGTGTGTTGTGTGTGGTGTTGTGTTGTGTGTGTGTGTGGTGTGTGTGTGTGAGCACACGTATGTGTGTGTGTGAGCGCACGTGTGCATGCAGCATGCCTGCATGTGTGTGCATTTTCCATTTTGGTTTGTCTGTTTTTGCTCACTGACTTACTGTTTGAGAAGATTATGTCTTTCTTGACAGATTGGATAGCAATATGAAAGAAGACTATTGGTATTGCTGATTTTCATCACATCGTAAAAATCCCTTCCCCATCCCCAGTCCTGCTCTCTCTCTCTCTCTCTCTCTCTCTCTCTCTCTCTCACTCTCTCTCTCTCAAACAACAAAACCAATGCCGCATTTAGTGGCTAAAACAAATTACTGTTGGCAGATCTGCCAATCCCCATTAACACTTGAGATAGCGCTTAGGCAAAAGTGAGCATAGCAAATGACATCTGAGTGTAAGCAAGGTGCACATCCATAGACAGGAACTCACACAAACATGAAATCTCAATTTAAAAACTGTTACATTTTACTGTGTTTCATGCAAGGTGGACACTAACAGATAAGCAGCAGATGCAACGATACTTCTGTCTGTGTGTCTTCCTCCTGATACTTCTGCATCAGTTTCTTTTTTTTTCCACCCAAAGGGATTTCCCATCAATATTTTTTCCTATCCAGGTGATTCTAATCTTTTTGTGTCAACATGATGGACTTCTGAACCAATCAGTCAAGCTTTGCAATGGTGCCAACTCTGCTTACAAGACCGATTCTGACTGGTTTACACAGAATCAGCCAAATGCATGGTACTAGGATTAGATATCTGATTAGTTTGTATCAGAATTTTGAATATGACCTTAAAAGCAAACATTTTAGATCTACATGTTGGCACCATGGTCGGACATTCCACGTCTATGCACAAACAAACACACCTATGCTTGATTTTTTTTCTCTCTCTAGCACACTAACGCAGAAAGTGTAGCATACGGCAGGATGTATGTCAGAGAAGTAGTGAGTGACATAATGAATGGTAATGTTAACAGACCAAAAAAGTCAAGCAAGAAAATACTGACTTATCAAAGAGTGATTGTTTTGAATGCTTGTGAACCAATAAAAAAAACATGCTTTTTCTATACAAAAAAGAAAGGAATACAAAGTGATTTTCACAGAAAGTCATCAGTGTTCATAAACAAAATGCAAAGCAGCAGCGCATGTAAACATATATCTGCAAGTAGTCATACTTCATTCAACATAGTACAGCATAAATTGAAAGAAGAATGAAAAACAGGTGTGACGAGATCACTGATGGCTGCACACTATTGAATAATACAGATTCGTGGTGAACATACATAGAAAAGTGATAGTAGCAAATGTGAAATAATGGTGAAATCATCACAAAAACAACAAAAGAGACACCTGTATCTCTTATGAAGGTCATCATTGTGGGGACTAAACAGAATGACCAAAACAGTTTGCATAACCGATATAGTCAGTACAACGATAATCATGGTGATCATAAACATGATAAAAGTTAAGAACAAATGTATTCACTTTCCGTTTATCATGATTATATCCCTGCTTTCAGAATTCCATGAGCACTGATGCTAAAAATGCTATGTGATGGAAGATTCAAAATAACGTTAATAAAGTCAGGAAACATTCCTAGACTAGTCTTTAAAATCTCCTGAACTCACTTCTATATATTACAAGCGCTGTCTGTAATTTATTTATTCATAAATAACAAAGCCATTCATAAGTATGCAGGTCATGTTGGCAAGTTTGCACATTGCAAGATGCTGATCACAAACTAACATATTTCATTCACAGTTCATAGGCATTATTCACAAACTTACATGTCTTACTAATGCTATTTATAAGTATACTGACCATACTTGCAAGCTTACACATTTCTAGATGCTGTTCACAAATTAATGTGTTTTTATCACAGTTTATAGATGTTATTACCAGACTTACTGGTTGTTTTCAAACAAAATTTACTAAAGAAATAAATCATCCATTAACAACCAAGATATTCTCCTGTTTATGCTCACATACACACACACACACACACACTCACTTTTCAACCCCTTTAGACATTAAATACATGAAAACACACACAGTAAGGCATGTGTTTTGGTGAGCCTGACACAAGACCAGGTCAGGTCAGGTCAGGTCCCGTAGCCGGTGGGTGGCTGTAGGGGCACCACAGACGACTTGACAACCTCCCTCCATGCCTTTCGGTCTTCCGCTTTCCTCAGGGTGGTAGTGAGGGGGAGGCTAGTCCATTCTTTGATGTTATCTTCCCATCTTTTCTTCTGTCTGCCTCGTCTCCGCTGTCCTGGTACGGTGCCCTGCATGATGGTCTTTGCCAGGCCATGGGTTCTTGTTATGTGGCCGTACCACTTCAGCTTCCGTTTCTTAACGATGGTAAGGAGGTCGTCGTGACGTCCTATGGCTACGTGGACACGGTTCCGGACTTCCTCATTTGTTATGTGGTCTCTGTAGGAGATGCCGAAGATCTTTCGGCAGCATCTCATCTCGAAGGCTTGGATTTTCCTCTGGAGGTCAGCTGTGAGAGTCCATGACTCGCAGGCATACATGAATGACCATGTTTACAATTGAAGGCTGGCCATATGCCTGTGTTATTCAGTCTTTCACATCACCGCTGACATATAACTACATTAATCTAAATAGTAGCTTCTGCCACTCTAAAGACAAGAGACAAATCAGGAAGGTAACGGCATCCAAATATTTAAAAAATAGAGGAGAAGATTGCTAAGGCACAATTTGGAATAGGAAACAATACAACCAATCTTGCTAAAAGACATGAAAGTATAGTGTCATGATAAGATCTAGCAGTCTAATATACACCATCCACTTAATTTCAATGCAATATTTTATTCAAACATGGATTGCACCTGAGTCTACTACAGAAAACGACTCTGCTAGAGGGACAGATATGAAGCCTCCACCATAGACGGGAGACAAGCACATACCTGAATGCCTCTCCAACAGGGCTCATGCACAAGACCACATGGAGGTTGGCTCGTACACGGTCGACGAGGAAGGAAAAGATAGACTGTGCTGTGTCGTCAATGCCTTGTTTCTTCACTTCATCTGCCAGAGCTGTGCGAACCTACACATCATGAATCAAACAGCTGTTTATTGCATATAAATCAAGTATCATTTCACAAAGTGATGCGCTGATAATCTAATAATCACGGTTTTTACTAGCAAAATCATAAAAGTCTTCCATAACCTCAAATCATATGGGGTTGAAGTGGTACACACCTCATTACTCTTGTGTCAGATTTATGAAGACGGTGCTTATTTCTTTTCATATATGCTTTACCATCACCTCAACACGATCAGCTACCCATTTACTTCTGGATGGCCTGGAGGTAATATGTACAAACTGTTGGTGACGAAAAAAGTAAAACAACACCAGTTAGTCACTATTGTTTCAACTGAAGGGTCCTGGATGTGAACTGAATATCCTTACTTACTGCCTATAATGCCATCAGTATTGAAGACAGCAACAGAGACCCATCACTCTGGTCTGTTCTTGGCCAGCCTCTGTATGGTACAACAGGTGTGTTTCAAGGTCTTGTGTTCTCCTTGTTCTGTCCATCACCAAGTGTCCTTGGAGCTTCCTATCTTGTACATTCCTTCAGGAGTTCAGTAAATGGTGGTCCAGGTGAAGTTACTTGAGCTCTTCAGATGATGTGCCCAATCCATTTCCATCATCTTTTCATGATCATGTCCATACTCTCCTGACTGCACTGGCAAGTATTTGTTGGTTCAAGATGTCTCAAGCTAACGTCCAATACGGCCAGTTTGTGTAATCAAACAACAAAGGTTTTTCTCAAGAAGCCATGTTGTATTTCTCCATCAGAAGTTGAATTCACTCTTAATCTTACCATGTCTGAACTGGACAACAATGACCAAAACATTAAGGACATACACAGCTTTTCTCCTTTTCACAAAGCCAGGCCTGGTTGCAGGAAGAAACCTGCAAGACACTGATAAAGACAATGAAAACTTGCCTCCTCAAACTCATCAGGCTTGTAGAGGTTGGGAACCTCTCCACTGCTGAGGATATTGTTGATGTCCTCCAGAAAGCCCTCCTCCACCACCTGGATGTCGTTGAAGAGAAAAACAGTGGGCTTGTTCTCCACACCACACTGGAAGTACAACTTCTTCAAGTCTGCACACAAACACCAGAAATTCCTCCTATAGCCAGGTTTTAATTAGAAAATTTCTGTCAGAACTAAATCCGGTGCTGTGATTTCTTGCTCATCATGCTTGACCATGATTGGACAGATGTGCACATTTTACTTTTCAAACTGCAACTAGATTTCACAAAACATAAAATTTGTGCATATGGCCAAAAGAGTTCCTAAATTAGAAGTTCCGAAATATACACCAGTTTTAGCTTTTCATAGTAAACTGCATTACAAGACTTTGGTACAATCAAAAAGAAAGGTGTGTATTTTGCAATTTCATATCAGTATAATGATGCTCTAAAAAAGTGTAAACTTGACTTACCATCCCGAAACTCTGTTCTGCGGTAGTGTTTGGTGACTTCAATCTGGAAAGTGGTGTATTCACACATGTGGGCGGCCAGTCGTGTCAAACTCTGACGACCGCTGCCTCCAATACCCACCAGCAGCATGTTGCCACGAGGCTGGCGAATCACACGCACCACTTTGGACACTGTAAACACAAAAGGTTCAGCAAAGATGAAATGTGTCTTCAACAAAACAGTGTATGCATGCACGCAGGTATGAGTTTGGTTTTCAAGAACTTTACTGAAAAATTGCACTGAATTGGTTTAGGAGAAATAAGAAATTCAAACAACAACAAAAAAAAGGGAAATGTTTGCTGTTTTGTGTTGAGCATGTATGCTGGATGGTATTTTACATTTCAAGGCAGACAGCATACGTTATCATAATGAAATTTCATCCTTGCTACATCCTTAAAACAAACAGCGTTTGCACTTATTTTGATGATGTCTGAATTTAATTTTTGTACATTACAGCAGTCACAGTGTAAACAGGATTGTCACAATATAAATGGGAAGGTAAATGTGTAAACGGAATCGTCACAGTGTGAATGGGAAGGTAACAGTTTAAATGGGACAGTCACAATGTAAACAGCAAGGTAAAAGAGTGCAAGCAAGACAGACACAAAGTAAATAGGACATGGGACAGTCACAGTGTAAATAGAAAGGTAAAAGTGTAAATGGAAAGCAGAGTGTAAACAGGACAGACACAATGTAAATATGATAGTCAATATACATGGGACAGTCACAATGTAAATGGGACAGGCACAGTGTAAATGGAATATTCACTGAGTGAATAAGACAAACAGTGTAAACAGAGGAGTTTTACTGTAAAGGACAAACAGTGTAAACAGAGGAGTTTTACTGTAAAGGACAAACAGTGTAAACAGAGGAGTTTTGCTGTAAAGGACAAACAGTGTAAACAGAGGAGTTTTACTGTAAAGGACAGTGTAAACAGAGGAGTTTTGCTGTAAAGAACAAACAGTGTAAACAGAGGAGTTTTGCTGTAAAGGACAAACAGTGTAAACAGAGGAGTTTTGCTGTAAAGGACAAACAGTGTAAACAGAGGAGTTTTACTGTAAAGGACAAACAGTGTAAACAGAGGAGTTTTGCTGTAAAGGACAAACAGTGTAAACAGAGGAGTTTTGCTGTAAAGGACAAACAGTGTAAACAGAGGAGTTTTGCTGTAAAGGACAAACAGTGTAAACAGAGGAGTTTCGCTGTAAAGGACAGAATCACAATGTGAATGGGGCTGTCAAGCTGTAAATGGAACAGTAAAGTAAATGTGAGTAATTTACTCATACATCTCCAAGACAGGGAAAGCAAGGTTGCCTCCCTTGCAAAGATACCCCCAGACAAAAACAAGCAAATAAAATAAGATCTTTTATTCAACAAAATAAAGATACACCCATACAAAAACAAACACATGAAATAAATCTTTTACTCAACAAAATAAAATGTCTCATCTTAAATACAAAACGAAACAGAAACCATTCAGGATGACAATGCAACCAAAAAATTATATACATATTATATACATACACACAAACACACACACACACACATACATATATATATATATACATACATATACATAATTATACATATATACATACATATATATATACACATATATATGTATATATATAAAATAAAGAAAATAAAGAAAAAAGGAGGACTGCTGGTGGCTGGGAAGCAGTTCAGAAGACTCTTGCAGCTTACTGTGCCAATATATACGTCCTTCAGTGGGAAGGTCCTGTTCTTCTAAAGCAGGTGACGCATTTCATTCTGTGTAAAAACTCATCAGACCTGCTGCCTGGGATGGCGAGAGGGGACAGGGGCATCCACACATGATATATCCTGCCATCAACCAGACCTGAGAGGTACAGACACCTGTGGTGCTGGTCAGAAGATTTGAGCAACACCCGTAATCACACATCCGTGAAGTGGATGAGACTCGACTGTGTGGTCCCAGTCTTCCAATGAGCCCATAGCATGCCCAACTCTGAGTAGGAGCCGGTCAGAGCCAAAAAATCCCACAATGATTTTTGAAGGGACTGATGGGGATTTGAACCCACAACCTTCCAGTCGGTAGTCCGCTGCACTAACCACTACACCACAGCGACTGGTCTGTTCGATTCAAACTTATTTAGGACAACGTCTACCAAGCTATCTGCTAATGACAATAATCACTCAGTTAACCCTTAGCTGTTCACAAGGCCCGTAACCGCCCTGCGGAAAAAATGTGCTGATCCGTTCATAGCGGTCGAGATCGCCCTACCTTTTCCGGCACACGTGTGGGGAATTTCCATCACTACTGGCCTTGCTGTCTTATCGCACATGTGGTTAGAATCTTGGTCAGTTCCGCGTTGAATGTTCTAGAAATAGTACGAGCATTCTGGGATGCAAGGAACTTTCCATTCACTAGGCCTACTGAAAGACTTAGTTACTCAACTTACTGATGCTGTGGTAAGTGCTTTCATTCACAACTGTGAGCATGGGAAAGATGGCGAGTTTCAGCGAAGACGAATTTGTGGATTACACTGAAGCAGAGTTGCAGGAAATTTTTAGAGAAATAGATCGTTTAGAAATTGAAGAAGAAGATGAAGAAGAAAAGGAAGATGTAGAGTCGGATGTTGAAGTAGGTGGTGATGGTGAAGATGGAAATGACAGTGACATAGACAACGATGTACTGCTGGCTGCACTGGTACAGGCATGGCGACCGGTGACACGTGGCAGTGAAGTCAGGGAATTTTCACAAGTTGTTGGGCCTAAACATTCGCTGCCCGCTGATGCGAAACCAGTAGACTATTTTTTTTTGTTTCTGCCACTAGAATTTTTTGTCAGTGCTGCTGAAGAGACCGACAACTACACTGGTCAGAAGATTGCGGCAAAGGGGCAACCTGACCCACTTTGGAAAGAGACGACAGCTGATGAAATCAGGGCATACCTGTCTATTCTCAACATGATGGGGCTAAAACATCAGTCCCGTCTATGGTGCTACTGGTCAACTTTCTGTCCGGGACTGTTTCCGGGACTATCATGCGCTAAACACCACGACACAGGCTACAACCAGCGCTTGTGACACCACTGGTGACACTGCCACTGACAATGACAATGACGGTGACAATCACAGTGACGATGACAACAACATCTCACCATCATCACAGTAGCTGCAAAGTTGCTGTATAGGCACATATGTGTAAATAGTGTATAGGGAATGAAATCTGTAGACGAACATGTACAAAATATCTTTGTAAAACACTTCTGTTTCTTTCTGTTTATGTTCATTTTGGTGACATCGTGACAATTCTTTTCTGACATTTGTGTTGAGCCTGTGTATTGGATACTATACTGGAGGAGCAGAGACAGCGTCGGGTAGGACAGATGTTGTGTGTACAACTAACAAATGTTGTTTTTAGACAATAGAGCTTGTTTGTATGCTAACCATTGTATTGTCACCATAAAAATACCTCTGTCTGTGACATCTTTGGTGACAGGGACACGCACACTAGACCCAGGACACACAAAACCACATGCAAATCAAACTATGGACACTTGTGTATATGTGTGCAAAAAATCTTTCTTCTGTACTTTCAAACAAGTGAATGGCAGTATGTTTATCAGCATGACTGTACTCGGATGAAAAAATGTCAGAAAAATGCGAATACTAGGAGCTAGCTTTACATCTAGCAGTGCGAATGCGAAAGGGTTAAGAAGCCAAACTAAGAGAGAGAGAGACACCCGGTAAGGAGACCACAACCACAGCCGTTTAACAGCAGCCCTTGTAAACCACTGAAACGAAAGATCTCAAAAAAAAAATTTTTGGCTCACCATGCTCAATAGCATCTCTGAACAGCACAAGATCCATGGCCACCACTCCTGGTGTTCCATTGTACTCTTCAAGCATGTCCTGCATGTGTTTCTTCAGTGCTGCTCCATCTGTGATATCTTCGTACACATTGTCCGTATGTATGTAGTCACCTGCAACCACATTGTTTGTCAGGATTTGAAGTTGTAGGATATAGTTTGCTAAAATGTCTTTCTCTCTCTCTCATACCACAACTATGCTGCACATACATACACAAACACATGCCTGCACCAACCTGCCCACCCACACCCACACACACACATTCAAACACACACATACACACAAACAAACAGAAACACAAATGAAAAAACAAAAACACATGCACAACACACACACACACATATATGCACACACACACACATGCAACGAGCATACAAATACACATATGCACAAGAATTTTCTAGGACACAGGATTTGCACACAGCATTATGACATTTGACATGATTTCCCTACTGTTGGCTATTTGTAATATAGGAACATGGAATCATTCATGATTTTCAGACGCTTTGAGCAAACTAAAACTAACACACATATGCATGTGCGCACACCTGAAAACACATTCTCTCACTTTCTCTCTCTCTGCGGCACACACACATGCACACATACACACACACACACACACACACAAAGACACACACACACACACACCATACACTCACACACGCTCACACACACACACACACAATGCTCACACACACAATGCTCACACACGCACACACACACACACACACACACACACACACACACACACACACACAAAAACACACACATATGAACACACACACATATGAACACACACACTTTGGGGGAAAATGTAAAATTCTTAATCAAACACACACACACACACACATCCATCTAATATCACTCATAGTGAAAAGACGTTAAATCAAGGAACGAACGAATGAACGAACACACACACACACCACACACACACACACACACACACACACACACACAGAGTTTAGAGAAATTTAAGATTTTTAACTTGTATTTGCATTTTTTATTTTCACTGATGCTGACGATGAAGACATAATATAAAATCATTACCTTCTGACCTTGTCTCCGCATATTCAATCAAACTGTCCTACAGATCTATTGGGGTTCTTAGCGGTTGAAACACCTGCCTAGGATGCAAAAAAACCTGGGTTCAAAACACTGACTGAACAGGTATTTCTCTCTCCCATTCACTTGATCTTAAGTGCTGGTCTGGGTACGAGTCTTTTAGATGAGATAATACATTAAGATCCCATGTCCAGCAGGCACCCAGCACACATTTAAGATCCCATAGGAAATAAAAGTGTCACTGGCAATATTCTTTCGCAAAATCCTCTTTCAAAGGTAAACAGAAATACACGCTTATCAAAACAACAAGAAAACAAAACAAAGCAAAACAAAACTGGTGCACAGAAGTAACACACTCTCCCTGGGAAGAGCAGCCCAAATTTCACATGTAAATCAAAATATCACCTGTCTCACTTGTCAGCGTCACCAGGTTCGCTATTGGCAGCTGCATACATTGTCACCACCATCTCCCTCCAGGCTGCTCTGTCTTGATTTTTGTGGACAATTTCTTGAATATTTAGGCCACTGATGTTGGTTATGTTCTTGATGTATGAGACTGGAGGTCTGCCT
Organism: Monoplex corrugatus; assembly: GCA_030674185.1. Lineage (NCBI taxonomy): Eukaryota > Metazoa > Mollusca > Gastropoda > Littorinimorpha > Ranellidae > Monoplex > Monoplex corrugatus. The sequence goes on from JAPXFY010000021.1 coordinate 26,805,344, forward strand.
TTCTTCCTTTTTGCCACTGTTTTTCATTGAAAGACAGTTGCCATGAGGTCCGTGTTCTTGCTGCGCGACACATGGCCAGTGTATTTTAGCCTTCTCTTGTTGATGTCTGCTAGTAGTTTTCTGGTAGTATCAAGTTCTTCCAGGACACTTTCATTAGTTCTTCTATTTATCCATTTGACACATAGTGGTCTCTGATAAAACCGCATCACAGCAGCCTCGATTCTTCTGCAGTTTTTCTCAGAGTCCAGGATTCGCAGCTCAAATCATGACTGGCCAGATCAAACATTTTAAAAATCTAACTTTCAGGCCATTTGGTATGCCTCTGTCTTTCCAGATGTTGTTGAGTTGGACCATTTTTTGCTTTGCCATTCCAATTCTTATTTTGATGTCTTCTGAGCAGGTTCCATCATTAGTTTTTACAAAACCAAGATATTTGAAATCCTTAACATTTTCTTAGGGAACTTTGTTGATTAAGATGTCATGATAAATTAAGATATAAATACAAGAAATGCATAAATAAATACACCGAGGAAACTCACCAAAGACGGGTGGCTGTTTGTTGGGACAGATGTTGTGGAAGGTTTGGTCAAAGAGCACACCCAGCTTGTCAGTTAGGATACCAACAAATGTCTCATAGTCCTTCTCATCCACCAGGCGATCCGAGAATACTCTGTTCGCATATATGCATATGAGGATGACGGTACACTCAAATATTCTGCTTTTACATATGCATATATGGGATAGAGTAGTGGTTAAAACACTCGCTCCTGAAAGCCAAGGTTATACATGATCCCAGTTACCAACAGAATGGTAATGCTGCATCCAGAATGCAAATTTGATATGACATAATGTTGTGGATTAACAAAATCAGTAGGACACAACATCCTGACCAAGCATAAATAACCAGACATTCCAGCACATGATAAAAACTCGTCAAAGAAAGAAAAAGGACTTCAAAGGACTAACCACCATAATTTTTTTCGCGCACAGACTGACAGAGGCATTATGTGGTTATGATGTGCAATCATGTTTCTCACAGACATGTTTGAAAGTCAAATAGTAAATACACTGTCTGCTTTGTGTGAAAATCAGCAAGTCACGTGTCAAACAACACACTACTTTAATTATATATTTGTTCTGGCAGGAGGGGAGCAAACTAAAACACTTTCAGTTTTGATAAGACTACGATCCGAGTCCAACATCTAAATGCATCACAGGATGGGTACCTGTTCCTCTGCAGACTTGCAGAAGGTGAGGCAGCAAGGAACAGAAGATGGTACTTCATTCATAATGCTTTGTCCAGAATGAAGCTGATAATTCAAGCTAAGGGGACACTTATATACTGCATATGCTGCGGTAGTTGAAGCTACTCACTCCTAAAACTAAAGCCAAAGCTAAGCATGATCAAACCTGGTTTCCAAATGGATGTTCCTCTGTGGAACCGTAGATGGCTAAGCAATAAGAAACAGGAGACAGGTACCTAAATCATAATGATTTCTCTTTCTCTTTTTCCATTTGTGTGTATATGTGCATGTATTCCTCTCTCTCCTGCTACTACTATCATGTCACTTTTTCTTTCATCTTTTTCTGTGTGATCTTTTCTTTCTCTCCTTTTGCTGCCACAATTTCCATGCTACCTAAGTTGCATCAGTCCCATGCCTTTTATCTTGGCTCACCTACGCCTAATCAAACCCAAGTTCATTCAGCCAAAGTATCAGTGCCAGGAGGTCTACAGGAGCCAGTGATGCTGAGCTTCCATGCAGCCCACCCACCAGAGGAGACTGCACTGCTGTCTAGTCACTTCAGCGGAGTTTGAGTATGCCTGTTTTGATCCAACTTGCGAAAGACACTGCCATATAAGCTCACTCCTAATCATGGCAACGGCTCGGACATGGAGCCAGACTGTTGACCTACTTCCTGGTAAGAAGGCCATCAATACATTCCTTCAAAGTTAGACTTAGTCATATATCTGGCGCAAAGAGAAACTGAGATTTCACAAAGAAAGATCATTCAGTATTTTTGCTTTTACAAATGAACTCCACTATTTGATGAATGGAGAACATTCAAACATTTTGCTGTGTGCATAAACAAAAGTTTGATGATGATTGGACATGCACATGTATTTTGCTTACATATGTGCATACATAAATGATTCATGAGGAGACACTGAAAACATGTGTAGCAAGTGTACATCAGACATTCATGTACACATGATATGTGTATGTGTGCATGTATTAATCAGAAGTTCCTGCATGATTATCTACTACCAAAAATCTTGCATAAGACATTTCTATGTCTAATGGTTAGTTATCATAACAGATAAAGAATACATTAACAAATGAAAAAATGAATTAAAAACTACAAATTCATGAGTGAATGAAGGAAGGAACGAAAGAACAGCTAATGAAAAGCTGAATGAACAAACAGCATGAATCAAAATGATGTTTATGATACCTGCATTTGCTCTTCTTTTCTATCCCCCCTCCCAACATACACACTCCTTCCCCTTCTCTACACAACTATTTCAAGAGTTCTAACACATGACAACAGACAGACAGACACAAAACTGTTTTTGTTTGTCTGCTCTGTTTATCTGATTGCCATGCTTCAGCGTCATGCACTGAAGGATGACATCATAACACACACACACACACACACACACACACACACACACACACACACACACAGCATGCATGCATGCATGTGCGCATGCAACACAACATACAGACACGTTAAATCAAATAACGAACGAAAGAACACACACACACACACACACATAACACAACATGCACACAACACAAACACAACACAACACACACACACACACACACACACACACACACACACACACACACACACGCACACACACACACACACACACACACCATCCAATACACACACACAAACACAATACATTAGTCAAACAGGAACAGAAAAGGACCACCTACCTGAAACATTCGTGTATCCAGAGACGAGTCATGGCATGCTTTGTGTCATGGTAGTCTTTGTGGGCTCTCAGCAACCCTTGGAACACCTACAACACACAGTGCTTGTTACAGATCCCACAGCAACGAATCTGTTGTCCCTAGCAAAATTTTGTGGAAAATCTGCTTTCATTGGTAAACAAATTAAGATCTGAGTACACAGAGCTGGCAGAACAATACATCTAAAGAAGACTAGAACTGTCCATCACTGTTGAAACTGAATATGCTGCTTCCCTCAGAAAATAAGATGGGGATGTATCGTAAAGCAAGTTCTGTAATGAAGCATTTGCCATGCATAATTTATTCTGTCAAAACAACATGGCTTACATTATATTCTACGTGTGTTTGCTTTAGCAAAATGTGCTGTAATACAAAACGTCAACCAAAAAATTATGTACTCATGCCCCATTCAGACAGGCCAAAGGCAAAAGTCGATAAACCATTCAGAGTGTTCTTTCTCTCGTCTGAATTGAATGTATATTTCTTCTCATCTGCATGGCATTGCAATGCCTGTCTCTCTGTATTCAGATTTGGCAGATATTTCTTCTTTTTACTCTGTTTTGTCCAACATTACTAACAGTAATATTCTACAGTGTGTTTTGTACTGTATCCTATAGAGTGTTTCCCACTGCATCCTATCTCTTCCCCTACCTTGGAGATGTCACGGAGGTTGAAGAGGTAGTGGATCTTGGTGGGGGTGGGCAGGAAGCGCTGGATGACCTCGGTGTAGAGCTCAATGGTAGCCTGCGTCACAATGTCCCCAATAGGCTTCACCTCCTCCTCAAAATCCTGCAACTTCTGGTTGATCATGCTGCCAAAGATTCGCTTGATCTGTGACTCCTGAAACAGAAATGCATCACACAATAGGTAATCGTCTGTTTGTTCATTTGTGTATTCAGTCATTCATCTAATCATGTAATTATTTAGTCATTTCAAATCTTTTTGCACTTTTTTTTCAATAATGCAATCCACTTTCTAGACAGTTTTATTTCAGTGATCATGCATAAAGTGCTGTGGCATTGATCAATGTTTATAAACTGTTTTAGCTTACATTTCAGTGTTTCAGTAAGCCCTGAGGTTTTCCACACAAAGGTTTGTTGGGAGTGTGAAATGCTAAAACTGTGCATGAAACAGAAATGTTCTAATCATGAATAGGTCTTAATGAATCTCAGTGCCACTTCCTTGCTGGGTAGCTCAGTTAGCTCATCAGTAAGTACTGGTACTGATACAGATAAATGGAATGCAATGTCAGCATCTGATTCTCTGCATGAGTCCAATGTCTGTGGAAATCCAGATCCAAAGACTGCTGGTCACTTTGCCTGTCAAAATTCTTGTAAAATTTCTTTAGCTTAAAACAGTATTTGTTTGGATGTACTGTGAAATAATTTAGCTGATTTCTCAGTCGAAGCAAGTGTCAACTGCAGCATAGTATCGAACTGTACAATTCATTTGACATGCTTGGATCTGGAGTAAACATTAATAAAGAAAAAAAAATGGTATGGTGGATCAGGTCACCTTAAAAAGCTGAACAACATGTAAGAACAGAGACAACAGAGATTGAGCTAGCATTCTTTTTTTTCGTTTCAAGCAACACTTTCATGGATGCATGTATGCATGTTGTTTGGCCCACACTATGCAGGTGCCATGTTGAATACAGTCTGCAATGTCCTTGGTGTCATGACTATAGTGTGTTTTCACGTTTCCCTAGCCACTAAACACTGACATGGATTACAGGAGTTTCAACACGCAAAATTGATGTTCTGATTGTGCATGCACATGAAGAGAGTTCAGGCACCATTGGGTGATCAGAAAAATCCCTGCTCTTTACCTGGGCAGTAACAAGTCAGGATTGAACCACCTGACTACCATGCCTGTCTGAGACAGTAATAACGAGAGCCAAACCAAACAGGATCTCCTCAGGTGGGTGCCCCTTGGTGGCTTGACATTGTTGGCTCCTGTGGGCTTCAAGACCATGGGACTCTGGCTGAATAAACCTGGGATTGGTGGTGTGTTGAAGACCTGGATCAGCACCACTGAGGCAGTGCAGAAGATGGGGCCACAACAACAACATAAGAAAAAGAACAACCAAAAAGGCAAGCTAAACATACAATGCCGATAGTGACATGACATTACCTGTGGGAAAGTCATGTTGATGAGGTTGAATCGACTCTGAAGACGTCGAGAGATGACCATACGACCACCGCCCGGAGGACCCATAGCTGCTATCAGCAACATGTCCTGTCAGAACAACATATCAAGTCTTTAATTCTAAATTCAGTGATAAGTCTTTAACTCAGTTCAGTAAAAATTGTCTTCAAGTCTACCAAAGAAAAAAGAAGTGTTTTACAGGTCATTCAGAACTAAAATGCTCAAGGAAGCAAACCTTATTCACTGCATGTTAATCCTCTAGTTATCTTTAATTGTACAGTTCTTTGTAAGTTGTTTTGTGATTTCAGAAATATCTCTGAGGAATTAACTTCATTAATGGACCAACAAGACAGATTGATATCAAACAATTTTTCTTCAATATTAAAACTTTGTAAAATGACACAAAAACTTTCACCTTGAATTTCACTTCACCTTGAAGATTTGCTTCTGACAGTTGTACCAAAGCTTTCAGAGACATCACTGACGGCTTTTTTTAAAACATTAGTAGCCAAAACTAAACAGGAATTAATCCTTTTATCAGATTATAATCAAAAGATTACTTAAAGTTAAATATCAAACAAATCTTTGTTGAATAAAAAAAAAAAAAAGAGAAAAAAGAAATTCACCTGGATCTTCTTGACAGTTTGTTTCTGACGGTCGTACCAGAAGCCATAATCCAGCCACAGTCGCATCAGCTCCAGCGGTGGCTGTGATCCAAACGTATCCTTAGCAGGCATGTTGAAATCATCCATGAAGGTGATGAGCTTCTTGCCACCCAGTGGCACGTACACTCCTTTTGTGCGTTTTTCCACACGACTCTCAATGATGTCTTGTCACATTGTTGGATGAGGTCTGCAAATGTTGGAAACGTGTGGCATAAAAAGAAGAAGCAAGAACAAAACCATCAATTACACTTTTCTAACAAAGTCTGATATCTTTGGCACAAATACTGTATTGAAAATTAGTTGAAGTAGATAAATTTTAAAAGCCTCACACTAATATGTGACCAGAAGTTTGACCTAAGTTTATTTAAGATCCATGTAGAAGCAGCTGACAAATCTTTCAGTGTCCAATTCTATTTTGTGTAATCACTGTGATCCCAATTTGTGCTCACGTCCATTGAAGTTTATATTCACAACTGTTTCTGTGCCTACCCTAAGTTTAATGTTCATTCAAAACCAATCTAAACAAATGTAAACAAGGTAACGATGATGGCCAAATGGGTCATGCAAGGCATGCCCTTTGCTTGAGGAAATGACTGTCGATTGGCATAGGGAGCTTGGGAGGTGTCCTGAGAGTGGTGAGGCACCAGTGCTCCAGGTCCCATCCGCACCCTCGAGGTGTTTCTTGTTAACACAGCTGTTTCTGTGCCTACCCTAAATTGAATGTTTATTCAAAACCAATCCAAACAGATAAAAATCCTGACGAAACACTTCAATATTTTTCAACATTATGTCCCAAATCATGGTCTGTTCAAACTAACATAACTTAGATACTGAAACCTATGATACAGATTTCTTGCCAATATTACTTAAATCATTCCATGGCAAAACTCTTTCAGTACAATCTCACTTCCTTCCATTTAACAAACCTGAGCCGACATGTTGACGCCAAGCACATTGTAGGTTTTATTGTCCAGCTTTCCCAGTGTGCTTTCAGCAACTGAGGTCTTGCCAGTACCCACGGGACCAACCAGCATGACAGGCTTCTGACTGTCGATCAGTGATGACATCAGGAACTGGTAACGCACCATGTCCACAGTTGGCACAATCTGCTTGAAGAATGGCAGTCTGCAGAAGACACAGAATCAAACGTATTAAAGGAGTTGCAGTAAACGGGGCAAAACAGTTCCCTCAAATCACACAATTTTGACCAAAGTGTGAAAAATTATCAAAACTGACCTGCAATCGCACAGACAGAAACAAACATCCCTGGAAAATCAAGGAAATGAATTTTTCAAACAATCTACCTGAAGTGTATATTCTCAACAGTCTTCTTGCTGTAAGTAATCTAAAAAGATATGTGTAGGCTGAAAACAAAAACTTTCCTGGCATATTTCCACAACACGCTCCATCCTTCCCACAGATTCAATACCACATGAATTGATTTTATTCTTTTCCACCATGAATACTGGATTTACAGTGTGTCATTCTTTGTAAGAACCCTCTGCTTGAATCAATCTGAGAACTTCTTCCTAAGCAAACAAAAAACAAAAAAAAACAAAAGCACTTATTTGCACCATCTTAGAAATGCACTGTAAACATCGTGCCTCAGAACAAACTATTCAAACAAATCTAAATGACAATGGAAGATGATCCATGGGAAGCAATCCATGTACAAATGACTGTAGTTTTACTTCTAACAGTTATCTTCCACAAAAGCCACTGAAACCATCAATAAAAATTTGAAAACTTCAGTTGGCATCCAAGCGCCATCGCATCTTCAACATATGCACACAGCGTCAGCACTCCAGTACTGTCAAGACTTCATTGAGATGATGGTGACAGCAATGATGATGACAGCAGTAGTTCTAGTGGTTTAAGTAGTGATGGCAGCAATAATGTTAGAGTGGTGGTGGCGACGGTGTTAGTCATGTACGTAGTAGAAGTAGCTGACCCATCTGAGCAACAGCAGTCATAGAAGTCTGAGGAAAACATCAAACTGAAGACCAACAAAAGGGAGTGTCAAAATGATTGCAATAATATTATGTTATTATTAATGTCCTCAATAAGTAAACTTACGCAGGATTGTACTTCCAGCCTCCCTTCAGCTTCTCCTCCCAGTGGACCCATGTTTTGTTTTTGGCATCAACATAGTACTCATAGATGGTGTCCTTGTTGGGGAAGGTGCCCTCCATCTCACGGATGTAGTTGTCGATCTTCTTGCGTCCGTCCTCATCCACGGAGCAGCAGATGGACCAGATCATACAGTACTGGAACCACAGCTCCACCATGCGGGCAAAGTTCTCCGAGTCATGGGGATCCACCTGTAGTTAAGGAAAGATGGAACAAACGGTTAACTGAATGAATAAACGACTGAAGGGTGTTCGAACTCATGGTCTCCCAGTCAGTAATCTTTTGTATTAACCACTTCACCGAGTTCACTGGTTGGGCAAGTTTCTTTATGCTCCCAATCACTGTAACCAAATCTCACAACAAAGAACAAAAACACACTTTAAACTGACTGCATGAAAATCAATTCTGAATACACAAACAAAACGAGAACTCACCCCATTGTCAACAGTGCCCAAGCAATCAAACAGTCTGCAAAAGGAAGCCACTCCATTGAGCTCAGCAATGGGGATAAGCTGCTTGCAGTTGATCCGAACGAAATCCAGCATCTTGAGCAAAAACTTGTCAAACAAGCGACGAAGCTCCTCCACCAAGCCCTGCACCAGACAGCAAACAAATGATAAAACTTATCACTGGTCATCATCATTTACTGACAATTATCACACAGATCAATTATCAAAAAAGCCCAATAATGTTATACAAAATTATCTTGTAATGATTATCAAACAGACCAATAATATTATACAAAATTCTCTAGCATCTTAATTATTTGGGATGTTATGAAACAGGCTGAAATGCTAATGACACCTAATCCTGCATAGCAAACTGGTGAGAATTATTTGCTATATATTCTTATAAAGATCCATAAAGTCCTTAACTTTTATTAACATAAATGTCGTGCTTTTGTCATATCAGTACACCTTAATAAAAGTACCAAACAACTACAGAAATGCTGTCCCAAAGACTACACACACATAAAGTGATAAGCTGAACCTTCTCATCACCATATCCTTCATCCCAACAAAAATTATCCTTTGAAACGCAATTCCTAGTACATATGGGCTCTAGTAGTCGGCTGGGCTATAAGCAATTATGAACCTGAGAGCAATTCCAAATATTGAGTCCATATGACCATTTCCATTTATTCAAATCCAGAAAGAAAAAGGTATTAAACAACATTCCCCTTTTCCCCCTCACTCACTTCCCCAACTCAAAAAAATATGATGTATACCTTAAGCTTTCAAAAACAAATCCTAATACTTAATCCACATGACAGCTTTGATTTGTTTAATCTGAAAATAGATGTCAGACAACAATACCTTTCTCTCCCACCTTTCCAACACCACCCTAAAAAAAAAAATCACACCTTCACTTTTGTTTTGGTCTCCAGCCAGGACTCCACAAAAGGCTGCCAGCCCAGGTCAACGTAATCACTGTACACCATACCACTGCGGGAAACTGTGGCAGGGGAAGCCACTGCCAGGTCCTCAACCTCAAACAGCAGCGACACCTGCTCAGGCATGCTGATACGCTCACCGTTGATGAGGGTGAGGATCTTATTGTCGTCCATGACAGAGTTCATGCTCTCAATCCACAAAGTGTCCACTGGTCCGTCAAAGACAATCCACTTTTCGTCTGGTTTTTCGTCTAGAGAAATAGAAAAACGTATCATATAGCTATTCTCTACCTGAGAACAAACAAAATATATCATATCTCTATCTGATAACAAACAATTATGTATACAACTGTGTTCATGTTTTACTTTATCATTCTTCGCAATGAGGTATGGATTTGTACACACATCTATTCCATGGCTTGTAAAGAAAGAGCAAACAACGCGCACACATGCACACCACACACACACACACAGAAACACAAACACACACACACACAGAAACACAAACACACACATACACACACACACACCAGAGAAACACAAACACACACATACACATCACACAAAATGCTGAAATGTATCCATTGTACAGCCAAACAAACAGACAGATCAGCTGCATTACTTACACACCTGCTCACATCATTCAATCACAAAAACACACACACACACAGAGTTAACATACCAGCACAGGTCTGTCTCATGACACTGGACAGGACACCATCTGTCCACTCATTGGTGTTGAGGTCAAACTCTCCATACAGCTCACCCAGTGACAAAGCTTTGGGGTTCAGAGGGAAGTCCTGCACACACGCACGTGCAAACACACACACACACATACACAACACACACACACACACACACACACACACACACACACACCACACACACACACAACACACACACACACAACACACACACAACACACACACACACACACAACACACACACACACACACACACACACACACACACACACACACACACACACACACACACACACACACACACACACACACACACATACCACACAGAATATAAAACCTAGTTTATATACACAGAAAATATAAAGGAGAAAATCAAGGTAGCTCCAGGAGCTTGGGTTTCCCTGGAGTTTGTTCACGAGGGATTCACTATATTCAAACAATTCCGTAAGTACTCCATCCAAATCTACCAAACCTTATCCAGCAAACTCCTTGAGCTCGCACAAAACCCCCTATGTACTGGTAAAGTCATGAAATGGAAGGGAGGGGAGGAGAAAAAAAGAGAATGGTACTTTGAAACACTGAGCTGGCATCACCATGATGACTGAGCATCAAGTTAGCACATCTTGAATCAACAGCTCTATGATTATAACCAGCCAGCCTGCACTACTAAACACTGTGACCCACCTGAGTGTTGAACCCATGACCCCTGCAATATGTATTAGTGTAGTATTCTAATCAAAGCAGCAAACAAGGGCTATATGGATAATAAAAAAAAAAATCAACCCTCACCTACGACTTATTCTGAGCCTGATTCTGCAACCTCTGAGTTAAAGCAGCCATAAAAAATCTGGCGGCCCTGCACCCACAACCCCTATGTTCTAACCAACTGAATTAACAGAACCATAACAATTAACCGAGTTAATGGAGCCATACCATCTGTGGCCCGCCCCAGAATCAAACCCATGATTCTCTATGTGACCAGCATGGCGCTTTAACAATTGAAGTAGCAAGACAATTAACATCTGTGGCCTGCCCAAGAATCGAACCCACAAAGCCCTATGTGACCAGCATGGTGCTTTAACAACTGAAGAAACAGGACAATTAACATCTGTGGCCTGCCCAAGAATCGAACCCACAAAGCCCCATGTGACCAGCATGGTGCTTTAACAACTGAAGAAACAGGACAATTAACATCTGTGGCCTGCCCAAGAATCGAACCCACAAAGCCCCATGTGACCAGCATGGTGCTTTAACAACTGAAGAAACAGGACAATTAACATCTGTGGCCTGCCCAAGAATCGAACCCACAAAGCCCCATGTGACCAGCATGGTGCTTTAACAACTGAAGAAACAGGACAATTAACATCTGTGGCCTGCCCAAGATTCGAACCCACAAAGCCCCATGTGACCAGCATGGTGCTTTAACAACTGAAGAAACAGGACAATTAACATCTGTGGCCTGCCCAAGAATCGAACCCACAAAGCCCCATGTGACCAGCATGGTGCTTTAACAACTGAAGAAACAGGACAATTAACATCTGTGGCCTGCCCTAGAGTTGAACCATCAATCCCTACATTATCAGCATACTAACTGAGCTTATGGGTTAATTTAAACACTTATGGAAAAGGAACCATCATTGAACAGAGACTATAAATATGAAAAACATCCCGTCTACATATAATAATAATAATTACAATATTTATATAGCGCAAAATCTTGATAAAATCAAATCTAAGCGCTGAAGCAGACACACACGCAGGCACGCACGCTCGCACACACACATACAGACACACACACACAGACACACACACACACACACACACACACACACACACCCACACACACGCATGGCTATAAATGGGGAGAAAGAATAAAAGCAATAAAAGCAAGAATAAAAGCAATGGAAAATTATAGAGAGCATAGCATACAATTATATATTATAACCATGTGATTCCCTCCGAGCGGAGACAGGCTGCAGAGGGGAGGGTTGAGTGAGGTTAGGATTTTATGCAGGAGAGAAAAGGTGAGTTTTGAGAGCGGACTTGAAGGAGACAAAAGTAGGTTGCTGACGGACTGAGAGAGGAAGTTTGTTCCAGGAGAGTGGACCAGAAACAGAGAAGGCTCGTGGACCATAGGTATTGAGCTTAGTGCGTGGAAAGCGAAGAGTCAGAGGATCAGAGGCAGAGCGGAGGGTACGTGAGGGAACATAGATCTACATACAGATACTCAGACACTATAACTGCAGATCAGAATAGCCAACGAGAACCAAGTGATTGTAACTACAGTACAACACCCTGACGGCTCTGCAAAGTATTTCTCTTTGTTCTTAGTCTGTTATATGTTATATTATGTTTTGAATAAAATCTTAAGGGAACATAAAGAACAAAAATAAACAGAACTTGACTTATGATAATGTGTATTACTGGACAAGAAAGAATATGATGCTACTGAATTATTTATGCACATTTTTGCATAATTTCATAAATTAAATGAGCATTAAATTCAAAACAAAATGACAAAACAAAACAAAAAGGACACCATTATCAAAAGCTTCTAATAACATCTATGGCCTGCCCTAGAGTCGAACCCACCTTGACAGCCTGATAATTGATGTCACCATCACGGTTGAGTCGTGTCATGGCAGCCTGCAGCACGCGCCAGGTGACAGTTTTGGCAGCCTGCGTCTGCCCTACAATCATCACAGCATGACGTGACGTCTTGGTCTCATACAACTGGATCACTTTGGTGACGGCATTGGTGTTCACTTGCATGGCGTGGGCTCTCAGCTCTGCAGCAATAGCTGCTTTCAGCTGTTAACACGAGAGAGAAAAAAGAGTTGCAGTGGGTGTTAGTCTGTGTTTGATTCAGTTCAATTATATTCAACATTCCTTTACTAATCCATATCTGGAAAAATCAAAATGTGTGTGATGTGTGTGCGTGCGTGCGTGTTTGTGTGTGTGTGAATGAGTGACAGTGTAAGTGTGAGTGTGTGTGTGTGTGTGTGTGTGTGTGTGTGTGTGTGTGTGTGTGTGTGTGTGTGTGTGTGTGTGAGTGTGAGTGTGAGTGTGTGCGTGTGCGTGTGTGTGTGTGTGTGTGTGTGAGTGTGAGTGTGAGTGTGTGTGTGTGTGTGTGTGTGTGTGCGTGTGCGGGATAGATTTGTATGGATGGCCATGATTGCCAATGCCATGCAGCACAGCACATGATGATGATGATGATGATGTCCTATCAATTGTCTTGATCAGGACATTTTGTCTTATTACCCTTCAATCTTGGAAGTAACACTCTTATAGTATTTACAGTATGGGGAAATGATAATATAAGAAAATAAAAAACTGTAAAATCATTACTTTGGAGTAGTCCACAACTGGTGTCTCCACGCCAGGGAAGAGATCAGACATGATAGCGTTGAACAGCGGCAGATCTATGGACGTCAGCTTTGCAATATTCATGTCCTTCATCGAAAGCAGCAGAATCTGAAAGCCAACAGAAAAAAAAAAATTCCAATGAAACACAAAAACAGACACAGGTACCTTGAAGATGAACACATTTTCTCACATGTGAATGATGTGATACAGCACACATCATTTTCTTACAGAAATCCCACCTCTCTCTCTCTCTTCTGTTTTGACGCGATGAACATGCCAATGGACTGGCAGAGGCACAATTAAACAAAAAATAAGAAAAGAAAAAAGATAATGACAAATGACAGAAACGTTCCAGCTGAACTGCATCTCTCAATGACAAATTACAGACAAGTTCAACTTTATCATTTTTCAATGAGAAAATACGAGTTGAAATTTATTATTTTTCAACGAGTAATCACAGACAAGTTCAAGTTGAGTATAACAGATCAGTTCAAGCTGAATCACCTCTCAATGAGTAATCACAGACACACTGAAGTTGAACTTTATTATCCCTCAACGAGAAATAACAGACAAGTTGATCTGTGTCATCCATCAGTGAGTAATCACAGACAAATTCAAGCCAAGCTTTATTATCTCTCTATGAGAAATCACATGGAAGTTCAAACTGAACTTTACTGTCTCTCAGTGATAAATTACAGACAAGTTCAGGTTGAACTTTATTATCTTTCAATGAGAAACCACAAATTCAAAGTTGAACTTTATCATTTCTCAATGAAGAATTACAGACAAGTTCAAGTCAGTCTTTTTTACCTCTTGATGAGAATCCCAGACAAGTTCAAGTTGACTTTATTATCAATGAAAAATCACACACAAATTCAAGTTGAATGTAAAATCACACACAAATTCAAGTTGAATGTTATTATCTCTCAGAGAGTAATCACTGACAAGTTTAACTATATTATCTGTCAATGACAAATTACAGATAAGTTGAACTTTATCATCTCTCCATGAAAAATAACAGACAAGTTACTGTTATTGTTACTGTTGTTATTTTTGTTTAAAGTTCAACCCACTGTGCAGAGCTATATCAGGGCTATAACTGAAATTTATTAATTCACACTGAATGACTACACAGAAATGACTCTGCTCACCTCTTCATCAGACATCTGAGGGTTGCTTCGCTTCTTCTTTCCAGCATACCTCAGCACGGACACAAGGGCACGCAGACCAAAGTCATAGTGGTCCTGTTTGGACAGTTGCTGCATGGCCAGCGAGTACAGGGTGAACACCTTCTTGGCCAGCAGCTGAAAACATCCATCAATTAGTTATTAATCACATACAACACCAAAGTGATGTGGAATTAAGTTAAGGTGTTTGATTTAATTCTTGAACCCTCTGACTCCCTCACCCTATCCACAAATTTCAACCAACTTCCTGCAGGAAGCCTGTAGACAGGGTGAGAGAGTTGAATGGTTAATGTCAAAGAATTTCAAAACCACGGTAATTTCCATCAATGTTTTGGAACAACAGATTCATGCCACAGAACACCAAAGCCACATAAATTTGTAGTCATTCTTTTGGCACAATGTACAAATGTCATAGAAAATCAAATCTGCATTGATTTTAATCACTCTTTTGACACAATATCTTCATGCCAAAGAAAATCAAAGCTGTACAGATTTTTTAACTCCTAGAGCCACAGAAAATCAAAGCATACAGCAAATTGTAATCGATGACAGTAAACACAGATATTAGTCCTTGTCCTCCACCTCCCACAGAATGTGATTACAGATCAAACCCAGAGTATTGTGCAACTGATTCACACTCTTGACCAAGTTTTGTCAAGTTTGTTAGAAAATTAACTAGCTAATATGATGTCTTTTTTCTAGTGAACTGCCATACAGTGATGATATAATACGTAATCAAATTCAATTACTGCAAAACTGCAGGCTGGATCTGATGCAACATTACTGCAATTCACTGATCAACTTAATCATTACATTAACAGGTGAAATGGGTAAACAGTGCTGTTTTTTCATGCAAAGATCACACGCAGGTTACACTGAGTCATGTTCAAATTCTTTCTAAAAACAGCATTTTCTATCGACAGAATCAATATCATTCACTATATCTTAGTGCATTTCATTTCAGTGATAAGAATTGTAAACAATTTTCACAGCATAATTAAAACCTGTGAAATTCATCACCAATTCTGCCATTTACACTATCAACAAGTTGATCAGTTAATTGGCTTTTTGCTGCTGATACACTTTTCTGAGGATGTAGCTAATGAAAAAGTTCATTATATGGTCAGCTTTTTTGTGAGGCCACAGAGCTTTTCTTAACATGTGTCCATATTCTTTACTGGCCACTCACACATGTCTGCTCTTTACATTAATCACGCTTATACAACAAGAAATATCTTTGAAAAAGAGATCATATTGAATACCCTTCTTCCCCAATCCACTGACAATTATTCACAACAGCATCATGTGACATCACACATGAATCGGAAATCACATGACTGGCACAATAGTAAAGCAGTGAGTCAGACTTCCAACAGGAAGGTCTAGTTGAAACCTGCCTTGGCACCATCAGGTCAACATATGTGCACACATCTACAAGGAGCACTGCATTACATCAGTTGCACAAGACAGATACTGCAGTGGATCCCCTCACATCATGGCATCCCAGGAAAAGAAGAGGCAGACAAAATGGCGAAACTGGGAGCACAGCATGAACAGAAAGGCAACATCAGCCTCACAGAGACAAAAACCAGTACCAAGTCTCTGTTCAGAGCATTCAAGCCATATGAGAGTTAACACCAGCTGTCCTGGCAAGAGCAAGTCATTATCCTCTGTTTGTGGACTGGGTACAACAGACTGAACAACTACAAGAACAAACACTTCCAACTCATATCGCAGTGCCCCTGTGGAGAAGCCGACCAAAAAGCAGAACACATCCTCCAGGACTGCCAGAGCTACCAGCTGCCGAGGAAGGGGATCTGGCGGACATCCTCGAGCCTACAGAACAAGCTGTGGGGGTCTATGGATGTGTTACAAAACATGACCTACTCCATCCTGAAGACTTCACTCCAAGTGTGACAACAAATGAAAGGAACGATATATGTATAGACCTGCTAGGGCCTGAATTCCCTTCATGCGTATATATTCACAGAACATTAAGTCACATGTTCAAAGTCCTGGTAACCATGTCACCATTGTTCAGTGGCTTATGGAAATGCAGTAGGAGACAAGTTAAAGTTGAACCTCATAATCCCTCCATGAACAGGCCCTGGTACCACCATGCATGCCTGCCAAAGACTGAGAATGAAAATTGTGCAGCTTTTTAACTTTTTCTTCTTGTTTTATCTATATGCTTGTATCACCACAGGTGTTGTGGGATGTGGCAACATAACCCCTTCAAAATGTGGGCCAAACAATGAGCATACACACATCTGATGAAACTGCTCAGAACAAAAAGTAAACAAAATGTAAAAAGAAATAAAATCACATAAGTGAGTAACCAACTTAAAAATATCTTGACAAACTCAACAAACAGCTCTGTGGCAGAGTTAAAAGCTCATTTTTAGAGGAAAAAAAAAGATCCTGCACCTTTGTCTTTAACATGTACAAATATTTGGTCTGCTTTATTGGGGATGTCATTACGAAGATCAGATGTACAATAAACTAATTGCACCATTCAAACAGTAAACACATGACAGCGAACCAAATTCTTGATACATTCCTGTCAAAAAAGCATGCAGTGACAATCTGGACTTCAGTAGATGTTTTTGATTTGTTTAATACTCTCATAATTGGTTTGTATGTAAAGAGATCTTTAATTGTCTTTGATATTGTCATGGTCAGTTCTTATTTGAAGAGATCTTTACCTCTATTTGATACTGTCAGTTGGTTCTCAACGTGAACAGATCTTTACCAGTCTTTGATACTGTTTGCATGTGAAGTGACCTTTACTTTTCAAACTGATACAAAAAAGGATCTTCTCATTCTGATGAGATCTGTAGCAAAAACTGTCTACAATATGCCATCAGCTAGTAGAAAATTAAATTTAAATATTCAAAAATTTCAGTTTCAAGAAAGTGTATTCTTGAAAAAAATTTGTACAAAATAAATGTGTTATGAAAATCACTACGGTCATGATAACACAAGGAATACAAAGACACAAGACCATGCCAACTTCACAAGATGTCAACCACAAACTGTAAGAGACAGCAGTTACATTACAGAAATGCAATAAACATAAAAACATAAAACTGTAACAACTTCACAAGACTTCTTAATCAAAAACAAACTAGTATAATCAGCAGTCACTGTTTGATGACTTCAGTAGCCTGTAGAGAACATGATGCATACCACTGCAGCTACATGACAAGACTTGCTCAATGATTAAGTGTGACATATGGCACTGATAGTATGGTGACATGCAGACAACTGATGATAGATAAGGACAGCTGTCAGGCCAAAGGCAAGTTCTGATCAGATAGAGGGAAAATCAAAATTATGCCTATCAAACACTTTGCATTCACTAAGAACTAAGCCACAGCTAACAAAAATTGTGTCCATCATATATGTTACAATTTGTATCCATTACAATCAAAGCCATTGTTGATGCAGATTTTGTCTATCAGTGGCATCAATATGGGATGGCTCTGGTAAAGAAACACCAAACAGATATCATGGACAGAACTGTCAGACTCCATGCTCTGAACATGATGACTATGCATGCAGCCTAACTTCAAGAATAAACACTAGCATTTAAAAAAGAAATCTAAGAAATCTAAATCTTAAAACACCACGAGAAACTATTTTTCTATGATGACCTTATATATCAATTGTAAAGCTCAGAATGGCAAGATATCTGCTTATATAAACATTGAGGTCCACAATCTCTATGGGGAAGGGGAAACCACTGTACAGTAAAAGAACACAGAGACAGGAAGGAGTGATGGAAAATGGAAAAGGAAAAGAATAAGGGGGGGGGGGGGGGGGGATGTAAGATGGGGAACATGAAATAATGGTCAAGGAATTAACTCATTGCAGTACTACCTACCAGCATATGATTGGCATTTCCATCAAGAGCTGAAACTATTTCGGTCAGCACTTTTTTATGGAGCACTTAAAATGGTTAAAGGGAAACAACTGCTGAATGACTGAAACACCTTGGCACTGGTCTGCATACCTATTACATCCCATGGCAATAACACAGCAGTTTTACGTGTTAGCCAACGCAATAAGTCAGCATTTATTTGCGCATGGGTGTGATCCTGGCTTCCAAGAGAGAAAATAAAAATTAAAAAAAACAACAACAAAAAAACCAGATCACTACTTGGTAAACAGATTCACGGCTTGCACAGAAAAAGGTGATACTGTGATCAATCTTAGCATCAACATTCGAAGAGAAAAAACGATCAACATTTATTAAACAGATTCTTTGCTTGCAGATAAAAAGGTGATACTGTGATCATTCTAGGCATCAACAAACATCAAAACTGACTCTCTGAAAGGATATGCAATATATGTAAAATGTTATAACAACTTTGTAGTACAGTGTGCTTGTGGTATGGATTATTTCTTTCTGGGAGGTTGTTGTTTACCAAATTCAAACAAGCCACTAAGTTCCTAATTCCTTTCACGTTACCAAAAGCTCCAATGAATTAACATTTTCCAAAAGAGCACAGATAAACCTTTCTAAAAACATAGAGCCCTACACTTTGTGTTCATAAGTTTGCTCTGTAAAACATCTTTAAAATTCCCTCAAACAGGCTGTCACACAGCCGAACTGGGAGTGTCAGTCAAAATGTCGTCTGCAGCAAGTTTTCAGAAGAGTCCATGAAATGTCATCTGCATTGAGTTAAGAAGGGAATGACAAAGGATGGAAATGGGGAAACACTTGTAGCTAATAATCTAGCTCCGAACCCTTCATCAAGGAGGCAGATAATGGAGGAAAGGGTCCAGGGAGGGTTGGGAAAGCAGGGCAAACCAACCAACACAAGACAAGACATAACACGGTGATGGTGATGGATACATTTTGTTCAAGCACACAGTCAACACATCAATACTTCCTGCCTTGGATGAAGACTGCAAGAGGACAGATGAAACAGTCCAGTAATGACAGCAAAGAGAAGACATATGTTACAGTCCAGTTCACACATTTCCATTTCAACAATACAAAAAAATATAGAAAGACAACATGATATAAGACAGTATTTAATCCTGTGCACAAGATTCAGAGAGATAAAGTCAGAAACCCCCTTCCTCACAAAATTATGTTTGTTAGCTTCATAGTCTCAATACTATCAAGAGTGTATGTTAAACGAACAAAATTCTACACTGCTGAATTTTGTCAATTTTCCCCATTCAAATTCCGAAACCATAAATTTCTAACACCATAGAGCACATGATCTTCAGCACACAGCTCAATCAGGAAAAAAGCATGTTCCATTTTGGATCTGACATGACCATGTTTACATTTACTAGATTTAGTACAGCAAATACATGTCTCTTAGACAAAAAAGCAGGTTCAGCTTTTTGCATGCCAGAATATTTCAAGGTCTACGGTGTAAGTTACACATATACAAAAAAAATTATGCAAAGAAGCAGAAAAAAATAATAAATATGTTAGAAAAGCGGACACAAAAGAAAGAGATCTTGCTTTTTAAAAATATGTAAATGCATACATAAACTGGTAGAAGTAAAACTCACAACAATTATTTCTAATACTTTATGAAAGAAGAAAACAACAGCAATACAACCAAGAGAGATGGATGAAAAGAGGTGGGGGAAACAAAGAAATCAAACAAAACTTTATTTTCTGACAGTATAGATAGATTACCGCAAAAGGTCAACTCACATATCTGCCACTTCAAAAATATTAATATTGATACAATAGAGTCAGATGCAGAGATGATGGGAGAGAGGAAAAGAGAGCAAGAAGAGGCTGAAACTTGAAAACACTATTTCTCAAGGACAGTGGCATTAGTTCCTAATGGATCTGTCTTACGATGAGAGAGAGAGGGGGGGGGGTGAGGGAGAGAGAAGATGAAAAGAGAAGGGAAAAGAAGACAACAGAAGAGAAAATAAGAGAAGACAATAAAAGAGAAGACAAAAAAAAAGAAACAGGAAAAAAAGGGAAGACAAAAAAAATCAGAAGAGGTGAGAAGAAAGACAACAGAAGAGAAGAGAAGAAAGAGAAGAGAAAATATGAAAAGAAAAAAAAAAAAGAAGAGAAGACAAACAGACAAGGCAAGAGAATACAAAAGAAGATGAAAGAAGAAAAGAAAAAAAAAGTGAAGAGGAAGAGGAACAGACAAGTGAAGCCATGACAAGTGAGCAGAAGAGATGAGAAGAGAGCTTAAAAATACCAGAAGATCAGACAGATGAAACTTCACTTTTTAGGGTAGAATAGAGAAAAAAAAATCTTCCTATTCTCTATAATATAGATTCAGGTTTTCTCTCTTCTTTTTGCTTCCTTTTTTTTTATATATCTTTTTATATATATTTTTTAACAACTTTCTAGCACTCACTACACAACACAACACCCAATGACAGTGATAAAGTATTGGTACCTTGGTGTTTCCAAAGCCCTCAGCAAACAGGATGATTTCAGCAATGAGGTTGGAGTCTGGCACCACCATGGCAATGGGTCTGAACATGGACTTCAAGTTGTCTGGCAGCTCTGTCCGACCAGCGTAACCTGTAGACACACAAATAATGTGTATGCCATAGTGCAAAGAAACTCTTTTTTCTTACAGTACAGCTTGCCATGGAATACTTTTTTGTGCATCAGAATGACAAGTAAAAGGCAGCACAGTACACTGGGATGACAACTAAAAGGCAATGTGGTACATAGGATGACAAAGACACTGTGGTACATAGGATGACAAAGGCACTGTGGTACATAGGATGACAAAGACACTGTGGTACATAGCATGACAAAGGCACTGTGGTACATAGGATGACAAAGGCACTGTGTGTAACATAGCATGACAAAGGCACTGTGGTACATAGGATGACAAAGGCACTGTGGTACATTGGGATGACAAAGGCACTGTGGTACATAGGATGACAAAGGCATTGTACTACACTGGAATGACAACTAAAAGGCTCTGTGGTACATAGATGACAAAGAGCATCTGTTGGTACATAGGATGACAAAAGCACTGTAGTACATTGGGATGAAATGGGGTGGGGGAAGGAGGGACCTATGAAACACTAATACGACACCACAAGAATGACTAAAGTATCAAAATGGGACTGAACTTGAGACAACAGATCTGAAACCCATGGCTCTGTCAAAAGACCCAACTAGCCTGCAATCTGAAATGGGACACAGTTAACACACAATGAATAAAATACTGTACCAGGGTTCATGGTGATGAAGATACCACAGGACCACACCAGATCAATCTCTCGTCCTTCAAACACAAATCGCTCAGAGTTGGCAGCCAGAGCGCTGAGGATGGACAGGATCTGTTGAGCCACCACTGACAACACCTCAATGTTGATACGGTTGAACTCGTCAAAACAGCCCCAAGCTCCAGTCTGGTGAGGAAAACAGACAATATTGTAGCAATTACAATAATAAATTGTTCTTATATAGAGCTATTCCCTATATTCATTTGAATTTGGTGCACACTGCACATTTCAAGACACAGACTGTAATACATACAGAAGGACTGATAAATCATACAAACAACATCAGAATACATGTGCTTGTACACATACACAAATAAGTATATACTAATAGAGTCTAACCATACATACACAGTCATAAACAAATGCATAATATATTAATGTACGTTGTAGCAGCAGCAGTCACACATGCTCATGCACATACACAAATGAACATATGCTAAGAAAGTCTAATCATACATACACATATCATCATAATGGACTTTGTTATTGTCTCTTCTGCTTCAGTAGCACATACTTTTATCATATAATTTTTAAAAGGACTAAGAACAGTAAAAATTTAAAAAAAAAAAAAAAAAAGAAATAAACAGATGACAGACAACCTAACTATACAAAAGAAAATGTGTAATAACAGACAAAATTGTTGACTGAAACCGTGACAAATAAATAAAACCAAATTTCAGAAGACTCTAAAACTTTGATCTAAGATATTTGAAAGAAATTTAAGAAAACACTGATTTAAAAAATAAAATCAGAGGCACAAACTTTGTGCGCCACTGTCTATCATGCACATCAAAAAAATGTTTATCATGCACATCAAAACAATGCTTATCGTGCGCATTAAAACAGTTTATCATACATTAAAACAACATTTATCATGCACAGTCACACAAAACTTATTATACACACAGAACAAAGTTTACAATGCACATTCAGAGTTTCTCTATGATACTACTACACTGACCTGAGCCAGACCAGAAAACATGCGTCCCATCGACTTGTAGTCCAGACCCTCCGAGCAGTTGACGACGATGACGTACATGCCCAGGGCTTTGCCAAGATCCTTGGTGGTCTCTGTTTTTCCTGTTCCGGCTGGCCCCTTGGGGCTGCCGCCTCTGTGAAGGTGAAGGGCAGTGGTCAGCGTCATGTAACAACGGTCAGTGAGGGGTGTGATCACCAGACGACCAGAGTTGCCCAGGTACTCGTAGCCATACTGGAACTGGGTGTTGGTCTGTTTCACCACGCAGTCGTCATATTCCTGAGAAAAATACAGACAAAGCAAGGTTAGTTATGCCTAAGGCACAGAAACAATCTCCTTAACCAAAAGAGTCCATTTATAAACAGTTAAACATTTTTTTTTACTGCTAGTTATACCTAAGGTCCACAAGTAATCTCCTTTCCAGAAAGATTCCACTCATAAACAGTTAAGCACTTTTTTGCTAATATATGTCTTTTTTCTGACAATTATAATTAAGAAAAGATTGACCACAACTATTCAGAAGTTCACTAACACATAATACAATATTTAAATTAAACTTTTTTCATGCCAATCTATCTTCTTTTTTCTGACAATTATGGTAAAAAAAAGACTGGCCACAACCGTTCAAAAGTTCAGTAACACATAATAGTTAAATCTTACTGGCTGTCCAGATCTGCACCTGAGTATTTTAAAGCAAATCTCTTACAAAATTTGAACACATGATGTGATGAACCAAAGCTCAGAAGAATTAAAAACAGTCAGATCTCTCTGAGCAATCACTGCACCAAAAACAAACAAAATCCCATACACAACAACTACAGAAAAAAATTCACTATTATGAAAAAAAAAAAGAACAAAGAAACAGATCTTATATTACCCATTAAACAAGAAATGCATGAAACAGCCCCCCTCCCTCCATACACACGCCTTTAGAAAAGAAAGGGGGGGGGGGGTAGAGGTGGGGGATAAAACCAATCTTTCACAAAAACTCACCTTGTCCCAGTAGACTCGAAGCTGGCTCAGCCATTCAAAAGCATTGATGTCATTACAGCCTGTCTTGATCAATTTCTCAATGATGTCACGTGCATGCACTTCGATGGTCACCAACGCCACAATCTTGGCACGCTGGATCTTGGTCAGGTTGCCTCGGATGGCTTCTGAGAACTTGTTCAGCATAGCCACTTGTTTTTTCTTGAGACTCTTCAGAGGTCGCTTGTCTCCACGCTCCTTGGTGGATGTGAGGGCTTTGGTCACGTCCTGAGTCCACTGGATTTGACTGGCAGTGATGCACATCTGTAACACAAATGTACGAATAAAGATCAACAGAGAGAAACACACGCCCACACACATGTATACACATATGAGTAGACGTACATAGAAACATACACATTCACTCATAAACACACACACATAATAATAGTTCCATTTGTATAGCACAAACAGACCATGTCAGAGAATGCTCACTGCATTTTATGTAAAAAAATTGTGGAAAATGGGAGGGGGGTTGCCATGTCACTACATCAATGCAGTACAAACATTATCAGATACACATACCAGTACATTAATACAGCATACACACAGTTCATAAAAAACAATAGATCACAGCATGAAATCAGAGGTAGGTGGTAGTGATACAAGAAACACACACACACACACACACACACACACACACACACACACACACACACACACACACACACACACACACACACACACACACACACACACACATACACACACACAAATCCATGCACGCACACATACCTATACACACATACACACACACACACACACACATACATACTACAAACACCCTGGTAACAGAACAGTGAGCCAATCAGCAGGTCTGTTACAAGGAAAAGCCACTGAGCTAAACATCTTGACTAACACTAGGAATCTACAAATTACATTAGGCTAGAAGTATTACAGAGTTCAGCAATAAGCTATTACCAACAGAAGACAGAAAATAGGACATTTCTAGGACAGAATTTCCAGAAGGTGAGGATACTATTCATACTGAAAGTGGTGATATCAAGTTATCAAGTATCTCCGAAAGGGTAAAAAAATTTCTTTCCAACGATACATGAAGTTTGAAGGTCAAAAACTCTAGGAGTTGTGGCCAGTTGAAATGTCACATGTGCAAAATCCTTTTTTTTTTTTTTTGTCCTTCAGAAAATGCTGGAGAAAGTTTGAAAACATTCACCGACAGACTTTTCCAGAATTCAATTTTTGATAACAAAATATCACTTATCACTAAAAGGGTATGAAATCACTTTTCTAATGATATATTAATGAAGTTTCTAGGACAAGAACTGTAAGAGGTGTGGCCAGTTGAAATGTCACATGTGCGTAATTCTACTTTTGAAAAAATGTGGAGAGAGTTTAAGAATATCCACTCACAGATTTTCCCTGAAAACAGTATATTTGAGTTATTTTACATCACTATGTGCAACATTCACAAACTGACATCATAAGCTTCATAATGTGTGAAATGCTGGGGTTCTGTAAGGTGTTGAGTTGTGGAGGCGGTGTGAAACTGCCATCTTCATGTAATTTCAGGGAAGTGTTGCTGAAGGGTATCACCATAATTATTTCATTCTAATGCTTTTTCAGGGCGAATTTCCATATGAAAATTCTTATTATATACCTAAAGAAAACCAAAAGAACAAGTTACAATTAAAAATCCCAGTTTCACCAAGATACTTTCACCACCTCTGTAAGGCTGTATCTCAGTTCGCTCATGTGCTGCTTAGGTCCCAGTTTGTGAGTACGGGTCACATATGTGTGCAATTAACTATAGGTTAATAAATAAGACAGCAGACAGACCTGTCCAGGCCATTCTTTGATCCACTTGTCACGTTTGGTCAAGCTCTTCTTAAGGGCCAGGCGGCAATTCTTCAGAACTTCCTTCAATGTCCATCGCATCGTCTTCTCCACATCACATAACCATGCCTGAAACAAAACAAAAAACAAAATAAAAAAATCCATCAAGACACAAGATCTGACCATCTTACGAACCTATACAATGTTCCATTCAATACTTCTTAAAGAATCATTTTTCATACAGTTACTAACCTTCACGTTCCTGAAATGATAGCACCGAGTCCTCAATGTTTATATGATGTGTGTGTAAGTGTATGGGTGGGTGGTAGTGAAAAGACACACACACACACACACACACACACACACACACACACACACACACACACACACACACACACACACACACACACACACACACAGAGGGAATGTGCATGCATGTGCACCCACATTTGCAACCCCAAAGCACATATGACAACATAAATATGCAAGCACACATGCATGCATGCATATACATACACATGTATCTCCATAACCACACACGCATGTACTCTTGCTTGCATGCATGCACACGCGCACACACACACACACACACACACACACACACACACACACACACACACACACACACACACACACACGTATATACATGCCCCCCCCCCACACACACATGTACTCACACATGCATGATAGTTTAAATGCATACAAGTATACAAGTATACACCCACATTCATACATGCATGAACACACACACACATGCACACACGCGCGCACACACTCAATCATACAAATAACACATTTATCACATGACACAATGACACAGACAAGATGTGATACCGACCTCAACAGGTCCCTCAAGATAGACAGCATGACCAAACTCGACATATTCTCCTTCCATAGAAGACATGCCTGCTGCCTCCCACTTCTGCGTCAGTCCAGCCTGAAACCCAATTCAGTCATTCTTTATAAACACACACATAGATACTGACATTTCAGCATTGCTGAATGTTCTGACATGTACTATTTTGCTCATTATTCGAATTCACTTTTTTGTAACATTATTCTTTAAACAGAAAAGAACATACATTGAAAGGGAAGGGGGGGGGGGGGGGGAGAACTTGGGACAACCAGATGAAGCTATGCTCTCAGTCTTGACATACATACCATTTGATCTTTTAATTAGTTGGTTGGTCTGTTGAGTGGTTAGTTGCTTAGTTGGCTGACTGATCAACTGTGACCCATTCTCACAAAGAGGATATGTATATTTTTGAAAGATAACAAGTTACTGGCATTAATGAAAAGGGCATGAAATAGCATTTCCAGTGATATATATATATATATATATATTTATATATATATATATATATATATATATATATATATATATATGTATATACACACACACACACACACACACACACACACACACACACAATACAATACATATATATATATATATATATAATAATAATAATAATTACAATATTTATATAGCGCAAAATCTTGATAAAATCAAATCTAAGCGCTGAAGCAGACACACACGCAGGCACGCACGCCCGCACACACACGCACGCACACACACAGACACACACACACACACACACACACACACACACCCACACACACGCATGGCTATAAATGGGGAGAAAGAATAAAAGCAATAAAAGCAAGAATAAAAGCAATGGAAAATTATAGAGAGCATAGCATACAATTATATATTATAACCATGTGATTCCCTCCGAGCGGAGACAGGCTGCAGAGGGGAGGGTTGAGTGAGGTTAGGATTTTATGCAGGAGAGAAAAGGTGAGTTTTGAGAGCGGACTTGAAGGAGACAAAAGTAGGTTGCTGACGGACTGAGAGAGGAAGTTTGTTCCAGGAGAGTGGACCAGAAACAGAGAAGGCTCGTGGACCATAGGTATTGAGCTTAGTGCGTGGAAAGCGAAGAGTCAGAGGATCAGAGGCAGAGCGGAGGTACGTGAGGGAACATAGATCTCAAGTAGGCTTGACAGGTAATCGGGGGCTGCGTTATTGAGGCTTTTGTAGCACATGGTGTCTAGTTTGTACTGTATGCGCTTTGATACAGGGAGCCAGTGAAGTTGTGCCAGGAGAGGAGATATGTGGTCAGCTTTTTTCTTTTTGAGTACAAGGCGTGCAGCATTGTTTTGAATGCGCTGTAGGATGTGAATGGTGGAGGCAGGAAGACCAGACAGGAGTGAATTGCAATAGTCAATGCGAGACATTATGAAGGAGAGAACGAGTTTTGCAGTTGTTTCGACAGAGAGATACTTCCTGATCAGCTTTATACGATGGAGATGATAGTAGCAGGATCTGGCAGTTTGAGAAACAAAGTTGTTCATGGAGAGGGTAGAGTCAATGCAGACACCAAGGTTTTTAGCTGAATCAGAAATTGGGACTGATGTGTTACATAATGGGAGAGAAAGAGGAGGCAGCTGAGAAAGTTTCTGACGGGTGCCAATGAGGATAGCTTCTGTTTTGTCGTCATTAAGCTGAAGTCTATTGTGTGTCATCCAGTTCTTAATGTCCGAGTAACACTCAGTGGTGCGAGTCAACAGGCGCTGTATATTATCAGGTGAGTCACTGTCTTGAAGTTGGGTGTCATCAGCATAGAAGTGGTGTTTTATAGAATGGGAGTTGGTGATGGTGGACAGGGGGGAGGTGTAAAGAGTGAAAAGAACAGGGCCAAGGACAGATCCTTGTGGAACACCACAGGTCAGGTATGCAGGTTGAGAGTAAGTGCCATTGATGAGAACGGTTTGTTTTCTGTTTGATAGGTATGAAGTGAACCAAGACAGAGCAATGTCAGAGATGCCAAAAGTATGATGAAGTCTAGAAAGGAGAATACCATGATCAATGGTATCAAAGGCTGCAGACAGATCAAGGAGTGTGAGGAGAGAAACTTTGCCAGTATCAGTTGCAAGGAGGAGATTGTTGAGAATGTGTAGTAGGGCAGTTTCAGTGCTATGGCACTGGCGGTAGGCTGACTGGAAAGGACTGAGGAGATTGTTGGCAGACAGGTGAGAGTTCAGCTGGTTGAGGACGACTTTTTCAAGGAGTTTTGACAAGAAAGAGAGATTAGAGATAGGCCGGTAATTTTTCAGTTCATTTGGATCTAAATTGTGTTTCTTGAGGAGAGGGTGAACAATAGCAGACTTGAAAGAATCTGGGACAGTTCCAGTTTGAAAGAGAAGTGTTGATGATGTCAGTGATGAATGGGAGGAGAGTAGGGAGACAGTCGGCGTAGACAGAACCTGGAAGAGGATCCAGTTCGCAGGTTTTGAACGACATGGATCTGATTGTGTTGAGAATTTCTTCTTGTGAGACTGGGGTAAAAGTAGTAAGAGGTGTGCCAGAGAAGGAAGGGTCAGGTGGGCATATATATAAATGAAGTCTCTAGGACAAAAAATAAGTGTCATGGCCAGATAAAACATCACATGCGTGTAGCCCTGGATTTGAGAAAATGAAGGACAAAGTTTGTGAACATTCATTGCAAGGTTTTCCTCAGCAACAATTCTGATTGAATCATTTTAAACTACTGTGTCCAACACTTTGAAGATAACATCACAAGCCATGAAACGAGGTATAGAATGCTGGGGGTTCTTCACAGGGTTAAATTGTAGTGGTGGTTTGAAAATTTCCAATTTCAGATAATTTCACAGAAGTACTGCCAAAAGAGTATCACTATAACTGTTCAATTCTATTGCTTCTTTAAAGGTGAATTTCACCATGAAAACTTGTACACCTAAAGAAAAGAATTAATCTCACATTTACCTGACAGACCCTCTTCACCTTTCTGTGGCTGTATCTCAGTTTGCTCATGTGTGATTTATGCCCCTGTTTGTGAGGACAGGTCACGATTATCAATTAATTTCTTGGAGGACTGAATGACAGATTTAAAATCACAGCTGATTCTCTAACCTTGCTCATCTTCAGCCACTTGATGTTGTCGAAACACTTCTTCAGGTGGGGCTGTACGGCCTCTGGATTCTTGGACTGACCCAGAATCTCCAGAAGGTCGTCGTTGGACAGGAAATAGAATCGTGGGAAGATCTGACGCTTAGTCTCCAGGTACATGTCCAGCGACTTCTGAATCTCTTCCAGTTTGGTGTTCATTTCATTCAGCTGTTCCAGCATTCCTGACAGGCATAATGTTTAAAAGTTTGAGAAAGAGACTGAAGTTCATAGTCGATGACATAACATGACAACTGCTGAATGAAATAACTCACACCAAACAAATTCAGCGAATGCCTATATTAGCGGAACAAGATGGATGCAATTTTTCAGCACTGTATATGTACGCAAACACACATACATCCATAAAAACACACACAGAAACTGATGGCAGTCATTCTGATTCATGTTACTGCAGACAGCCGATACCTGTAACTTATGTCTTAGGAAAACATATGTACCCACATATTCCAAATTTCATGCACCATATATATCAATAAAACATCAAATAACAAACTATCTCTCCATAAATAAAACATAAATGTAGACACTGGACAGCAGACATCCTGATAGCCAAAAACAAAAGGAACACATTTCCATGATATGACATCACAACATACTTTTGAATAATTTTGCATCTAATAAAATAAAAGGTGAAAATGAAAAGATGGCCAGATTTTTACCAAGGTGACCGACACCTTCAGTGTCTGTATCTCTTGAGCCTTATAGATTATCTCATCATCATGTGCCCTGCCGCATGGCGTGGGCAATCATGGCCCTCCATATGTATGTATCCCTTGTCGCAGCAAGCACATCTTCCCTCCTCTCTGTCCTCAGCCACCCTGCAAGTCCATCCAATATTTTCTCCCTAGGTCTACCTGGTGCTCTCTTTCCCTCCAGCTTTCCTGTTGTGACCAGGTGCTCTAATTCCCATTTCGTCATCAAATGGCCCATAAATGTTGCCTGCCTTATAGATTTCAGGATGAAATATGAATGCAGCCCTGTCATGCAGTCTTAATTCAGAATGGAATTCTAAAGCAACACGATTACCACCCCCCACCACCCCCCACCCCCCATCATGCATCATCACAGCATTACAAAAAAAATTGCCTCAGACTCAGTGACTAGTGAAATGGTGTAGAAATGGGACAGGGAAAAAAGAAATAAGGGAGAGAAAAAATGTTCTCACCAGGGTAGTGAGTGCCTCGCAAAGCGTTCTTTGTGCTGTTCAATCGGGTCATGATTTCCTTCCAGCTTTTGTTGACGCCATCAAACTCCGCAGACTCTCGGGGCAGCTGTTTTCTGATGTCCTCACCCAGAAATATGTTCTGTGAATAAAATGGCTCATTGCAATTACTGCTGTTGTTATTTGTTGGTGGCAGTGGTGAGAATGTAACTAGTAATGGCAAAAACGTGTGGTAATAGTAGAAATGAAGGCAGGTAAGACAAGGACGGTGATGGTGATGGTGTGTGTGTGTGTGTGTGTGTGTGTGTGTGTGTGTGTGTGTGTGTGTGTGTGTGTGTGTGTGTGTGTGTGTGTGTGTGTGTGTGTGTGTGAATGTATGTCTATGTGTGCACATATGCACATGGGAGAAAGCCAACGTAATGACAGTGCACTGCACACACACACACACACACACACACACACACACACACACACACACACACACACACACACACACACTGTGATGTATGTCCACCATTAACTATTGATGTCTTGTCTACTCACTTTCTTGGAACTTAATATGACCATTTTGTGCTTTTCAGTCCTTTTTGGGATCTCAGGGTTGAAATGAATTTAAGTTTGAAATGTGCAAAAACACACACTTGCACGTGAGTACATATGCACGCACAGACAACACACACACACACACACACATACACACACAGAGGCACACACACATGCATGCGCACACACACACGCACACACACACACACACACACACACACACACACACACAAACACACACACACACACCTCTAGATACATCCACTGTCGCTGGACAGTCAGCAGCATTTCTGTGACCTCCAGAATCAGGGACAGAGTTCGTTCCCACTGATCCACTTCCTGTTCAAAGGCTTTGACGAAACGTGAAGCCTTCATGGTGGAAAGTTGTACCTGGTTGTCCTCAAGTGCTGTGAACACATCCTCTGTGCTCCTGCACACACATACAGCATAAACAATGAGAAAACTTAATATGAAATACTTATTACACAGTTTGGAGTTTATTCAAGACAATACTACATGCAATGTACCAAAATCTGCCAGCAAGTATCTCATGGACTCCTTAATCCTGCACAAAATCCAAAGCATGGGCAAAGTCTTAAAACAGGGGGGGATGGGAAGGATTTATGAAACACTAAGCTGACATCACCAGAATGATTAAAGCATTAAAATAGGCAATAAACAGGCCAGTTTCTAAGATTACTGCCAGTTTCTAAGATGCAGGCTTGGAAGAACTTCAGACATAAGATTTTTGAGTTCACAGTTGAATCAAAAGAACCAACCAAGATACAGTAAAGACAATGATTAATGGACTCTCTCAAGGTGCGCTAAAAACATGGCAGGTGTCATCTCATGGTATGGACTACAGTTTGACAACAGACGTCAACATGCTTGACACTCTGAATAAAACAAATTCATCAGATGACATCATTCATAATATCAATGTTCAAATAACACTGTTAATCACTATTATGTAAAAGTGACTCAAACAATGGGCACTAACTGTTTTGTTGTTTATGTCAAAAGTCTATTCTGATAAATAGCAGTTTCAGTTCAGGCTATTCAAATAACACTCATGGTGTGATCAGTGGTGTGTGAGACAATGGGTCCATTCAAGACAACTAATTTGTTGAAAATAATAAATTTTGTGCCACAATCACATGCTGTCATACTTTGCACAGAATTTAACATTCCTGCCTATCTGTGGTCACTTTTTAAGGGCCTTCCTTAATTGCGAAAACTTACAGTTATGTGGACAGACACCATTCTATTCAATGACAGTATCCTTGTAGTTTATTTTCTATATGTTCATAAAAACATGAAGATATGCACCAGGTAAGAACTGAATTGTTTAAAATTTTGTTTAGATAAGTGACACACAGCACCCTTAAGATAGTAATCTTCTCACCAGACAAAGAGACTACAACATACAGATACAATGCAATACATAGAACAATGTAGTTCAAACCTTTGGTCTTCACAAACAAGATAAAAAACATGAGTATAAGAAAAAAGGTGCTGACCTGAGCTTGAAGTGTCCCTTGTCTTTGTACGGAGCCATGTCAAACTCTATTCCTTCCCATGTCCGTGTGATGCCCTCCAGACCCTGAAAAGCAAAACGACATCTTTCAAATCCTTGTGTCTTTCACTAGATACAGTCTTATACTAAATTGTCCCCTCTACTCACAACATTACCCCCCTTTGACAGGTCCGTAGTACTTGTAAATGTGTGGTATCAAAACGTTTATCTGAACTCTTGTGAACATTAAGAGTAATATATAACTATGGATACCAAAACTGTTTCAGCTTTTATGCATGCTGTTGCACCAGTTACACTAACAGCTGTTTCAGTATCTTATGTCCACAACCTCAATACGTCCACATGCACACTGTAAAAGTAACAAATGTGTTTTCGCCAATGAATAGATATGTGCATTATACTGGAACACTTTCAAAACTGCATGTATGAACTTCTGATGCACTTATTCAACCCTCTCAGTACTAAGTGTTTCAACTAACTGTACATTTCCTGAAACCTTTCAGTACGACACTGTTAAAAAGTTGTTTCACCTTCTGGTTCATTTCTTTAATCCTTTGAACACTCTACGCTTTCCAACTTCTGGTATAGGCTGCATCCTTCATCCTTTGAATACTACTTTCAATATCTGCTCCATCTCTGCAACCTTTTCAGTACTATGGTTTCAACATCTGAGGTGTTACTATAATATTTTCAACACAATGTGTTTGAATTTTAGTAAAGTTCTGTAATCCTATCGATGCTATGTGTTTCAACTTCTGGCACAGTTCCTTAGCCCTTTCAGTGTTATGTACTTTAACTCATCATGCACTTTCTTCATTACCATTAGTCTGCAAGTTTGCCATGAATTCAGCAATTTCCAGTGCCAACATTAAAATTACTGTATCAAAACATCACATATGAATAGTTCCAATTTCAATTATACAAACAAAAAGTATGTTACCAGCATAGTTATACACATGTATGGTTTGTTTCTCTACTTGAGTACATTGCATGTGTATATATATATATTCTGTTTCATTATCTGGTAACATATATGTGACATCTATGCTTTGCCTTATCCGTTCTTTTCTTTCTTTTTTTTTTTTTTTTTTTTTTGCTTTTACTTTTTTCCTTTTGCCATTTGTAGGCAACAACTCCTAATCATACTCAAATGTATGAATACATTTTCATAAGTACAGCCATTTTGGGTGTTGCTTTTTATTTTTTTACCTCACCATTAAGGCAGTCATAGTCCATTTTCAGGTGTACATGCTGGGCCTTTTCGTGCTTCCATAAGCCACCTAACACCAACATGGCTTACAGGATCTTTAGTGTGCATTTTCTATGTTCTGCATGTGTATACACATGAAGGGGGGTTTAGGCATTAGCAGGTCTGCACATATCTTGACCTGGGAGACTGTTATGTTATTGTTGATTAAAACCCAGCTGACTGCGTAGAGCGATATCAGGGCTATAACCGCTTCAAAACATACAAAATTTCAACATGAAAAACAAAAAACAAAAAAAAGAAAAGAAAAGAAAATTAAGTACACATATGAATGCATTCGCGCACATAATATAAGGACATGCCCCCAGCGTTGACCACTCCGTGCAATTTATCACACAGGGGGGAATTTAAAAAAACACACCTGAATACAAATATAAGCATACATAAGGACATCAAAACATATATAAAAACATGGATAAATTACCTAAAATTGCTTCTGCATTCTCACCTCCCTAGAGCCAAAAATGCATTTAATACATGTACCCAATTATCAATCCTAAGAAAAAGTACATAAGACTTTATTGAACACATACAGGTGAATGGACCATTAAGGCAGAAAATGATTGGTAAAAATGACAGAAAGCAAAGGAACAAGGAGAAACATAGAGAGTGACAGAAAAGAGGAAATTTCTAGCACAGGTTTTCCAGAAACTGGGGATACTATTTATACTGAAATAGCCCCCGGCATCCCCACAAGGGAAGACCTGGGAGACTGGACAAAAATCTCCACCCTTAACCCAACAGACAATATCCTAAAATATTTGAACCAAGACCTTCCAATCAGAAGACCAATGTCCTAACCACTTGACTTTCACACAGGTCCCTTACCTGTTCAATGGCCAACTCCTTTGTGGCAGCTCCTGAGATGTCGTTGATCTGTTCAGCATACTGATCAAAGCCAAACTCAATGATGCGCTCCAAGGTGAACTCCTCAGACTTGTGGTCAAACTGTCTCTGCATCTCCGTCTGATTACAGACAATATGTTCATGACAACATGACAAGTACAGGGATTATACAATAAAAAAAAAATAAAAACAGCAATGTATCTAAAAAAAATTTAAAAAGAAGAAAAAGAGAAGAAAAAAAAAAGATCAGTAAAAGAGAGAGAGAAGAAAAACTGATGATTAAACTGAAAAAAGTATTATAAGAGTGCAGCTGACAAAATGCATCTCCATACAAATCTGATACTTGGTAATTATTTATTTCATTTTCATTTGCAACATCGTGATTATTGCTGAAAATCAAATATCTATTACATTTGGACACCAAACTATTGCTGAAACTCTAATATTTATTACATTTGAAAAAAACAAACTCTCTCTCCCTCTCTTGAAGCATGTTGAGCACACTTCTTGGCATATGCAAGGTCATCTTCCATTTAATTTTTGAATGACTGATACTAGTAATACAAAAGATGCATAAATAACACACACATCCACCAAGTACACTAATAAGCAAACTAAGGGGAGAAAAAATCCATATCAAACACATCTGACAGACACACACAAAGTATGAAACCATCCAAACCAAATTCTAAACATCAAGTAGACATCTGCAATGTATTCATACTGAAGATGCATACATACTGATCCACACAATAAACTTAACTGAAAAGATGCAAGAATGCTTGATTAAACTAATTACAGATATATAATATTGTATACTGATGTTGTTTGTTTATTTGTTTAGTCTTGTTTTGGTTTTGATTGGTCTGGTTTTGGGGGTTTGGTTTGATTTTTGTTTGTTTGACTATTTGCCTGAATCTGTAAGTCTACTTGTCACAGATATATGTTGTTGTTATTATTGTTGTTTACTTGTTTGTCTGGTTGTCTACACACCTGAATTTGATCCCAGTGGCGAGGTCTCATGGCCCTGTTCTTGAGATCAGTAATGAGCGGCATAGTACGTTTGAACTGATCCACGCGATTTTTGCTTGTCTCCACGATCTCTCCAGTTTTTGTCCTGAAAACAAACAGAATCTGCATTTAATTCAGGAAGAATTGAAGTTATCTCTCTTTCTGCACACATACTGTGCAAGCATACATATATACATACTCAAAAAATTATGTGTATGAGCATAAATATGTGTACAAGTCACAAACACACACATATCACATACAAACACATTATGTACATCACAAAAAGAAGGAACAAACAGCAACACACACACACACACACACACACACACACACACACACACACACACACACACACACACACACACACACACACACACACACACACACACACACACACACACACACACACAGAGAACATAAATGAATACTCGTAAATTCCAGATCACATTTCTGCTATTTCTATAAGCAGTAAATAGGCCGACATTTTGCAAAATATAAAACAAAACTCTTGTTACTGTGCAGTAACTACAGACTGCCAAGGACAAGTATCACTCACAGGCCAACAAAGAAATAAATACTTACTTTGAGATCTCGGCTGTACTTGTTGAGTTTCTTGAAGATAGCCACGGACTGGTTCTCCATCTCGGCCGTCTGCAGCTCTGTAAATTTGCCCGCCTTCCAGCTGGCCCAGTTCCCTTCCCAGTCCTGGGTCAGCTGCCACACTGACTCAATTGTCTCCAGGTCCTACACATACAAGTATTTGCAATCAGTTATGACTTAAAGCTTTCACCTGCCAGACTATTCCAAAACTCTTTTGTTTTCTCTCTCTAGGCAAGTAGTCTGAATCTGTTCACACTAGAGTATATTTTTGTCAATTCAATTTATAAAGCACACCCAGCTTTGATACTAACAGAGAAGTTGATCCTGTAAATGCTTAATTATCAAGATTATCATTATTGATTCTGTAAATGCTTAATTATCATGATTAAATGTACACATTCTGCAAATAACAATGTCTTAATAATCGTAACAAAAGACTTAAATACGTAAAATGAATAACAAAAATATAACAGCAGCAGATGCCAGAAGTATCTCACCTTCTCCAAAGCAGCAATCTCTTTAGAGGGAGGCTGGTCAATCTTAAAGATGCCCAGACCTCGCCGCAGTTGCTGCTCCTGTTCTTTGAGAGCGTTGAGCTGCCCTCGGATGGTTTCCACACTCTTAAGGGCCTCATCGGTAGGGATGTTGGAGGTGAAAGGTCCCTTGGTGGTGAACTCCTCCATCAGGTTGGCCACCTGCTTCTTGAACTCCTCAGACTGGGCCAGCAAGTTGCTCCTGAACCGCTCCTGGTGAAGTAACATATGTACATGTCCTTATGAGTAAGAGTCAATGACCTGGAGCAAAAACAATCATATTTTCAACCTGTAACCTTTAATTTAGAAAAATAAATGAAAGTGTCCTGGAAGAACTTGATACCTCCAGAAAACTACTGCAGACATCAACAAGAGAAGACTAAAATACATTGACCATGTGTCACGCAGCAAGAACACGGACCTCATGGCAACCATCTTTCAAGGAAAAACAGTGGCAAAAAGGAAGAAAGGGAGACCTCCAATCTCATACATCGACATCAGTGGCCCAAATATTCAGGAAATTGTCCACAAAAGTCAAGACAGAGCAGCCTAGAGGGAGATGGTGGTGTCTAGGTGTGCAGCGTCCAACACAGAACCCCTGTGATGCCAACAGATGAGACAAGTGAACCTTTACCTTATTTATCTGCGGTTTAGTTCTTTCATTCCCTTGCTCTGTTCAACAGCTTACAGCAAGAAAGATTCAATTTTTTTCGACAAAGAATGGCTAACACTTGAACGTACTCATACGTAAACAAAATATAACCATTACAATGTTCAAAGATCACATGAAGACTGAAGATCAAAGTGACCTGGTATAGCTGTCACAGCCATGCTCAAAGCTTCCAGAATTCAATCCCAACTTACAACCAAAAATAAAAAAAAACGTTGGCCTGCTCTCTGCCCATGTCTTTTTTTTTATAAGTCATCTATTTTTCGCATTTTGTGGAACAATAAGTGTACAAAACACAACAAGCAAATAAACATAGTTCATATATATTATCAAACACATGTTCATATTTACCATGCGTGGCAGAAAAGTTTTTTTTTTTTTTTTTTGTAGTTACAGAAAATGATATCAATTCATATCTTTCTGCCCATTTTATTTCGACAGATAATCACTGTAATACTAATAGTGTCAGCTTATATTTGTTATTCAGCATACATGTCTGTCCCACTTTTCAAATATTCTGAGACTGTGTACACATGTCAACATGCATTGGCACATTTTGATGTAGTACACACACATGTGTACACACACACACACACACACACACACACACACACACACCACACACACTCAAACACACACACACATATGCACGCATAAAACTCTCTGAACATGATCACTCTGTACTGAATAAAGTCCGAATTCTAATTCTAATCAAGAGTCTTCTTTCCTTCTTCTTACATCTCTCTGCTTGTACCATCATGGGTGTCAGAGGTAAATGGAGTCGACAGTCAGCAGGGAGCCAACGGCATCAAGACAAGAAATACCACGTGAAGTCAAAGAAATGCCATGAGAAGTGTCCACATCATCAGTCCAGGTCTTCCTGGTCTGCCTCTCACTTTTAAATCCACATAAATTGTTTTGTATATACGTTGAACCAGATGGTGAGGTTGCATTTTGGTCAGATGACCAAACCCCTTTATTTTCTGGTGATTTACATGATGGTGTTTCCGACATTTCTCTGATCTTCATGTTTCCCATCATGTCATGTCTGGTCTTGTCGACAGCTCTTTCAACAGTGGTGCCCCAAATGTGCTGCTGAATAGTGAAGGGGAAGATCAGACAACTTATTTTGTTCACAGAAAAGAATGTCTTTATGGCAAGCAGCACTTACCTGTAATATAAAAATAACTACTGCAGAATGTCACAGAACAAACTGCATGAAAATGCCAAACATTTATTTTACCTTGTGTTTCTTCAGCATCACTTCAGCGTCAATCAGAGCTTGGTTGAAACGCACCCACTCATTGCCAAGATCATTGTGCATGTTGATCACCTGAAGCACACAGCAGAATATTATGTCAGCAGCACTGTAAAAACAATGCACATGCACAATTATCCTGAATGGGGAAACTAGTATTTCTCTGCTACATATCGCATTTTAGCGTTCAAGCAGAAAAGCAGAAAAAAGAGTGTATACATTTTCCACCATGGGTGATAAGCCTATAGATATTTCTCCGCAGTAAGATGAATTTTTGTGCATGTGAAAATGGGAGGAAAAAAGCATACTCATCTTTTAAAATACAATATTAATTTCTCTCAATTTCTGTGCACAATTCGATGTTTTCTGTTTTTCTTTTTGTTTGTTTGTTTGTTTTGGGTGTTTGTGTTTGCTTGTTTGTTCGTTCGTTTTTGGTGTGTTTTTTCACATGCAGAGGCTGTATAATGTATAAAATTTATTGTAACTTTTACGATAATTCATTATTCTTGTTTATATTTGATGACAGTGATGGCATGCCTAGGATCTTCCATGAGCTTAATATGTACAGTCATGCAAGTAGCCTTGTTCCATGAAACAGTACCACACTTTTGTAACAGATCTTTTGACACATTAAGTCATGAACACAAGTAACTATAGAATAAGATACTGAATTCCAAATCCATCACATGACATTTATGACAATAAGGAAAAGGAAAATATGAAAAAAATCACCACATACCTCTTCAGGAATGGGGACTTCATATTTCTCCAGGATGGCAAACTGCTCACTGAGAGGTTCAAATTTGGCCTCTGTAGCTGGTTTGTCAGCGTTCAACTTGTCCCACAGGTTCAGGCTTTCTCCCAGTTCATCCAGAGTTTGTGGTGGCTGGCTCACTCTGCAAATGAATGCACTAACTGCTTAATGCCATAATATTACATGCAAATGCATGCATATTTACACGTATTCAGGCACACTACACATCAATTAATTCCCTCCAACTTGAAAAAAGAACAACTGAAAAATCACCTTTAACCAGTTCTGGTTAAATGTAGTTTTGGTTAAATAAACCACCCTAACTTATCATGTAACACTGTGACTAACTGAGCGGTAGGCTCTTTTTGCTGAGGAAGGTGAACATCTCTGAGAATGATTGTAGCAATGAGGCTCAGGTAATAGAGAGTCAGAATTCTCACCTTCCATTCCAACAGCATGGATTTGCACACATGTTAATAATCTAGCCTAAGAAAAACTTGGCACATGCAGCCTCGAGTCCACCCATCCATGACTGGCCTCCTGACCCTGATCAGGATTGGGGAGAGTAAAGCTCTAAAAGGATGACTGGGACCACACAGTCAAGTCTCATCCACTTTACAGATGCGTCATTGAGGGTGTTGCTCCAATCTTCTGATCAGCACCGCAGGTGTCAGTAGCTCTCAGGCCTGGTTGATGCCAGGATATTTTATGATAGTAAGTGTAGAGAACAGCCCTGTCACACAGTCTCAATCCTAGATGGAACTCCACAGCATCATGATTATCATCCTCATCAACATCATCATCATCGCATTGTAAAAACTGTGCCAGCTTCTGTGGTCATTGATGTGGCATAGAAAATGGGACAAAAAACAAACAAACAAAAAGGTTAGCACAAAGGTAACCTCCCTGAATGCAATGATCCTAAAAAAAAAAAAAAAGAAAAGCTCTAAAGGGAGTTGGGCAGGGGTGGGGGTGGGGGTGGGGGGCACAACCCTCATAATGCTGTCTCAGAGAAAAGCTGAGGTCTTCACCGCCTCTTCCCACTATGACCTCAGGGGTGTGGGATAACTTCTGAGATGTGTAGCAAACAGACCAGTTCTTGTATTGCAGGATAAGATGAAGTCAAGATATCAGGTCTTGAGTCCACAGATCTAACGAATGTGCCTGCCAGCCTGCAAAGACTTGCTTAAACCACAACGAAGTAGAAAGATATATATAAGGATGCTGTGTCACCTATGTGGCAAGGATGCTGAGTCTATGTGGCAAGGATTCTATGTCTATATGGCAAGGATGCTGCGTCTATGTGG
Source organism: Monoplex corrugatus (assembly GCA_030674185.1). NCBI lineage: Eukaryota > Metazoa > Mollusca > Gastropoda > Littorinimorpha > Ranellidae > Monoplex > Monoplex corrugatus. Next base: position 26,846,453 of record JAPXFY010000021.1, read on the forward strand.
CAAGGATGCTGTCACCTATGTGGCAAGGATGCTGTCACCTATGTGGCAAGGATGCTGTGTCACCTATGTGGCAAGGATGCTGTCACCTATGTGGCAAGGATGCTGTCACCTATGTGGCAAGGATGCTGTGTCACCTATGTGGCAAGGATGCTGTCACCTATGTGGCAAGAATGCTGTCTCACCTATGTGGCAAGGATGCTGTCACCTATGTGGCAAGGATGCTGAGTCTATGTGGCAACGATTCTGTGTCTATATGGCAAGGATGCTGCGTCTATGTGGCAAGGATGCTGTGTCACCTATGTGGCAAGGATGCTGTGTCACCTATGTGGCAAGGATGCTGTGTCTATGTGGCAAGGATTCTGTGTCTCCTATGTGGCAAGGATACTGTGGCTCCTATGTGGCAAGGATGCTGTGTATCCTATGTGGCAAAGATACTCTCTATGTGGCAAGGATGCTGCGTCTATGTGGCAAGGATTCTGTGGCTCCTATGTGGCAAGGATGCTGTGGCTCCTATGTGGTAAGGATCTGTGTCTCCTACGTGGCAAGGATGCTGTGTCTCCTAGTGGCAAGGATGCTTGTCTCCTATGTGGCAGGGATGCTGTCTCCTATGTGGCAAGGATGCTGTGTCTCCTATGTGGCAAGGATGCTGTGTTTCCTAGTGGCAACGATGCTTGACTCCTATGTGGCAAGGATGCTGTGTCTCCTATGTGGCAAGGATGCTGTCTCTCCTGTGTGGCAAGGATGCTGCGTCTCTATATGGCAAGGATGCTGTGGTGGCTTTTCAGCAAGGATGCTGCGTCTCCTATGTGGCAAAGATGCTGTGGCTCTATGTGGCAAGGATGCTGTGTGGCTATATGGAAAGGATGCTGTGTGGCTATATGGCAAGGATGCTGTGTGGCTATATGGCAAGGATGTTGTGGTGGCTATATGGCAAGGATGCTGTGTGGCTATATGGCAAGGATGCTGTGGTGGCTATATGGCAAGGATGCTGTGTGGCTATATGGCAAGGATGCTGTGGTGGCTATATGGCAAGGATGCTGTGATGGCTATATGGCAAGGATGCTGTGATGGCTATATGGCAAGGATGCTGTGATAGCTATATGGCAAGGATACTGTGGTGGCTATATGGCAAGGATGCTGTGATGGCTATATGGCAAGGATGCTGTGTGGCTATATGGCAAGGATGCTGTGATGGCTATATGGCAAGGATACTGTGGTGGCTATATGGCAAGGATGCTGTGATGGCTATATGGCAAGGATGTTGTGGTGGCTATATGGCAAGGATGCTGTGTGGCTATATGGCAAGGATGCTGTGTGGCTATATGGCAAGGATGCTGTGGTGGCTATATGGCAAGGATGCTGTGATGGCTATATGGCAAGGATGTTGTGGTGGCTATATGGCAAGGATGCTGTGTGGTTATATGGCGAGGATGCTATGGCTCTATATGACAAGGGTGCTGTGGCTCTATATGACAAGGATGCTGTGTGGCTCTGTATGGCAAAGATATTGTGTCTCTATATGGCAAGGATGCTGTGACTACAAAGTCACATGATCTTTGCCTTATACTAAAAATAGAACCACTTAATATGCAAAAACTTATGAATCACAGCTAGATTCCTGTAAGCTCCAGTGACTTAACACTATGACTAACCTGTGAGCGTTCTCTTTGAGGAAGGTGTTGAGATCCTTGAGGGAGGTGATGGCAATCTCACTCAGCAATGTGGTGAATTTGCTCTGCCACTCCTGGCAGTGAGCCAAGATGGCTGCCTTCAGGGGAGAGCAGTCCAGCAGCACAAACTGGATGTTGAGGATGGTTTCCTGTGTCTGTACGTTGTTGGCCACCTCCGTGTACCTGGCACAACAAGGGTTCAAAATCATCCCATATTCATGTAGAATGGTGACTTCCTGTCTTTCACCCTAGTGCAGACTGTCATAATTATGAACCTATTACATCTTTCATCTATTAACTTTACAAAGCATAAGCTGAGTAATATTGTAAACAAGTGGAACAAAAAGTTGCCTGTCTCACAGCTAATAGCAGAAACATTCTGTCCTCAAAGACAGAGGCAGAGGTGACTAAATCGATGTAAATATTGTTCAGAAGTTACAATTATCAACTTTTTGCAGACATGGCAATAAATGGTGGAAATAACCTGGTGATGCAACAGATTTGACTATTTTTTCAAAACTATAGAAAAAAGTATTCAACTCATTAAAACTACACACGTTTTTGTACAGTTCAAAACTTACACTTTTCAGATGACTAGTACTCAAATTGATTACATGCTTTCTGTACTCAGAGTGTCTTCCTGAAAATGGAACCAACAGGTGTACAGAAATAACTTTTTTTGCAAGATGCAAAACTGAACAGTCACATACATTTGCAAAACAATTTTTACATTATATATACTCCATTGATACAGTTCATGATACGCTGACTACATTGATATGTCTTGCTTGGTGTGGTAGACCTCAAAGACCTCATATCTATGGTCCCGACTTTCTTTCTCATCAGTTTAAAAAAAATCACAAACTGAGGAAGCATAGCTAGACAAAGTTGTGAAATGCACACCATAATAACAGTGGCATTTCTGTTTTGAAAAATATCACAGTTGCTTCCCTTTAACAGTTTATGGGGTAAAGTTCATGAAACATTGATGTGTCATCTGGGGATTAATCAGAGCCATGACATTGGCATCAGCACAAGAGTTAACATACATGTACTGTCTGTTAGTACATCATGACATCAACAATTTCTAAAGCTGTTTCCAATGAGGCAGTTTAAAAGCATGATAAAAACAATATAACAATAACAAAGAAGATCATGATGATGACAGCTACATAATCGTAATGTGTACATCCTCAACAGCACATGTTAAAACAGATGGTATTTAATGTTCCTACAGAATGAAGTATAAAGAGATACATACATTATGTGTAATTACAGTGAAAACCGTCAATGCAAAACAATTTTGTAATTTTCAATCTACATGGCACTAAACTTGAAAACAACAACAGATTTTTTAACAACATTTTGTCGACACTCATGACCTGATCATACATAAAGTGGGCAATATTTATGAGGCAAAAATGTCTACTACAATGCGCAACTTGTTTTGAAAGATAACTTTCATTTTCTTTTTCTTTAACCAGATTTTGTCAATACCTTTAACTCAAACATGAAATGTGCATTATCAAATAAATGTCCAACAATTAAATACAAAACAATGAACAAAAAGACAAAACCAGAAACAAATCGCAACTCACTGAAAAAACATTGCTCAACATAATACAAGAAACTCATTACAGGCCAAATTTTGCAATAAAGCATCAGGCAAAAAAACCAACAGTATTTGAAATAGTGTTCAGACATTGAATGCATAGACATCAGTTAGGTGCTACCGCCACAAAAAGAACTAATTGTTATAAAAGGGATATAGGATCAAAGATTTCACGCATGAATCATATTTTTTATTTGATCACTACTCAAAAGTGGATTAACAATATTTGGAGGTGGTGTGGTGGAAAGCTCATATCATGCATACAATAAAAGTCTTGTTAAAAAGGACCCCTGGACAGCAAGAAGTGAAATACCCCCTCCTCCACCTTTCTCTGTCTCTCCCTTACACACACACACACACACACACACACACACACACACACACACACACACACACACACACAGACACACACACACACACACACACAACATGAACTCACACACACTCATGAACCTGTCAAAGTAGTGAAAAGTTACATGAAAAAAAAATATCTAAAAATATCATTTGGGCCAAAAACTTATTCATGAAAAGATATACAGGAATGAAAGGTGTATAGAAATGCATTTCAATTTTCATACTCTTGTTTTGGGGGCCTAAAAATTTATTGTAACTGACATACAGAAGTATATTTGGAAATCTTGTTTCTGAATATTTCTATGTATTTTTTTCAAGACCTTACTAACAGTTTGTGGTCCAGGATGCAAAGACACCTTGCTCATCTAAATACATGTGAATAAGTTGCAATTAATTTAACGATAAGTCATTTTTATGTTTATGTTTTGGTTTCAGTCAGTTCAATGTACTCTGTTCTGAGCTATGATTAGTCAATTTATGTTTATGTTTTGGTTTCAGTCAGTTCAGTGTACACTGTTCTGAGCTATAAGTCAATTTATGTTGTTTGTGTTTTGGTTTCAGTACTTCAGTGTACACTGTTCTGAGCTATGATAAGTCAATTTATGTTTTGTTTATGTGTTCAGTTCTGAGCTTTATCAGTTAGTTTAGTTGGTCATCACATGACACTTCTGCGCTATGATAAGTCAATTTATGTTTATTTTTTGGTTTCAGTCAATACAGTGTACACTGTTCTGGCTATGATAAGTCAATTTATGTTTATGTTTTGGTTTCAGTCATACAGTGTACACTGTTCTGGCTATGATAAGTCAATTTATGTTTATGTTTTGGTTTCAGTCAATACAGTGTACACTGTTCTGCGCTATGATAAGTCAATTTATGTTTTATGTTTTGGTTTCAGTCAATACAGTGTACACTGTTCTGAGCTATGATAAGTCAATTTATGTTTAGTTTATGATTTTGGTTTCAATTAGTCAATACAGTGTACACTGTTCTGAGCTATGATAAGTCAATTTATGTTTATGTTTTGGTTTCAGTCAATACAGTGTACACTGTTCTGCGCTATGATAAGTCAATTTATGTTTATTTATGTTTTGGTTTCAGTCAATACAGTGTACACTGTTCTGCGCTATGATAAGTCAATTTATGTTTATTTATGTTTTGGTTTCAGTCAATACAGTGTACACTGTTCTGCGCTATGATAAGTCAATTTATGTTTATTTATGTTTTGGTTTCAGTCAATACAGTGTACACTGTTCTGCGCTATGATAAGTCAATTTATGTTTATTTATGTTTTGGTTTCAGTCAATACAGTGTACACTGTTCTGCGCTATGATAAGTCAATTTATGTTTTTTATGTTTTGGTTTCAGTCAGTACAGTGTACACTGTTCTGCGCTATGATATCAGTACAATTTATGATTATATTTATGTTTTTTGGTTTCAGTCAATTCAGTGTACACTGTTCTGAGCTATGATTAGTCAATCTACGTTTATTTATATTTTGGTTTCAGTCAGTTCAGTGTACACTGTTCTGAGCTATGATAAGTCAATTTATGTTCATTTATGTTTTGGTTTCAGTTAGTTCAGCGTACGCTGCTCTGAGCTATGATAAGTCAATTTATGTTTATTATGTTTTGGATTCAGTCCATGTACACTATTCTGAGCTAAGTTCTACAGTCAGATTCTTGAAAGGACTCATATTAATACATTTTGTCCACATTTTTTGTACGGGTCTGTGTTCTTCTGGAAATTCTTGGATGAATTGATATAAACTGTCCACACGTTAAAGTTAATTCAGTATCTTCCTTTTCCAACTGTGATTTGTGGTACTGTAGAATATTCTGGCAGCTTACATAAAGTAGTGTATTTTCTGGAGACCAGAGTCAGAAAATATCTTGATGACTGTGTGACTGACTTTGTTGCTGTTTCTATTGATGAGCAAATTTGTGCTCCAGTTCCTAATATCATCATAGCTTCCAGGATTGGAGGTAAGGTGTATGCAAATAAATACAAAAACTACATCTCCAGGGCTGTCACTTTCCCTGTGCACGGAGCAGAAGACTGTGACAATCAGACAACTGTCAAGTTAAAAATTGTTTGATACTTATTTTGTAACATATATTAAACACGTTTTAAAGAAATCCAAAACAAGTGTGACTGCCTGCGTTCAAGCAAACAGGAACCAGATAAAACACGAAAGAAGAATACAAACGCGTATTTAATACAACAAGACAAGACTGGCCTTTGTCAAGCGTAACATTACAAACAAACAAACACCAGATAAAAAATTTTGAGAAAAAAAATGTTTGTGTGTAATCTTACGCCTGACAAAGGCCAGTTGGCTGAAAATTTGCGCCTGTCTTGTCTTGTAATAAATACGGTTTGTATTCTTCTTTCATGTTTTTTCTGGTTCACGTTTTAAAAGACTTTTTCCTTTCCTTTTGTATCATTTTATGAATATTACGGTGATTGTAAAATATCAGTACTACAAAGTCAATATAAATCTGAAATTATAAAGAAATTAACATGCTCCTGTTGTTTAGTTGTCTGTGTCAAATCTGTAATAATCAGCCTTACCTCTGCAGATTGTGTCTACTTAGACAACTGAAATGTCCACACATCAATGTTGTTATTCAGAAACTGTAAACTCTCAATTTATCAAAGCACATACACACCATATACGCATGCACACATGCGCGCACACACACACATACGCGCATGCACACGTGCGCGCACACACATGCGCACACACACACACACGCGCGCGCGCGCACACACACATGCTACAAAGAATCAATGTGAAGTGATCCCCTACCCTTGCCCTTCTTTCTCTCTCTTTAAGTCTAAGAATAGTAACAAAGTATACTTGCCCTTGCTAATAACCAAAAGACAGGTTGGGGATCCAGATTTCCATTAAGTCCAAACATTTCACTGTGGGAATTGTCAGCCCCAAGTGGCTCTTAACTCAACTGAGGAGACTGTGATCACATAGTCAAGCGCTATCCCTTCACAGATGCTTTGCAGAGAGGGTTGCTCAAATTTCCTGGACAACAGCAGAGGTGTGTGCCCTTGCTATCACACCAATCTGACAGAGACAGCTCCCTAAGGGCTCTAAGCAACAGGGCTGTGAATGAAAGAACGTGAGAGAGAGAGAGAGGGTGCGTAGCGGAATGCAGATAGATGCAGTGCTGGAAAAGTGTCATGGAGGCAACTTAGAAAACAGGACAGAAATAAATATGCAGAGATACCAGCGAGAAAACCAAGACAAAAGACAGGTTAGAAAATGACATACAAAGACACCCACAAGAAGACCAAGGCAAGAAGACCGGTTAGAAAACAAATGACATATACAGACACCAACAAAAAGACCAAGGCAAGAAGACAGGTTAGAAAGTAAATGACAAACACAGACACCCAGAAAAAGTGGGTGGAGATTTTTCTGACTTCCCAGATCAAAATGTGTACATTTGTGTTATCGCCTAAATCCCCTTCATGTGTATGCACACAGAGAACATCAAATATGTTTGTTAAAGATTCCGTATGCCATGTCAGTGTCCAATGGCATATGAAACCATGCAAACATCCAACATGCAGGACCTGATGATTGGAGTATGCAGACTGTGCAGCAACAGATTGCCTGCACAGTGTCAGCAAAACAATGTGCATGATAATTTGTTTAAAGGACAGAAAATAATATCCACAGACACCAGCAAGAAGATCAAGGCAAGAAGACAGGTCAACTAATAGACACAGAACACCAGCAAGAAGACCAAGGCAAGAAGACAGGTCAACTAATATCCACAGACAACCAGCAAGAAAGTATCAAGGAGCAAGAAGACAGGTCAACTAATATACACAGACACCAGCAAAAAGACCAAGGCTGCTTTCACTATAAAGGTATGCTGCATAGTCAGAAAATGTTGAAATAAAGCAAATTTTTTCACAATTTAGTGCTGCGTAGTTAGTGTACAGTTTGTGTTCAGTTACATACACATGCAGACATACAGCAGTAATATACTGGTACATAAACAGCTGGATGTAAGGATGTCAAGGTAGAAGGATAAATTTATGACCATGGAACAAAAAAACAAAGGCTGGAAGAATTACAAGACCTCACAAATACAAGTCTTTTAGGCTCTACCTGTGAGGCATCAACACAATTTTCTTTTCTTCTTCTTTAAAAAGAAAAATTCTTTCATCTAGTAACTGATTCACTGACATGGTGTAATTCATAATGCACCAGAGATACAGTCTAATGCATAAAGGATTACAGATACAGCGTAGTGCATAATGAATGATCCTTCCAAGCACCTAAGTTTTCTTGAGCGAAGAAAAACTGCACAATGATGTAGATTATCTTCAGACAGTATATCTTTGCAAAACAATGTCTTCCTTTTAAAACAAAGAAGGTGGTGTATGGCCGCCTACATGACACGCAGATCACAGAATGCCAAACAGGTCATCTTCTTCAGCCATACTTTGTATATCTACATTCATTCACATGCTATATTGAACAGCCCTCACAATGTTTGACTGACAAAGAAAACTCAAAAAGTCCTGGATCTAAGACAAAACATTATCAAATATAAAAACAAATGTCAGACGTTCAGAAGTTCACAATTAAATACAGTTAAGACACAAATTTCAGATAGCATTTCCAGACTCAAGAAGAGAAAAAAGTTTACATCATGCCTCAAGAATGTGCCATACTTTTTTCAATCAGTTCACAAAGATCTGCCAGTTTTATGCTTAAAGAATTTGCGAATTTTTTAAAAATCTATTTACAAGTCATACTTTCATGTTTAATGGAGCCATTTTTTGTAATGTAATTATGTATGAACATGCCAGTGTAATAGTCACCATGGTAGCTTCTATTTCATCTCCCACAAACAAGCACATTGTCCCTGTTACAATCAAAAAACATAACAAAAAGAAGTACCTGCCAATGTCAGCATCAAAGGAAGACACCTGAGGGTTCAGCTTCTGGTAGCGGCGGATGAAGGCATCTTTCTGGATCTCCCAAATCTCACGGTAATTGTCCCAGGTAGAGAGGTAGTTCTGCAGATTCTGACCGTTGCTGGCCATGCCACTGTTGATGATGTTCTGGATCTTCTTCGTCTCTTCATCACGCTGGATCACCTCGTGGATGGGCTGGTGGAGGGCAGACAGAGATGGTGAACAGTCAGTTTCAATATGTTTGCACTACCTGAGGATATGGTTATTGTTACTTACCCTTGAAAATGATGATTGTCTATTTCATGGTGTTAACAGTTCTGGAAGGACAACTCTTTCACTTTACCTCTTAAACATCACACACACCACACACACACACACACACACACACACACACACAAAACACACACACACAAACACAAACACACACACACACACACACACACACACACACACACACACACACAAACAACACATGTAAACCAACACAATCAGATTACTCACATCTTTGGTAGATTTTTTCTTGGTGAGGACATTAGGCAGGCGGGGGATATCAGCGATGGAACGAGTGAGATGGGAACCGATGCTACCCACAATGGTTCCCAGCTGTTTGAGGGTGGGAGAGAACTCCACCTGTCAGACCACATAAAAACTGTATAGTCAGGCAATCCCAGCTATAAAAAACAAGTTTGGAACAACATGCAGTGGGTAGTGCAGATGATGAAACAAGAGCAGTGTCAATCATCACTTTTTCTTAATGTGCAGGTTTGAATTTCACAAATGCTTCAATTCTCTCCTCAACAAAACACAACTGTTGATGGGTACACTGTTGGCCATTTTCTACAGGTATTGTAAGTTCCTCATCTTCCACTTTGAAACTGGCTACAAGTCAAGTCAATGAAACATCATAAGTTACAAACAGATTCAGTCAAAATACATGGCTTCAACTTCAGTCAGTGTAAATGGCTCCAAATTCATCATAGTAAATGGTTCCAAACTTAAAGTAAACGGCAGAACTTTTCCTTCACATTGCATGCTTTTTTCCGCCCTGAAAAGCATCATCAAAATTACAGATTCTACACTGAAATTTTTGCTGCAAGCAGCCCTGTAATCTGTTATTACAATATCCAATGTAAACAAGACGTGACAAAGGAAAGCTGCTACAAAAAAAGTAATATCATTTCCTCTTAAGCAGTTCTGATTGTTGCACCACAAACAGCAAAGAGTGACCTATTTGTAATTCTTAAGCTATAACTGCTGACTGTGCACAAGACTCGAGACATTACAGCAAAATGTATTAATGCTTGTAGCTATCACTGCAGCTACCACTTGTTGCAACAACTGAATTGGGGAACAACAAAGGCTATCGGACAGACCGTACACAAACCGATGGAAGGCAATGGGAAGCAACCATCATACTTTCCCAAGCAAATTCATGGCCAGCATTCAAGAAGATGAAAAGCATTGTTACCAACAAATGCCTATCAATTAACATCAGGAAGAGAGTTGTTATACGGTTGTGAGGCGTGGACAGTCAACAAGCAAAGCCAGAACAAGATTGAGGCAGCCCAGATATGGTTTCTAAGAAGAATGTTGAGAGTTCCATGGACAGTAATGAAAACAAACGAGACAGTCTTGATGGAGGCAGACACAAGGAGATCATTCATAAGGAAGATTAGGAAAAAACAGACAACATATATAGGCCATTTTATGAGGAAAGGAGAATTAGAGCACCTGGTCACAACAGGAAAGCTGGAGGGAAAGAGAGCACTGGTAGACCCAGGGGAAAAATATTGGACAGACTTGCAGAGTGGCTTAAGACAGAGAGCGTGGAAGATGTGCTTGCGGCAACGAGGGATAGATGCATATGGGGGGGCCCTGATCGCCAATGCCATGTGGCAGGGCACTTGATGATGATGATAATTCCTAGAATGGTATATGACAAAAATACCGAAGAAGGCAAACATACTATTTTGCTGGGAAGCTTTTGCATATACGTGAGAGAGAAAAACAGAAAAAGAGAGGAAGAGACAGAAATCAAGAGAGCTAAACAAAGACAAGAAGACAGGCCTATACATTTGACTGCACCCCCAAATCTCACCTTGTCCCCTTCAAGAATGACCTTAACCCTGAACAACGGGTTGGGTGCGGACTTGCCATCCCCGTTGATGGCCTTGGACAGCTCCTGCAAAGAGTATTTTACGTTAAGCCTGAAGGCCTCCTCCACCATGCGGTCCATCTTCTGCGTGTAGCTGTGCCAGTGTTGCTGCACCTCCGCGCCGTCATTCTGGAAGACTGTGTAGGTTCCCCGCATGCTGGTGATGATGTCTTCATGTGTCTGCTTCAGACGCTTCTGCAGGTTCTCACGATGACGTGCCTGTCACGAACAGAGAAAATGTGTATGTAAAATGTACACAAATAGTCATTTTCATGTGTACATGAACAGTCATTTTGATGGACTATGAATGGGTTATCATTATGACCAACTGCACTGAACAGATGCACAGCTCACTGGAATAATTTTTCTGGATAAGAGCAATGACTTTTATGAGTCTGCTTCAGATGTTCATGACACACTTTCAATGAACAGTAAATAAAACTTCTAAATTGGACTGCAGGCTGCAGCATTTTCGCCTGTAAGTTTAAATTCCTATTTGGTGGTTAGTGGAGATGCTATTTCACAATATGACTTGCTAATTTAATCACAGGCAGCAAATATCCAAAGAACAGATGACAAAAATAATGCACTTCTGAGCACAGGTGGTGCACATCTTGTTCTTCACAATTAATCTGCTTCCACAGAAAAAGGTTTCCGATATCTTGCCGGTTCTGTTGTACCTTCTACTGTTATTGTTATCATTATGATTACTCTTACAATTATCAACATCATCATTGTCATCATCATCATCATCATTATCGAATTATTTTTATCATCATCATAGTCATCATCACTATCATCATCATCTTCTTCTTCTTCTTTCTTCTTCTTCTTCCTATTGTTGTTGTTGTTGTTGCTGTTGTCATCATCATGATTTTATTATCATTATCATTATTATTATTATCTTTCTAAACTTTCAGCTCACCTGATCTTCATCAAACTTGAGGTCTTCATAGACCACCTTGCTGTCGATCCTAACCAACAACATCTCTGAGATTTTGACGCACAGCTCCCTGATGTTCATGTTGGCTCCCTTGTAGTCATCCACGTTGGCCTGGATCTTGCTGGCGTGCAGTCTGCATTCTGCCACAAAGTAGTCTGAGACATTCTTTGAGGCCCAGGTGAGCTTAGTAAGACCTGGATGGATTCGTTTGTCCAGCACACGGATACGCTCTCTGAACAATCCTCTCTCTTCCAGGGACAGGGCAGCGATGATTCTGAGAGGAAACAGGATGTTTTTGATCATTTTTTCACACAACTTGATGTAATGACATTCATGGTGATACTCTTAATGGTATTATAAATACCACAAAAACTACAAGCAGAATGTTATGACAAAATATAAAAGATTGTGCACATTACAGGATGTATGTCTGGCTTCAGTGATTGGTGTTTATGGCTGATGAATTGTTGTTGGTAGTTTTACACCTTTGTGCAATGCAAAACTACTATGGACATGCATTTATATTTACCCACCAGTATGGACACGCATTTATGTCTACCAATTAAAACACATGATTCCAATTCTAGTGTAAGTTCGCCTGTAAACAGCTGACCATCCTAAAGTCTTTCCTTGAAGACAATATGGCTGCTGAGGTAATCTGATCTAAATTTATCATCTGCATATTGATGGGAATTTTTTCTATATAGTCTGGATCCCTCCCCTTGCACTCTGATAATTGTAACAGCAGACAAAAAAAAAACACTGAAATATATTTCATTTCACATTCTGCTGTCCATTTCTTCATGTGAAGTGTGTTGTGCCCATGTGACGCTGTCAGTTATATGTGCAAGTTGTCCATGTGACTGTCCACTTTGAAACAATTTGCAGCAGTGTGGTTCTATGCATACTGAAATCCTAGACTTCCTCATGCCATATGGGCCATAACCACTAATTAATCCTTAACCACTAATTAACACTCCTTACACTTAGGATATAATGATAATTAGGATGATAGCAATAACAGCAGCAAGTTATTACGTACCTGTTGTAGTCTCGTACCACCAATAGAACATGTTCTCTCAGATTGCGTAAGTCTTCCCGTCTTCCATATACATCCAGAGCGTAGTGTGGAATCTCGAAGATGAGTCGTTCCCAATAGTGGATTTCTTGGAACATCTTCAACAGCAGTCTGAAACAGAAGCCATATTAATCTCTTTCCCTCGAGACATCTTAACACAAGACATAACATACAAAAACAAAACAAAAAAAAGAAAGATCTTGACATGACCATGGCTTCCTGACCTCGCCAAATAAAAATTACAGAAGGCATCTCACATCTACCAGGTTTTACTTAATAGTGTTTCGATTTTTCACAGATGCATGTATACACATTGCCTCTTTTTTGCTGTCTGCACTGTGCAGGCATGTTCTGCTGTACAGTTTGCAAACCCTGTTTTTGGTGGCTGTGAATGCTAGGTGTTTTCGTGTTTTCATAAGCCACAGACACAGACATGACTTACAGGATCTTTGATGTGCATTATGATATTCTACCTGTGTATTCTACAATGGGTTTAAGCATTGGCAGGTCTGCACACATGCTGACCTCAAAGATTAAAAAAATCTCGTCCTTTAACTTATAGGTGGGTAAGGACTTTCTCTCTACTCCTTTTTATGAACAGACATACTGAGACAAATGGTCAATTCTTCTACCCCCATCAATTCTTCTTCCCCCATCATCTAAATTTGTTTTGTTGGTTTCTTTGTTTGTCTGTTTGAAAAAAGGAGACTACAAACATATTGGCTTAGACAGATTTTCATTCAAATGAACAAAGCAAAGAAAAAATGACAAATTAGTTTCTGAACAAATCTACATATCTATTAAAGTACACACACATATGCACAGACACCACAAACAAACACACACACACACACACACACACACACAACACACACACACACACACACACACACACACAACCTGTTAAAGTTGATATCCAGCATGGGAGGTCTTTCAGCACTTCGACACATGAGTGGCACATCCAGAAGTTTGTGGGGTTCCTGTAACATGCGCAACACTATGCACCCCTTGCACTATGCCACAGCACTCTAGCAGCACACACTACAGCCGCACCAAAGCTAATTCACACTGATGCTGTTTGCTATAATTTAATGCTGGTGCCTTGAATAGCATAGAGCTTGCTCATAACAATTCTGTTCCCGGACATTATGAATACATACTATTGTACTTTTGATGGTCACATATAATAACGCAAAACTGAAAGGCAAAATGTGAACTTATTTTTGTTTCGTTGTGTTAAGACAGTTCACATGTAAGCTGGCTACATTTGTACAGTTTAATTTATAATTTTCTCATTTGATGTGATGACTTTCATGATGATACCCTTAACGATATCCTAAATACTCTTAATGATATCATAAAGTATCAATTCACAAAATCATGCATGAGGCCGTATCTATAAAAACATAACAGAAAAAAAAATCTCAATTTTACAGAAAACATGCTTTACTACATTTCAATTGCATTGTCCATGTACTAAAGGCAAAATATGTACTCGCTTTTGCTTAGTCGTATAAATTTGTGTACAGGTGAATAAGTTACATTTGTACTTTGTAATTTGCACATTTGAGGCAATGACATTCATGATGACATTCTGAATGATATCATAAAGTATCAGTTCACAAAATCATGCGTGTGCCTGTAAAAGTAATCTCAATTTTACACAAAATATGCATTACTACATCTTACTTGCACTGTCCCTGTACTTTTTATATTGTACACTTCTGTTAATAAGGTGCACTTTAGGGGAAAGTATCAATATTCATAGCATAAAACACACGCTTCAGCATACAGCCACTGCTCATTAGGTATCAACACTGATTGTTTCTAAACAAATATCTATACTTTACCCTAATATAGTATACAATGAAGAATCTTTCTACCTACAAATGGCATATAGTTAACCAGCAATCTAGCCATTCCTGAATATGATAAATTTTCAGTTGTAACAAAAATGTACACTTGTATGCATGCGTCAACATACTACAGTAACACAGTATACTGTTTACTTACACTACTACTCACTTTGTCCCATTCACACTGTTCACTAGCAGATTAGTGTTATCAGGTTCACATTGCAGGCACTATACATACACAACTGTCTTTTCTACAGATAATGTACGAATAGTTCACAAATTTCAATCTTACAAGACACATTTAACTTCAAAAGAAATATGTGTTCTCAAAATCAAAACAAGAAATCAAATTATCAATGCACTTGAAACTGTCATACAAGTTTTCCTTTCTGACAAGATTCCAACAATGTAATCTCCCTAAAAACTGATAATTTATATGACAAACATATCATATGACTCAAGCGTGTAAATTTTAGATATACAATCGATAACTGTTCAAATCACAATCTGCTTCACAGTATGTATCAGTGATATGACATTTAATTCATAAATCAATTAAATCTCAAACAATGAAAAATGAAAAAAAGATTTAAAAAAAACAACACATATGGACTTTACAAACAAATCATCTCGCAAGATGCAAGACAATAAATTCTACTTGTCCACACACGTTCTAAGTCTAAAGATTAGGACTGATAGAAGCGACTACCAAAGTGGTATAACTAGGACTGAGAGACAATACAAAACTAACACAAGACTGAAACAAAATAGAAATTACATAAAATCAATAATTCATAACACTATTTATGGATCTACATTCACACCACACTGACCGACAGAAACTTCACTAACTTACAAAATCTGAATAAAAAAAGTACTAGCATTCACACAAACTAAGAGAACCTGGACATATTCCAAATTTGAATATGAATACCTATTCTGTTCATGAAAACTTACAAGTAACTATTGATCAAAGACATTAAATTGGGAACCTTTCAGAATTTAGAAAAAGCTAATCATTATCATGAAGGACATGAAACTGAATGTTAGTACTATCTTAACTGGTTCGAATAAATTATCCCACGCTACAGCAACTGCTGACTGACAGTAGACACTATTGTTGTTTGGATCCTAGGTCAGCCAATATATCTTTGTCTGCTTTTGTGTTTCTATAACTTCATTGAGACTGACTGTTCACTGGGCAGAAGTTTGAACTAGTGTGGTGTCATCGAGAAGTTTTCTTATTTTTATGAACTCTACATGGTGTAACAGACAATTCAACTAATTCAAAACACTCTACTAGAATGATAACATCATCCAACAGTAGTCCTAAAAAACTCAACATTAAAAAGCTTTTATCTGAGAAAGCAGTGCAGCATAACACATGCAGCAAAAATGTTTCATACACACAAAATCTAAACGAGCCTCAACACTATTTTGTTGGAGGCAAAGCCAACTATTTGAAAATGATTGAAAAACAAAACTAAAACCCAATACAATCGTACATGCAGAACAGCAACTCCAACAATCATGATTACAGTACACAGCAAACGTTATTCACACAGACTGCACATGCATATACAAAAAAACAGACATCACAAGTGAAGTGGAAACTGAAAACAAATCACTAGTTCAACAGAAATCCACAAGCACACTAAACTGCAAGAGAATCAAAGAAAAAGACGGTCATAATTTCAAAAACCATGTCCTCTCTTTTTCTCTCTATCTGCCTATCTATCCATCTATCTTTCTTTGCTCATGCCATTTCTTTTCTTTTTCTTTTTTTTTTTTTTTTTTTGCTTCCTATTTTGTTCTCGTTCAACACCCCCCCCCCCCCCCCCCCCACACATCCCTTTTTCCTTTTTTTGTTTTTGCTTTTTATCTTCAGTTCTTGCAATTCTTGTTCCCCCTGTGAAGGTGACAACACTTGTGGTTTTAAGGATCAGTGAAGAAAATAGCACAATGGGGAGAACACTTTCACTTAAGTCAAATAATGAAAACCACACACTGATAAAACCAACAGTAAGAATAAGAAATGCAGTTTCAGTCATTTCTGTACCACTTATTTTTCTATGATGCAACTGTGTGGGTAAACTAGCTGGCTATAAAGAAGTGATGGATTAAGGAAAAGACAGCAACAGCCATGAATCCATTCCTTTTGATCGCTGCATTTTTTTCTTTCCTCTTTTTTTTTTGGCAGGGGGGAGGGGGGTACTTACACACTTTGCATTAATGAGACACACACACATACACACATAAAACTTCTATTTACATAAAACATGAAGCATTCGATTATTTCCGATTTCAATCTACACCCACAGTTACACATTTTCATCCACTTGGGGAGAGCAGATGGAATGACATACCTTCCCCCTCCCCCCCCCCCCCCCCAAAAAAAGCAGAAAATTCTAAGCACACAAAGCATGTCCAGGTGAACTCATTTTCATATATAACTATGTCATGCCAGCTGTGCATTGGAATTAATTTCTTTTATTTTTGTTTTCCTTTCTTATTCCTTCTTTCTGTCTTCATAACTTCTGTTTCTTTACCAATTTATCTCTTTTTTTTTTTGTTGGGGGTGGGAAGCTGTTGAGAGGGGTGGGTATGGGTGGGAGTAATTATTTCTTTTGAAATGAGAAGAATCCGATTGACGTTGAGTGTGTGTAAGTACTGTATTAAATCACATATTCAAAATCATATATTCACTTAAAAAAGTGGTCCATTATTTCAGAACACTTCTCTGTACAGATCATCCTTACATCTGGTAGGATTTCTGCAACACTGGTACTTTGCCATATACTTTGTCATATATATGTCAGACTGGTGTTCAAAAGATGTATTGATGGGATATTGTAACAGGACGACAAGAAAAAAACCTGCATGACAAGATTATACATCAGTGCAGAGTCAGGTGGTCAGGCTGCATGCAGAAACAAACGACAAACTGAAAGGATGTGTTAATCGACAACCAAGCTGAAGAACAGTCAAAATCATACATGACCAAAGAACATTGTTGAAAAGACAAAACAAACATGAAAAAGTTCCAAGTGTTAAAGTTTTGTCAGGGACACATACACCAAATCAACAACTAAAACAGTACAAGTGCCATAAGAAAAGAACAACAACAACAACCAAGAACTTACATTCTCCTGTACCAAAAAATAAAAGAAGAAACAAAAAAAGACGAGGTGTTAACAATGCAGGCAACAACAAATAAATGTAGCGTAGACATTGCTAACAAAAGTATTCAAAGTGACACAGACATTTGGTTATATGAAACGATACCATGCCCCAACATGACGCAATTTTTTAAAAGATGCAGCAAAAGAATAGGACACGAAATCAAACTGCAATCCCAAGTTACATAATGTGACACTGTGCATGCTGACATACTGCTTATCCAACTGTGATGTCATGCTGTTGATATTTTTTGAAACAAGCTAACCACCAAATAAATTTTTGAACATATGCCAGTCACCAAAAAAATAAGTGTGATTATTAACCGTTTTCGCTCATTTGGAAAATTAACTGACTGTGCATAAGGAAAGAGTAGCAGAATGAGATCAGAGGTTCCGCAAGACACTTGTAACTACCAGTACATAGTACCAGCAATGTACACACACACACACACACACACACACACACACACCACACACACACACACACACACACACACACACATGCACACACACACATACACACACACACACACATCACACTCACACACACACCACACACACACACACACACCACACACACGACACACCACAACAACATATTCACAGAGTTGGTATTTTCTGCTGAATGTGTAAAAAACTGTACGTACCTTTCTTGCACACACACACAACACACACACAAACACACTCATACTCACAACACACACCCATGCACAGACTAAAATATATCTTTTCACCACACGTGCACAAAAAGGAGAGAGTGGGAGGGGAGTAGAAGTGGCATGGGAGGGGGGAGGGAAACAACTGTCTTTGACCCCTCTCCTCTGAGTCCAAGCTTCATACTGTGTCACAGTGAAAGCTGACAATAGCATCTTGACCCTTTAACCCTTTGACTCCAACACCCTATCCACCAACTGCAAAAACTTAACCGTTTGGCAGGAAGCTGGTGAAGAGGGTGAGGGAGTCAAACGCTTAAGTTGTTGCTTTGCTAGCATGGTTGACAATGCATAATACTGGTGGACAGAGTGAGGGAGTCAAAGGGTTAAACACCAACCGCTATGAGCATGACAAGCAGCTGATTGGGGACTGTACAAGGGATTATCTTGTGTTGGCAGAAGGGATTCATGTACTTGAGAGTTCCAGCAGGTATTATGTACTGGTAGCTATAATTTTTACCGGTACAAAGGAGAGATGTATCAGTAAAGACCAGCATATGCTCGTCTAACAGAACCTCTGGTGATATAGAGACAACACCCATGTCTACTGTGTCTACATTATGAAGGACATTATGAAGGACAGTCAGTGATGGTTTGGTACTTACACCGTATCTAGCAACAGCCTGAAAACTGTCACTTTGTCAATATCAAGGAAAATGTTTGATACAATGTGATATATAACATTAACAAGACCAATGCTGGAAGTAATGGTGTGTGTGTTGTGTGTGTGTGTGTGTGTGTGTGTGTGTGTGTGTGTGTGTGTGTGTGTGTGTGTGTGTGTGTGCGTGCTGCGTGCGTGCGTGCGTGCGTGCGTGCTGCGTGCGTGCGTGCGTGCGTGCGTGCGTGTGTGTGTGTGTGGTAAGTGTGTGTGTGTGTGTGTGTGTAAGTGTGTATGTGTGTAAGTGTGTGTGTGGATGTTTGCATAGACAGGTTTACGAATACATCCACATTATGGGGTCTGTATGTCTGATTCAGACATGCTCATTTAACACATGGACTGACACCTAATACATGTTTTAACAATACACCTTAGCTATCTATGAGAATTCAGTACATGACAGAACGTGCTTTACTTATTCAGTTGTAAGACAAAATAAAATTTCTTAGATAAACTTGAAGTTCATTCTGAAGAAGATCAAGAAGCCCAAGAACACCAGACTGAAGTTCAACTTGGACAGACTCAAGGACCCCTCCATTGCAGAGTCCTTCCAAGCAACAATAGGCGGAAAGTTTGCAGCATTGAGCACACAAGAAGAAACTGCGGAGGAAATGACCACCAAGTTTAACACAGTGATGACAGAGACTGCAAATGACCTCTTAGGAAAACAACGCCAGAAAACCCAACCCTGGATTACAGACGAAATCCTTGAAATGTGTGACAAAAGAAGAGAAATCAAGAAAGTCAAAAATAACAACAGACGGAGCCCTAGCCTACAGAAACATCAACAAAGAAATCAGAAAAGGCATGAGGGAGGCCAAAGAAGTATGGATACAAAATAAATGCACAGAACTAGAAGACAGCCTAAGCAAGAACAACAGCATAAAGGCGTACAAAGTGGTGAAAGAACTCACCACACACAGACAGGCAAGGATCAGTGCCATTCAAGACAAACAAGGAAAGTGCCTGACAGAAGATAAAGAAATCATCCATAGATGGACAGAATACTGCTCTGAACTCTACAACCACCAGACACAGGGTGACTCAACTGTCCTTACATGCCAGGAATCAACAAATGACGATGACCACCCTATTCTACGCGAAGAAGTCGAAACAGCAATACGATCGCTGAAAGATGGAAAAGCTGCTGGAGTGGACAACATCCCAGCAGAACTGATCAAGCATGGAGGGGAGGCAGTGACTGACATCCTCTGGAAAATCTGCAACAAAATCTGGCAGACGGGAGAATGGCCGACACCTTGGACCCAGTCACTAATCATCACACTTTCCAAGAAAGGCAATTTACAACTATGCCAGAATTACAGAACGATCAGCCTTATCAGCCATGCTAGCAAAGTGATGCTGAAAGTCATTTTGAACAGACTGAAACCACAGGCAGAGGAGATCATTGCCGAAGAACAAGCAGGATTTCGCAGTGGTAGAAGCACAACAGAACAAATATTCAATCTCAGAGTCCTATGCGAAAAATACAGCCAACACCAACAGGACATCTACCACGTTTTTATCGACTTCAAAAAGGCATTTGACAGAGTATGGCATGAAGCACTGTGGGCCACCATGAGGAAGTACAACATGGGAGGGAAGCTTATTGACACCATCACACAACTATACGCAAAAGCGAGCAGCGCAGTGCTTGTTGAGGGCACAGTGGGGGACTGGTTTCACACATCAGTTGGAGTTCGCCAGGGCTGTCTCCTCTCTCCAACCTTGTTCAACATCTTCCTTGAGCGCATTATGACGGACGCCCTTGAAAACCATCACGGCTCAGTCAGTATTGGAGGAAGGACAATCACCAACTTGAGATTTGCCGACGACATTGATGGGATGGCTGGAAATGAAGACGAACTTGCCAACCTGGTGAAACACCTGGACGAGACATCATCCAGATATGGCATGGAGATCAGTGCCGAAAAGACAAAGTTGATGACAAACAGCACAAAACCAATAGAAAAGAAGATTACAGTCAGCGGGAGTGAGCTGGAAACCGTGGCTCAGTTCAAATATCTCGGAGCCATTATCAGTGAACAGGGATCGAAAACCGAAGTTCTTGCAAGAGCAGCACAGACAACAGCAGCACTAGCCAAGCTGAAGCCCATCTGGAGGGACAAAAACATCGCCCTCACTTCCAAACTGAAGCTAATGCACGCATTGGTCCTGTCAATCTTTCTCTACGCGTGCGAGTCATGGACACTAACAGCAGAACTGCAAAAGAAGATCCTGGCAGTAGAAATGAGATGCTTTAGAAGAGTGCTTGGCATCTCATACAAAGACCACATTACCAATGAGGAAGTGCGAAGAACAATTTCACAGCATGTCAAAAACTATGAAAACCTTCTGACAACAGTAAGAAAAAGGAAACTTCGGTGGTATGGTCACGTGACAAGAACTAACGGACTATCAAAAACAATACTCCAAGGAACAGTTCAGGGAGGAAGAAAAAGAGGCAGACAGAGAAAAAGGTAGATGGACAATATTGATGAATGGACAGGAAAAAGCTTTGCCACGACCCAGACCCTTGCTCATGACAGACAGAGGTGGAGACAGACGGTGCGACGTTCATCCATGTGGAGCCCCCACGACCCTGGATAGGGTTAAGGGACAGGAAGGAAGGAAGGAAGGAAGATAAACTTCACTGAGGCTGAAAATCACAGTCTATTCTAATAACAAAATACTGCAAATTATCTTACACACTCACCAAGGGAGTTAACATCAGACACAAACAATACACAGTAAAACATAATTTCAAAAACAGTCATTCATATCAAAAGAAAAACAAGGCAAAATAAGCATCAAAGACATACACAGAAAGGGAAAGACAAGAGACAGCGAGAAAAATTAACAGAGAGACAGACAGAAGACGAAAGTTTTGTTGTCATTTTTCGAGAAAAATAAAACACACAGGATATATCATTTCAAAATAAACTAACTGCGCCTGGTGGGGAACAACTGGAATGATTAAAAAGCATAGTTCGCTTTCTCATTTTTTTCACTAAATTCTATAAAAAGATACATTTCATGGCATAATGTACAGTTGCAATTCATCAAGATGGCATCTCTGTACTCATAGTAAACTCCTCAAGCACTGATGACATTGATGCCTAACCCTACACCTGTGCATAATCCTTACATACTGGCATGGTCTAGGAAGAAATGTACAAAATGACGCATTCATTAGTTTACACCTGAAATTTAAAATTTATCACCACACTCAGAAATAATCTTGATTAAGAATTTAACAAAAGGGACGACATAAAAAACATTGTTTATATGCTGAAATGAAATAATTAAACAATCTAATCTTCATATGTGGAACTGAGAATGATATTTAAAGACATACATAAAAAAGAGATTTCACAAGTCATCCCCCAAAAAACAAAAACCTTCTCCTGTCCCCTTCATTTTTAATTGAGACTGAAAAAAATAATAGAATACACATGAAAGACGCAGACAAGAATAACAATATACATAAAGGGCTTGCAGAGAATGATAGTATGAATAAGTACTTCAGAACAGTAGCGTAAATAAAAAAAGTTTATGAGAATAAGAAGACAGTATGAATAAGTACTTAAGAACAGTAGCGTAAATAAAAAAGTTATGAAGAATAATATACAGTAATATTCGCAAAGAACAACAGTGTAAATAAACAGAGAACGACAGTGTAATTAAACAACAGAACAATAGTACGAACACAGAATGCTGCAGATAAAAATATCACAAAACAAATAAATCCTGGAAATTAAAGAAAGACAAATTAAAACATGGGGAGTGGAGAATAAATGCACCTTGTCAATGGTCTGCGTCCACTCGTAGAAAGTCTTTCGCATGTACTCATCCAGTGCCACAGAAAGCTGCTGGAACTGGGATCGAACTTCGTCTCCCGTTCCAATGGTGGGCAAGAAGAAAGCCCTGTCTATCAGCTGAACCCAAGATAAGTATGTATCATCAGAACACATATTACATAGTACAAGCATTCATTCATCAGTATGTAAGAACGCACACTTTATAGTACAAGCATTCTATGAAAACAAATTTGTTCACTGAGGTAATTACCAAAAAAAAAATAGGAACAGAGGTGTGAAGATTATTTTTGGCTTGGCTGGCAAACCCGCTTAGGAGTTCACATTAAATTAGTATAAATCAATTGGTAGAAATAATCTTTCACCTCTAGAATTCCTATGTTGACTGTTTCACAAATATTCAGTGTTCACACAAATTATAACCTTAAGTTAACTGACACATGATACAAACTCACATTACATGCATACATTCGCAAACAACATTCACACACACACATGCATGCGCGCATACACACACACACACCACACAAAAGCACACAAGATTCCAACTGTAGTATCTTCATCACTATCAAAGAGACATATTCTGCGAAATTTTCAGTATCAGTCAAATAAAAAGATCCATGCTTATAAGTTAAACACATAAGCAGAACTGTAGCCCACAACCACTTTTTTTTTGTGAAACCCAGCATTTCTT
The DNA here is from genome assembly GCA_030674185.1 of Monoplex corrugatus. NCBI lineage: Eukaryota > Metazoa > Mollusca > Gastropoda > Littorinimorpha > Ranellidae > Monoplex > Monoplex corrugatus. The sequence continues at coordinate 26,870,137 of JAPXFY010000021.1, forward strand.
TGCCAGTTGAGTCGAATGCAAGTATACTCATGAAAAAGAAATTACTCAGATTTTATAACATCTGAAACATCGGCGTGTGTATCAAAATCTAACCAAAACCTATTTCTAATATTTCTATCAATGAAAAATAAATCAAACACTCGTAATAAACTATTTGGAACAAACCGAAGGAAGTGGATGAAAGCAGTGCACCTACCATCATACCACGCTCAATTCTCCGTTTCAAAGTACGCGCCCAGTGGGCAGCGCCGGCGTATTTGGGGTGTGATGGGTTTCGGGGCACTGCCTTCATGGTCAGTTCCTTTTTCACAGCATTCAGTCTTCATTGAACAGACTGTACACGTCCACAGTCTTCTTGTCAATCGTTCGCCGCACAGCCTGTGGAGAAAGAGTTTAAAGAAATTTCAGTAAACTGCTGAGCTGTTCTATTACAATCACATGGTTATGGTGCATGATGTGGTGATGTGTTCATGTGTCATAAATTGTCTAATGAGTCTGCTGCTGGAAAAAGTTTATGGGGCAAAAGAACACAAAACATAAGAAAAAGAAAGAAAAGTTGAAGGCACTAATAGTTCAATCTTACCTACTGAGATACAAGCATTTATTATGTTTGTATCGTTAGTATTGTTTGGTTTGCAACCAACAACTACATGACATAAAGATGGTTTCCCAATGTACATTACTTACCAAAGAAACAGGTGCTGTATAACATATTCCTTAAGCACTGCAACTATGTGATATCGATCAGTCTAGAAATCTAGAGTTTGTTTATGACAGTGTGTATATGCATCATGAGGTGTGTATGCGTGCGTGTGTGTGTATGTGTGTGTGTGTGTGTGTGTGTGTGTGTGTGTTGTGTGTGTGTGTGTGTGTGTGTGTGTGTGTGTGTGTGTGTGTGTGTGTGTGTGTGAAAGAGAGAGAGAGAGAGTGGACACATGGTTTGGCATAATTATCTTGGTGAGAAACAAACACACGATATTTATGACATTTTTTCAATGTGTGCAAAGGCAAAACTCTGGATCTGGATCTTTTGAGTCGAAATTATGAAACCAAGCTATGCTGCCAAAAACTGAAAACTGTTCTGCAGCTATACTCACTTCTCTGGAGTTGAGATGCATGAAGACATCCAACAACTCAACTCCCTGTTCCACCGTAGTGACAGTGTCAAAGGCTGATGAGATCACGTTCTGCATCATCACCTCCAGGTCCTTCACACCAGCACGGAATCTGTTCAGAGATTTAGTCCACAGTTCATGCATCTATTTTCAAGTTTGTTGAACAGAGCTATTGTAGTCTGGACCTAGTTTAAGGGGGAGTCATGTTGCTCAGACAATTCCATATGTGTTCTAACCAAACCTGCCAGCAGCAGTTAAACAGCAGATTCCTTCAGCCTGCGCATGACCCTAAGCACTGGTAAGATCTTGAAATGGGGAAAGGAGCAGAGAAGGACTTATGAAACACAAAGCTGACAACATAACAATGATTGAAGCATTCGGATGAGCAGTAGACAGGCCTGTTTGTATGTTGCTGACAGGGACCTAACTCAACATATCAGATCTTGATATCATGGTCGCGTCAAAAGAACCAACCAGTCCGCAAGAGTTACTGTGGTGAAATGTTTTATATGGAAATTGTCCAGCAGATTAATCCAATATGAAATAATCTCACTGATCTATTGAATGCATATGTCTAACACAAAAAGTGCTGAGTATGTTTATTTTGACAATGTGGACAAGTACCTGATTGTGAATTGGTCTCATAAGTGGATTGAAGCAGTTTATATCCATTTTCATCGTTTTCATAAGTCTGATACAGAATCACAAGTCTGATACAGAATCCATCCAAGGCCTATTTAATTCACAATTCTAACAGATCTGACAGTCTCTTTGAGTCATGTGTGTGTGTGTGTGTGTGTGTGTGTGTGTGTGTGTGTGTGTGTGTGTGTGTGTGTGTGTGTGTGTGTTGTGTGTGTGTGTGTGTGTGTGTGTGTGTGTGTGTGTGGTGTGTGGTGGTGTGTGTGTGTGTGTGTGTGTGTGTGTGTGGTGTGCATGAATGTGTGTGTGTGCATGCGTTTGTGTGTGTATGCACACACAGCCCATTGTTTTATATTTGCTATTGTTTGTTCAGTTACTGGAATCTTTTCTGCAAACAATCTTTTTCATCTGTTACTGTAAAATTCTCAATGACACAAACCCATCTGCCCAATGCACATCTCCAAACAACTGTCTTCCCAACACACCACTTCCAAACAATTATCACACCTGTTGTAATCGTCATGCCAAGAGGTGGCCTTGACATCCAGAATGGTTTTCTTGACAGCTCGTAGGATGTTGAGGTTCTTCTCAAACTGGTTTTCAATCTCCAGCAAGCCTCGAGCGATCTCGGGACCCTTCTGTCCACCAAAGTGCGGCATCTCTGTCTTGGATCCTTCTTCCTGTCTGGCAAAGTGAAGCTGGGCCTCACACACCTGCACCAACACAATTATGAAAATGAAATTAAGAGTTTCAAATATTCTAAGGAATTATCAAAAACGGAGCTGTCCTACATGTATATCATTCAAATCTGACGGCAATGAATGGATGAAGCCTTAAAATGGATGGGACAGGTAAGGCATACATGTTACACTAAAAACAAAGAGGAGTTTTGTCTGTTTCTCCAAGAGGGATTTACAGAGCTCAAGACAAGTCCATTTGTGCTCCATCCAAATCTGCCAGTAATTATCTGACAGACTTCTTGAGCCTGTAAAATAAAATATGCACTGGGGTCCTGAAATTGGGACCAGAAGTGAAGGGGGCAGGAACAGGAATATGGTGGGTAGGTTGAGGGAATCAAAGGGTTAAATTTTTGCTTTGCTACTATGGTTAACAATGCAGGTTGTACTGGACATGGTGCGGGAGTCAAAGGGTTAAATAGTATTTAATTTTCAATGTACATGTTTATATTTTTCTTCATTTATGCAACTGTCCAGTCTAAGTATGAACACTTTATTAAATTGAAATTGAAGCCATTTTTTAAGTTTAAATGAATAACCTACCTCCAAAAGATCTTTGCACCTTTGTATGAAAGCATCCACCTGAGCAAAGATACTGCTTTTGTCAAGAACCCAGCCCACTGTTGAGAACTTGTGATGAAGCTTGGAAGTCTGCACAGAAAAAACAAAACAACTGTAAACCTTGAGCTACATCTTGTAGCATGGTTACAGTAATTATTAAACATTAATCTTGTCACTCATATTTCATTCGTTATGTTATGATATCATTCACAACAGAAATGCTAAAAGAAACAGTAATCATAATAATACAACCAAAGAGACAGAATTCTACGTCACTAATCCAGTCTGGAATGTTCAATATTTCAAAACATATTCTTTGATACTACCAGTTGACAGATATCCACATCTCTCTCTATACTGTTGCACAGTCTGGTGGGCATGCACGCTGGATGTTTTCATGTTTACATAAGTCACCAGACACTGATGAGACTTAAGGATCTTTAACATGCACATTATCTTTGATACTACCAGTTGATGAGTATCCACATCTCTCTCTATGCTGTTGCACAGCCTGGCGGGCATGCATGTCAGGTGTTTCCATAAGCCACCAGACACTGACACAACTTACAGGATTTCTAGTATGCACATGCACATTTATCTTTCAAGTTTTAAGAGGTTTAGGCACCAGCAGGTCTGCACTATGCTAATCTGGTATATTGAGACCAGACCTTCTGACAGGAAGTCCAACGCCTTGTCCACTTGCCTAATGTCCTTAGTAATGAATTAAGCAAAGGGTCAAATGATATTTTACCTTGTCATAGATGTCCTTCCACTGCTCACAGCAGCTGATACAGTCCGTTAGCGACTTCTTGCCGCTCACCACATGTCCATCAAAAATCTTGTCCAGCTGGATTTCTCGACAACAGCGCCGAATGATTTCATTGCTCATCTACAACACAAGATAATCAGGATCTAAGTAGCTTATATAATGGTTTGACACCTAATGTACATTACCCACTTGTTTTTTCCATCTGTTTGCTTGGTTTTCATTCATACTTTGTTGTTTGACTCTGTGTGTGTGTGTGTGTGTGTGTGTGTGTGTGTGTGTGTGTGTGTGTGTGTGTGTGTGTGTGTGTGTGTGTGTGTATGTGTGTGTGTGTGTGTGTGTGTGTGTGTGGTGTGTGTGTGTGTGTGTGTGTGTGTGTGTGTGTGTGTGTGTGTGTGTGTGTGTATTGTTTGACTGGTTTTTGGTTTGGTGTGTGTACATGTGTGTGTGCATGCATGTGTGTGGTGTGTGTGTATGTATGTGTGTGTGAGAGACAGACAGTAGGCATGTGTGTGTGTATGTGTGCGCGCGTGCGTGCGTGCGTGGTGTGTGTGTGTGTGTGTGTGTGTGTGTGCACGCGCGCACGTGTGTGTGTGCGCGCGCACGTGTGTGTGTGCGCGCGCATGCACGTGTGTGTGTGTGGTTCATGGAAAGTGATGAAAACTATAGCGTAAAATTAATTATCTTGCACCCTGACAGAACAATCCACAAAACAAACAAGAAAATTTAAATGATAATTTCTAAAAAGGTGAAAATCTATAAAGAAAATAAAGTTTAGCACACTTTTTATAAACAGAATATAACTCAAAGATGATTATGAGATACAAGAATCCAACTCTGAATAGTGGAAAAGTGTATCAAAAATTTATAATGACAATGAACACAATATACAACATGCACACACGTACAAATCACATGCGTACACACATACAAATCATATGCTCACACACATACACACACACACACACTTATACGTACCATTCAGACTATTTTATAAACCTGTACCCCCCTCCAACAAGATTACACAAAATTGAACTCTCACAACATTTTTTTACCTCAAGCCTATAATGTTCAACAAATAATTCAATTTCTCTTTTCAACCCTTTGACTCCCACACCCTATCCACCACCAGCAAAAATTTAACTTTGTGCTTTGAAAAGGAATAAACTGACTAAAATGACTTCTTAACCCTACCAGACCTTAGCCCCTGAGCGTAATTGTGCCCCCTGCCTGGCCTCCTGAGCAAAATTTTGAAAAAAATGTATATACGTTAGAAAACTGTTCATATCATGCACACCAATGGTTAGAATTATATGAAACGTGGAGAGATTGTAGAAAATAGGCCTATCTTTCATCTAACGCCAGTCCAACCCTCAATCACACAAGCATCTCCCCTATCACTTGGTTGGGGGGTACGGGCACGCCCCCTTCTTCCAACACTCTGTCTCGACCTACTTCTTTCATTGTCAGAATCATCACTTTCACTCAATGCTTCATCAACGTAATCATCGTCACTTGAATCGGAAACGTATTCCTGATCAAATTCTCCAATCTGCAAAATGTCCACCACTTGTTGAACTGTGAAGCGAGTTGGCCTCGCCCGTTTACCTGTTGAAGTGCTTGGTTCATCACTAGCTCGCTTCATGGTCAATTTTGCACCCAAATCACCTCAAAATACCATCAACACAAAGGCAGACAGTTGCAATAGGCTGAACACACGCTCACGCGACGCTTAGCAACGGTCCGGTAGCTATTTTTAGCTCTTGATAAAGTGACGATCGTGTGAGTGTGCTATTCCCGCTATTAGCGGGAACTCGGTATATAGTCATTTTCGTCATTCCCGCAATAGCGGGAACTCGGTCTGGTAGGGTTAATGTGTTCTTGAGTAAATATATTTACTCAAAAACACATCATGATGTCATTTCAGTCAGTTTATCAATTTTCTCACACTGGAGGGAGCAGCAGGGAAGTTTCAGTCTTTTTCTCCTAATTTTTGTATCTGGTGTTTGTTTATGATCTTACGCTTGACAAAGGCCAGATGGTCAAAGATTTGCAACTGTCTTGTCTTGTATCAAATATGCGTTCTTATTCGAGACTTGTTGTAATACATATGTGTTCTTATTCTTCTTTTGTGTTTTTTCTGATTCCTGTTTGCTTGAATGCGGGCAGACACACTTGTTTTGGAATTTCTGCTTTGCTTCATGGTTAACAAAACATGATGCTAATGGATAGGCTGAGGGAGGCAAAGGGTTAACAGAAATAATAAAAATTTTCTAAATCAGAATCTTACCTTCTTCAAAATGCCGGTTAGTCTCTCACGGGATTTGTAGAACTCAGAATTGACCCAGATCATGCGGATGACGTTGAGAATCTTGGGCAGCATGCGCGGAATGTCAGAAGGTTTGGCATCGGCCAGCTCATGGCATGGATCTTTCAGCACAGTCAAGAACTTCAGATTGCTCTCTGCTTGTCTGGAGCCTTCCTGTTGAAGCCATTATATTCACATTGTTAATAAAGTTTATAAATAATGACAGACTGATCAATAGCACTATCAACCTGTCCATGATATTTACAAACAATGAAAGAAGTCATTATTACTGTAGTCAAGACCTTGCCAACGTATATGGGTCATATTCAGGCTTATAGTTTTTACCATGATTTATTTTTGGTATACACCATGTATGATGTAGCATAATTATATGAAACTGTCTATGCTGTGAATCTTTCATGAGAAATAAAAATAGAAGTTTAAAAATGTACTGCATATGGTGCGGACAGATGAGAAAGCCATCATTCTGAGGTGTGTATACGTGGTATGTGTGGTGAGGTGCACTGTGTCGTGTAGTGTTGTGTTGTATTGTTGTGTTGTTCTGTGTTGTGTTGTGTTTTTGTTGTGTCATATGTCTCATGTCATGTTGTGTGTCATGTTGTGTGCATTTCTCTGTTGTGTGTGTGTGTGTTGTGTGTGTTTGTGTGTGTGTGTGTGTGTGTGTGGTGTGTGTGTGTGTGTGTGTGTGTGTGTGTGTGTGTGTGTGTGTGTGTGTGTGTGTGTGTGTGTGTGTGTGTGTGTGTGTGTGTGTGTGGTGGTGTGGGTGTGTGTGTGTGTGTGTGTGTGTGTGTGTGTGTGTTGTGTGTGTGTGTGTTGTGTTTGTGTGTGTGTGTGTGTGTGTGTTGTGTGTGTGTTGTGGTGTGTGCGTGTGTGTGTGTGCGTGTGTGTGTGTGCGTGTGTGTGTGTGTGCGTGTGTGTGTGTGTGTGTGTGCGTGTGTGTGTGTGCGTGTGTGTGTGTGCATGTATGTGTGTATGAGTGTGTGTGTATGAGTGTGTGTGTGGTGTGTGTGTGTGTGTGTGTGTGTGTGTGTGTGTGTGTATACATGCGTATGTGCATGTGCATGTGTGGTACTTTCCACTTCACCAAGCATTTTGGAACAGTCTGCAGCAATGCAATGAGCTTGATAATATGGACTGTAATACAAAGACCAATCAATACTCTTCACTTCTGTACTTGTTTAATTGTTATTGTCTACAAATATGATTACACATTCACATAATACGTACCATTGTGATAAAAGGGCCAATAAATACTTGGGGCAGTGGGAGGTGTTCTTTATTTTTTCTTTATTATTTTTTGGTTGTAATCTGCAAACATCATAACACATTCTCATTGTTATCTTAGTACTGTGTATCATGTACACTATCCCTGGGGCGAGGAAAGGCAATATTTTTCAAAATCACCATGGGGACTAGCTCAGAGAAAAATCTTGTAACAAAATCTAATCTCTTCTAACCAAAGTTTGATTTATGGTCTGCAGTGCAGTGAGGCAATACACAAGTGCACACATGCATGCACACACACACACACACACACACACACACACACACACACACACACACACACACACGCACACACACACCACACACACACACCACACATACATATATACCTTGGAAGTGTTCACTGTTATTGCTGGACAGTGATGGTAACAAATTGCAAACTGTACAGAAAGAACAAGGTAAAATGTCCAAAAACGACTACACAGTGCAGTTGAGGGGTCCAAGTGGGATGTAAATTTCTTTGGTAGGGAGAGGGGATGGTGGCTGTGAGGTGGGGGAGGTAGAGGGCAAACAGCAAAGCGCCAAGGTGATGGGGGGGGGGGGGGGGGTCATCACCAGTGGGCAAGTTTATGGAAAATGCTGCTGGCCTGACCACTTTTGGTTACATTTGGCTACCAGGCTAGCTTTTTCCTTGCCCCTGTATCCCTCACATCTTGGAAGTGTGTAAAATGCTTTTTTTTTCATCTTTGTGATCACAGCAGATAAGCATTCCACATTTCTTATTTCCTCTGGTGGAAAATCATTTTACAAAGCACCAATAATTCAAACCTTGATCTGGCCAGCCAGTCGCAGGAAGGGAGCCACGTACGAAGACTTCGCCAGTTCCAAAATGTGGGTGATACGTTTGACGCCAATATTGTCCAGCTGAGTGCTGATGCCAGACAAATCAGCGCAACGATTTTGCCAGAACTCAATCTCGTCCAGCGGTCCTGAATTTTCTGCTGTTTCAAAGGCATCCTGAGAGCTGAGCACCTCTTTGATTTGGCGTGACCAGTGGATCACACAAGCTGCACAAAAAGAAATGTGATAAAGGTTTACATTCTCTTCTTACACATATATATCATAAGTGCACAGATAAATGAAAAGGTCAAAGCAGATTAATACCTATCTTTATCTATATGCCAATATAGACACACTGCTTGCTTACAGTCTTCAAAAACACAATGCAAGCATCTCAAAAATTATAACCCTGAAGAGAAATGCTTATTTACATAAAGCAAAGTTGAAACACCAGATCAACTGAAAATAAACCAGTCTCAAAGCTGAACAGATAACAATCTTTTTTTTCCTGTCCCAACTTCTGCACAGCCTCAGTGGTCTTGATCCCACAATATTCATTCCTCCCTAGTTCATTCAGTTGAAAGCCCAGTGCCAGGAATCCAATGGATGCCAGAGATGTTCATCCACCATGAGGCCACCCATTCGAAGAGTTCCTGCACTGCTACTGGCTTACTTCTCCAGAGTTTAACCCTTTTCCTACCAAGAAAACAGGTCACTGTACTAACTACTGACCAAGTAATGTTAGGAGAGAGACTTCAGAAACACTCAAATTACCCCTGTTTTTTGCCATTTTTGCCACTTCAAACGTCGTGTAAATGCAGAAAGGAAATGACAATAGTATACTCCCTCTTGCCAGAAAAGGATTACGTCAGCAATGCGGTAATTTTCTATTGATATACTCGAAACAGAAACTACGGTTCAGGGCACAAAATTCTCGTGACGCGGTCCACGGAGAGAGAAAGCTGAGTCACAAGGATCTCGTGACGCGGTATGGAATGTGTTAATAGTGGCTGCTCTGATTCAACATAAAAATGACATTACCTACTTAACACCCTACTAACAGCAAAACTGGTCAGTCACAGAGCCAGGATAAGAGACACCTCTGATAATAAGTCTGAGTAATGCTGATCCATTTCTGATCAAAATATACAGTCTATAATCAACACATAAACTATTATCAAAAGACATTTATATCAACAGTAACAGTAACCTAAATAATGAGCCATACCGTTTATGCTTATGCATTTTGTGACAGACCACCAGGCAATTTCATAAAGATCAATCCCTAACAGACAAGATATTCTTGCTAAACACACACACACACACACACACACACACACCACACACACACACACACACACACACACACACACACACACACACACACAAACTCATACATACATGAACATATACAAACTACATACTCTCCAGTCTTTGTACAAGCTCCTTGTTGCGAGCAGCATCTTCAGACTGCATCTTCATGCCTTCAGTGGGCACATACAAGACTGTTTTCCCGTCCAGTTTCCACCGTGTGTCCGTCAGGCTGGCCAAAAATTTGTGCAGCTGGGCTGAAAAGTCATTTTTTTATACCTGAACAAACAGTTAAGGAAGACTTTTTTCGCAACTATGTGTGGTCCTTCATCTCACAATTTTCACCTCTTCCTGTGACTTCTAACGATCAAAATATATCAATTCCAGTATTAACTTTTCTCATTTGAGCTATTATTACAATATCTGAACAAAAACCACCTGTAAAAGAAGTACATATATCAATGTATTAGTGCACATAATCTAAGGATCTGCCCTTGGCCTTGACCATTCTGCCAAATCTGTCAACAGGTGGATTAAAAAAAATCTGAATAAAAATAAACAAACATAACTAAGTATGTATACAAAAGGCCTAAATCACCAAAACTTGCTTCAGCATATCACAGTTTCATAGAGCCCAAAATGCAGTTAACACATTTACCTAATGATCAATCCTAATAGAAAATATGTAAGGCTTTTATGAAATATATACAGATGAACTGACCAGCAAGGAAGAAAATAATATGAAGAGATGACAGAAAGCAAAGGAGGTGGCAGAAACAAACACAGTGATAGAAAAACAGAAATTTCTAGCACAGAATTTCCAGAAGGTGGAGATACTATTTGTACTGAAAGAGCCCCCAATAGGGGTCTCATTTGAGTACAAAAAATAAAATTACAAAAAAGTCAACAAACAACAACAACAACAAAATGAATACTTTTTAACATTTACCATCCTATTCAATATACAAAAACTAAACAAAACAAAAACACCCTTCAATATAACAACGATCCAACAACTATCGCAACAACAACACTGCCACGCCACCACCACCACTAAAAAACAAAACAATAACTTTTCGACAACTAACATGAACAGACAATATCACAAGTTATTTTCTACAATTACAATTAATAGAAAATATCCACCAAGAATTTGCGCTGATTTAGAACCTATGGAATTACTTTGAAATAAATACTGTGGAAAAAAGATGACACTGACAGTGTTAAAATTAATACTTTATTTGAATAAAGGCATGAATTCTCTAAAAAAACTTAGATGATGCATCCATACAGTTACAAAAATGAAAAAAAAGGAGAAATGTATTTTTATTTATACTGAATCAGAAGGGAAAATTATTACAAGATAATATTTCCATCAATTCAACTGAAAGTAACACCTGTTACTCACCATATGCTTTCTAGGTGATTCAATATATGAACGCTTTTATGACTGTAATTGGTGAAAAAAAAAAAAACAGTAAGCAAGTTCCTGTGATATTTTATTGTCTTTAAATATCTCTTCCAACTGAGAAAATGTAAGTATGAAAATAAACTCTACAAATGTTTCTCTACACGACAGGTTTCTAGGAAACATGTTTCCATATCATGGCTTTCTGGGAAGTGTGGCACACCACCCTTTCTTCAACCCACCTTTTCATTTAGATTTTTCTCCCTAAGCTAAAAGCAAGTCACTTGCCTCTCCCACCCATGCTCTTACAATGGCTGTATCATTTTGAAAACACCATTTCTCCACCAACTTCCAAATTATGCAACATCAGGCCTTGTTAGCATTTGGCCAGGTGACAGCCTAGGAACACAGGGTGCAGTTGGCAACCTTTTACAGGCCAAAGGTTTGAAATGTTTGGGTTTTTTGTTGTTGTTTTTTTTTTACAATAGGCTGGCTAATTCTGTTGACAAAGCTGTGATCTCAAGATCTGATGTCTTGAGTCCAATCCCAGCTGACAACATAAAAACTGGCCTGTTTACTGTCATCTAAATGCCCTAATCATTCTCACTGTGTCAACTTAGTGCTTCATAGGTCCCACAAGACCTTGGCAGTACACAGGGTTTTGCACACACAGGATAAAGGAGTCTGCCATAAATTCACTGGCAGAGTTGGTATACAGAATTGTCCTAGTGCAATAAACCCTTCCTGAATAAATTCTAAACTACTCTTATCCAATTTCCTGCTCCCACTGCTGTCACAAATTCACATGCACACAATATTCTTCTTCATACTGAACCATTCCCACAGACACAAGGATACTGTCAGGCCAAGAAGTGTTCTCAAAGAACACAGGAGCATAGATGCCCATCATGGTCCTCAGCAAACTCTCGATGTACGCTCCTTTCACTGTTCCATACTGCACACTCTTCAGAAAGTTGTCGGCCGTAATTTCCTTCACGCCGGGATTCTTGATGAAGTAGCACAGCTGATCCATTGGGAATGTAGGTGTCTTGTACTCCAAGCAAAATCCTCGGTGGGTGTCATTGAAAGCCACCAGCATTCTCAGGTTGGGGTCCACCAGAAAGGTGTTGAGAGTCTCCTCGTGCACGTCTGTCCAGTCATCTTCTTTCAGTCCCACACACACGATGCGTTCTTTCATCATCTGATTCTGTCGACCACAAACAGCACATATTTATGTTTATATTAACTTCTAATACAGCTCATGCCTGCTGTTTAAAACTAAATACATAGACCTACACACACACACACACACACACACACACACACACACACAACACACACTCACACACTCTACATATCATTTAGGCAGGAATATTTTAAAACTTTTTAAACATATATATATGTACATATGTATACACACACACAGAGTCAGAAAAACAATTCTCAGATGGATAAATACTGACCACACTAACAGACTCAGCCTCTTCTCCAAGAGCCAGTTCTCCAACTTCTGACCCTTCAATAATCCCACTCATGTCTCCATCACCAGCTGGTGTGGCCGTTCCACTGACTGAAAACAGCACAACACATTTTTCCAAGTATCCTGACTAAAAGCAGTACAATAAACTTTTCATACTCAGTAATTAAAACAGCATATTATACATCACTCATATTGTAAGTCATCTTATAAAATAGCACCACTCAAAAAGTACTATCTTTTGACTGGTTATGGCTTCTGATCATTAAAATATATCAGCAAATCATCCCAGTCTGGATCAAATCAAGTTTATGTATGAATTCTGATTAACCAGAGGCCTCAGACTCAAAAGTCAATCTTACACTCATGATAAGGACAACCCCATCACTTTATCAACTCATTCCTACAGAAAATTAACTTTTCTAAAATATTAGATGAAGTTTGAAGAGGAGGATCTGGTGTGCTGAAGAAAGAGCAGTGACTTTATGTAGTAGTGTTACTCTTATTTGTGTTCAATCAAATCAGAAACAAACAAACAAGAATATCTTACCTGCAAGTGCATTCTCAGAAGTTGTGACGTCCCCGGTTTCCTCGACATCTCCATTGGGAAGTCCATTTTCTGTGGGGAGAGGGTTGCAGCTTTGGATCCTCCCTTTGGTGTGGAAGCTTTTGAACTGCGTGGTGTGCCTGGTTTGGAGCCAGCTTTCGAACCTGGCTTTGAGCCGCTTCTTGAGCCTGCTCGTGATCCCTTACTGGACATTGTGGATGTGTTGTGTTGTGCCCTCTGTACTCACCTGTTTAGTTTTTCCCCCTGCCTAGAGAAATCATGCTGAAAAAAACAGCATTGTTATCTAATTATGGTTGAGGTAAATGGCAGTGGTACCATTATAACAATACAAAAAAAGGAGTACAACTAAAGGCATTTGCCAATATTACAACAGAAAAATTGACTGCCAAACTCTCTTGGAACCATCAATTCCACAGCATTTATGATTCCTAACAAGTAACAGTCACATTCAACAATATCAAAATTCAATTTTCATGAAAACATTAATAGACCAGAATCAACTTGAAGAAGTAGCTACAGCACCATTAATTTGTAGCAACTGTAATAGTATCATGGATGTAAAGTGTACAATAATATGAACTTTGGTCTTTAAATACTATCATGGATGCAAAATATACACAACTATAAGAACATTGGTCTTTATACACACCTTCTCATTTTATCTTTATATGCCCCTTCTCGTTGTACTTCTTGCTGTAACCTCACCCTCACTTCTTCACACACCAAGCCCAGTACCTTCTTCCTTTATGTTTATACCAGCTGTAATTTATGCGATGTATATATCAAGATCAAGAGACAAACATGACACAGAGTGATAGACTATAGAATCTAGAGCCCTTGAGCGAAGTAGATATCTAGCCACAACTATTTTGATCTTCAATTATTCTGAATTGATAAAACGGCAAAAGGGAAAGGAAATGTATGCAGTTAAAGAGATTAATCAAATAAACAACAACACACCAATACTTTATGAAATCGAAACACGCCTTGTTCAAGTACTCGATTTTATTTTGGTATCCACAGACTCAGCACAAAAGTCGCCATCTTCTGGCCTTCTTGGACTCAGCGACAAGAACAGTTTCTTGTCAGCAAAGTTTACTTCGGTTTCATTCGCTCTGATCGTCATGCATTTCAACAAGAAAGCTTCTAATAAAAAAAACATTTTTATGACTTGCAAGCAATATAAGAAATCTAGTACCTCTCTTTCCTTTTTCTGTTGTAAGTTTTCGTCTTGAGCACAACAGGCGGGCACAGTATCGCACCGAGAACTGTGGAGTTTATCTTGGCAACAGCCTTCTGCGCATGTCCATTCTGCGCTTGTGTCGCTGTCACGCATGTCGCGAGATAACCCGTGGAATGATTACGGGCAACAACTCTTGCGCTCATCATTATGTCAATCTTGTTTAGTTTTCCTTTCAATTATTTCAAGATGACATAAATATTTTTTGCTTGATCAGATTGATGTTAACAGTCTCTGTTATCTGGAACCGCAGAGCAGAAGACATACATTGTTGCAGAGGCGTTTTTTTTTTATTTGCTTTACTGATGTATTCATTTTTTTAATATTTTTCACAAAGTTTTTAACCACCATTTATCTGGTGGAGGACAGGGGGGGGGGGGGCTCTGCCTAATAGGGTGTTGAATCAAGAATTTTTCAAGAATTTTGGTATAATGTACCTTCATTTTTCATCTCCATTTTCACGGGTGAGGGGGAAATGGAATATGGGGTGCCCCATAGCCTACTGATTGGAGGGAGGATTGTGTTTGTGTGCATGATATATGAACAGAATGCAACCCAAAACTATTTTTCACAACTGTTTATGGTCAGGTCTTCACATATCTGGGCTATAGACCTAGCCTAATAAAGGTCATGGATGTAAAAGACCTTGTCCATTCTGGCTGATGCTAGAATACATTCTGAAAGCAAGTGAAAAGTGTTGTCCTATCACAAAGACTGAATGCAAAATGGAACTCCAGAACATCTCATTATAATCCCCATTCTTATCATTATGCTTACTTTACTTCTGCTTTTTTGGTCTGCTTGTACCAGAAGGTGTCATGGGGAGATGAAGTCGATCATCTGCAGCTACATGGGAAGCCTGATATAGACTTGTGCCATAGATGCGCAATGTCTGCCATCGTGTCTCTCAAATGCCACTGTAGTCTTCCTCTGGCTCTTAAGTCCGAGCATCTGGTATTGTAGACTCAAAGGCTGACATCCTGGTCGGTGGCCAAACTACTTGATCTGCTGTCATGTGATATAAAAGTTGCCACGCTGTCCCTTAGATCTCTTTGTTTCTAATGTCTCTTTCTAATGCCTACTGCTCTTCTGAGAAGTATTGTATCTCACAGATTATGTCTGTCTCTCAAGGGTTTTGTTTCAAGTTCAGGTCTGACACTGTCAATTAAATATGGGTACAACGGTTACACTGATATGATCATCATAACATCATGAAAACATGCCCTGCTCTCCTGGTTACCTCAGTATCAGTGAGTTCAGATGTGTGTAACAGCCAAAATGAGCAGTGTGGTGGTAGTAATACAGCAACACACTGAAGAGCAGCTAAAAACAAAACAACAAAAACAAAGAACAAAAAACTTCACTCATGGCACGGGATTTTGCCTGGTGTTTCTTCCAAATCATCAGTACACGGACCCCATGTGTGTGGCACTGCACAATGAACCCCTCATGTGAAGACAACATTGTCAGGACACAAGATGCCAAAGGTAATGAATGTGTTAACCAATACTCATCTCTGCACAAGAAATAAGTTCTGTACTGGACTTTCCAGAAAAGCATTAGTACTTTGATGTCAAATTTACACTTCATGACCAAAAAAAAAAAAGTAAAAAAAATGATACAAGCACTGGAAATCATGGAAGGCAAGCCATCTTTGAATAAACATTGGGTTTGAGCTGTCAAGCATATCTGAATAAGTGCTCACACCACGTGACCATTGTTCTATCAGTCAAGATGGGGCCAGGTTCATAGCCAGTCATATCCAGCAAAGTCAGAAGAACCAAAAGAGTGGCACTCCAGCGATTCCTGTCTATGTGGGATACCAGGAATTGAGTGGACATGTGAGCTTGCAATAGAAAGAGCCAAGAACACAAATAGTATCAACTACAACATGAAGAGGTGCACCATCTTTTAAACAACTGACAGAAGAGGGAAGAGCATTACCTTCTGCCCAATAAGCAACAAGCGGTCCTGGTGGTTTCCACACTGGCCACAACTGGCTCAACACATACAGGATCCTTAAGTTCAAAATGATGATTTCACCAATCTACCCCATTGATCAAGAGGACCAGACAACTGAACACGTATTGAAGCAATGACACCTCTGTCAAGAGGAGATGTGGCCAACAGGGATCGGAGAAAACAACCACATTCAAAACCAGATGTGGCCTGACCATGTGGCTGTCAAATGAAAGATGAGGACTGCCAACCATTCAGCCTGACAAAGGTCTCACAAGAAGCCAAAATATTGCCTGCCTAGCGTTCAACAACTGAAATGCAGTTTCTAAGAAGAATGTTGAGAGTTCCGTGGACAGCAAAGAAAACAAACAAGAGTCTTGAAGGACGCAGACACAAAAAGATCATTAACCCTTCGGCTCCCACACCCTGTCCACCAGCATCCCACATTGTCAACCATGCTATCAAAGCATAAACTTAACTCTTTGATTCCCTCACCATATCCATCAGCTTCATGCAGGAAGCTGGTGGATAGGGTGCAGGAGGCAAAGGGTTAATAAAGAAGATAGGAAAAGACAAACAACATTTATAGGACTTTATATGAGGAAAGGTGAACTAGAACACATGGTCACAACAGGAAATCTGGAGGGAAAGAGAACACCAGGTAGACCCCGGGGAGAAATATTGGACGGACTTGCAGGGTGGTTGAAGACAGAGAGGGTGGGAGATGTACTTGCAGTGACGGGATAGATTCATGTGGACAGCCATGATCGCCAACCGCCATGCGGCAGGGCACATGATGATGATTGTTCAACATACTTCAGTTAGGGGACTATTTTCTCAGATTTCTATAATGGATCAACAACTCAGGCTCAGTGAAAATAAGAAAAACGGTTGCTCAATTCAGATATTTCATTAATGTAAAGGCTATAGCCCTTGGTGAAGGGATCATGATGCGATGTAACCCAACCCATGGACAACAAATGTATTTAATCATTCTTTATGGAGCCGCAATGGATCACAGTTTACCAGACCATGTCCAATGTTCCTGGGTTACTCTGAATTTCCAACTTGACCTCCGTGAATTCCCAGTTTGTCGCGAATAGGCCCCAGCAGAAAATCCCATTTTTGCTGTGGAGCTCATGCCAGAAGACAGTTCACTTGGGTCAGGGTTGACACGATTAAAGTGTAAAGAGTGAGTAAGCAAGAGAAAGGGAGAAATCTTGACAAAGAAACATATACTGTTATAGTGTGAAAATGTAGAAAAACAAAAAAAAAGAGCTTTTAAAAGTCAAAAGGAGTCATTAAACACACACACACACACACACAACACACACACACACACACACACACACACACACACACACACACACAAGTACAGCCATGTCACTAAACTATTTGATTTTACCAATCTTTATTGTCGAAAATCAATGATACCATGATAACAAAAACTAATAAGATGTTACAAATGGACTGTATACAATGAAGAAACAACACAAAAAAATCAACTGACAACATATTTAAGCGGTAAAATGTTGTAATGGTCACCAAAAACACTGATCTTTTCAACTCTCTTCAAACATTTCTGTGTTTGGTCTGTAACCATACACAGTAAAGCAATACATACAAAATGAAGATACCGGTAATATATCTCTCTCTCACACACACACACACACACACACACACACACACACACACACACACACACACACACACACACACACACACACACACACACACACAGAGAACAACAACAATGGCGATGTAAATCCTACCAAGAAAATGAAACAACAATGGTTACTACTGCATATGGTTACTACTGCATTACACTGGTTAAGTTCATAACTGTAAATGAGAACTTGACAACAGCTTAAACAAATGAGCCTGCGTAAACGTACATTGTGAGGAGAAGCAAAAAATCAAAAGTAATGAAACAGCATATGTATTTAATGAATAATGACTGAAACTAAGGCTACAGGACAATACACGACTCATTACCAGTTGCACACCTGTCGAAGTTTTCAGTGAATACAACACTGCTTATAACCTAACAACTATTTTGGTGACAGTGTAATGATACGTCATGTCTGAAATACATACATATACACAGACACCCATACAAGCACACAGCATAAACACAAACATAAATGCACGCAAACTTGTAGGTTCATGTTACCATTGCAAAAATTCTCTTGATGTCTGTGGCAAAACTTTGAAATAAAAAAAATCAGCAATCAAGAGAATCAGATATAAAATTTGTTCCAAACTGCTGCCTATTTCATCTTTTTCTTCTTTCTTTCACTCTGACACTCACTGCATACAACGACACACATTCAAACCAATCAACTGGTATCTCTTACTCTCATTCTCTTTCCCTCTACCTCTTCTCTATCGTTCTCACATACACACATGCACCGAGCAAATGTTCAAACACACTGCACTATTTACAGAATTCATACATATTTCACGAATACAATTAGGGTATTTCAATACCAAACAATGCACGCAAGATTCATATAAATGCTAGAACTATAGATTACAATGTAAAACCCAATTACAGAGAGCAAACACCAAATAAAACCAAGAGAATCTTGAAAATGCAACAGCAATAAGAATGCATGTACATATAAAACACCATTGTTTTGCTGTTTTTTTCCCCACGTTTTTTTTTTGTTTTTTTTGTTTTTGGTTTTCTTCATTTTTCCTCTTAATCATATTTGATGAAAAAATATACATATATCAAACAAGCATTGAAACACGCTGATGATGATGATGTTGATGATGATGTTCTTCCTTCAAAATCAAAATTGACTATGGCTTCAGTTATGGGAGGTGCTGCAGCTGCGCCAAATCCCGAGGTGGCAATGATTATACATCTAGCTGAACAAGGAAGGAGTGAAAGGGGATACAAAGACTGAATACATCATCAAAAAACATAAAGACACCCAAGAAAAGTTAAATCAGGAACTAAGGCAGTGGTCTAAATTTTTTTTTTTTTTTTTTTTTTTTAGGGGGGGGGGGGGGTGTTGATGATTTACTTTTGTTTGTTTGTTTATACTTATGTAAGTTATACTTTTGGCCACATCACTGTGGGTCTACTATGGACACAATAATTGAATACTGTTTGGCCACACTAAGAACTGTAATACCAAATCCATAATCATATAGCCATCATATTGTTGTTACTTGGTTCAGTAAAATTATATAAATATTTTCTGCTTTGCACTCTATTACCAATTCAATATCTTAAAATCATTTTCAGCCAAAGCACAGTATGACTGATACTGTCATTACAAATAGCATGGTATTCCTGGTTCGGTCAGTGTAAATTATCTTGAAAATCTTGAGTATAAAGGCTCACACAAGAACGGACTGTACAAGACCAAAAGTATCATTCAAACACAAACCTTCCACTCACAAGACAGACCAACAGTGGTTTTAAGGCACACAGTCTTACACGATACTAGACGCATTGCAGTGTGGGGGAGTGGCCATGTTTTTGGACGCATGGCCGCCACAGTGCAATTGGTTAGAATGAGTACAGAACAATGTAAAGAACTGTTGTCAACCCACGTACACTATCATGACAATGTCATTCTCACACGGTCTGTACAGCACAAAGTTAACACAGCACTCAAGGTTTACAATACACCCACTTGAGTGCGTCCACATTATAAAGATCTATGTAATAAACAACAATAATGACATGAGAAGATATTTACATGTATATCGAATCATCCATACATTCATTATTACATTATTTTCAAATGGCAGAACTTAAGAATTCTCATACATCAGAATAAGAGACAGTCCTTTCACATTCACCCTGCCCTCCCTCTGAAATGTGTTATGCTCGTCCTGCCTTCATTCTCATTTGTAAATATAAATGAATGGGAGTTGGACAACCAGCTGTATATTACAAAGATGACTTTCAGAAGTATTAACACTTGAATTACAGTCACTGTATGCAACTTTTCATCTGTTCTTGATCTAAACTGTGTTTCAAATAAACCAATGAAAATCTGAGAAGACAAATGATACGATTTTTCAAAAACAAATGATTGAATTATTGTTTCTCAATACAGTTGTTAATGTGCCCATCAATAAAGCTATGTAAAAATCTCGGCTTACATAAGAACGAAATATTACTGTTTAAAATGAATGTGCTATTTCATCTTTAACAGTAAGCATTGCATACACCCTTTGAAAAAAATAAAATGGCACTTGCTAAGCTAAGTCTATGCAAACAGAAAATGAGAAAATAATGCACTTAAAAATTTTGTTGTTTTCATTCACAGATCACAAACTAAACTGACATTACTGTCACATGAAAAAACACACATACACACTCATACACAAAAGTAATAAGACCAAACAATATCCCTTGCAATGAGACGACAGATCACGAACATCTGGTACAGTTTATGATAAAAACAAATGGAAGTTATGTCCATAAATTACATAAAATGGAAGCCATCTCTATTCATAAAAATACTTGTAAAATGAAAACAAAACATAAGTAACATGACCTCTAAAACATTCAGATGGTTATACAGATTTTGAAATTACACTATGGTACATGTTCAAAATATTGTTCACACACATGATCTTAAAAACAAATTGCGTATGACATGCACATGCAAAAAGTAGCTGCCATCATTATTCTTAGCTCTACACCTCTCAGTTAGTGGTTAAGAAGATGGTACTTCCAATACAGATTACACCCATGAATGAATAAAGACAAAAATAAAACATTTGTTTTTAAGAGAAAAGATTCCAGATCTACCATCTGGCACTATGACAAAACATCAGTACATTTCATGTTATCAAGCGCATTTGCCTATTGTTAGATGTGCCTGTGTTGTAGTCCTCAACGTAATAGAAATAACTTGTAAGGAAATAATTATACAAGTGTAACACCTCTTCTTGCTTTTACTTCTGAAGCTTGAGTAATCACCGCATTCTAGTTATGTCATAACCCTCTCAAGACGTATTTGTCATTTTGTTTGTATTCTTGTTTATTTATTTTTTTTCCAAACAGTACATTACATCTGTGTCTCTTGAAGATAAAAGCAAACTTTAAAAACATGAGCGATACCAAATATCTGTATTCGTATGTGTGTGTGTCACTGTGTGTGTGAGAGAGAAAGAGAGAGAGAGAGACAGAGAGAGTGAGAGAGACACAGAGAGTAAGAGAGAGACAGAGTGCACAGCAAGACATAAATGAGATTGTATTCATTTACTGCCAAAGAAACGTAACTGCAGGTTACTTTTAAACGTTCATGCATTCTTTTTCTATTTTACTATCTTGATGCAATTCAGAGGATTTCCAAATCTCAATAGCCTTCAAGAGCACAGCTCTATATTGCCTTCAACATAAAGCTTTGAAATTTCTTTCGGCATATGCATTGCTTGTCACAAAATCAATCAAAACCCATTTAATTTGTCTGAAGTTTAGACATGGAGAAGATGCCTGAAGAAGGCAGCTGGATAGACACAGGACCAACAAAGCGAACACCTCAGAACAGAGCCTGTAGAAGGAGTGTTGTTGTGACACTAAACTCCCAAAGGAGCCCTCAGAAGTAAGTCCAGTAAGCCATTTGTTTCAAAACATGTCACATATTCAGTTTAAAGCCAATAAAGGATACAATGTACTACACATTTCTACGACCCACTCCCCAATCAAATTACGACAAACAATTTTCCAGAATGGACCAAGGACTTCTTTGTCAAAACACAAAAGGCTCTGTCCACCACAGCAGTACATCATCACACAATCACTAACACAACATCTATAAAACTTCAAAATGTAGAAAAAAAACCACATCACAACCTTATATTTACAATATACAGCACTGTATCACACCTTTCTTTTACACACAAAACCAAACACACATGATGGTAAAAAGATGTTTTTAACTGAGCCATTCATTACATCCTCCACCCCTCCTAAAAAAATTAAAACTAGTATCCAAACACATAAAATAAACCCATACAAACACACACAACAAACAACCCACCCACCCATACAAACACACACACCAAAAAAACAACCCAATAAATATGCCATGTTACGGCTATGTGCCAATGTATCTGCACAGCAGAAAGAGACAACGAACCATGAGGTAAGTGTATGGTAATCATTCATCATGGATGGCCACCTCAATTACACCACACACACATAACACACACACACACACACACACACACACACACACACACACA
Organism: Monoplex corrugatus; assembly: GCA_030674185.1. NCBI lineage: Eukaryota > Metazoa > Mollusca > Gastropoda > Littorinimorpha > Ranellidae > Monoplex > Monoplex corrugatus. Next base: position 26,892,533 of record JAPXFY010000021.1, read on the forward strand.
CAACACCAACACAAACACACATACTTGGATTGAAATCAGATCAATGATCTCCATCAGATCAAAGACATGAAGCTATTGTGGATAAAACTATAAACTGGCAACCAGACAAAAAATATTAAACAAGTCACAATGTTTCTATTCAAAAGCACCAAAAATCAACAGGCAAGCCACACACTTCTGAATAGAACATAGTGTTCACCGAAATATTCTGTTCATCAATCACACAATATTAAAGACATATATGGTCCCAATAAATACACTGAATAAAAAGTAAAAATGTTCATTGAAAAAAAAAATGCCTCTGACAAGTCTCAAAAGCAATCTATTTCTGGACTACTGACAACCACTCAAATACAGAAAGAGACAAATCATAAGAATCAAACCTACTTATACAATTAACAAAAGACAGTATGGAACATTAAGTATTCACTGGGCATACGTCTCAAAAGTGTCATTATAAGCTCAACTAATCCTATACTCATTTCATCTGCAAAATAAAAGACCAGATCAATGAGAGTCACTACTCTACACTGCATTGTGTTGTGTGTGTGTGTGTGTGTGTGTGTGTGTGTGTGTTGTGTGTGTGTGTGTGTGTGTGTGTGTGTGTGTGTGTGTGTTGTGTGTGTGTTGTGTGTGTGTGGTGTGTTGGTTATATACACTTTAGAAGTGTATGCTGCACACTTTTCAGAAGCAAAATGGAGGCTCCCAGATCATCCCGACAAACGTAAATTTAATGAAATATAAGAGGAGTAAGGTCAGATCTGCCAACCTCCATTAACACTGATGGGTAGCACACAGGCAAACATGACCATAGCAAATGATATCAGAGCAGCTGGGTACCTATCTATTAAACAAACATTCTAGATGTTGTCTTAGAACCTCAATTTTAAAATTTACATTTTTCTGTGCATCATGCATGGTGGATACTGACGCAGTGACAGATGAGCAGATGATGCAAAAATACTTCTGTGAGTATTCCCCCCCCCCCCCCCCACACACACACACTTCTGCATCGGTTTCCACTTTTTCAATTCAAGGGATTCTGAATGTTTTGTTGCTTTTTCATCCAAAGCAAAACGGGATTCTTGTTTTTTCGCACCTACATAATGAAGTTTTAAAAAAACAACAACCATGCTCTACAATGGCGCCAACTCTATTCACAAACATAATTCTCATTGTTCCATATTGAATTAGCAAAATCCAAGGCAGATATGATTGGTCAGAATCAGAATTAGACCAGTTCTATTTTTCAACATGACCTCAGAAGCAAACATTTTAGGTTTACATGCCAACATCAGACATTCCACATATACGCACACGTACACTAGTCTCCTACGCTCAATTTTTTTCTAAGAATAATATTTTGAACACGAATTTACCTAAAAGCTCAGCAGTCCCAGACTGGGAGTAGCATGCCATACTGAAAGTGTAGCACTTGGCAGGTTATAAGATGTTCAATACCATCTTATTTTTTCCTGTGAGTGTGAGGCAAAATAAAATTATAAAAAAAAAAAAAGTTAAATAAATGGTCAGGCCACATTACCTATCTTTCTTTTCCTTCTTTCACATGTTACTTTCAAAATCCCTTTGAACATAAAGTCTTAAGTCTTTACAAGGCTGAATATGTGACCTAAACTTGTTACAGAGTAAGACCCATCCATTAGTTCATTTGAAAAAACATTGCTTAAAAAAACTGTCCATCAACAGGTAAGAAATATGTGCACATCTGTTTAAGATAGGCAAGTACATAGAAGTGCCTCATACAAAATCCTGTCCTTTCAAAACCCATGTGTGACCAAAAACAATTTGGATTCTTTCTATATTAAAGTGGTTAACACTCCTGTGGATCCACATTGTATACTGGTGTGATATTTATGAGTGGACTTCACACAAATCCTCAATAAGCTCAACTTGGGATCATCAACCCAAAACGGATAGTCACCTTGACTCCTTTTAACCCAATGTTTTGTACCTACCTTTTCTAGGAAAGATATGTACATTTCATCATGAAGTCCTTAATAATTCAAAACACCATACATGTATACAACTTGTGCACCTATTTTACCAGAACATACAAATTGATTGTGCAGACAAGTCCTTATGAGCTGGCCTGCTCCTTGAAAAATTCATCGTTCATCACATAGCTCATGATGTCCGACACATCCTTGTCATCTGTCTCCTGATCACCCTGGGATGGTGATCTGGGTGACCTGCTCCCTTTCTCACTCACCTCCAGGGACTCTGATGAGGGTGGCTTCTGGGGCAATGGCTGAAGCTGCTGTATCTGTGGTTGATGAGGAGGAGTGGAGCGGGGTGGAGTGGAATGAGGGGTGTGGAATGGGGTGGGGTAACATGAGGCGGAGTAACATTAGGTGGGGTCCCGTGAGGAGGTGTTGTATGGGGCGGAGTCATCTGCGGAGCACTGGTGTTCATGGGTGGAGCCATGTGAGGGGGTGGCAACTCTCCAGATTTGCTGCGCAAGAGATTATCAATCATGAAACCTCCACGTCCCGCAGGGGGCCCCCCAGGCACTTGAGACACTGAAGGCATCATGGGATGATAGGGGTTAGGGCCCACACCCGGCCCATACATTCTCTGGCCAGGTGGGAACTGATGTGGAGGATACATCCCAAAACCTGATACTGAAGGTCCTCCATGATAGCCCTGACCCGAGCCCGGTGGATAGTAAGGATGTCCTTGGAATGGTGGGTAGGGACCTCTCGGATGGAAGCCCTCATGGCCATGGGGATGGTAACCTTCAGGACAATGAGACGGAAATCCTTCTGGCCCCATGGGTGGTCTAAAACCATCTCCTTGTCCAGGCACTGGTGGTCTGAAAGTTCCACTGCCTGGACCTTGATGAAATCCATCACCTTGTGCCAAGGGCATTTGACCCTTAAATCCTTCACCCCCAGGTGGTGGAATACGAGGCCTAAATCCCGCACTTTGTCCTGATGGTCCAGGATTGAAGCCTTCAGATGAACCTACAGCTTCTGGGGGTCTAAATGCTCCACTTGGACCTGAAGGACCTGAAAGCCTAAATCCTTCACCTGGCACATATGGGCCTTGGGGTCGAAATCCTTCATTTGGTCCTGAAGACCCATGGTGTCCCGATCCTTCACCTGATCCTGCAGGCCCTGGAGGTCCGACTTCTTCATTTTTTACCGTAGGGCCTTCAGGTACAAAACCTTCTCCTTGTCCTGGTGGAATGCGAGATCCAACACCTTGTCCTGAAATACCTTGAGGATTTAATCCTTCCCCAGTCCTTGACAGATCTTGCCCTGAGAAGGCATGCGCCTGTTCTTGCGTTGAAGATCCTCGAGGTTCTGAGTCTTCAGTCTGTTGTCCTGAAGGGTCTGTTCTTGATTTTTCCATTTCTGCTGAACGGTCATGAAGTTTAGCATTTTCACCTTGTTCTGGTGGCATCAAAGGCCTATTTCTATCATCTTGCATACCTGTAATTTGAGGTTTGAATCCATCATCCTCTGCTAGTGGGACTTGTGGCAACGACGCTTCAGTCTGTCCAGAAGGTCCCCGGTCTTTACTTGCTTGTCCTGAAGAACCTTGTGGCTGGACATTACTTTCACCAGACAAATTTTGAGGTTCGCCTCCTTCTCCTGAAGACCCTTGTCTCAGTCCTTCATCTTGTTCTGAAATGACTTCCCCCTCATCTGGTTTTTTTGATTCTTGAGATTTCAGCTGTTCACTCTCTTCTGGGTGGCTTTGCGGCACATTTCCTTTGTCCTCCTTTGAAGGACCTTGAGGTGTGATTCTTTCATCTGGCTTTTTAGAGTCTTTGGGTCCTTCATTTTGCTGAGAGATGACTTCTGGTTCCATTTCTTGTCCTGACTGTCCTTTGTGGCTAATTTCTTTATTCTCTTCTAAAGGTCCTTGAGGTGTGGCTAGTTCTTTATGTTCAGATCCTTCAGTCTGTCCTGAATGTTCTTCTTGTTTGGATCCTTTGGTCTGTGCTGAGGGACCCTGAGGTCTTGATCCTTCGTCTGGTACCAAGGGAACTTGAGATTTCGATATTTCAGTTTGTACAGAGCAGCCTGGAGTGTTAGAACCTTCAGACTGATTAGCAGAGAGCTGTGGCCCAGACCCTTCATTTTGCTGAGACAGCTTCTGAGAGCTACATTTTTCATCTTGTCCTGAAATAATCTGAGTCCCACGTTCACCACTCTGTGACCCTTTAAACTCAATCTCTTCACTCTGACTTGGCTTAGACTGGATTTGATGCTTACTTTCTTCACTGTGTCCTGGTTGTCTTTCAGTTTTTGTATCTTCTCCCTGTCTTGTTGAAATTTGCAGATTAGGTCCTAGTGGTCGATCCTGAAGCTTGAAAGCATCACCCTTTTCAGAAGTGATTTCTAGACGACCACTTTCATTCTGTACAGGCTGAACTTGTGGCTGGCTTCTTTTCTCTAATGGAACATCACGCTGAACTTCTGTTCCATGTCCTTCCTTTCCAATTGTATCCATGGACCTTGGTCCATCGTGAGATTTTTCATCAGCATAATCTTGCTTTGATGGATCCTGTGCCTTTGATACTTCATTCTGGCATGACAGGTCCATTGGCCTTGGTTTTTCATCTTGGATTTGACAACCTGACGGTTTGTATTCTTCCCTGTGTCCTGCTTGATCATGTGGCTCATTTCTTTTGTCTTGCCCCACAGGGCTCTGTGGCCCCAGCCTATTTCCCTGGACTGACAAATCTTGTGGCTTGAGGTTTTCGTCACTGGCTGAAAATCTTCGACTCCCTGCCGTTACACCTTCTCCTGCTGGTCTCCTTTCCACATCTTTCATTTCCCCTGTGGCTGACCTTTGTTGCTGCATAGCTTCATTCTGAGAAACACCCTGAGACTGCACAGGGAGTGGCGGTCCTTGAGACCTCATACCCCCATCCTGACCAGGCACAGGCTGCATGGGAGGCATATTAGCTTTGCTGAAAGGGAGACCCGACTGCTGGAAATGTTCATTATGCCCAACACTCATAGGTCCCTGGGGCCTGGTTCCTTCAGCATGACCAGGAGGTCTGAAACCAGGGTGAAAACTCCCTTCGACCACCCCCATAGGTCTATAACCAGGAGGAAAGGCTCCACGTGCATGTTCTGAAGGACGCACATCCCTGGCATGACCCATCAGCTGAAAACTTTCTTGATTTGGATCTGGGGGCTGGAAATGGTGAGCTGGTGGTGGCCAAAACCGTTGGTGTGAGCCAGGTGGTCTGAATCCTGCAGTCGGAGGCCAAAAACTATGACCTGGCATCTGGAAACCTTCATACCTTGAATACTGAGGATGAAACCCTTGAGGTGGCCCTTGAGTATGGGATCTTTCCTGGGCTTGAGTTGAGGGTGGAACACCCTCTTGCTCAGAGGGCTTCAAACTTTCTGAATCCATGTGCTGTGGACTTTCCTGGCTCGGGCCTGAGGGCCTAATCCCTGCCCCAGGAGGCTGGAACCTTGGACCTACATTTGGATGCTTCAGGCCCTCTGGGCCCAACTGATGTTGATCTTGACCAGAACCTTTACCCATATAACTTGGTACATGGCCTTGGGGTCTAAAGCTGTCCTTGTCCACACCTGGAGGTCTGAACATTTCCTGGCTACTACCTTGTGGTTTGAAATGCTGATGCGCTCCTGGCGGTCTGACATCTTGTCCTGGACCTACTGGTCTAAATGCTTCATGCCCTGCCGATCTGAAAACATGACTTGGTGGGGGCACTCTGTTACCTGGGCTTGTTGTGGATGGCCTGAAGCCTTCCTGACCAGGACCTGGGGATTGAAAACTTGCATGATGTGGACCCTGAGGCCCAAAAGTTTCCTGTCTAGGACTATGTGGTCTCATCTGACTGTGAGCTCTGAAATCTGCCTGATTTGGGTATCTAAAGGTATGGCCAGAGCCTGGTGATGTGAAATTTTCATGACCAGCTCTGTAGCCTTCATGCGCCGGATGTGGCTGTCGGAACCCCTCCATGCCAGGGGATTGGAAACCTTTTTGGCCAGGGAAATGAAAATGTGTTGAGGCTGCACCTGGGGAATGGATACCTTCTTTGCCACCTGGCTGTGGCAGGTTTTCTTGAACTGGACCGGACGGCGGACCTTGTTCCTGGCCTGAACCAGAAGCCTGTAATCTTTCCTGGCTTGGAGACTGGATGCTCTCTGGATTTTGGCCTGGTAGAGGATGACCCTGCCTTACACCAGCAGGGGGCACTCCTTCCTGACCAGAGGGCATGTTTGGCCGAAAACTGTCTGGACTTCGGCCTGGCGACTGGTAACTCGCCTGATTTGGACCGTGAGGTTGGAAAGCCTGCACAGGACCTGCAGGTCTGGAACTGTCTTGAGACTGGCTTGTAGGCTGAAAACTTTCTTGGTGAGGACCTGGGGACTGAAACCTGTGGCCTGGACCTTGTGATTGAAAACCGTCTGAACCTGTTGGACCATAGGGATACCTGGGCCCTTCTCCTTGACTGAAATGAGGTCTAAATCCATCCCCCTGGCTTTGTCCTGGTGGTCTGTGAGGTCGAAGACCCTCACCTCCACCTGGACCATATGGAACCATTGCTTGAGGACGGAAAAAGTTTTCAGGATTAGGCTGCCGAATGTTCGCAGGCTGCTGCCCTCTGAGGCCTTCCCCAGGCATTGGGTAAGGACCATGGGGAAATGGAGGAGGGTACCTCAAACTATTTGGCCCACGAACATCCATAGCTCCAGGTTGGGAATACCTATCAAAGTGAGGCTGGAATCCTCCCTGTACTGGCGGTCTGAAAGGTGCCATTTGTGGATGCTGAAACTGCATGTCTCCAGGAGGTGCATGAGTACTGGAAGGAGCAGAAAAGGGAGGTACATCTGACCCTTGTGGCATGCTCCCTGCATCAGCAGCTCTGGTATTCTCACTCTGTACATTCAGAAAGTTCGGTGGGGGAGCAAGAGGTGTTGCTTGTGATCCATTAACAGAAGAAGGGGTAGATTCGACCCTGGGAACAGCTAAGTCATCCTGCATGCCAGTGCCACACTCAACTCTTTCTGGCTGTTCCTCTTCAGAATGCACTTCCTCCTCCTTTGAAACTGACTTTTTTACCTTTCCTTTGCCTTTGCCTCTTGGTTTCTTAGTCTTTGCAGCAGCTGTCTGTTTTTCAGGGACAAGTTCAGATGTCTCTTCTGGTTCAGGAGCTGTTTGCTTTGATTCCATCTCCGCTGCTGATACTGACTCTGTCTCCCCTGTTACATCTGGCTTTGGTTTTGCTTCAGGAACCATCTCTTCTGTCTTCTTAGCCTCAGACTGGGAAACTGGTTCAGGCTGCTTAATATCTCCTTCCACTTCTGTGTCCTCATCTTCACCATATTCAAGCTCTTCTTCTTTGGGCTTTTCCTTCTCATCTTCTGTGGAAGAATCCCTCAAAACATTCTTTTTCTTCTTGGGCACCTCTTCTCCTTCAACTTCCGTTGCACTATCATCTTCTGACTTCTTCCCTTTCTTGGGCTTACCCTTGGTTTTGACAGATGATTTTGTGCTTTTTGATGACTTTCCATATTTGGATGGCCGGCTTTTCTCACAAGAACCACTGTCTTCATCAGTGTCAGAAGAGGCAACACGTCTCTTTTTAGCCCGGTTAACCCTCACCATGTATTCTGAACCAGAACTTGCTGTCTCAGAACCAAATTTTCTCCTGGATTTCTTCCGATTGTTTCTCTTCTTCCTGTATTCAGAATCACTTGAGGACACTTCAGACAGACTGAGCTCAGATTCATCTGTTTCCATCTCCGACTCTTCTGTATCACTTTCCCAGTCCCTATAGCGAACTCTGCGCTTTGTGGAGTTGCGTGTCGACCGCCGTTTGCTGGCCAGTTCATCGCTGTCGTACTCATCATCGACAACTGCAACAATTCAAAAAGAAAATTAGAAATGTTTTTTTAATCTGCTGATAATAACAAGCAGAAAATGCTTAGATGATTTTACATTCAATACCACCCACACAAAAACTCTGACATGCTTATGAGATCAAAAAATATATAAACACAAACCTAGACTATCGGACTATTCAGATTTAAATGTATCTTTTCAAACGCATACACAAACTCTATGCATTTATCTGTGTCTTTTTATACACATGCATGCATGCACGCACGAGCACACACACTTACTAAAGAGCTTTCAACCTCTTTCGAGGTTTTCATCGTATGGAATGAGTCATCTCTGCCACAGCCATACGAAGGGCTTGTGTGCTGTGTCATATGATGCACACCTTGCTCTCCAATTACAATCATTCTTCCAAAACACTTTCCTTGCCATATAATTGATATTTCACTGCAAATTAGAGGTGTGTGAATGGAGAGAAGAGTCTCCTAGTTTTATTAGTCAAAGATTGTTGTTAAACTTCATGCGAGAACAAAAAAAAAATGTATGGAATATAGACCACAAAACAGACAAGGCTGAAGGTGCAAGAGATGCAGGGATGTTTTCTGGTAATGAATGCACAAGACAGGTGATAATTTGCAAGTATACTTCTTGTTCTTCACATGATTTAGTGAACTGCTTTTTAGTTTTCATGAATCATGACAATAAAAAAAACAACAAAAAGAAAAACAATTTCACTGCATTTACATTTGTTTTGTATTTGTGTTAAATGACTGTTTCTTGCTATTGTCAAAATGTAGACTGATGTCATTTCCCACTTCCAGGTCTACGAAGACTAAAGAAGTGAAAACAACTGAAATCAGGTGTACAATTTAGCCCAACATTTTTTTAATAAATGCCATCCTCTTTTTCCCTGGGTTTGAGTTTTGTTATGATGGAGCTCTGACATAAAATCCACTTCAGGTATGTCAAGTGATTTTTAATTTTGGATGACAATGGAAAGTGGGCCACATGTATAGCATAAAACCCATCTGCTGTCAAGCCTACCAACCACAGGACAAAGAAGCAAAAGCAGAGGAAGTCTCATGGTACTGACCAAAGTCTCCATCAAAACGTGATCTGCTTCGCCTGCCCCCTTTACGTGATGAACCTCGTCGGGAAGCAGCCTTGTTGAACCAAGTTTTCCGTGGTCGCCAATCTCCAGAATCTTCTTCTGTCAAATCCTCATCCTCTTCTTGGGATGCCTCTGCCGATGCCTCTGACTCTTCGTCACTCCTGATGGAAGAAAAAGGCATTTCTTTCTTCAGTTGAAATGTTCAAGCTCTTACACAAAACGTTACACTAAATGTTACAATAAATCTGTCCATAAAAGATCATGTTACTTTTCTCAAAAAATTCATTTCACTTTTATGGAATGTTCAGTAGGCCAGTTTAACCCTGATCGCGGTTGTCGCAACAATAGTTGCGCCCCTTTCTCACTGCTAGCACAGGGAAGTCGCGACAATGGGCGCGCTGGTCAGTGACCGACTTTCGCGAGGTCAAGGACGCGTCCCCTCAGTGGAAAATTCCACTGACCGTGTCAAGTGCGTAGTTGCTTGACTGAAGCGCCCTGTAACATGTATATTCAGCAGTTTGACTGAGAGTTTGAGTTTGTGGAGTCCTTTTATCCAGAGGGCGTGGCGACACTCAAAATGGCTGGCAGACGACGACGCGACCAGTTTAGAGATTTTTTGAACGAATTTTTTGCGGACGAAATCGCCGATGCCCGGGAAGGTGAAGACCTGCAAGATGTCTTGGAGGGTCTTATGCTTCCTGGAGATGTCAGGCAGATCGACCAGGCCCCATCCAACAGAAATTTTGACGATGATGTGGCGGAGGGGTGGATGAGCGAGGAAGGCGAACTCGTCAACATGCCATTCGCGAGAGAGTCGCGACTGCTCGTTGATGACAACTTCCCCGATAATCCCCAACCTCTTGATTTCTTCTCTCTATTCATTGATGAGAGAATCATCGATCTTTTAGTTGAGCAGACTAACCTCTACGCCCAAAGAAAGATCGATGCTGGCAACCTGAAACCACACTCTAGGTAAGTTTCCATTTTTTGTTTCGTATACGCCCCCTTTCACGTCTTCCTCTCTCTCTATTTACCTCTCTCTCTCTCTCTCTCACTTTTTACCTCTCGTTCCCGTTCTCTTTCTTTCTACACTCTCTCCTCTCTTTTTTCATCTCTCGTTTGCTCACTTGTTTGTTTGTTTGTTTTTTTGCTGAAATAGTTATTTCCTCCATTGATTTGCCCACTCTTCTGTTTTTTTCTGTCTCTGCTCCTCCTAGCTCCCTCTCTGTGCAATTCATGTGTTTCTTTTGAGTAATTTAGAAAGGAGACTTAGGTGTGTGAGCTTTTCTCTGTGATGATTTTCTACATCAATGGCAGATTTTGTTTTTCTCCTCACTGTAAATGAACTTGTTACAATCCCTCTCTATCATTGGTTTTCTCTTTTTGCCTTGAATGAAAAAAATGTGGTTGTGTGTGTTTGTATGAGTGTGTTTGTGTGTGATGTTCTAGATAAATAATTGCATGTTCTTTGATTGTTTTAGTGAAGCATTGTATCAGAGTGTGCATGTGTATGCTAGCAAATATGTTTATGCAAGCATATGTGTGTGTGTATGCGAGTGTGTGTGTGTGTTTACATGTTATGCTTTTATTATTTTTTTTCTCTTTCTCTGTGTGTAACAAAGTGGGTTTATTCCCAGGTTGCATCACTGGAAACCTCTGACCAGGGCAGAGATGAGGGTGTTTCTGGCACTCTGCATTTCAACAGGCCTCGTCATCAAGCCTACCATCCCAGAGTACTGGTCAGCGGATGAAATCACAGAGACGCCATTTTTCGCCAAAAACATGACATCTCTGCGTTTTCATCTTGTGGACAACACAGAGGATGACTTCACCGACCCCCTCTTCAAAGTGAGGCCTTTCTACAACCACCTGCGGGCCAAGTTCCTGGTCTACTCGCCAGAAAGGGACATCAGCTTTGACGAAGCGACATGTCCCTGGAAAGGCAGACTCCGCTTCCGGGTGTACAATCCTGCCAAGCCTACCAAGTTTGGCATCAAAATGTATGAGGCATGTGAGGCCAAGTCAGGGTATGTGCTTGGCATGGATATATACCAGGGTTCCACACGAGGCACCGACTTCTCCGAGGCACTGGGCATCGAGCAGGAGCTGAACATCACCACCCGCACTGTCCTCGGCCTTCTCAGCTACAGTGGATTGTTGGACCAAGGGCATCGCGTTTACATGGACAATTACTACACCAGTCCAGAGCTCTTCACCCAACTCTATCTGCTGAACACCTATGCTTGTGGTACAGTGCGTACAAACAGGCAAGGCATGCCACGTGTCTTCAAGAAGGCGAAGAGGAGGGCAGATAGAGTTCAGCTGACCCAGGGACAGAGCATCTTCAGGCAGAATGACCATCTTCTGGCCCTGAAGTACCATGATAAGCGCGATGTCCATATGCTAACAACAATCCACAGCCCCACTGAAGTCAAGCTGGACAAGCGGGATGAGGCAGGCAACCCCATCTGGAAACCAACCTGCATTGTGGACTATATCCGCAATATGGGGGGGGTGGACACTTCTGACCAAATAATTGGTAATTATTCCCTGCTGAGGAAAACTGTGAAGTGGTGGAGGAAACTTTTCTTCTATCTCTTCACAGTAGCACTCTGCAATGCTTACTGTCTCCACCGGAAGTTTGCCAACAATACGTTGACACACTATCAGTTCCGGAGAGAGATTGTGCGTCAGCTGATTCTCCAATCTCCTGATGCACCAAAGCCAGTTGGCAGAGGGAAGAAGAGTCTGAACCCCCCACTGAGGCTGACTGGCATGCACAAGCCTATACATCACATTGCCAAAGAAGGAGCCAAGAGGAAACGCCCCATGCGTGACTGTGTTGCATGCAACAGACCCAAAAAAGATCGTGCTGGGTTCAAGCGCAAACAGTCGGCCTTCAAGTGTGAGCAGTGTGATGTAACCTTGTGTGTGCCAGAATGCTTCAATATATACCACAGCAGGGTGGATTACAAGAGGGTTTTGCAGCAGCCTGGTGAGCCTGCCCCTGGTCCTTCTGGGGACCACTGACAGTCTCATCAACACGCCTGTCCTCACCTGACATTTCACCTGTTTGGCAGAGGTATTTACCTTCATGTTGATTTATATTTGATAATGAATTGATGAGCAGTATTCCTCATTCATTTCTGAACACATTTTGTATAACATTTATTGTTCAAAAACAAATAGTTTTTGAGATATAGCTCATTTAAACTTACTACCGTTTTTTTTGTTTTTTTCTGTTCGTTATATGACCAAACACAGTGTTTACATAGGTACGAATTATAACCAGGATAAGGGTTAAATCAAGTGCCAATCTGTAAAATACACCATCTTCTGACTTTTTTAAAAACATTTTTTTAACAGAAACCAAAACAAACAAGCTTACTCTGAGATCTGAAACTCTTCACTGTCATCTTCATCATCCTGGTTTTCGTCGCTGTCAAGCATAGTCAAACGTCGCCTGTGTTTCCTCCTCACCACAGGGGGAGGTCGGCCGTCACTGGCAGCAGCTGCTGCCAATGCCTCTTCTTTCTGCTTTCTTCGCAGCTCCTTTTCTTCATCGCTGTCCATACCCAGGATGTTGGACATGTCCTTCCCACGACTTTTGCCTGTAATACAGTAAACACAAGTCAGCAAGAATACCTTCTCTCAGCGAAAGTCTTGCTGGCACCATCAGATGGAGAGCGACCAGAATGCTTCAGTGATGATCTCGTCTTGTGATCAAGAAGTATTGCTGCGAAAGAGTATTTTGAACTATTCATGGCACAAAGGATATTTCTAATTATTTAAAGCCACATGGTTTAAAAACATAAAAGTAAAAAATCAAGCAAACAAAAACAAAGCATGGCTAAGACCTCAGCAAGCAAACAAATATTACAAGCTGCTGAACTTCAGGGAGAAGACAGACAAAAGCATTATACAAACTTTTACTCACATTTTCTACTTCAGTCTTGAGTATTTACAGGGACTTTTTTCTACTGCTAGTATAGTTAATTATTTGCAAATACACCAGACTATGCCAGTTTAAGCGTCATGAAAAAAAAAATCTGCAAATGTTATACACAAGAAACAGACAAGTATGTTGGACCGAAGAAGATAAAATTTTCCATAAGCCAGCAGTGTTAAAGGATTCTAAAATCTACTAATGCATGAAATAATTTCATTAGCCCCACACTGTCCCCCTAAAAAAAAGTAAACTTGCAATGAATATATTGTTCTTTGAATGCTGACATGCACTGTGTGCTGAACGCATTACACAAATAATTCTTACAACAAATATAGTCAGCTACAAAAAGCAAGGCCGAACTGTTTTGTAGACATTTTCTAGGTAAGGAAACTGAGGAGATCTAGTGATAACAAGTGTAGGCATATGAGTGATCTGTTTTACTTGGATACTCTATGTGTGTGAATGAGGGAGAGAAATCGTTGATTCAATACATAAATAAAAAAGTGATCTCTTTTATATCACTGCTAATCCTGATCCTTTTCCTGGTTTATTCATCTCTCTGTCTTCTCCTTCTTCATTTCATAATCCATCCTATTTCTTTAATTTTGTATCTTCTTTTTCATCTGTTTTGTATCTTCTGTCTTTTTATGCACATGTGTGCGTGAAAGTTTCTTCACTTAAGAAATTCACTGTGAATCTGTGGTAACTTCAGTGTTAAGTATCAGTCACGCAGTCACAACAACAAATGGAAAACACTTTATAATGTACTAAACTGCCAGACTGAAATTTACATCCAGAAGGATAACAAGCAAAAATGATGTGACAGGACTCTTCTATCAACTGCTCTCTTATGGAGTTATCCCGTCTCTCAGTTTTCCTTGTCAAGAGCAAAACCCCCCACCCCATTCTCAAATTAAGATATATACAGCACATGTTGTATTCTTTTCTCTGGTTCATGTTCTTAACCAACAACAACAACAAAAAATCTAAATCTTCGACAAAAACTTTCACAGATCAAACAATTGATCAATGAAAGATAAACAGAGTATAAAACATTACAGTGGCTCTTGTCACCAACAGTCCTGCCTGAAAAATGATAAAATCAGATCTAGGGCTAACAGAGACTGAGAGCTGCCTTTCCTTAAATGATAAGCCTTACTTTCACCCTCCAAAATTAAGATAGCCACAAGTCCATTATAACAGATGAAATGTCTAAAACAGAAAAGTTTGAACAATCCAAATAAATCAATAAATCATAATTTCAAAAGACAAAAGTGTAACTTGACTGACAGACTAGTGGTTTTTGAATCTGACTCACCCATCATCTTTTTTACTTGCCACAGGTGACCAGGCCAGGGGATTTCACCAGCTTTCATACGTTTTTTTAAGAGTGAAGATTGAAAACACTTCTATGCTTAGAAAAAATGTTAACAGAAAAATACACTACGACACTCCCGATGAAATGATGAGAAACTGTGTTAAACATGAGCTAAATGTAGGCAAACATGCATAACCATATAATGATTACACACCCGTGTGCACATGTATGCATAAACATCACACAAGCACGCACACATCAAATGTGTAAAATCTACTGGGAACAGAAAGGCAGGGCAAAGCATCAAACTAAACAAGACAAAGAAGGTTAGTATCCACCACTCAGAGGGATCTTTAATCCTTTCAGTGCCAAAGTGTAAATAAATTGGTGAATCGCGTCGTCTGACTTAAAATGAAAAAAAAATTCATGTCTCTTCATCCAGCCCAGAAAACCCCACAACACTATATATTTTCTTGTTCAGTATACTTTACAACACACCAGGAGCAGCAGTACTTTCGTTTTTACGATCGCCAGTGCTAGTAATGTCACTCCGACTCTTATCTGGGTCAAGTCCGACTTCGGACATCAACATCGAAATATCGCCTGCATGTGCCAAATTATCGTCATTTTCACTCTTATCAAGTGAAACAAATCAGAATCAGCTCCAAAAAGAATGATTTCTGGAATTTCTTTTGCTGTATAAGTTGTTTTTTCGGGCCCGATCGACGCCCGGTGTTGAAGCGAGTTCGTCCTCCATTGTTTGCAGTCGCTGAATAGTAATCAGCTGCAGGGGGTCACCTTTTCGATCGCATGGGCGGAAAAGAAAAGTAAAACGTAACACATACATAATTAGCATCTATTTATAGAGGGAATCCTGAAGTTTCCATTGATATCTCACACGCCACTGAAAGTGTTGGGGTTTTCTGGCTAAAAATAGGAAAGGTCGCCGACCAAATATTCAGTCGGTGGCGCTGGAGGTGTATGTTTCTTCCAATCGAATATTCGGTAGGAAGCAGTGAACAGGTTAAAATGATTCAAAAGTAGCCTAACAATTCTACTACTAGTACTGGTGACAAGTTATTCGCACATTTCGAATTTCAAAATACTTTCAACTGTGTTCTAGCTGTATCATACAGAACCTGGAATTTTTTACTGCACAGAAAATAAAACTACACAGAACACTGGTGTTGTTTAGCAACTGCAGCTACATTCACCTCGCTAATTTTTACAATACTGGTAAAAGCAAAACAAACACAGAAACAATCCAAAAACAGAAAAGAAAAATATGCTTGCCAAATGAGTAAGTAATAACCAATTTAGATGACACACATAAGTTGCGTACAATACATATGTCGTGCATAAAAACGATTAATGCAACCTGAGAACTTGTAATGAAACCTCGATGTATCGATGTTAACTTTTTCATGCAGTAAGTTGTATTCAGCAAAATGACACAAGAGACATTAGTCATGATCCTTTCTCCACTGCTTCTTCAGCCAGACAGCTAACTAAATAGTGCACAGCTACAAACTGTTTATGCAATCAGAGCACTGGATGGTCCTAAGTTAGCACACTGAAATGGTCACGATTCTGGAGCCTTAACACCAACTCTTGCTCCTATGCAGAACAGAGCACACCAAAAAGCTGCATCATCCAGATAGGTTGCCAACAACTGCCTACAGAATACAGTTGTCTGACAGCTTGTTGACTAGAGTTAGCTACAGTTGTGAACTCCTATGGTCAAATGAGTTGCCAAAAGTAGCTAATGCACAAAGGCCTGACATTATTCCAAGAGAAGCCAAAACCAACTGATGCACAAAGGCCTGACGTTATTCCAATGAGTTGCCAAAAGCAGCTAATGCACAAAGGCCTAACATTATGCCAATGAGTAGTCCAAAAGCAGCTGATGCACAAAGGCCTAACATTATTCCAATGAGTAGCCAAAACCAGCTAATGCACAAAGGCCTAATATCATTCCAACAATTGCCAAAACAGGTAACGCACAAAGGCCTAACATTTATTCCAATGAGCTGCCAAAAGCAGCTAATGCACAAAGGCCTAACATTTACTCCAATGAGTTACCAAGTTCAGCTAATGTAACCTACAAAGGCCTAATATTATTCCAACAAGTTGCCAAAAGCAGCCAATGCACAAAGGCCTAATATTATTCACAAACAAGCTGCACATGCATGCAGTGACAATAACACAGTGGTGAGGTTAACAAATCAACACAGATCATGCAAGCTGTCAACAAAACAACAAACCCTTTTTCTTTTCTTTTTCTTCTTCGTTTTTCTTTTCTTTTTCTTCTTCTTCGTCACTTCTGTTTCCAAGGATGTTTGACATGTCTTTGCCAATACCTTTACCTACAGGAAAACAAAAGCAGACATCAAAACTACAAAGCGAAGCAATGATCACATTAATTATTGACGCATGCACTGGAAACCTTGCATTATCTCTTTACATCTGATGGGTGATATTCAGTTTAACGTTGTGCTGTAATTCAAACAAAACTGAAATGTATCATGAAATAAAATGAGCACAAAAAATTATCAAAACCAACACCAAAATGAGTGCAGACACTAAAATGAAATGTGCAATTTAAGGAGATGTACTGGAAGGACATGACTGCAAAGAACACTGAATTACAATATAATCAAGCAATGCAAAATGAGAGGTTGTATACAAGCATTTCTGTATGTAAATTTGAACTGCAGCTCAAAAATAGGATGCAATACTGTTATTAACACTGCTGCACACACACAAAAACAATTCATTTTAGAAATCATGACTCTAACAAACAAACAAAAAATCAGGAACTTCGGATAATTGTACAGTTACTTTGTAATATTGACTAGGACCTGCCCTTCTACATTTTATTTTTGTAACGGGAACAAATGAAAAGATTAACACTATAAACTGCACGATACTGCTAATAAACTATGCTATACTTGGTTTATTTAAGAGAGGTTAAAAAGAACAAAATCATTCAGTCCAGTAGCTCATCGTTTGCAAAGAAAAATTTCTAAACACTGTTTTTCTAAAAATGGAAACACACACACACAACACACACACACACACACACACACACACACACACACACACACACACACACACACACACACACACACACACACACACACTGGACTGGCATTTTACTTTCTAATGTTACAATACGTCATGCAAGCTATATACTTCATTTAGTTCAATATGTAAAGAGAACCAAAACAAACCCTCTTCATCTACGCTTTCTTCCTCTTTTTCTATCTCCATTTCTTCTTCATCATCTTCGTCATCTTTACACATGCCAAGGATGTTGGAGAGATCTTTGCCACGGTTTCTTCCTACGGGAAGGAGGAAGGGGAAAAAAAACAGACCATGGTCACAAAAAGCAGAGCAGGCATTACATAAGCAAGATATTCACAAACAGTGCAAATCATTTACATGCTGTGAACAGTACCTGCAATAAAATGTTCAAACACAAAAGCGTAAAAAATCAAAAACCAAATGACTGGTTCAGTAAAAATAGGAACACGATCAAATTCACTCAAAGTACGAAGACAGATCACTAAAAGTTTAATTCACAATCTGCAGAATCCTACAGTGCACTGCTTCTCACACACACACACACACACACACACACACACACACACACACACACACACACACACACAACATACACAAAGATACTAACAACTGGAACGACACAAAAACAGCAATATTTTTAACTCAATTCAAGTGCAGCTAATACTTACCATGTCAGACTGTGAGCATCATGATGCTAGTTGGTCGCTCAGTCTCAACCAAATTTAGTAGTAGCTAATACCAAGTTACCATGCACACACACACACATGTAATGAATGGCTCAGGAATTGATCAAAAAATAGATCCTGTATCCGTAAGACCTTTTTTTATTACTAGTACCCACTTAGGAGCCTCAGAACTTGAAACACATCATACCAACTTAATTTGGAAGAATAATAAATTTACTATAAGTCTAGTTAAAATATTAAAGACTAATCCCAATCACTCAAAAATATATTTACAGACAAAGGTGGGCTCAGCTTATTTAACATCCGATTTGAAAATAAGAATTTTTTTTCAAATTGGCTCCACAAATCCATCTTTACAGCTTAACTCCCTGCAATACTGATGACTTCAAATTATTTATTATGCTCTAAAAAGACAGTATCAGTTAGAGATATTGTTTTGCGTTGAATCAAAAATCAGTACTTCAAGGTCTTGATTCTCTCAAATAACAAACAAGATCAGAATGGTCATAGAAATGAGCTACTTTACGTACTGTTGCTTAACTTGTGATGACTTAAGGTGCTAAAGGTTGTATCTGGCCAATATATTGTAATTGTCTGGCTAGTTGGTTCTGATCGGATTCTACTTCTTCTCTCTCAACACTTTTTACACAGGTATCGTCCTTGTTCTTTTTCACTCTCTCTCTCTCTCTCTCTGCTCTCTCTCTCTCTCTGTGTGTGTGTGTGTGTGTGTGTGTGTGTGTGTGTGTGTGTGTGTGTGTGTGTGTGTGTGTGTGTGTGTGTGTGTGTGTGTGTGTGTGTGTGTGTGTGTGTGTGTGTGTGTGTGTGTGTGTGTGTGTGTGTGTGTGTAAAATCACTGAAGTGAATAGACACTGAATCAATGATACCCCCCCCACACACACACACACACATACAAGAGTTACGCGTACAAAATACACTCAAAAACATGCACGTTCACGCACGCGCATACACACACACACACACATGAAATGAACACAATACCAAAACCTCTGATCTACTATTACTGACATAAATTCTAAAATGACCTTTTCTGATTATCATAAAAACTGTATTTTAAAAAGACAATTAAAAAAAAAAGGGTGATGGACTTCAGCCCCAACATTGAGCAGAAAGATGTTTAACTGCCTCAAGAGAAAAGCAAAACTAAAAAAAAAAAACAACAACAACAAAATGGGGTAAGGAAAAAAAACTCTTTTCTGCTCTTGTGAGGCTGAAGCTTATTCCCTTTTCAGTAATTCTGATAATAATTTTTGTAGACTGCAAAGTATGACTGCACCTGTATCCATACACACACTTCTTACACAAATCAATCAGTAACTTTCTTCAGAACTTCACAGTTAATAACTTAATGAAAATGTGCAAATATGGTTATCACTTCAATACCGTCCACTTTATTTTCTACTGCCAAATCAAATCAAAACCAAGATGCCATAACACACTTTTAAGAAGCCAATTTGACTTCGAGATTAAAAAGTTAAAAATCAGGAAAGCCACAAAAACAAACCACACATAAAGAAAAAATCATGCAGCAACCACCACAACAATTTTCTCTAAACAAAAGTCACACACACAGAGAAAAAAAAACATACTTTGAAAATTCAGGTAACTATCACAACTAGTGCACGATCTTCACAGCAGTGTTTTTATCAAAATATATGTTTGGCTACAAACTTACCATGTCGGACTGGAAGCATTATGGCACCAATAGGTTGCCCTGTCTTGGCCAATTTTATATTTTGGAAATTTGTAATAACCCTTCGACTCTCACACCCTATCCACCAACTACTAAAACTTAACTCTTTGACTCCCTCACCCTATCCATCCAGCTTCCTGCAGAAAGCTGTGGATAGTGTAAAGGAGTTGAAGGGTTAAGTTTTTGTTCTGCTAGCATGATTGACAGGCAGGACGCTGGTGGACATGGTGCAGGAGTGGAAAGGTTAAGTTCATAGCAGAATGAACCAACTCTCGAGTCCCTGGCAAGCCAGAAACATCTCAAACAGATCCTCCCTCTCCTCTTGTCACTCCGGGTGGGCTGGACTGAGGCACAAGTTACTGAAGCTATCACTTGGGTTTGCCTATGCATCTGAAGGCAAAAGTTTAGTTCCCCCACTCTTAATTATTTTTCACCAACTTAACCATGATCCAAAGAGAGAGAGAAAAAAATCAGGCAAGAGAACACAATGAAAGCTGCACGGCTGTTCCAGGCCACGATTAGATCAAGCACAGAGAAGAAAGACAGAGCGTAAACTTGAATGAAGATATAGTGGTCTGCTGAGACATGTCCAGTCTTGATGATGGCTGCTGAAAAGAATGATGTGAGCAGGGCTTTCTCCAGAGCATGCCTGCATGTAGGGGGCACTATAGGCTGGACCACAAGACCATGGCAGGGCTACTTTCAGTTCATCTCATCAGTACTATAGCAGCCACTAAAATTAGTTCAGACAGGGCAACCTGCTGGCATCATAATGCTTTCAGTCAGACATGGTATAATATATGAAGCCAATACACAGTGACAACAATAGTACCAGTTACCTACCTGGAGGTTTTGGAGGTCTTGGAGGTTTGGGATCATTCAAATCCTCCTGGATGGCACTTTTGATGAGATCATCGTACTCTTTAAACTGGTAACTGACAGTCGACCGAGTTCGACATGTCCTCTTAGCATACACTTCCTCGGGGAGACCACTTCCATCCTCATCATCATCATCATCTTGATGCCTGTCACGTCGTTTGCGTCTGTGAGCAGATCGACGAGTGGGTCGGTGTTGTGAACGGCGAGTAGCCTTGTATTTTTTGTTTCTGGGTCGAACAAAGTCATCCTCTTCTTCCTCCTCTTCTTCTTCCTCCATCTCCTGGTCTTCTGTTTCTTCATCTTCCTCATCGTATTCTATTTTCTTATGAGAGACCACTTGTTTTGTCTCTACTGGTGGATGTTTTTCCTGCATTAAAAAAACCAAAATTCGAATTGCGCCTGAAATCATGATTGTATTAGAAATTGCTTATGTATAAGACTAAACCTTCAACTGTTATGAAATTACACTCAGCGATCTTTTCTAAAGGTATACAGATCAGTAAAGCACTGAAAGGAAACTTTAAACCTTTAATGAATATACTTACACTAAACTTTAAACATTTAATGAATATACTAACCATGACATGAAAATGTTCACAATCTCAGGTAATCAGCTATTCCTGCCCAGTGAAAATAACAGCTGTGCTGCCAACATTGTAAAAACACTAACCAAGTCTCATACCATTATACCTATATTGTACCAGGTCTTCTCTATATGCGCCTTTCAATTCTAAAAATGTTTTGAAGATTCATGAAAGTCAATCTTTCAGTAAAATACTGAGGTTTCTTCTTTTTCTCTCTCTCCACACCCCGTTAAACCATGCTCTGGGTTTAAGTAAACAATCATCAAAATCTTTTTCATATGATCAATTTATTTCATTTTTGTAAATTTGTTTGAATCACACTGGTTCAACCATCAAAACAACATGTGTGAAATGTAGCTTGAAATACATGTTGAGACATATATTCCTGGGAAACAATCCGATCTGTCAGAAGTTTTATTTCGTTGATTTTTTCCTCATCAACTCCCCCCCCCCACTATACAGTGATGCAGACAGACCACCACCACCATAAAAAGAGAGACAAGGAAAGCATTACTAACAGCATCATCATCAACATACAGACAAATCATTAACCCTTTCACTGCCACTCGTTTTTTTAGCTCTGCGCCAACCGCGTGCCAAGCCATATTACATCGCGGAGGGTAATAATTAAAAAAAAATTCTGACACAAAAACTACTCAATAAAAGTCCATAAAACTAATACTTTTCTGAAAGGTAATTGAATCCTCTATACACTGATCATAATTACACATCCATTCAACAGGACAGATGAAAGTTTATGTCCAATGAAACAAGATTTTTTTTTTTACACTATTCTAGACATGATGTCATATAAACATAAAACAAAGTGAAAAACAGTGAATAATAAAACTGAATTATTATCAGAAAGCAAAAGAATTATAATGAAAAATGTATTTCCTTACCTTCTGTCCAAGAAGAGTTTTCACAATCACCATATCTACACACGCTTACTTTGGGACTCGAAAGAATTTTCCGTGTCACTGTTTTTTTTTCCTTCCTTTTTTTTTTATACAGATTTTGCAATAGTACATCACACAACACACACACAGAGATGAAAAATACATACACATACTGTGTCTACATAGATCTATGTACAGGGTATCAGTCAGCAACTAGTAGTTTTTCTTGGTGTGGTACGCCACGAAGCAAGGTTGCACACAAAGAGATGGGTTTGAAGGACACTGTCCACACACAAAGTTGGTTTCTTTCCTGATGCCCCTCTTGCTGTACACCTTGCACCTCCTGCCAGAGGAAAGCTTTCTGACAGTCTTCTCCAGGGTGGTAGGGAAGTTTGTCTAGTATCTCATTGAGGAAGAGCCGGTAGTAGTCCACAGGCCTGTCCCCATCAGGCTGAATCTTCAGGCCAGGTTCCCCTGTGAACTGTGGAATATCTGGCTGGGTGTTGTTGGGTGGCACAAGGGTCTCCTCTCCCTCTCTGCTGAGTAGCTCCTTGTCCCCTGCCTCTGGTCCCATGGCCTCTGGTACCACCTGTGAATATAAAAAAATCCTGTTCACATCCTTGTGCATGGAAAACAACACACACACACACACACACACACACACACACACAACACACACACACACACACACACACACACACCACACACACACACACACACACACACACACAACACAAGACACTGACACATGCACCATTGCAACACTAGTTCTCACTCAGTCTTGTTTCAAGCACACACACATACACACACACACACACACACACACACACACACACACACTACACAACCAAACACACAACTCAACACATGGAACACCAAACACACACACTACACACAACATACAGACACACACAGCTACAAACACAAACAACACACACACACACACACACACACACACACACACACACACACACACACACAAGTACAGTGATGACACAAACACACTCAGTCAGTCAGTGCCACGCCCACACACTCATTCAGCAAAGTCTTCTCTTTTGCAGTCACTGCTCCGTGATAACATCCGTTTATCAACACACTGACACAAGACAATAACAATGGGTCTTACCTACGCTTCTGCCAACGCCTGACCGTCTGTGACTGACGCAAGCTCGCTCGACCACGAGCAGGCTGCTCCACCGTGTCAGTTCCGGTGTTAGCTGTGTAGCAGACGACGCTTGTACTAGGTGTCCAGTTTCACTCCCTCCCCTCCCCCTCTCTGAGCCATTGTTCCTTGCCTGGCCTTCACCCTCTCTTCAAAATCTGGGTCAGTTACAGCCTCCAAACTCGGCTCTCTCTCCTCTTGCTGGTCTATTCTCGTAACTGCGATGTCAACACGCCCCCTCTGCTCCACTGGACTGCTGTTTCGACATTTTCCTCCTCATTTGACCTAGCAGTTTCGTCATAACAACTGAATTCGTCGTCCTCTATCAATTGTAGAACTTTCTCATCATCAGTGGTAACAAAATCACTGTAATCTTTTGCTGTTCGCTTTCATTTCACGCCACTTCGGCCAGGTTGAGTTTCGTCATCCGCCATGTTGATCAGTGGGTACGAAAGTTGCAGGGGGTGGTTTGGGAAAGAGCCCAGACTGACTCCTTGAAATCTCATTGGATCCTTCTACTTATACATATTCATTGCAGACACACTAAACGTTGTGATTGGAGTGAATTGGGAACCTCTGGTCTTACTGTGGAGATAGGAAAATTCCACTACTGACGCGAACGGAGATAGCCGTTCTACGGCACTTTTTAGACCATAGGTGCAGAACGGAAATTGCCGTCCCATGGCAGTCTAAGGGTTAACTGTAGATACAAAGAATACTTACCTCTTTCAAGATGTTGTCCAAACTAATGCCAACAAATGCAAGCCGCTCCTTCCTGTCAGGGAAAAATGAAAATGATATATCTCCTTCCTGCTCTTCAAAAGCATAATATATCACATTACAAACAGTCAGACTTAAGCTAGCTCAAAACGGTATTTTACTTTAGCTTTGGCTATAAACAGGGGATGTTAATTTAAATCCCCATTCAATAAACAAATTTACCATATCTTATTGGTGCATAAGCTCACTGATGTGGAAGACCATACTAAGTGCAAAATACTCCACCAAGTGGTGGAAAAATTGGTGAAAAGATGGCCAACTCCAGGTGCCGCTGTCATGCCCACCCTTTTCCTGGCACCCAGTTCCGGCCTGAGTGACCATCATCCTCTTTGGAAAGTGGTTTGGAACAGGAAATTCTGTTGCAAGCCACCAGGGTTAAGGACAGCAGGATAGCGGGTGGGTATTAGTTGTGAAAAATGGTATGTTTAGGATTAAGTCAATCATAAAATACATTAACACAGTCCCTTATGTCTTGTATATTCACAATTAAGAATACAAAATTATCATGTGGAAAATCTAAGAAACATCAATACCTCGCACACACACACAAGCAGATTTCATGATTTTGCTGAAAATATACATTACTAAATGAGGGGATTACGAAAGATGCTTTGTATACTGTGCAACTATCTCACATATTGGAGAAATCTGTTCATGTAGTACACTTACCAAATCCATGGATTATGACATATGACAGCTCTATTTTTGGCTGGAACCTACCCAAGATCATGAGAATTCAGTAAGAAGGCATCTCTAGAAGGCACCACACATACCCTATCCACAATGCCCAGATCACGCATAAAGGCATTTTCTCTTCCTCTTTTCTGCAGCTTTGAGTGAAAACCACAACGACATCCGGAAGAGGGGATGGCTGGGTGGGACTAAAAGTTGGATATGGTTAAGTGTATTCGCTAAACGGAAATTTATGAGCAAAGCAAAACGGGAACTATTTCTAAAGGCTTGAAGGGTACTTCTGAGAGTGTCAAGGACTAGAACCAAACTGGAGATCTGATGGAGCTGTGTTAGCCTCTTGAGCTGCTAGCCCTCTCAATACTTCACTATGGAGGAAGTTGTTTGAGCCTGTGCCTCCACCCATTCCCCCCCCCCCCCCCCCCCAACTTTTGAAGAGCAGTACAGACAGCCAATTTGTAACTCCTGATGGTAGTAGAAGCTACATCCTCTGAAATGTGAAACACTGCCCAGAAACTGACTAGCTCGACAGAGAGGGGAATGGGATGAGACTTAGACTGTCACCACAGGAGTCACTTCTTCCTCTTGGAGTTGTACATCGATCCATGCCTTCCCTACCAGACAGAATTGGGCGACCGCATATAGCTGGGAGAGCCCCTGCTGTGGAACTGGAAGGGCTGCTGAAACTGCTCCAGCACAGGAACAGGAAGGAGGAGGGGGCTCTGAGACCAGAACGGCAGTGTTGCTTTGCAGTGGCAGGTGCTGCCACATGACAGCCAAGCATGCAGGTGAAGCATGCAGAGATTCCCAGAATGTGGTGACCTGAGAAGGTCTGGGCTCAGGATTAGTTCCAGCAGAGGTTTGCGAGCCAGAGCTCAAGACCAGGAACCATGGCTGGTACTGTCAGAAAGGTGCTATGAGGATCACGAATGCTTTTTCCTCTCTTGCCTTCCTGCTCACTTTGTGGAGAACCACAACAGGAGGAGGGGAGGTGTAACTGACCAGAGGAGCCTGGTCTAGCAAGAGGCCATCCACTGCTAAGACTCACAGGTCCTAAATCAGAGAGACAAAAATCAGTAACCTCTTGAATTTGAGGCTGACCACAGGAACGACCCACGTGTTCCAGATTCCCTTAAGGTCTGGCATTTGAGGATTAATTCTGTCTAAATGATGGAGTGGCTCCTGCTTAGGGAGTCGGTGATGATGTTTGTCTTCTTAGCAGTAAGGACAATGGGCAGAGAGATCAAGCTATCCTTGCGCCACCTCAGCAGGCTCTCATCAAGAGAGGGCTGAAGAGTAGCCTCCACCCCCACCTTGTCCCCCTTTACTTTTTGTAGAATGCAACAGTTACCTTGTCCCCTTTATTTTTTGTAGAATGCAACAGTTGTGTTGCCCATGAACAATTCCACCGGTCTGCCCAAGTACGGTGTCTCAACACTGGAAGAGCACAACATACTGCCTCAATCTCGAATACTTTGATGTGGAAATGGGCTTCATCAGGAGACTAGGTCCTCGAGGTGTGGATTGTGGGCATGGGCAGAAAAGAATGAGGAAATGTGTTTCTGAGTGACCTGGGCACTGTGGGTATGGTGCATATGTTGTGCTGCCCACTGACATCTTCTCATCAAATTGTCAGTGATCTGGGATAAGTTCTGGCCAAAAACAGAACAACTGTGTACTGTACGGAGAAGCATAAGATTCTAAAACTCAATTTCAAATTTGATCAAAGCTGTTACTGTACTCATTCATAAAGGAATTCGAATTGTGCCAAAAGATTTTCCAAGCAAATCAAGCTGCCTCTAAGAGCACCACAGATTCAAATTTCAGTTTCATACTAAACACTGTATGCCCATGCCATCTCCCTCATGTAAAAGCAAATTAGGTTAAAACTCAATTTCAGAAATGATCAAAACTGTAGACACTGTGGTCACTCATAATGGATTTCATATTGTGCCAACAGATTTTCCATACAAATTGTGCTGACCATGAAAACACTACAGATTCGAATTTCAGGTTCATATTAAAAACTGCATGTCAATATACCCTCCCTCATGTAAAAGCAAAAACAAAGCAACACAAACCCTTAAACGTAATTCATTATGCTGTTTATCTTCTGCCCCATCTTTTGGAAGAAAAATGTTGGGTCTTACCTTCTTACTAAACGGTCCTTCTTCCTTGAATTCGTGTCCAGTTCTCTTAGGAACTCGGTCAATTTATTTATCAATTTTACCTGGAACATAGATTGCAAAAATATGATCTAACAATTATCTTGTGAGTGTGAGTGTGTGTGCGTGTGTGTGTGCGTGTGTGCGTGTGCGTGCGTGCGTGTGTGCGCGCGCACACGTGCATGCATAAGTGTGTTTGTGTTTTCAAACATAGAGAGTGTGTGTGACTGAATGAGTAAATAAGCCATTATGAGTGCATATAATATCATATGACTGTATGATGCATTTATGTCATTGTATATACACATATCTGTGTAATCAATAGTTATGTGTATCTACATGACCATTTAAGTGTTTTACAATGGTAACTGACCGGTAAACATTTACAAACCAGCCTGTATGCATGCACATATGCATGAATCAATATGTGAATAGGTGCACTTTCTGTCAAAAGCACAGACATACACACACGTCGAATCAGTGACTGAATACTCACATGCTCACAGGGGGGACAGAACCAGTCTCCTTCAGGGACAGCCATCAGAGGTGGACGGAGACAGGCCATGTGGTACCCCATGTCACAACTGTCACACAGCAACATCTGGAAGATTCCACATTCAGGTTCAGGTTCATATTGCTTACAGCCCAGCTAACTACTAGAGCCACATCAGGGCTAACATCACATCAAAAATGACAACCATGTTAAAAGACAACAGTTAAAAACCATGCTCATCGTTAACCTTGCATGCCTAAAGAAAAACATACTCCGATGTAAAATCATATCAGGTGTAACCTATTGATCTCTTGTAAAAATTAGAAAACTACATCAGGAGGGAGTCTCTAAAGAGGTTGTCTAAGAAGTCCACCGTGTAGTGTTTATGTCTGACATCGTACAAGTCCCCACACTCAAGAAGAAGGTTTCTGAAGCAACGGCTCGTCACATGGTATAAACCACGGTGCTTCTTCATTTCTTAAAAGATACAAATGAGTGTACGATGTGTGATCAGTGCGTAACCTACGTAACACTGTCTCTTTCTTATGGTTCCCTGTAGTAAATGGATTCCTATATAAACCAACACAGAACCAACAACAATTATTTCACAATTTAAAATCTAAATGAAATTAATACAAGGTGAAAATTGATATTACAGGTGGGTTTTTTTTTTTTTTTTTGTGGCTTTTCTAAATTGATACAAGAAGATTTTTCTTTTTTAATCTTTCCACTCCCTCATTCTGTCTGCCAACTTCTCAAGGGAGTGAAATGATCAAGCAAACTGACAGGTGATGACTTCCAAATAATCCCTTTTTTTTTTTAATGAAGGTGACTCACGTAACCAAAAACAAACAACAAACATAAAAAGAAAAAAGATCAGCTTTATTTCAACAGTCAAGTGGGAAAGTTACACTTCCAATTGGAAAGTCCTGAATTTGATCTGCCCAGATATCTCTGCCTGGTAGGTAAAGGGTGGAGGTTTTTCTAATTTCCTGGGTCAACATGTCTGCAGACCTGTCAGTACCTTAACCCCTTCGTGTATATATACATGCAGAATATCAAGTTAACCCTTTGCGCAGTAGTCACGACTATAGTCGCGCTTGAACACACGGTCTGTGGTTGCTAGTTGCGACAACAGTCGCACTGATGGGTGACTATTTTTATCTATCGGCAGTGCACTCCCCATAATATGCAAATGAATGAGGTTACTTCCAGGTCAATCTGATGAAATAGAAGAGGCCCCGGACCGAGTATTTTCAAAATCTGACCAATAGTTTCCTTGATATCGGCGGTTTTGTGAGGCAAATCAGCACCGAGACGCGCGAATTTTGGAAAGATGGAAGCGAACAATACACACAACCAGCTCTGCGGATTTATTGATGAATTTTTCGCTGAAGTTGAAGAAGATCTAGAAGGAGATGAAATTGCTGTTTTGCATCAACTTATGGTTGCAGGGGATGTCAGAGATACTGATCAAGCCGCCAATAATTGCGACTTTGATGCTGATATTGACGATGGCTGGGTCGGTGTTTCTGAAGATGAAGTGATCAACATGCCATTCACTGATGAACAACCTATGATGCTTGTGGACGACACTTTTCCAGAGAATCCACACCTTTGGATTTCTTCAATTTTTTTCATCGATATGATTTGATCAATGTCTTGTGGAGCAGACAAACATCTATGCTCAAAGAAAGATCGAAGCTGGCGACCTCAAACCTCGGTCAAGGTGAGTTTGCATCGTGTTTTCATCATCCCATTCCTCTCTCTCTCTCGTCTCTCTCTGTGCAGCCTTGCTCTCATAGTTCTTTTTTTATTTATTTTTTATTCAGGTTGTGTCAGTGTTTTATAAATAGAAATAAATAAGGCGGAGATGGCAAAAGTTATTATTACATTGGTGTGTACACACACACACACACACAGATCAGGGGGGGGGGGGGGGGCATGGCCACAGCAGGTGGGCATGTACTATGTGAATGGAGAGAGAGAGTGAGTGTGTGTGTGTGTGTGTGTGTGTGTGTGTGTGTGTGTGTGTGTGTGTGTGTGTGTGTGTGTGTGTGTGTGTGTGTGTGTGTGTGTGTGTGTTGTGTGTGTGTGTGTGTGTGTGACAGAGAGAGAGAGAAAGAAAATTCAAATTTGTCTCTTTGCAGCAAATAAAATATTTGTGATATTTTCAGGTTGCATCATTGGACCCAGGTGACAGCTGCAGAGATGAAGGTGTTCCTGTCCCTTATCATCACTACTGGTCTGGTGATCAAACCCACCATCAAAGAGTACTGGTGTCTGGATGATGTGACTGCAACACCTTTCTTTGCAAAAAATCATGACACTGAATAGTTTTGAAGCAATTCTTAGCAACTGTCACCTTGTAGATAACACCACAGCAAACCAACAAGATCCATTATACAAAGTTAGGCCATTTTTATCCCATCTAAATAGAAAGTTTACAGAAATCTATATGCCAGAGACAGACCTTAGTTTTGATGAAGTACTTTGCCCATGGAAAGGTAGACTTAGGTTTAGAGTATACAATCCTGCAAAGCCCACTAAATTTGGTATCAAAATTTATGCAGTTTGTGAGGCCAAATCTGGTTATGTTCTTGGCATGGAAGTTTACCAGGGTGGAGTACCAACAACAGACTACATGGAAGCCCTGGAAATAAACCATGAACTAACCACTACCACCAAGGTTGTCCTCAATCTGCTCACCTACTGTGGTTTGCTGGACAAAGGTCACAGGATTTTCATGGACAACTATTACACAAGCCCTAAGTTGTTCAATGAAATGTATGCCCTGAACACATATGCTTGTGGCACAGTGCGCGTCACAAGACATGGTATGCCAGCTGCTTTTAGAGAACAGGTGAGAGCTGCTGACAACATCAGGTTGACACAGGGGCAGAGCATCTACAGGCAAAATGATCACCTCTTAGCTGTGAAACACCACGACAAGAGAGATGTTCACATGCTTTCCACATGCCACCTGCCTGGGAGGTAAAACTGGACAAAGTCAACAATGATGGGCAAGCAATCTGGAAACCAACCTACATTGTTGATTACATTTCCAACATGGGCGGAGTTGATACTGCAGATCAGATCATGAGCAACTACTCTGTGCTGCGAAGAACAGTCAAATGGTGGAGAAAGTTTTTCTTTTACCTCTTCACGACTTCGCTGTGCAATGCGTACTGCCTCTACAAAAAGTTTGTAGACCCTTCCATGACACACTACCAGTTCAGGAAGGAGATAGCTTGGCAACTGATTCTGCAGTCTCCAGATGCTCCAAAGCCTATTGGAAAAGGGAAGAAGTGCCAGAATCCTCCCAACAGGTTGACCGGTCAACACAGGCCAGCCCATCATGTAGCCAAAGAAGGCGCCAAGCGCAAACGGCCAATGCATGACTGTGTCGCCTGCAATCCATCGAAGAAAGACAGAGTGGGATGTAAGCGAAAGCAGTCATCTTTCTGCTGTCCAGTGTGTGATGTGTCCCTCTGTGTCCCTGAGTGCTTTGAGGCTTACCACTCTCGCCTGAACTATAAGCAAGCTCTGCGACCTGTCACACCACCTGATGCAGCCGTGACAACTAGACCCCTCTGTGCCACATGCATATCTTGTACAGTTTTCTTCTAGGCATTTTCTTTTTTTTCTTTTTTTTTTGTACTTAAGTGATTTGAAAACTTACCTTCAGTTCAGTTCAAGTAAATGTGTGTGCCTTCCAAAAGGAGACTTGCTTTCTGAGTTTCTGACACAGACTGGAACTGGATTTTTCTCTTACCTGTGTTGTGTATATGTACCTTACCTGTTCTGCCATAAATCACATACTATATCAAATTGATACATGATTTGTGTTCTCATGACATGCCCTTGTGTGACATTTTATTGTCAGTGACTTTTGAGATTCATTGGACCTGAAAAATGTGAACATATGTGTGAGAGTGTTGAACGTGTCATGGATTACCTGCAATTTCAACTTTAACCCTTTCAGCCCCACAGCCCTGTTGTCCGGTCAGCTGAAAATATTCCTTTCATTCCCGCTGCCCGGACATCCGACAGCAGAGATATCCCCCTTTCCTTCCCACGGCCCGGAAGACCGGGCACCGGCTGAACCGTTAGAAACACATACCTTACATTCCCCTGCTACGTATACAGTAGTCTGGCACCGGCCAGTGTTTATCTTACTGTCCTGGGTTTGATTATAACGGGATGCTGTGGTTAGTTTCCCACGGGAATTTTTCCTGTTTGTAAGACGGCAGAGTTCGTCTTTGTCAGACGCATAGCGTAAGCCAAAGAGAGAAGATGGATAGCGATTCGAGTGAGCGTGGCGAATTTTCCGAAGATGAAATAGTAGGTGGTGTTGATGGGTTCGATCTGTTAGATTTGACAGAAGAACAGTGGAGGGAAATTGATCAAGCTGTTGCTGATGCACAGGATTCGGACAGTGGTGATGAACTGGATGATGAAAGGTTACCACTCTTCTATGTGAAACCTCGTTTCGAATGGACCCAAGGTGTGTTTCAACCATCAGAAACGAAACATACCTTTCGACAGCGCCCTGGACCATCGCGTGTGTTAGACACATCGATGTCAGCTATTCAGTATTTCAGTCTGTTTTATTCAGACGAACTTTTTGCAAAAATTTGCAAATTTACAAATGTAAATGCGGAAAAAAGAGGAAGACCAGCATGAAGTGCCAGAAATGTGACGTTTATTTGTGTTGTAACCCCCAGAAAAACTGTTTCATGTTATACCACACTGTGGTTGATTACAGCCACAACTTACCTGTGCAGTGGGGGTGACATGGTGACAGTGACAGTGACAAACTGCTTGGCATTTCATTGGACACATGTCAGATTATTTTTTTTATTCCCATGGAACATTTAGCTAGTGCTGTAGTTTGTGTGTACATAGATATATCAATACTGAATGTGTGTGACTGAAGCTGTACCATAAGGACAAATTTGACAGTTTGTGAATACTAGTGATGAGGACAATGGGACACTGACGCATTGCCATACAAGGGGGAATATACATGTACATGCTGCTCCGACATTTCACAGAACAAGTAAAGGTAGGCAACGCCATATCTGTTTTTCTGTTCGTATTTTGTTTTGTTTTGTCTGTCATGTGTGTAATTTATGGTCCACATCTTACCTGTCTCACACCTGCATGTCACCGAATGTGTCGCACCCCTCTTTTGAATATGACAGACATATAATACATTCATTCCTGAACACATTCATATATAGTTTTATGTACATGCAAGCCATAACTCGTCTGCTATATCCATTCGCATGAAGTCACTGTACAGTTCAGTATAGATCGTCCCAGAAACCCGGGAATGAAGGGTTTTCTACAGTTTGGAAAAGAGGGAAAGAGAGGATAACTAAGGACTAGAAATAAGGGGCCGAAAGGGTTAATACAGGTCAGCAAATATTTGTGTGGTGTTTTGTCATTGTTTTTCCTGTCTATTGTGTTCTCCACTCATTTCTAAACATTTTTCATACAGAATGTGTTGTTCAAATACTAACACATAAAAAGATATAAAGCATTGAAAGCATCACCCGTTTTTTCCACTTTTTCTCTCATTTTTAATAGCAACCAATAGGAAGCTGCGGGCTATTTTTATACCGGGCAAAGGGTTAATGGCTTGTTAAGATCATAGACACATGAAAACACCCAGAATTCATCCCCACAAAACATGCAGACCGTGCAAAAATGTAGTGAATTATGTAAGCTCAATTTACAACTTTACTTCTTCTTGCTCCACTAAAAGCCTGATCAAGTGTAATGTGCATTAAGTCTGCTCTAGCAAAAAACATTTATAATATTAATAATATATCACATACCATGTCTGGATGTGTGCACTTATTGCAG
This sequence comes from Monoplex corrugatus, assembly GCA_030674185.1. NCBI lineage: Eukaryota > Metazoa > Mollusca > Gastropoda > Littorinimorpha > Ranellidae > Monoplex > Monoplex corrugatus. Next base: position 26,925,781 of record JAPXFY010000021.1, read on the forward strand.
ACAAGACAAGGAGTATCATCATCCACTGGGACCCTCTCCTCTTCTTTCTCTGCATGAGGAATGGAAACTGATGCTCACAGGTTACATTTCTACGGCAAATCACACAGACTACAGACAGTATACTGACATATCACAGATATGTGTGTTATACAATCCTATTTAGTGCCAGTCAAATATCTTTATGTGAAACTATTCTAGTTATATCTGCATATAATTATAAATTGCTACTTAGCAAAAATAGTGCTTTGAAATTATTATATCTGCATACAACTATTTCAATTACATCTGCATATAATCATAAATTACTACTTAGCAAAAATAGTGCTTTAAAATTATCATATTTGCATTGAACTATTTCAATTATATCTGCATACAATTATATATTACTACTTAGGAAAAGTAGTACTTCAAAAATGCTTTTATCATGTTAACTAATGGAGTAGCTGTGACAATTATCTATGTGAGTAGCTGTGACAATTATATGTGCATATCATTATAAATTACTACTTAGGAAAGTAGTGCTTTAAAAATTTGTTTTTATCCTTTTAATTAATGGAGCAGCTGGACTCATAATAATCATTCCATCTACTTATTAAACAATGTTTATGATTTAGCATCAAACTAAAATCAATCAATTATTTCTATAAAAGATTTAAGTATTTAACATCAAACAAGAAACTCAACAACAGAACAGCTGATAATTCATACATAATCCCTTCATTTTTTTTTTCACACAGCCTTTACTATCTCATATCAAACTAGCTATAAACTAATGGAGCAGCCAACAACTCATGGTTAATCAATCCATCTAATTTTTCATATACAGTTTTATCATGATCAAAGTAACATTAAACTATAAACTAAGGTTGTAAGAAATGGAATCAAACCAATCTACCACTTATTTAAGTTCTACATCTGTTATAACAATGATGTTTTCAGCAAGTTCTGATTTACAGCACACTTACTTTTCAAGGCAGCCTGTCTTCGTCTGTTACGACCCTGGTGCGGTTTGAACTCGTCATCTTCAGAATCTTCTTCTGTGGGGAGTTCCACTTCTGAAGACATATCTCCACTGTCCCCTTCCTCACTAGCAAGTCAAAATCTGGGTCAGGCTCTTTCTTCTTCATCGTTTGAATCCTTAGACTGCGTCGAGTGAAGTAAGTTGAAGCAGCAGACTCGGTTCATTTTCTTTCTCTGCTGAAGCCTGCCTTTCTTCCTTCTTAGCCTTGGCTGCAGATTTGGCTGCTTTGTTGCCACGACCTTTTTTGCATGGGGCAATCGGTTCATCAGGTTCAAAGTCGCTACTGTCCTCCCCCACTATCTTTTTCTTCTGCAGCACATAATGCACCAAAACAACAGGTCATTCACTGTCAATTAAAATCAGAGTAGAAATAAAAGCAGCATTTTTACCTAAAATCATGTTGGGCTAAACATACTTACCATGTCTGACTGTACGCATTTAGTTGCGGGTAGATCACCTTGTCTCAGCCTGACTTATTTCCTTGACTGCCATGCTTTTTGACATCCGGTGTTTTCTACATACTGAGGAAAGTTGCATTACTACCCTGTACACTAAAACTACTGTAGTCTCAATATCTGTGGGAATCTATGCATGTGTAGCCATCCCCCAATGCTCTGCAGATGAAGAGGCGTATATAAAACCCCAGACGTGGCCATGCTAGGAGATCCTCTCTCTCTTGTTTTGTGAGCATGGAAAGGATCCCACATCTATGGCTTCCTACATTTTTCTGGCTAAAACATTTGGATGGAGGAGGTCTGGTGGTAGAGCAAACATGGACATTGAATTGCCAGCATCACCCCCAAGCTCAGGAGCTGTGGATCTGGAACCCCTAAAAACAACTTAGAACTTTCTAGCCCCCATGAACCATGATTCAATATGGGAACAACTGCAAAAACAGGGAAAAAAGTGTAGGTGGCTCTATCAGGCCACACCCAAAACATAGACACAGAAACTGTATGAGCACACCAAACCACAAGCACAGTGATGACTGAGCATAAAGAGCAAGACAGACCAACAAAGAACTGCAACGATACTGGAGCTAGCTGGCACATATCTGTTTGTGATGAAAGCAACCTTAAAGAATGTTGGGATGGGAACTGCCACTAGCTAATGCACATGTATGCACAGTAGCACAGAGGTCTGGAACAGAGCAGGTTTCTTTCAGTTCCATTTACTATTATTACAATTAGCCAATTAGCTGCTAAAATCAGGCCGGGACAGCGTAGCCCACTGGTCATTAAATGCACAGTCCGACGTAGTTCAGTACAGAAAGCCAAAATTTAAAATTCAGTGTTATTCATTCACCATTCTGCACATTAAAGCCAAGAATGGAAAATTGTTTCAAGCAGACAATGTTTAAGCATAGGCTTATGACATATGTATGATTACTTTGAATCCTCTTCTATCACATCTCATTTGTAGCGTTGGCACATCTGGAGATATTTTGAGCATGGAAACACTGTACTGAGAAAACTGACAGAGAAATAGAACTGTCCTTTAAATGTGTCCCATTAATTATCTATCAATTCCAATTCACTGTATTCAAACTGTGAAAGAACGGCTTGAAATGGCAACCAAATTTCAAAATGCATTTACTTTACCATCCACCCCTTCTCTCTCTCTCTCTCCCCCTCTCCCCCACCCCACTGACTATTGTATTGTGGCCTAAGGCTGAAGTACATTAAAAAAATTCTGAGTTGTGAGTTTTGTCGGTCTCTCCCCCCCCCCCCTCTCTCTCTCCTCACACACACACACACACAGAGAAAATTTAATTACCACCTTCAAATTTACCTTACTCGAAACTCCTCACAAAACTGATCTCTGATAAGCATCCTTCCTTGTATTTTAGTTTTAACAGACATGAATACAGGTGATAAACAGCCAACAAGAAAAACTCACCTTGGCCGCTTTGCTGAGAGGAAGATCATCAGAACTGGAGGAGTCTCTGTCCTTTTCTGTGTCGCTGATCTTTTTCTTGCTGCCAGCAGCTTTCTTAGGGCTGCCTCTGTTACCTGACTGGACCTTACTCCGTCCTTTACAGTTGATCAGTGGAGCATTGCTGTCACTACTGCTTTCAGCAGCTTGGGCAGCAGATTTAGCTAACTGCTGGCTGCGAGTAACACCTCTACGTTTCACACCACCTCGTCTGGCTCGTTTTTCAGCTGGTTCCTGATTGACATCCTCGTTGTCTACCTCTGCTGCTGTGCGCTTGGCAACACGAGACCCCCCCCTGCCTCCACGGCCACCGCCTCCCCGACCACGACCACGACCGCGGCCACGATTTCTAGATCCACCTCGACCCCTGCGAGAGGGACTGACTGATTGCTTTGTATCCTCTTGTTCTTCCCTGTCTTTGTCTTGTTCTTCCGATAAGTTGCTGTGACCATTCACAAGAGTTTCAGCATCAGACACATCTGCTGGTTTTGTTTGATTTTTTCGCTTGTCAGTGGCCCTACTTTCTTTCTGATTACCTGTGACTTTGATTGCTTTCTGACAATCTGTGGTCTCTGCTTCTTTTTGGTTATCTTCAACTACCTTCTGTACTTTGTTAGCTACCGTATCTTCTGCTTTTAATGCTTGCTGCCTGCCTCTCCTTGTCCGAACAGGTCTTAGTTTGGGTGCTTCTGAGTCTTTCTGTTCTGTTTCTCCATTATCTTCATCTACCTCCATTTTATGAACCTTGATGTCATCTTTTTTTGTTTCAGTCTCTGTTTTATCTGAGGCATTATCACTTTCTGCTGCAACTGTGTCTGTTTTATCTGTGGTATTATCACTTTCTGCTGCAACACTTTTCTTTTTGTCAGTTTTCATATCAGTTTCCGGAGCATCATGATCTTTAACTCCACCTTCAGAAGATGGTGACTCACTAGACATTCCTTCTGCCGAAATAGCAGAATTAACTTTAGAAGTACTCTCCGATTTTGAAGCTTCTATTTCTACAATTTTAGAATCAACATTTTCACTGTTCTTGGGTTGCTCTGTTAATTCTTCAGATGTTTTGAATTCAGAATCCTCTAACTTACTACTTTCAGAAGTCAATGGATCTTGAGACACTGCACTGTCCTGAACTTTGTTTTTCTCATCTGAGGGAAGCGTTTCTGAATCTGATTTTACTTCTGATTCAGCAGAATGAATTCCAAGTTTATCACTTTTTTCTTTTCCTTCAGAATCTTCCACTGATTTACTGCTTTCAGCACTCTTCTCAGCCACGCTTTTAACATCTTTGTTGACTGCATTCTCTTCTGACTGTTCTTGTTCTGATTCTGTACTTTTCTCAGAGATTTCTGGCACTAATTTATCAATTTCATGTGATAATGCTGATGTGGAATCGTTGGACAGTGTTTGCTCACCACAAACTTCTTTCTCTTGTTCTTCCTTTTCCATCGTATGTGTCTCATTATTGCTAACTTTCTGTTCTCCAGAAGTTTCTCCATGATCATCCTGGCCTTTTCTGTCAACTTCAGCTTCCTGCTTGCTACTAGCATCTTGCTCTGCTGCGGTTTCTGAAAGCTTGTCTTTTTCTGTCTCCTCCTTTCTATCAGTGTTCACATTCTGTTTCACTGAATTATCTGCATCTGTATCTTGTTTCCTCTTTTCTGTTTCAGATGCATCATTACTACTACTTTTCGGTTCTGAAACTTTCTCCGTGTCTTCTTTGTTTTCTGTACTTGTTTTTATTTCTCTATCTTCTTGCTTATCTGCATCTGCTGGTTGGTCCATTTCTTTCTTCTCATTATCTTTCAATAATGTTACATCCAAAGGTTTTATATCTTTCTCTTGTTCAGGCACTGTACTAGCACATGATGCTTGAAAGGTGGATTCAGACACTTGTTCTTTGCTCTTATCTTCTTGCACGTCAGCTGATGTCCTTCTGTCAAGTTCTACAGAAACACTTTTACCATCATCAAGTTTGTTTGTTGAATCTTTTTGACAGGCACTTTCTTCTGATAAATTCACTGCTCCCTCTTTCTGACCCAAATGGTCCACCTGATCTGAACTGTCTAAACAAGATTTTTCACTTGAAGAAAGAGTCAAGTCTTCAGCTTTTGCTACTGATATGTTTTGCTCATTTTCTGATATTGACAAATCTGCAGTATTCGCTTCTGATATTGACAAATCTGCAGTATTCGCTTCTGATTTTGACACATCTGCAGTATTTGCTTCTGATTTTGACACATCTGCAGTATTTGCTTCTGATTTTGACATATCTGCAGTATTTGCTCCTAACTCTCCCTTTCCAGCCACTGGCAATGCAAGCTCCATTTCTTCTGATGGTCGTCCCTCCACTTCTTCTGATGGTTGTCCAACACCATCATCTTCAACATCATCATCAGAAACATCTTCGTTGACACAAGAAACAGACAGCTGTGCAGCTTCAAGTTTGTCACCTAGATTATTTGTGTTATTTTTGTCACTTTCGTCTGAAATTTCTTGATCACCAGAGCTGGCACTGGCTGCCGCAGCATTCCTAATAACTTCCTTGCAATCAGACTGGTTTTCAAGAACTTTCTCAGTGCACCCAGAGTTCAAATCTGAAGAATTTCCTGCGCCCTCATCTGATGATGGTAAAACCACACCAGAAGCATTTACATTGTCATCGGTTGCCTTAGATTCTTTGTAATCATTTTTGCTAGATTCGGGATCTTTGCTGGAATTCTCTTCTGGAATATTGGAAGGAACCATTGAACTAGGCATTATAGTATTTCCTGAACTATCCTTAGATGTGGTATCATCCGTCTTATGATCGGATTCCAACAAATCTTTTCCAGCTAACTGGGATGTTTCCTTTTCTTTCTGGTCAACATTTCTTTCACATTCTAACTGTTTGTTCAGACTTTCACTCAAAGACACAGATGGTTCACAGTCTGGTGAATCATTTTTTCTTTTCTTTTCTGGGACTTGTTCTTCAGTCTCTGACTGTTCCTCTCTTCTTTTAGCACTACTACCACCTTCACAGACACCAGTATTTTTGGAAGCACTGTCCGAGTCGGTGTTGTCCAGTTTGGTTGAACTGTCCTGCTGGGTCTCTATACTTCTTATCACAGAGGTAGATTCACTTTGGCCTGCATCTGTTTTGTCCGAGACTTCAGTCTTCGAGCATTCTGATATGCCAGCATCATCAGAATGCGTCAACGTCACTTCATCTACACTCTGTGTTGTTTTCTCAGTACCCGACACAGCAATTGGAGACTGGTCAGAGACTTTGTCAGAATCTACAGATGATCTCTCTTTCCTTTTAGTTGTCTTCTTCATAGACTTAACTTTGTTTCCTTCACCCTCTTCAGACTGCTGAACACTATCTGACTGTTGTGTGCTGTCAGTAGGTTTGGCTTTTCCTTGTACAGGTTCTAATTTTACTTTCAATGTTATTGATAGAGAATCGCTGTTGGCTGCCTCTGGGCTTCTTGTCTGTATGATTGTTGCTGTCTGTTCAAATTTTGGGCCAGGCAACAGCGATGGTAATGTATCACCAGGCGGTTCATGTTTAATATCACCTGTCTCTTCTTTCAAGGCAAAGGGCAAAGGTGTCACCTCTCTGTCTGGGCTTCCTTCCTTGCTGGTCGTCTTGGATTCATCTGCAAGGAACCAGTTGAACAGCTTTCTGAATAAAAACAGGACAAATCACCTTTTACATACAGTTTAGTTCAACACAATTTCAAACAGCTCACCTGAGAGTAGTGCCGTCTTCACTGCCTCCCTCTTCATCAACATAGTTTAGTGCTATAGGACTACCTTTACTGTTGTTTTTTTACCAATTCAGCTACTTCAAATATACTGCCACTCAACTTCAATTTTCTATATTAAAGCAATTTGGTGTTAGCATCCTTTTCAGGTTTAGAGCAGTTTCAGAAAGAAACAAAGTTTTAAAAAGACAAATAAGACCAATTATTAGAAGAGATCTTTTTATTTTCCCCACCTTCCGTGTCAAACACTAACTAAATTTAAGCAATAACTAAATTAAAGTGAGGACATGCAATCACCATATTTTTCCAATCTTTGATGACAACCTGGCTTTTTGGGTCAAAATGCTCACTGTTAAGTATTTTACTTATACCCAACTTTCAATCGCAAGCCAGGTGACAACCACTTCTCTTGTTCAGTTTTCTAGATAGAAAGAACCACTGTCAACCCTTCTTCTTTTCTTTTCCTTCTCTATCACATGGCATAAATGGCACCAGTACATACAGCACTTACTTCAAGTGCAGAGATGTTATCTTCAGAAAATGAAACTGCTTCTCCACAATCACCATCCCCTCTCTTTTTTTTTAGGAGGTGGTAGTGGTTGTGTTTCCTGAGGGTGGAGGGTGGGGTGGGGAGATCTTTGAGAATGGTTGGGGTTTCTTTTTGTTTGTTTTTGTTCCTTCTGATTTTAAATTCTCACCTGTGAAAATGCTGCTCTTGTCGTCTTTATCTTCTTTGTCCTCCTCCACAAAGTTATGCTGAGTGTTGTCACGCAGTCGCTGCAGAAGAGCGGCAAGATGGTCACGGTCACTGGCGACAAATAAAAATTGGTATTCTTGTTGTTGTTGTTTTTTATCTAATTAATTAATTCAGAGCAAATCAATGCTTACAACCTCAGAGAATCAATTACACAAACACATGTCACTGAACAGCAAAACTATACCAATGGTAGGCTAGAATGCATACAACTATTTTCCAATGAAAAGATGAATTGAGGACACAGGTGCTCCACTTTTCAATCACTCTCTTGATACCCCCCTTTTCTGTTTTTCACTCTTACAAGAAAAGAAAACCCGTTTCTTTTTTTCGCTCTTACAAGAAAATATCTTTCAAGAATAAAGGAAGAAGTACAATAGTGATGCACTTTTCTTCAACCTGAGTCAGGGTTCCACTGAAAAAATATCAGTAAGACTTATCATTATGACCCAAGCATGACTGTGATCCAGTGATGTATCCAGTCCCATTAAAACTGCAAATATTATATTATGCTACCCCATTCCAAGAAAATGTCAGATTGAAAAGATGACTTATGACAGCAGACAGATCAGTGCTTTATGACAGCAGACAGATCAGTAACACCATCATGTCATCATCATCATCAGGTGCCCTGCCGCGTTGGCGACCATGGACTTCCAACCATCTCTATCTCTCGTTGGCCCCTAGCATCTCCCCCACCCTCCTCAACCCCAGCCACTCTGCAAGTCCGTCCAGCATTCTCTCCCTGGGTCTACCTGGTGCTCTCTTTGCCTCCAGCTTTCCCATTGTGACCAGGTGCTCTAAATCCCCCTTCATCATACAATGGCTTATAAATGTTGCCTATCTTTTCCTAATCTTCCTTATGACTGATCTACTTGTGTCTGCCTCCATCAAGATATACCATCATGTAAACCCTCAATATGATCTAAGTCTGATCATAATACCATCATGTAAACCCTCAATATGATCTAAGTCTGATCATAATACCATCATGTAAACCCTCAATATGATCTAAGTCTGATCATAATACCAGTGATAATCCAAGCATCAGACTTAGGACATAGTACTTTTTGCAGACACAGTGCATCTATGCGTACATTGTGTCTTGCTCCACTGCCTACAGGATGCACATTGATGTGCACTGACAGCTCCATTCTCTACAACGTGCACCCATGTGTGCGTTGTACTTTTAGAAAATTCCTGTAGTCAAACCCTTGCCCTTTAACCCTTTCGCTGCTATCATGTTTTGCTAAGACACATGCTAAGATTTTTTTCAGAAACAGACAAAAATCACGCTTATTATTTTCAATTGCTTATAATTCAGAAGGCATTGAAGATAGATACATAAAAGTATTTATCAAATGAAAGGAAATTGAATGAAGATAGTGTTTATGACAATTTCAAAATGAAATAATGTACCAGAGTGTCACATGTACTCTTTGAAATGCAATAAAAAAAATGTTAAAGTCAATGATGATGTAATCAAGTGATGCAGGAGCTCACAAGCAGTTTATAGCACACTTTGATTTGAAGATATAGACTGTACAAAGGTCAGAAAGCAGTGTCCAGCCACAATATAAGCACAGCCTAGCCACACATAAAATGAAAGGGTTTTATCTCCCAGTGTCTATCCCCAGTAAAAACGCTTCTGAGTGTGGTAGTTCTGGAAGCAGTCTTCTAAACACAGTCCTCTCCTTCCCCCTCTTGCTCCCCTTCCCCTTCTAGCAGGCCCAGCAACAGCAGGTCCAGCAACAGCAGGTCCAGCAACAGCAGGTCCAGGCCGAACATCATCACCATGCTGCATTACCATACCTGTAGCACAGTGAAAGCAAGGATTCAAATTTCCACATATTTTATGAAATAAAAAAAGTCACACACACACACACAACACACACACACACACACACACACACACACACACACACACACACACACACTGACATAGGTAGCATGCTACTCCCCCATGCCACGCCCCCTTTCATTTTCCTCAAGCAAACACTGCAAAGAAACCCAGTGAGTACTGCTTCTACCAAAGTGACTTCATTACAACATTGTTTCTGTCAGTATTATCACTGAATGCTTTCAATTTCCTATAAAAAGTCACACCAACAGTCTCTCTCTCTCTCTCTGTCTCTCTTTCTCTCTCTCACACACACACACACACACACACGCACACCCCTCTGCTCCCACCCTACTCCTCACATAAACACACACAGGCCATGGAGATAGTAGCCTACTCCTCACACAAACACACAAAGGCCAGGGAGATAGCACAGGGCAGAGGCCGACCAGAAAAACAAATCATCAACAAGACACAGACAGTGTGCAACGAGCGAGCGATGAGTGACACGCCCACAGGTCGAACACACTGCCCACTCGGTCACTGGCTCGCTCGCTGACCAGGCCCAAACAAAGGGCTCAGCCATCAATACACACACTTAGCTGTTCTATTTATAAATATACTGAGAAGAAAGCAATACAATCATGTTATAAAATGAATAAAGCTCTCAAATACACCTACCTGCATCTGGAACAATCGGATCTCCATAGGCCTACTCTGATTGAGTGATTCAGACGATCAGTCACCCAAAGATTCTTCCACATCAAAATCTGGGTCGTTGGCATCAACTTCACGAAGTTCGAAGCCAGCTGGCTTGAAGTCTTCATCTCCACTGTCTTGATCTCGAAAAATCGCTTCAATAACTTCTGCAACTGTGTAGGTTCGTTGTGGGGCAGCCATAGCGCTTCAAAAACTGAAAGCTCAACTTCGTAGCACCTTGCCAATCGATCGTGATAAATTATGCAAATGATCTAAATAACTTGAACAAACGGCACTCAATGAGCGAAGATTGTCAAGGGACCTAATCAAATCATAAATAGAACGATTCTGTGATGTGCTAGACGAAAAGAGAAAGAGTGTTTGATACGGGACGATCCGCGATCGTCAACTGAGCATTGCAGACGACGGTTTCTATGACAAGCGTCACTCGTCAACAGCGCAGTGAAGAGGTTAAGTGATAAAACTTCTATTAGACCATAGCAGAATGTTCCCACCACAAAACAATACCTTAATTTATAGTTTTAGACCAAGTTCACACACACTTTCTGTATTTAAAACAAAGAACCCTTTGCTGGGTTACTATGATCTGATCTTGTTGCACATATTTTGTCTGCAAGGAACATGGCAGCAAGTCATCAGTTATGATCTGATCTTGTTGCACATATTTTGTCTGCAAGGAACATGGCAGCAAGTCATCAGTTTAATAATCTTTATTCTTGAACAAGCACTTGCGCAATGTCTTTAAAGTGATTCTGATAACAAAGGGGAGTTGGTCCATGATGTAACAGATCAGAAATATTTATTTCGAGATGTTCTTGATCATAGTGATGATGCAACAACAAAGACAAATGGCTCAGAAAGGCCAGTATCAACACATGCGCATGTGCTTCACTCTGCATTTCCCTGGCCCAAGTACTGTTCTGTGAAATTCTGTAAAAATGGATTGTAGCTGATAGTGAAATGCACCACGAACATAAGTGTGTGAGGTGAGTGCTGTTTTGGTGTCAACTTGATGGCATGCTATGACTAAATAATGATCATCAAATCCTGAAATGTGTTTCCATCTGTGAGTTTTGGGTTACCCGATGTATGCATGTGATGTCTATTACAGAATCTCCAAAAATGTTGACAGTATATTCATCTAAAAGTTTTTGTGTTTTTTGTTTTCAAACATATCAAACTTGATGCCAGCATTGATCACAAACAATATCTGAAATAAATTAGAAAGATATCAAAATCACTACACAGGTAGAGGGATTCAGTGTGGCTAACTGCTTGCAAAAGGGAAAATCCTGTTCAGCAGCCATACGTAAGGACAGTGTTAAAACTGTAGAAGTCACATTGTGCTGCTCCATTCCATGAAAATGTCACACTGAAAAGATGACAAATGACAGCAGACAGATGGCTTATTAACTTTCTTTCAAAAAGGGCAATTCTGAACCTGTCAAATTCAGAACACTTGAGACAATGCACCAGTAATTTTGCGATGACACAATGTCTCTGGTAAGTCTTGTCTGTTTAACACATACACAAGCACTATACAACCATGGTTTTTAAAATTTTCTGATTGGTAATGCCTGGTCAAGCAGTTTTATACTTTGGTGACTGTTTATCATGTGTCAGTATGTCCTAAAATTGTTGTTGGGGCAGGACAACACAATCTACCGATTTTCTTAATTCAGGACATTTTGTCCTGTTACCCTATTATCCTGGCTCTAACACTATACAACATGTCAACACGACACACTACCCACACACCCCTTCCTCAAAACCCAACCATCAATGCAACTTCCATGCTTACGCATCAATTTCTTTTCAGTCATCTTTCACTCACTGCTGCCCTATTATACCAATAGCTTAACAGGCTGAAAGTACCTTTCAATCCTTTGCTTTATAAACACTGATCACTACATCAATATAACACCCAAAAACTTACCTGCAGATAAGTTTCCAAGACTCAGCATTTTCATCATCCGGTTCTTCTCGATATACATGTACGTTCAAATCTTTGTCCTAAGAAAACAAAATTAACAATAGCAATAGAAGTCAATATTCAATTACTCAATATACGTAAGCTTACTGACTCACGCTTGCAAACAATCACATGGACCTGGACAAATGCACATGTCATGCCACACACGCAAACAAGTATACACACAGTAATTTCTCTCAAAATATGTAGCTGTTCTACAATATGCTGTAAAACACAACCATAATTGAAAACTAACAATAGTAACATTTAAATTGCATCCTACCCCATCCCACCCCTTCATCTCACCTTAATTAGGTAGATAATCATGGTGTACCCTAAAAAAAGGGAAATAATAATAGTGCATTTATAGAGCGCTTTCCGAAACCTCAAAGCGCTTTACATCAGTAAACCATACATATATAAACCAAATAACAGGCTACAATACAAACAAACTCATCAAAAACTATCCACAGGAAATCAACAACCACACAGACACACCAAATAATCTCTCTCCCTCTCACCCCCTCCCCGCCCACCCCTCTCCCCCCATTTTCAAACACACACACACAACACCCACACACACACAGCCACACATCACACACACACACACACACACACACACACACACACACACACACACACACACACACACACACTGGCATACACCCCATTGTGCACAATTTCATCCAGAATGTCAAGCAGGATCAACCCACTAGCCAAAATCAGGAAAAACACTGTTTAAAGAAGTAAGTTTTTAAACTTGTTTTGAAAGATGGTAGAGTTTTAGAGTGGCGGACGGACTGAGGCAACAAGTTCCATGTCTGAACAGCAAAAACTGCAAAGGCTCTACCACCGTGAGTTTCTCTGTTATATTTTGGCACACGAAACTTCTTGTCATCCACAGAAGAGCGGAGTGATCGAGAAGGTACGTAGACAGTCAAGAGTTCAGAGAGATAGTCAGGAGCAGTTCCAGAAATGATGTGATAACAAAGGCAGCAAATCTTGTATTTTATTCTTTGTTCAACCGGGAGCCAGTGCAGTGTCTGAAACAGGGGTGTGCAGTGCTGTGACCTACGTGCCTTGAAGATGAGTTTAGCTGCAGAGTTCTGAACTTGTTGCAAATGTTTGAGATGTTTCTGAGGGCAACCCGCAAGGAGTGAATTGCAATAATCTAACCTAGACAGAATGCATGCAGTAACTAACGTCTTGGTTGCGTCTAATGTAAGGTAGTGTCTAATAGAATTAATGCGTCTAAGTTCGATGTATGCAGCCTGACATGTTTTGATGATGTGCTGGTGCATGGAGAGATTATGGTCAAAGACAAAACCGAGGTCACGAACGCAATCAGAAAAAGCAATAGCGGTATTACCGACAGTAATAGTGGAAGGCAGAGAAGAAAGATCTGCAGGCAATGGAGAAACACGAAGGGCTTCAGTCTTGTCATCATTCAACTTAAGTCGATTTTCATACATCCAGGATTTTACTTCAGAAACGCAGTTCTGAAGAGACTGAACTAGATGATCGTAGTTAGAAGGAGAATCAGTATGATTGAGCTGGGTATCGACTTTTCCTGAACAATGTGTGTTACAAAATGGCCAGTTCCTGCTCAATTTCATATGCCAAAATCTCATGAGTACCTTCAAAATACAGTTATATGAGTACACTCATTAAAGCTTCCTGACTATTACTGGAACTGGAATGGAGTGCAAACTTAGGATATTCAATTTCGATGGACCCATCTTAAATTAATTCATTGAACCCATATTGAACAAATGCACACGCATACACACAAACAACATGCACATGCACACAAAAACAAACACATATGCATGCCATTAACACGCGCATGCATGCACACACACACACGCACACGCACACACACACACACACACACACACACACACACACACACACACCAGGCTGGGTAAGAGGAGAAGATAGTTTTCTCTGAAAATCGGCCTGGGTCCAGGGGTAATATCCCTGCTGGGGGGTCTGGGGGGCAAAGCTGAAGAATTTCTGTAATTTCGAGGCATTAGGGATGCATTTCCTCATGGCAAATACAATAATTCAGTGATGTTTCCTCTGAAAAAAAAATTTTTTCCCTCTGAAACCAGGAGTTCATCAACTGAAATCAGTGGATCTGCTGAGAGTTACCAAGCCTGACACACACACACACGCACGCACGCACACACCACCGATGTGCGCATGTGTGCGCGCACACGCACGAACACTCACACACACACACACTCTCTCTCTCTCTCTCACTTACACACACACATCACTAAGTGCATGAACCTACCAAAAGATACCAATATGTCAATCCATTTCTGTCTCGACCTGCTGGCAAGAAACGCATCTCTTCTGGCTGAAATTCATTGATCTTTTCTTTGAACTTCACGTTGTAGTCAAACTGGCACTCCAACAAATTCTGAAACAAAAATCAAAACCTGTTGAGAATTTCATAAACTTCCCCTTAAAGTTACACAAAATTTACACTCATTAAATATCACATATTCTCAGTTTCACTATCATCAAGCAATTGTTTACTTCCAGTGAAACTTGTGTATTTAATCCTCTCTCTCTCTCTCTCTCTCTCTTTACGATTGTTTTCTTTCAGTATTTTTAAGTTTTCTGGTCCTATTCTATCTTCTGTACTGCTCTGTGTCTCTGTCCCCATGGCCATGCTGTCATTTCGGCTCTGAAGCACATCTCCAAACCGAGGTCACCATGAGATCTTCATTTGTTTGATTTGGTAACACTTGCTGAACCCTTTGACTCCCACACCCTGTCCACCAGCATCCTGCATAGTCAACCATGCTAACAAAGCAAAAACTTAACCCTTTGATTCCCTCACCCTATCCGGAAACTGGTGGATAGGGTGAGGGAATCAAAGGGTTAAGTTTTTGCAGTTGGTGGATAGGGTGCGGGAGTCAAAGGGTTAATTGAACTGGCTATGTAGGTTGTACTCTACACTTTCTTATATAATTTAAATCTGGATCATCTGCATCTAGAAGACAAACATTTCAGTGGTGGTCATTACAATTTAAATCTGGATCAGCTGCATCTAGAAGACAAACATTTCAGTGGTGGTCATTACAATTTAAATCTGGATCAGCTGCATCTAGAAGACAAACATTTCAGTGGTGGTCATTACAATTTAAATCTGGATCAGCTGCATCTAGAAGACAAACATTTCAGTGGTGGTCATTAAGACATTACACACACATGTGTACACACACAGAGACAAATGAATACACAAAAAATAGCTTCACCCCTCACCACTTGAATCTGCTTGGATTCAAAATGCTGCCATCAGCTTGAATCCAAGCAGATTCAAGTGGTGAGGGGTGAAGCTATTTCTGCTTACCATTCCTATTTCTGTTCATGCACTTTGAGGTGGAAAATGCTGAAAATGAAAAAAAAAAAAAAAAGACGAAATCTAGTAGGGTCATTCTCCCCCACCCAAAAGAATTTTTAAGATATTAAAATTTGTGCAAGCTGGTGTATTTTCAGGCACAAATCTGATACTCAGAGTGCTTTAAAAAGACATTCTCTACACTATTTGATTTTCATAAACGCATGTATTAAATCACAAATTATACTCATAAAACCTATTTTGAAAAAAAGAAATTGGATGTGGATCTTCTGAGGAAAAAGTCCATGTTTTACTTCAAGAAAATTCATTCTTTCTGCAGCGGAAATCCATGGATCCGAGGTTACCCACCCCTCATTTTCTAATCAGAGAGTGGTTACATGGTAAAATTGCTAGCAAGTCTGCAACTGTTTCATATTTTCTGTCTTGACACACCCATGCCACTCCCCATGTCATCAAGTTCGATGGTAGCTGCTGCACAAATGTCACAACAACTCTCTTCCCTTTACTCCGGTCTTGATTTTCCTGTGCTAATTCAGAGACCTTAACCCTACCAGACCGAGTTCCCGCTATTGCGGGAATGACGAAAATGACTATATACCGAGTTCCCGCTATAGCGGGAATAGCACACTCACATGATCGTCACTTTATCAAGAGCTAAAAATAGCCACCCAACCGTTGCTAAGTGTTGCGTGAGCGTGTGTTCAGCCTACTGCAAATGTCTGCCTTTGTGTTGATGGTATTTTGAGGTGATTTGGGTGCAAAATTGACCATGAAGCGAGCTAGTGATGAACCAAGCACTTCAACAGGTAAACGGGCGAGGCCAACTCGCTTCACAGTTCAACAAGTGGTGGACATTTTGCAGATTGGAGAATTTGATCAGGAATACGTTTCCGATTCAAGTGACGATGATTACGTTGATGAAGCATTGAGTGAAAGTGATGATTCTGACAATGAAAGAAGTAGGTCGAGACAGAGTGTTGGAAGAAGGGGGCGTGCCCGTACCCCCCAACCAAGTGATAGGGGAGATGCTTGTGTGATTGAGGGTTGGACTGGCGTTAGATGAAAGGTAGGCCTATTTTCTACAATCTCTCCACGTTTCATATAATTCTAACCATTGGTGTGCATGATATGAACAGTTTTCTAACGTATATACATTTTTTTCAAAATTTTGCTCAGGAGGCCAGGCAGGGGGCACAATTACGCTCAAGGGCTCAGGTCTGGTAGGGTTAAAATTGCTAACTGGTGATGTTCATATAAAGGTGGGTGGTCTGCCCGGATTTCTTTTGGCCTCAACTTTTCCATGTAAAACTGTTTCATTTGGTTTGTTTTGGAGTTATGGGTCACATGGCTAATGAATTTCATTTTTCTTCTGTTCATTTTTGTCAGCAGTTGACACTGGATTGCGAGTTAATTCAATATGCTTTCATCTGTTATTGGTCCATTTGACTCTAACAAGCTGCTGTAGAACCACATCTCTACTGCTTCGATGTGATATTTCTGATTATTTTAAGGGCCGTTGGTATGCTTCTGTTTTTCACACGAGTGAATTGGGTGATTCCTACTCTTATTCAAGTTATTGTGATGTCTTTACTACAGGTCTCATCATGAGCTTTAACTGAGCCTAAAACTTTAAATTCTTTCAACTTTTTTACTACAGTCTTCTGGATTTGAATATCTTGATATGCTTGACTTTCTTCTCCTTATTGGCACATTACTTTTGTGTTCTTGGAATTTAGATTTAGATCCGTCTTCATACCTGCTGCATCAACTCTGTACAGAATTCTTTTCATGCTAGTGTTATTATCCAACATCAGTGCAGTATCATCAGCATGTCATAGATTTGCGATGTTTCGACCACCAATTCTTATTTCCATTCTTTAATATCAGCTTCTCTCACAACCTGCTCTGTATATATGTTGAAGAAAAAAGGTGAGAGGCTGCAGACCTGAAGGACTCTTTTCTTGATGCTAAAGTATTCAGTTTCGGCTCTTCCATCTAGTTGCTTTTCGGTCATTGCGAAGGGCCACAATACGAGAAATTAGATATTCCGGGAAGCCCATCTTCTTCATGCTATCAAAATGATGACGGTGTATGATACTGTCAAATACTTTGTTGTAGTTGATGAAGGTAATGAGGGCCTGCTGCTTGCTGTTTCTGATTTTCTCGATCACAATTTGTAAAACAAAATAACATGTCAATTCTTCCTCTGTTGGCCCTGTAACCTGCTTGACAGTCTGACAGCTCCTCTTTCACTTTTGATCTCACACTGTTTAGCATTATAATGAGCAGGATTTTCCTAACAAGTCTGATAAGAGCAATGGTTCTGTTGTTGTTACTGGCTTTGATGTTTCCGCTCTTGCGCAATATGACAAACTTGTAGTTTCCAGTCTGTACGCCATTCACATGTTCACCATATCTTACAGCATAAATGGTTCAATGCTTTAATTTTTGATTCGCCAGTGGGGTTTTCTTTTAGCATTTCTCCAGGAAAACTCTCTAGTCCTGGTAATTTTTCAATTCTGAACTGACTGAAGGCTGCTGTCATTTCACTTTAAAGAGATTCTGGTTTGAAATGCTGAAAATCAAGACTGGAAGTGGAAGTACCTGTGGATTTCTTGCTGTGCTGTCATCGAACAAGATTTTAACATATTCATGCCATCTTGCAAAAATGTCTTCCGTCTCTGCTAAAGTGGCACCCTTTTTGCCACCAATATACTGATTTTTGTGGTTGAAATTTGGTTGTTTTCACTTTCCTAATCTGTTAAAACATCTCCTGTGATTTTCTTTCTGTATTGCAATTGGAAATTTAAGTACATTCTTGCTCAAGCTACACTCTCTTGTCTATTCTTAGCTTGGTTTCATTTTCTTTTTTCAGTTTCTTGTAATCTTTTTTTTTCCTAATGTGCTTGACTTTTCCTTTTCTTTTAAGCCAATCCCATTACTTTGTCACTTATATATAAAGTTTGATGCTTTTCTTGTTTTTCTGCAAAATTTTGCATCAGCAGTTTCCGTCCAACTTAGTTTCATGTCTTCCAACAATTCAATTCTGACTGGAATTACTTGAAAAACACTGCAAAGTGCAATGTGTGTTCTCGAAATAGTTGCAAGTGAAGCCAACAATCAAAGACATGATCTGTGCATAAACCTGCCTGGGATTTACTAAGGCTTTCACATTAATACTATATATAGTGTAACCAACAATCACACCTACCTTGAGCACTCGGAGTTTGGTGGACAGCTGGGCATGCCTGTAGCCAAATCTTTCAATCTCCCATCCATCACGATCAGAAAAGTAGAAACAAAACTGGAAAAAAAAAATGTTAGGAACAAAAACTGAAACAAACAACACCTTTAAATCAAGAGGAAAAAAACCCAAAACTTTACCAATTTAGCAGTTCAGATTTTAATCTCTCTCTCTCTCTCTCTCTCCTCTCTCTCTCTCTTTTCTAAGCAGCAAAGTTTACAACTACAAGCTGTTCTTCACATGATGGTGAAAAGTTCATTCTGAGTTTCAGCTGCGCAAAACAGAATGAATATCAACAAAAACCGTCCTGTGACTATTGTGCAGACGTTTTTCTGATAATAGTTTCATCTGTTTCTTTGCATGTACATGTACTCACATAATCAACCACACACACACACACACACTCTCTCTTTCTCTCTGTCTCTCCCCTCCCTCCCTCTCCCTCTCTTGTCTCTCTCTTTTTCAACCTCACATTCAAACAAGGTTATATGCATAGAGTCACATGCACATACATTTGAAATAACAGAATCCAAATGAAACTAATCATAACTAATAACAGGAAAAAAAGCTTAATCAGTTAATGACTGTATACAAACAAATATCAACTTGCGAACAGAGTATCTCAGTCTCATACTGAAAATGCGAGTCAAATGACTTCTCCTTACTCTGAAATTTGACTCATTTCAACTTCAACATATTACGCATATGTGATTCGCTCTGACTAAAGGTACACTAAGTCGGGCGAGGCCTTCTGCTGCTGTGGGCTGAAAACTCTGAACAGGGACAATAAGTTGATTTTGAGTTTTCTACATTTTCATGCTCTATAACCACTTTTACACCATGTCCTAACACAATAGAGCCAAATTCAATCGATAAGTATCATTTTTTTGTGTTTTAATGTGTAGTAAGTGCTACTATCTGGCCGCTGAAAGCTGCCCAATCACCCCATTTTGCGCTGCCGCGACATATTTCACCTCAGACAAAGACTCAGCATGTTGTATATATATATAGATCTTTAGAAACAGCAGTTTCGCGCGCACCTCACACTGTCTGTCACCTTCTTTCAAAGTTGGTATGCCTTGCATAAAACTCCTCCAAATATAGTAAACAAAGCACTTTGCTAAACCAATCACAGCAAAGGATTTTGAAGCTCCTTGACAACGTCCAGTATATCTGATTATGATTGACTGAACATTTGCTAAGGGGGGCCACTCAGCTACAACCCAACTTGATCAGTCACTGCGAAAGATTGCGGAGGAAAGACGAAATCGACGTTTGTTAGAACTTAGACCTGTTAAATCAGTCTTCAGCAGCTAATAGTAATATTGTTCAAGAGGGTGATGAATCAGGGACCAGATTGTTGATTACTTCATAGACGACAGTATCGCCTCCAATTCTTCTGTCAGAGCAGAGCATCGATTTCCCCCCTCGTTCATTCAGATCAAAAGGTTCAGAATAGCAATGGTACCGGAGTGTTTAGATTCTCTCGCCTCTACAAATTTGCACATGAATAGACCACACCGACACACAAACAGACTTGACCAAATCTACTCTTCGTTGTTGTCATTTTGGCTGTGTGTACCGTTGTAATTATAGGCCTATGCACCGCACTTTTTGGCCTACTTCATAATGGTGGACGTAGGTAATAAACAATTTTACAGCCATTATTTTTAAGTTTACTACAGTCATTATATGCATTGCATTGTTGCTATACTTTCAGCTACTTTGTGGGGGGCTTGTTTTTTAATTTGGGAACAATTTCTGTCATAAATTCTGACATACAATATTGGATGCTATTTTTCTTCTCCTTTCACAATATTCACAAGTTCCGTAACATTTGGTGATTAAAGTACACTTTTCTTAAATCTATTTTTCTTTTTGTTGTTTTGGATGGATGGACAATTTAGTAAACAAGGGAAGTATGGAAATTCAGCTGATTTGTTTGATATTTAATGCTTGTTCAAGTTGTTGCTAAGGAGTTTCTGACCATACCCTTTCAATTCAAGCCTATTCTCTTCAACACTGTTTTTCTCAAAATGGCTGATTTGACCCTTCTCATCTTTGAAAGCCCATCACTTTTTTTGTTTTTGTAGTCTGAAACTCAACTTTAGCACCATCTGAAAGCTGAGATTCTAAACTTTATAGTGATACCAAAAACTAAAAATGCCTACACTGAGACTTTCGTACCTTTTGTCAGAGCGGGTCACATATAATGATTTTGATTTCAAATACAAACCTTAGTGACGCTCCTCTCAAACCGTTCATGGTTTACATTGGTTTTGCCAATACGCTTCAAAAGTCTGACATGGAGGTCAATCAGTGGTCTTGCCACATGAAATTGAAATGTAAAAAAATAGTCATGTTACCTGTAAGAAATACTAGCAGTTTTATTAATCTATGCTAAATTTTATAGAGCCTTGCACTCAAGTATTTGTGAATGTTTTTTAAGAAGTAAGATGAGACCAGGAGACAGAAAAACAAAGCCATGCAAATCTTATACCCACCGTACTGGGGCAGGGTGGGGAGTGAGATCAGAGGGCCTGACAGGAGACAGAAAAACAAAGCCATGCAAATCTTATACCCACCATACTGGGGCAGGGTGGGGAGTGAGATCAGAGGGCCTGACAGCTGCTTTGGGCTCAAAGTTGTCATAGATAAATGTTCCAAAACTAGACAAAATACAAAATGAAGCAATCAGAGTTATATTCAGAACCACTAGACAAAAACACAGTGTGGTGCCTTCCTTCAATAGTCAAGACACAGAACAAGTGAAGGCATATTTCAGGGCACTAGAAAACCCAGAAAAAAAATGTTCACAAGATGATTGTAACAACAAAAGCCAATCAACTTTAATGTGGAAAATCATGGACGGGGCAGGCAGAAGAATCCATTCAGCATGTATGTCAAGTGACAGAACTCAAAAGAGATAAAAGAATGGGACAAATGTTCAAATTGTTTCAAAAACCTCTACAAAACCATCAAACCAAAAAATCTTGGGAGACTATGTCGCAAATGGGCAGCTGATGCTGAAATCAAATTACTCATGGGGCTCCAAGCTGCAACCCCAAAGATGTAATCATTATATACAGACAGCTCAGTTACCAATGATAAAAAAAAAAACAACAACCCTGAATGAGGTTTCTCTGTCAAACAGAATGGAAACACCATGGATACATCTAGAGAGAAAATGCTGAATGGAAACACTATAAATCTATTGGGAAAATACTACATATCACAACCCCCAGCCAAACAATGGAAACTGAGGCAGTTATGCATGTATACACTAAAATGATTAATTCACCGGATGATGAAATGAAAGTTAAGCCTTAATCCTGACTGGCTCAATGAACCTACGTCAAAGAGCGCAAAATAAAGTAGGAACCCCAGATTGGCATGATAAAGCAATGAACAGTATCAATCTACATAATCTCACATGGGAGTTACTGCCTTGGTCATGCTGGTGTTAAGGAAAATGAAAGTGCCAACAAACTTGCAGGTAATGCCTCTCCAACAAAAATTCTGCATCTCTGAAAGTTTGAAATCCTCATACTAGTGAATACATTTAAAATTATACCTTTGTGAACAAAACACAAATCACCACACTACTGACTGTCTTACTAAAAAACAAATATTTTGAGAAAGTGCCAATGAAAAAAAAAAAAGAGCCATCATCAATCAGATAAACAATGGTACAATCTCAAAAGTAAAACTGCGCAGACTCATACAAAAACATAAAATGTCTGAGCTGTTTCTGAAATGGAGATGAAGAAAATATGAAGAAATACAAAACACAGCTACAGAACGTTTAAAGCTGTCACACTAACTGTTTGCTTCTTTGTGGTTGTTCGTTGTGCGTTGGCATGTGTTTGTCATGGTACTTGTCCAATTTCCGTTTTCTTCAATATATATATATATATATGTGCACGTCTACAATACTGGAATAAGACCCGGGACATGAAGGTGAAAAATTAAAAGTAATTAAAAAAGCAAGCAAAACACATTTTTGAAGAGTTCAGACATACCTTTAATAAACAGGAACAAAATAAACAGAGTTCATTTAAAGACTTCACTAAAAATCGCAAAATGTAGACCAAGTGACTGGTGTGATGTGCATTACATGGTCTCCACATGGTACTGCTTTTTTAGATAAAATAACCAGGCTTCATGGAAAGGATGATACCATCAATACAGACACCTAAGGTCATGTGTCCAGTATTAAACTTGAACAGAAGAACTTAACCATGTCCTGAATATAAACTTATGTATAGGTGGAAACCGTAACCCACGCAACATTGGGGCTTAACAATTTTTCGCTGACAATAGTAGAGCTGTAATATGGAGGTATCTTGATTTACTTTAGACAACATATTAAAAGCTTTCTTTCTATGACAGTGATGAGCATTTGGGCATAGCCATATTTATGTAACTGGGAAATGTTGTGTGCATTACGTGGAATCCAAATGGGAAACCATTCTTGTATTCCATCGAGCAACATCAGAATAAATCACTGTTTTTACATTTAGGTGCTCTTAATGCATTAGATTGTTTTCAACATTGTTAATTTTTGTTTGCAGGACTTAACAATATGCTGTATGCAATGACTTTGCTGGATTTTGAGCAATTTATTCAAATTGGCTGGATTTTATAATTTCTTGGATTTCAGTGAATATTGAATTCTATTTGTTAGATGTCACACAGTGATACATGCAAGTGGAAATGCACTAATTCAGTTGATTCATCCTTTCACTAATTCATTCTTTGAATTGGTCCATTCTGGGATTGCTGGAAGTCATAAGCAGGATGGGGGGGGGGGGGGGGAGACTAGTTCATCAGTATATGTTGAGATTCCATTTTTGGTTACATTTTCACAACTTGAGCTGTAAAATCACTGCATTGGTGTAGATTTTAAACAGTAAAAATATGGTGCCCGCGTTGGTTAATGGTCGGTGGCTGCAAGAGACTCAGGTCATCATTGGCCATTCAAGCAATGTCATCAATATCTGGAAAGCTGAAGTGCCCACTTCTGTCTCGCAGAAATTTCACCAGCGTCTCACCACCTTCTGACTTCAGAACCTGGAAATCACACACACACACACACACACAGCTCTGAATAAATGCTTTGATTATTGCATAATGTGGAAAAGGTGAACTAAAAGTTTCAACATTAAGAAGGTAAGCGACATTGTATTGATCAGATCTTATGCCTATGTACATTTTTAAAACCTACAGCAGGTTTTTTTTTTTTTTTTAACTAACTGTCCTATTGGACAAAATTATGACCATGGTACTGCCTTCAAAACAATGTATCCTTACCAGTCCATTGTAGAATAATGACTAGCAACAATAATACTGATACTAATTTTTGTAATGATAATAGTAATGATAATAACAAGACAAGGAGTGAGAGTGGTTTCTCTGTAGCACACAAACAAGAAGTATAATCCAATCCGTTGTTTTAACAATCTTTTAATAGCCACTCAAAAGTAAGGCATAAAAAGCACAATGTAGATATGTATGCTGAGCCAGTTTCAGATCCAAAATGTGCGTAAAGGGAGGAAGCACAACTGTCATCTCAATAGATCTGAATCACTTCCACTGTAACCAACGAACTTTTCTTTTGGCAAGGTAGCTAATATGGCTTTCCTTCTCCCTTAATTTGCAGTTGGAGTATTCATCTTCAAAGAAAGAATAGATCTAGATCTACAGTTCAGTGGCTGGGGAAAAAGAAACAAAATATATAAAGACTGTGACATGCATACCTTGAAACAAAATTTGCAACAATGTTTCGTCTCTGCAGTAACTCAGTCACAAAGTGCAGACTTTTAAAAATTCTCTGTAGATTTCAACAGCTGTATGTCTTTAACTGGACCATGTAATTGGAATACCATAATCGTTTGCTTTCTGTCCAAAGACATCAATTTGTTGCGAAACAGAAATTGATAACAACGATTCAGCAAGCGTGCGTTGCCGTGGAATCTAAAACCAGTGCCACTTAAAACTATTCCACGAAATTTCCTTTTTGCTGAGAGCGTTCCTTTCCGAAAACACAAACAGTAGGACTCACAATATTTTTATTAGTCACAACACACGCAGTAAAGCTTGTATAAACAAAAAGTGTCAACGAAAATGCTCCATATAACGTTTATTCGCTACGTGCGCTACAAGAGAAACAAGAAATTACCGCTTTCGTTTCTGCAGAATCCCACGACTATGATTCGTTGTACACGTAACATCATGAATGCATGCTGAGTTTTGCGAAATAAAAGAGACTTGCCTGTACACTGTAAACTTAAGAAAGTTTCCACATTTCCATGCACAGTTGAAATCGTATTGAAACGTTTGTGCGTTACTACTGAAACAATCGAAAATGCTCACATTTGGTTCGCATTTAGAGAGAATCGATCATTATTTA
This sequence comes from Monoplex corrugatus, assembly GCA_030674185.1. Taxonomy (NCBI): domain Eukaryota; kingdom Metazoa; phylum Mollusca; class Gastropoda; order Littorinimorpha; family Ranellidae; genus Monoplex; species Monoplex corrugatus. The sequence continues at coordinate 26,950,804 of JAPXFY010000021.1, forward strand.
CTCTTTTACTGATTTTTATCCAGAAAATCTTATCTATTTTTAATAAACAATAAAAGCAAAATTGTATCCTTACCTCAGTTTGCTTGCAACACACACACACCAAACAGGAGATGCCGACAGTTGTGGTAACGTCAAGCAGATGTGATGTGCGTTTCAAAGCTTCGGGTGGAGACAAGTCAACCAATGTCCAGCTTGTGTTTGAGCATACCTGGGCCATGTGCCGCTTGTCACGTACACATTTTCTTTGTTCTCAAACATTTTAGATTCAGAGGATGGGGCCGAGATAATTGACTTTGATGATGAGCAAGAAGGATAGGTTGTGTGCGTTACACTAGGAAGCAAAACGCTGTAAGCATCGTCAGAGAAACTTGCATTCAGCTTCATATTTCAACGAACTGAATTGTGAGCAGGAAGAACGATCCCCAAAGATGCATTTTGGAGTAATTTTGAATCTGTAGAAGCACAACTGTGTTGTGTGGGTAGAACGGAATGCAAGCGTTATCAGTAGAAACTAATGAAACGCACGATCGCCTATTTTTGGATGCACCAACGCAACTTATTGCGTGAAGTTTTGCAATGGCTTATTGTGGGTGGGATTAATGTTTTATTTACTAGCAGGACACACACAATTCATTTGTGTGTTGCTTGTTGCGATTAAGTTACACTGTTGTACAAGTTTCAACCCAAGCCATATCCCACTTTCTGGCGCCTTTTTTGTCACAACCACAGACAAAATAAAAACAATAAAAAATCAGGCAAACACAAATGGTGATGAACAATGTTTTATTTTGTTGAAGAAACATGTCGACAAACTGACTGAAATAAAAAAAACTCCACCAACATATGCAAAGGCAGCTATAACTGAAGCTGAAGTGAGGGCCCTATCATTCTATTGGGTGATTCCAGTATTGTAGACGTGCACATATATACAAACATACTGACAAACACAAACTCTGTTATTTCAGTCCATGAAGACAAGCATAACAATTATTTCACATACATCTGAAACAATCGTTCCACAGAATTTTTCCTTGATCACCCTCTGCAATATCAAACTGTACAATGACTAATACAAGTTGACAACTTAAATTACAAAAATATGAAGCCTATCATATTTTCCAACCAGAACACATCTTGATCCCTGTCTGATCTCACAAAAAGTACATGCATTTATTCATAAACGCATACACTTATTTTCCTCCTTTTTCTCTCTTTAATCATTTCAAGTTTCGGTGTGAGAAAAGTTTATACTTACTGGCAAGTTGTTTTCATTCAGGTCCCCCCCCCCCCCCAACCACCACCACCTTTTTTTTTTTAGTATGATACATAGAGTGAATGTCATTATATTAGCCAAGACTTCCAACAACAGACTAAACATATAAAACCCATATGCTAGGAAGGATCTCAGGTTCCCGGATAACATGGAAACAAAAACACAGGGCGACTCAACCATGCAGGACCCTTTGTGATCTCAGCTGTTGACATTACAACGTGTGAGAAGTGTGTGTGTGTCACTGTGTGTGCGTGCGTGTGTGTGTGTGTGTGTGTGTGTGTGTGTGTGTGTGTGTGTGTGTGTGTGTGTGTGTGTGTGTGTGTGTGTGTGTGTGGTTGTGTGTGTGTGTATCGATACGTGCGTGTGTATGTGACATGTATGGCATACATGTACACACAAGCATGCATGTGTGTATGTCTTTATATGAGAGAAAGCATATTACATGTGTGGGTTATGCTGAATGGCCTTCTCTGTAAACATACATTCATGTTTGTCATATAGAATAAAAATCCTTCAGATGTGTGTGTGGTGCGTGGTGTGTGTGTGTGTGGTGTGTGTGTGTGTGTGTGTGTGTGTGTGTGTGTGCATCACTGCATGTGTGTGCATGTGTGTGCGTGTGTGTGTGTGTGTGTGTGTGTGTGTTGTGTGTGTGTGTGTGTGTGTGTGTGTGTGTGTATGTGTGCACGCGCGCATGTGTATGGTGTGTGTGTGGTGTGTGTGTGTGTGTGTGTGTGTGTGTGTGTGTGTGTGTGTGTGTTGTGTGTGTTGGGAGGGGGAATTCCGAATGATTCTACTGTGCAAACTATGGGGTGAGCCTGAGAGGCAAAGAAGTATAAAGACTGAGTAGACCAAAAATGTGTCTGGATTAATAACTGCCACAGCTCATACATCTATTCTTCAACTGATGAATCTGAATGTGACGATGTCGTCCGCTTTCTTAGAACTTTGCTATTTCAGATGACCTGTTGTGTAAACTTGTGACCATAAAGACCCTAAAATCAGTCTATTCTTAGGCAAAGAATGCATCATATGTTTAACTTGACGTTAAATGTATAAAAGGCCTACATGTAGAATATATTTAAGTTTGCACAAAATGTGCACGTTGATGCAAATAATGCAATTAATTTCACTTTTCAGGTAGGTCTACGGAATTCCTGCAACCAAACAAATTTTTATGCTGTTCAACGGACGACACATTTGCTTTCTTGCTGAAAAATTGAAAATAGTATACACACCAGATTTTGTGTCTTCCAAATACTCCTGTAATTCCACAAAAGATATCACTGGCAATCCCAATAATTCTCCGTATTTTTCTAAAAACAGCAAATGACGGCAAAGTTCGGGTCGCTGTGGCAAGCACTTCCCCAGCAGCCGCCATGTTGATTATGCTAATGACACAAATGCATAGGAAGAAGAAAAAAAAACATGATAAAATATTATAATAATTATGTTAATTTGATAAAACTACAGTAAATCGACATATGACCTGTCGACATATCAGATTAATCTAAATACATCATCGCTTGACTGTGTCAATTTTTTCTACGAAACTCATTGGAACGCTTGTTTAGCTCTGAATGCCAAGGAAAACAAAGAGAATGGTTTGTTTTGAAGTAAACAGTTTTGGCCCTTTCAGTGCAATACGGTTGATTGCTTCCATAATGACTGAAAACAACAGCAAAGAAAGCAAAAGAGCGGGGCTGTTCATATAAACACAAAATAACGATGTCGGCTAATAAAAGTTATTTAAAACTATTATTGATATGATATATAATTTATTTGTTTTCGTATGTTCCTAACGTGTCAGGATGGCCGAGCGGTCCAAGGCGCTGCGTTCAGGTCGCAGTCTGGTTCTCCAGGCGTGGGTTCGAATCCCACTTCTGACAATTTTTTTTTATTTTTATTTTTTTTGGGGGGGATGGGTAGGGTGGGGGAGTAAATGTCCTGACACAAGGGCAGTGGGTGGGTTGCAATTACTATGCTGGTACTTTTCTGTTTAGTTGGGTGATTGGTAGTGGTGGTGAGCCCATATTTACATCTCACCTGCAATCAGTCAATGCTAGTTCTTGCTATTCTGCCAGTATTCTTGGCTTCAATCAGTTTTAGATTTAAACATCCCTTTCACTGATTTTTTTCCCAACTGTTTGAACACTACACTGTGAGTGCATGCATGTTATCAATTTAAAATTTGATTTCTTTTCTTCAAAATTTGTAAAAGTAATCAAAAATGCTTGCACTACCCCAGGATATTAGAGATATTTGATATTCTGCATACATATACACCCTAAGGTGGTTTAGGCACTGGCTAATCTGCTCACATGTTAACCTAGGAGAACAGAAAAATCTGAACACTTTCCAACCAGGCAAGAGGTATCTAAGCAGATCAAACCCAGGATGTCCTGACTGGAACTTCAACATTTACTCACTTGACTATTGTATCTGTCAGATTTGTAGCCTATGTCTTGTGATCTGTCCTTTTCATCTTAGCATGTATATATATGTTGTGTATACACATACACACACACACACACACACACACACACACACACACACACACATACATATATATACACATATATATGTATATATGTATGTATGTGTATATGTGTGTGTGTGTGTGTGTGTGTGTGTGTGTGTGTGTGTGTGTGTGTGTGTGTGTGTGTGTCTATATATGTAAATGTATATTATTTCTGCCTTCCATATCATTCACCTGTATTTCTTCCAAATTCTCTTCTTAGCTTCCCTAAGACACTGAGTACAACTGCCTTAAAACAGAACAAAGGATGATCATACATACAAAAATCCAGTCCCTCTGCAAGCAAAGTTAGGTCTATATGAATCTGTGTGCTTTGATAAAGAGTGCTGTCTGGAGCTCTAACCTGCATAAGAAGAAAATTATATCATTATCAAATGTTGAAGTCTTGACTATCTTACAGTTTACTCCCCTGTGATCTTAGAATTTAGTGGATAACCTGTATCTTTCAGAGGATTTGTGTTGTTTATGTCCAGAGCTTGCTATGGGCTAAGATGAATAATATCAGATTTGAGCCCTGCGTCGTCGGCCTCTTTACATCTCAGGAGATGATAGTCTGCACCAGGAGGCGTTGTGGTCATGACGTGCACTTTCTGCTGTGGCTGTGCAGGCCGATTCTTGAGTGGCAATCTCTGTCACATCTGCCACATACAAATTGAGTCGCTATTGTCTGGTTTCTGGAACGTTGCTTGCGAAGAGCCCTTTTCTCATCTGTGCTTTGCGCTCTCCTCCTCTCCGCATTCACAACACCTTGCTGAAGGCTGTCCGCCACGCTGCCCTGTCTTCCACCAGAGTCTCCCAAGAGCCTGGGTCAATCCCTGAGCTTCTAAGGTCCCTTTTGCATGCGTCTACAAAGCGTAGCTGTGGGCGTCCTGGAGTTCGCTTCCGATTTGCCAGTTCGCCGTAGAGAACGTCTTTAGGTATGCGTCCATCCTCCATTCGACGCACATGGCCAAGCCAGCGTAGTCGGCGTTGGCTTAGAAGGGCAAAGATGGTCTGTAGGCCCGCACGAAGGAGGACCTCTGTGTTGGTCACCTTGTCTTGCCATTGGATGCCGAGGATGCGTCGCAAGCAGCGGAGATGGAAAATGTTGAGCCTCTTTTCTTGGCTGGCGTATGTGGTCCAGGCTTCACTTGAGTAGAGTAGTGTGCTCAAAACACATGCTCTGTACACCTGCATTTTGGTGTTCGCAGTGAGACTGCTGTTGGACCAGACCCGCTTGTTCAGTTTAGCCATAACAGATGAGGCCTTCGCAATTCTGGCGCCGATTTCAGCATCCAGAGAGAGGTTGTCACTTACGGTGGACCCCAAGTACTGAACTTGGTGGACAGTATTGAGGTCGTAGTCTCCAATGTGTAGAGATGGTGGTTCTTCACAGCCTTGGCCTAAGATCTCAGTTTTCTTCAAGCTGATTGTGAGACCAAACTCTCTGCAAAGCGATCAACGAGCCTCTGGAGATCTTGTTCACTGTGGGAAGCCAGCGCAGCATCATCTGCGAAGAGAGCTTCTCTGATGGTCTTCTTTTCCACCTTGGTTTTGGAACGAAGCCTGGCAATGTTGAAGAGCTTTCCATCGGTCCTTGTATGAAGATATACCCCTTCTTCAGATCTGCAGAAGGCATAGGTCAGCAACATCGAGAAGAAGATCCCGAACAGAGTTGGGGCCAAAACACATCCCTGTTTCATTCCGCTGCTGATTCTAAAAGGCTCTGAAGTGGCACCATTATAGCACACAGTGCTATGCATATCCTCGTGAAAAGACTCGATGACAGCTGAAAGTCTTGGGGGGCAGCTGATTTTCTTCAAAAGCTTGAAAAGACCACTCCGACTGACCAGGTCGAACGCTTTCATGAGATCAATGAAGGCGAGGCAAAGGGGCATGTAGCTGCTCACGGCACTTTTCCTGTAGTTGCCGGACAGAGAAGATCATGTCGATGGTCGATCCTTCCGGCCCTAAAGCCACACTGGGACTCAGGGTAGATGCGAGCTGCCAGCCTCTGAAGACGGGTTAAGATGACTCTGGCGAATGCTTTCCCAACAATGCTGAGGAGAGAGATTCCGCGATAATTATTACAGTCGCTGCGGTCGCCCTTGTTCTTATATAGAGTCACTATCCTGGCGTCTTCATGTCTCTCGGAATGAAGCCTTCCTTCCAGCATAAGCACAAAAGTTCATGCAACTCGTTGAGAAGAGCAGGCTTCCCGCACTTGATGACCTCTGGAGGTATTCCGTCTTCACCAGGGGCTTTTCCCGTCGCCAAACCGTCAATCGCCTTGTTTAGTTCTTCAAGGCTTGGCTCAGCATCCAACTCCTCCATGACAGGCAGGTCCTCAATGGCATTCAGGGCAGCATCGTGGACAGAGTTCTGCGTGGAGTACAGCTCCAGGTAGTGCTCTACCCATCTCTCCATCAGCTTTGCAAAGTCTGTGATGCTTTCTCTTGCTTTGGACTTAAGGGGAGCTGACTTGGAGGCTGCTGGACCAGTCGCTTGTTTGATGCCAGCGTACATGCCTGAATCTGCAGACTGCTGAATACTTGCGCTCAACTGTAGCCAATAGTCGGTGGCGATCGCCGAGCAGTTTGTTGGGCATTGCTGTGGGCAGCTCTGTAAGCGTCACGAGTAGTTTGGGTATTGTTGTTTTTATACGCAAGTAAAGCCTTGCGTTTCGCTTTCCACCACTGGTTCCATTTCCTGTCAGTTTGCCTCAAACCAGTCGGGATTCTTTCGTTCTTTTTTCCCAAATATACTCAGGGCAGACTGATAGATTGTGTCCCTCACGTGATTCCACTTTTCCTCAGCGTTTTGGATCTCTGAGCCACTCTTGAGCGCTACAACAACTCCCTGGCCTTGGTCGGATCGGACGTGCAACAGGCATTAATCCTTGGGTGACCTTTCTTCTTTGAGTGGTGCAGTCTTCTGGGTAGAAGCTTGATCTTGCTGCAACCAGGGTGTGGTCTTTGTCGCAATCAGCGCTGTGGAAACTCCTCGTGTTGAGGACATTGTTAAGGTCCGACCTCCTTGTTAAGACGAGGTCGAGCTGATGCCAGTGGTGGGATCTGGGGTGGCGCCATGACACCTTGTGCTTCTCCTTATTGTTGAAGAAGGTGTTGGTGATGGCCAGCTTGTGGTAAGAGCAAAGTTCCAGGAGTCTTTGACCGTTTTCATTTTGCTTCCCAACACCATGATGTCCAATGCTGGTTGGCCAGGCCTCAAAATCAGCACCTACGCGTGCGTTCAGATCTCCCAATATGAAGAGACCTTCCTTGCTGGGAACTCCTCTGACAACAGCATCCAGGGTCCTCATAGAACTTGTCCTTGACGTCGGGTGAGGAGCTTAATGTTGGGGCATAGGCACAGATGAAGTTGACTGTGCCTGAACTGGTCGTCATTTTCAGAGTGAGCAGTCTCTCCGTACCTCCTGTGGGGAGCTCTATGGTTGCTAGGAGGGAGTTCTTTACAGCGAAGCCCACACCATGAATACGTGCTCCTCTGGGTTCTTCCCCTGCCAGTAGAACGTGTAGTTCTTCTCACGCAGTGATCCGTCCCCAGGTAGCCTTGTCTCCTGTAATGCAGCGATGTCGATGTTGAGTCGCTGAAGCTCCCTGTCTATCACGGCCGTCTTCCGTGTGTCGTCTAACAGCTGTAGTCGCTGTCAAATCCAGAACACATTGTCCTTACATTCCAGCTTGATATCAGAAGAGCTGGCATCTTCTTTTTCTTCTTTGTGTTGCCTGGTGCCTGGTATTTACAACCTGCCTGTCGAGTTTCCTCTAAGCTCCAAGCACCCATTGGAGCAAACAGGTTGTGGCGGGGTAACACCTTACTGGGGCTCCAAGCACCCATTGGAGCAAACAGGTTGTGGCGGGGTAACACCTTACTGACTGGGGGCTGCCCAGCTTGAGGCGGGCGGTAGCTACCCAATGGAATGCGAAATTCCTCCCACCGTCGAGAGTAACCCCTGGCGCCCGGCTCTACGCCAAAAAAGCCTAGGCTTAAAACCGGTAACTGCTACTCTCCGTGTTGTGTCGATGCTGTGTTACCAGCGAAGCTGGAGTGACCTCTCCAGGTGCAGGCCTGGGCAAGTGAATATGGAGGACGAGCTGTTGCCATGCAGCAGATCCCCCCTCTCCTCGCCACTAGTAGAATCCAGGGGAAAGACGGAGGCCTGTACGCCTGGTACCAGGGACGACGCAGGAGTTGCCAGAACGAGGTTGTAGACAACGGCGAACTGCCTTAGGGATTCCGACTCCGGATTTTTCCTCAGGGTTGACTCCCAAAGCCTTTCCTATGAGTGGGTATGGCCGCAAGGCAGCGGAGGTTTGAAATCAGAGTTTTCCTTCTCTTAGATGAGCTGTCTTCCCAGACTGATGAGCCTGATGAGCCCTGCAGTCCACTAATTACACTCAAGATGGGTTAAGATTAATAATGACATCAAATTTGAGCCCTGCAATCCACTAATTACACTCAAGACAAAGTTTAGCCAAACACACAACCATCACTCATCCTGATTAAGGCCTAAAACAGAGGTCGAAACATAAACGACAATTCTGGAAAAAAAAAAAAAAAAAAAATTCTTTCACTTTGGAGTTTTACCTTCAGGACTTCTCAATAGTTCATAGCCAAACTATTCCCAAAATTAGCCAAAATTTGATTAATTGAAGCTTTTTGAGGATGGGTCCCATTTCTCTCTTTTGCTGCCTGCTCTACTTTCCCCAGCTTTGAACAAGTGGTGGGTTAGGTACACACACACACACACACACACACTCACACACACACACACACACACACACACACACACACACCGCGCGCGCGCGCGCGCACATGCACACATGCACGCACACATACACACACATGTGTGGACTTGATAACACATATACACAGTTTTAAGAGCCAGGGTACTGTCTCCTCTCTCTTTCTGCTTCACTCTTTCCCATTCATCTGTTGTTGTTGTTGTTGTTGATGATGATGATGTTGTTGTTGATGTTGATGTTGTTGTCTCAGGAAACTATTATAACTGCTGTAATTGTTTTTCTCACAACTCACGGAAGAAAGATTTCTGTGATTGTGCAGCAAAACATACATGTATGTTGTAGATCTGTGTGGACGATCACCTCCACAGAACATAAATGACTTATCTCTTCTACAGAAACTTCCTTTCCGGACTTCTTAATTATGTTCTAGTTGACTTACTAGGAGAAGAAAAAAACGAAAAGAAGGCACGATCATGTAACACCATCACTGAAAGAACTAAACTGTTACCAATCAAAGCTTGCTGCAAGTATGAAATTGCAAGCATTTTGATGGATCTTTACCTTTCAAATGGCCTGTCTACATGTCAAACATAAAATATTCTATGATCCCCAAAATTAGAGCTTGTAAAGGTAGGCCTACTAAATCACAATCTTAAATCAACTAGTGAGCGTGCTTTCAGTTTCATCTGCTTGGAAATCACTGCCAGCTGACCTAAGGGATCTGCCCATTGTTTCAGACTTCAAGTCACAGTTAACCCTTTGACTCCCGCACCTTGACCATTAGCATCCTGAATTGTCGACCATGCCAACAAAGCAAAAACTTAACCCTTTAACTCCCTCACCCTATCCACCAGCTTTCTGCAGGAAGCTGGTGGATAGGGTGAGGGAGTCAAAGGGTTAAGTTTTTGCAGTTGGTGGACAGGGTGCGAGAGTCAAAGGGTTAACGACTAAACAGTTACTCAAGCCTTCCATTGTTGATATTATTGTTTACTCACCAATGTGTGTTTTCATATTTGACTGCTGATCATTTGATGTCGTGTAATCATTTATGTACATATACACCGTGACTTTCATGATCATGAATTTTCATGGGTATGTATGGTTTAGACATTTGTAATCAATATTCATCTATGCAGTTCTTTGATGTGTGTATTCTGATGTGTATGTAAATATGATATAAATGTATTACTGCTTGTTTGTATTACACTCTGTGAAATCATCATTTACAGACAATACTGTATATACTCTATTCAAATCTGCCAGGTGAGTTGCAGGCAGGCTTCTTGTTCCTTCACAAAACCTACACATTGTCAAGTTGCCTTGGTGCAGTGGTCAGCTCAACCAATTACAAACTGGAAGGTTATGGGTTCAAATCCCATCAGTCCTTTTTGGGCCCCAACCTTGAGCTTTTACCCAGAGTTAAGTATGCTGTGGGCTCATTGGTAAGACTGGGACTACACAATCGAGTCTCACTCACTTCATGGATACAAATACATCATTTAGAATGCTGCTCAAGTTTCAGATGTCTTTTCTCTTTGGCTTGGTATGAAAATATGCATAGAAGGCAGCCCTGTCATGCAGTCTCAATTCAGAATGGAACTCTATAGGATTATGATTGTCATCCCCATCATCATCATCATGTTAACATTTTGAAAAAATGCCTCTGTGGCCATCAACTTGTGGCAAACAAAATAGGGGGGATGGATGGGATGAAGGTGGGCACAAATAAATCTTTAGCATTAGTTCGATGTTCAATGATTTAAAAGAAAAGAAAGAAAGAAAGAAAGAAAGAAAGAAAAAAAAAGATTGTGGCATAAGTCATAGAGACAGCACATAAACATTATGTGTCAGCAAGGTCTTACCCAGTGACATGAAAAACAGGGTAGGGGGGGTGATAATACTAAAGATTAGCTCAAATGAAATTGCCTTAGTACAGAGATTTTTTTTTTTTTAGATGAACAGGCATGGTGACAATGAAGAGGTGCAGTGGTGATTAACCTGTGGAACTCTGGCACCATCATGTGATAAGTGATTAAACTGGAGTTATCATAACTCTTGAACCCACGACTTTGCCAAAACAGAACAAAAAATCTAACAAAGTAGTTAGGTTACTAACGTACTTTATTTACCCTTAATTACTGGGGAAAAAAATCTCCCCGGGGGAATTGAACCCCGGTCTCCCGCGTGACAGGCGGGGATACTTACCACTATACTACCGAGGACCACGACAATGGTGTCGATTTTTTATTATATGAAGCTCAGTCTTGACGAATTGTCTTCCTCCCCATCTGAATTCTATCCTCCCTCGCATTCAATTAGTGAGTACCTGAGGCTGAGATTCAATACGGCACTTGACAGTTATCATATGATAAATGAGAACGCATCGTATTGGGCACGTTTACACCACTTTTGATTTCTGCCACGTGCACATGATTGTTAGGCTACATCAACAATCATACAATATTTAGGTTACCCGTTATGTGACAGAATTGTCATTTTTTTTTGAAAATATTAAACTATAGGCCTAGACTTTAACATAAATTGAAAAAAGTTTTTCTGTGGTATGAAAGGGTTTTCATTTGGTTGACTGTGACGAAAGTTACGATTCTTTTAAATGATGAACACTGTAGTGTCTTTTATATGGATTACACAGCAGAACCTGATCAACTGTCTTCATTTGTCACTTTGTGAAAATAGTGATATAATTTTGTGAAGACCAAATAAGCCAAAATCGATTCACCATAAAGGCTTTTTACAAGCACAACACAACCAAAAATAGATGTTACTAATGTGTTGATGGAACTGTGGAACTGATTAATTCAATGAGTTTTATAAAGAAACTATATGAGGATGCTAAAGTCATTACAATTTCTGCCATAATAACTGGAATTCTAGTTTGTAATTTGACTCACACGGACTTGGGTATTTCTTATCAAGAAAAAAACTGTAATAAGCCATTACAGTTTGGGTAAATAACCTAGTAATTAATTTGTTACCTAAATGAGCTTTAAAAATATTAAACAACAGTCCTAAAACCACTTTAACTTCCATCAAGGTTGTACTTAGTGGTTAGTTGTGTTTTCATTCAGACCTTATTGTATATTTTTCATTTGTAGTTAGTTAGCTAGTTTTTTTTAAAGATGAGATACATAGATGCACATATCATTACGATGTAGCCAAGATTGTACCTATGATTGATACAAATATTAGTATAAGATACAAATCCCATAGGATACATAGAACATCCGGACATGGCCAGCTTATGGGTTTGTGTGCAGGCCTAAGCTTATGCCCATTTATGCTCATTTTGGATCTTCTCAGTGGCATCAGTGCATATGGAACTCATTGAGTGTGGAGATATTGTGGGAAACTGAAACTGAACTTCCACCATAGTAAAAATTCTGGCTTGTAATTTGCCACACACAGACTCCAGTTATTACTCACCACAAAAGCTATGTTTGTTGTAATTTTGGTAATTGTCCTAGTTATTCATTAATTATTTTCATGAGCTAAAAATAAAACTACTACACTGAGCCCTGAAATCACTATAACTTCCAATAATAGCCAGAATTATGGCTTGTAATTTGACAACCAACTGGAGAGACTCAATGTTGATGGAAAAGATCTTTGAATAATCAGAAATATGTACTGGGAACAAACAGCTGCAATGAGAATAGAAAACAATGTAAGCTCTTTCCAAAATATCAAAAGAGGAGTCAGACAGGGTTGTGTTTTGTCACCAGATCTGTTTTCACTTTACAGTGAAAACATCATGAGAAACCTAGAAGAAGACCCTGGATTAAAGGTTGGAGGGAAAATGATAAACAACATTCGATATGCAGATGATACCGTGCTAATTGCAGAAAGTGAAAGAGACCTACAAAACCTTGTGAATATACTAGAAATAGAAAGCAAAGGTAAGGGGCTGGAACTAAACAGCAGGAAGACTGAAGTCATGGTGATCAGTAAAAAACATGAAATACCCTCAAGCAAAATAACAGCAAATGGCACAACCTTGACACAGGTTGAGAAATTCAAATACCTGGGAACGATCATTTCATCAGACGGCAGATGCACATCAGAAATAGCCGGCAGAATCGGCCAAGCCAAAACAGCATTCAAGAAGATGACAAGCATTCTTACCAACAAATGCCTATCAATTAACATCAAGAAGAGAGTTCTTGAATGTTATATAGAACCAATACTGTTGTACGGATGCGAGGCGTGGACAGTCAACAAACAAAGCCAGAACAAGATTGAGGCAGCCGAGATGTGGTTTCTAAGAAGAATGTTGAGGGTTCCATGGACAGCAAAGAAAACAAACGAGACAGTCTTGATGGAGGCAGACACAAGTAGATCACTCATAAGGAAGATTAGGAAAAGACAGGCAACATTTATAGGCCATTTTATGAAGGGGGATTTGGAGCACCTGGTCACGGCGGGAAAGCTGGAGGGAAAGAGAGCACCGGGTAGACCCAGGGAGAAAATGCTGGACAGACTTTCAGAATGGCTGGGGACGGGGAGGGTGGGGGAGATGCTAGGGACAATGAGAGATAGAGGCAGATGGAAGTCCATGATCGCCAACACCATGCGGCAGGGCACCTGATGATGATGATGAATTTGACACATACAGACTCCAGATATTACTGATTGTGAAAAACTATGATTATTTTAAAATGTAATGAGATTTATTCCTTATTCAATTAACTTTTAAGGAAACATAAAAGTGAATGAACCAGGGAGGCAGAAAAAGAAAAAGGAAAAGCTGACAGAAAGCAAATGGACAATCTACCAAGTGCATTACAAAAGCAGACAAAGGCAGACACATGTAAAGAGGATACATGTCAACCTTTTTCAACAACAAAATCGTACTATTGAACTGAGTCACCACACACACACACACACACACACACACACACACAACACAGTACACACTTAACATAGAAAAAACAGCTGTTTATGAGTTCAGCAATTTTTTTAAACAGTTTTGTTGACTTTTATCTTATTTGCTTTTCTTGTTTTCACAATACATGCACCTATCTGATGTCTACATATCGTACCTGTGCAAACGTTTAATTGTGTGTGTGTGTGTGTGTGTGTGTGTGTGTGTGTGTGTGTGTGTGTGTGTGTGTGTGTTTGGTGGTTAAGAAACAATTTTAGATTGGTGTATTATGTAATATTTCCAGCCTAGCTCTCCTCGTGTTAAAGTATCAATCATATGGCATAATCACTTTCATGTTGTAGGATACATTCCTCTCCCCTGTTTCTTTACTAACCAGGATATACACGCCATTTTCTTTGCTTGATGCCATGTTTGGGAAGATGTGTTCTAGTTGTTTTTTTTTTTTCTGTGCTAAATATTGTGCATTTATTCTTTGTAGTCTTTTGTATGCACTTGACAAAGACCAGTTGGCTGCACACTTGCACCTGTCTTGTTTTGTTATATAAAGCATGAGTTCCAGTTCTGTCTTAGTGTTTTTCTGGTTCATATTTGCTTGAATGCTGGCAGTCACTTTGATTTAGATTTAACTTTAATGTGCGTGCAGCAAGGGCTCGTGACTGTTTGTGCAATTAATTCTAACAACAAACATTTTATCAGCACTCAAAAAAGAAGATAACATAACACAGCACAATTGCTGCATTTTTACATAATTTATTTCAACAATTATGGTACATACACAAATGAAGTACTGCTAGCCAGACAGGAATGAAAAAATGCAAAGGTACATTCAAGCCATATCTTGTCAGTGTTCCACGTGATGCTGATCAGGGGTACAGCACCTCTTCTTTCTTACTCCTAAATACGTAAAAAAGCAAACCACAGACTATTTGTGAAACGGGGAGGTATGAAACCACAATGGTCAAAGGATAAGGTCATGAAAAAGTATGTTCCTGAAGAAACACATTTTCACTGCAACTAATTCAACAGATTTCCATCAGTAAATCTGATCAAGTACAGTTATGACAAGAATTTGATACAAAATGGTAGAACCCTCACCCCAAAAAATGCAAAGAACCTAACCTAAGTACATTCTTGTTCTTATTTTCTTTTTACTTTTTTGCAGATGCAGCGATTAGCAGCAGAAATATACCCTGATGACCCACCATTTATGACAACTTTAACGAAACTGGAAGAAAAAAAATCGACTAATTAAAACACTTGTAATTTTGTAACTTACGCTTTCCAGATGATTATTGTTCAAGTTGATAACATACATTTTGTACTCAGAGTGTTGTACTATAAATGGTGCCCAACAGGGTGTGCAGAAATCTTTTTTTTTTTTTGCAAGGTGCATAACTAAACAGCTGTCCACATTTACAAAACAATTTCTGCATTGGGTACAGTTCATGGATACAGCCACTGAAAACTAACAGATATGCCATCTAGCCAGTGAAGTCTTGCTTGGTAAGGTATACCTCAAAGCATGGCAGGAAGAAAGCCTTTTTGCATGTAACACATTCCACATCTATGGGCCCCACTTTCTTTCTCTTCAGCTTCGAAAAACACAAACAAAATTTTTGTTTTCTGCATAGAGGAATTAACAGTGTTGATACCAAAGTTGCTTCCCCTTATTTTCAGTTTCTGGTGACAAAAATCAACGAAAATAGCTAATGTGTATCATCAGGGGATTTCTGAGTGCCAACATCAGCATGTCAGCAAAAAGTTAAAGTTACAAGTATGATATAGTATTATGGGACACCTAAGAACTGTTCAAGATAAATAATGTTTAAAGTGAACTCAGTTAAAACAGGACCACTTGTTTCCCTCAATTTTCTTGCTTTTCATTCCTTCAACCTTGTGAATGGAATGAAATGAGACTTTAATCGGAAGGGAATATCAATGAGACTTTCCTTTCTTTGTTTTGGTCAGAATATGAGTACCACACATCTGGAACACCAACTTAACTGTTAGCCTGAAACTGATATCAGCCTTCTGTTAAAAAAAAAAGGATGGTGCTACGCTGCAGCAAGGCATTCTCAACAGGGACAGCAGCCCGAATTTTACATGGTAAATCCTTTGTGACAAAAAGAAATGAATATGCATAAGAATGTCATGGCCCCTTCTGAGACTCCATAGCTCAGCACCCTGTATCATGTGTGTGTGTGTGAGTGTGTGTAGGTGAGGCAGAGAGAGATGACAACTTGGGTCAAGGGTTACAAAAGGTTACATGCCTAACAAGCTGACTGTAATCTGGTTCAGCATCTTCTCTGCATGTGCATGTGTGTGTGTGCGTGTGTGTGTGACGCGCGGTGCAAGTGTGTGTGTTGTGTGTCTGTGATAGAGAGAGAAATATATAACTTGGGTCAAGAGTCATATGCTTCAGCATCCTTTGTGTGTGTGTGTGTGTGTGTGTGTGTGTGTGTGTGTGTGTGTGTGTGTGTGTGTGTGTGTGTGTGTGTGTGGTCGCGCGCGCGCGCACGCATACATGTGTGTGTGTGTCTGTACTTGCGTCTCTGTATGTGCACGAGCACTGGTTGTTCCATTCCTTCAAAGTGCAACAACCAAGCTTTTAACATGGGGTGTTTGTGTTATATGAAACGAAATCATTATCATTATCATTATTAATGTTATGGATTTCAAACTGACCTGGATTAAATGAACATCAAATTTGAAAACAGAAATGAACATTTAACGTTGCGACCGACTAGTGAGAAATCGTAGACCATGTCTGTCTGTCTGTCTCTTATCACACACACACACACACACATGTACGCAAAACACACACACACACATGCATACACACACACACTTTACTCATCTCAAAACATTTGTACATTTGTACAGCATTTTCATAAAACACAGCACAATCTGAGAGTGTGTTAAAACATCAGTTGTGAACAGACTGGGAAAAACATACAAACATAAAGACATGTGACACCGCCATAAGAGTATACGTATACCCGTCTACCATCAAAGAAACATTCATTCATAAAGATGTACATGGAAGTCTTGTCCA
The DNA here is from genome assembly GCA_030674185.1 of Monoplex corrugatus. NCBI lineage: Eukaryota > Metazoa > Mollusca > Gastropoda > Littorinimorpha > Ranellidae > Monoplex > Monoplex corrugatus. The sequence continues at coordinate 26,967,319 of JAPXFY010000021.1, forward strand.
CAGCCATGAAATGGACTCAACTACATTAAAGCAAAGACCACACAATTATGAAAATGCAAACACAGAAAATTCTCCATATGCATGTCTGTTTTCAAGCATACAATGAATTCAGACAACTACACATAAAACTGCACTATGGAGTCAACACAGTTGTAACACATACACAAGTTCACATCCCCCTATTACACACAGCTCCAAACAAATTCACACCAGTCTGCAATTTCACATCCTTCAGCAACACATCATACATAAATTCACATCTCTCCACAACACACCATACACAAATTCACATCCATCCACAACACACCATACACAAATTCACATCCCTCAACAACACACCATACACAAAATTCACATCCTTCCACAACACACCATACACAAATTCACATCCTTCCACAACACACCATACACAAATTCACATCCATCCACAACACACCATATACAAATTCACATCTCTCCACAACACACCATACACAAATTCACATCCTTCCACAACACAACACACACAAATTCACATCCCTCCACAACACACCATACACAAATTCACATCCTTCCACAACACACCATATACAAATTCACATCTCTCCACAACACACTACACACAAATTCACATCTCTCCACAACACAACACACACAAAATTCACATCCCTCCACAACACACCATACACAAATTCACATCTCTCCACAACACACCATACACAAATTCACATCCCTCCACAACACACCATACACAAATTCACATCCTTCCACAACACACCATACACAAATTCACATCTCTCCACAACACACCATACACAAATTCACATCTCTCCACAACACACCATACACAAATTCACATCCCTCCACAACACACCATACACAAATTCACATCCCTCCACAACACACCATACACAAATTCACATCTCTCCACAACACACCATACACAAATTCACATCCCTCCACAACACATCACACACAAATTCACATCCATCCACAACACACCACACACAAATTCACATCCTTCCACAACACACCCTACACAAATTCACATCTCTCCACAACACACCATACACAAATTCACATCTCTCCACAACACACCCTACACAAATTCACATCCCTCCACAACACACCCTACACAAATTCACATCTCTCCACAACACACCCTACACAAATTCACATCTCTCCACAACACACTACACACACCCGTCTGCAAACACACCCTACACAATTTCACACTCTTCTGCAACACACCCTACACAAATTCACACCCTTCTGAAACACACCCTACACAAATTCACGCCCTTCTGAAACACACCATGCACAAATTCATATCCTCCCACAACACAAAAATTCACACCCTTATGAAATACAGAAATTCACTCACCTACACCATACATACATGATATATAATCACACAACCAAATGACCTCTGCATTGGAAAAAAGAGGGGTTGGGGGTTGGAGGGGGGAGCAGGAAGGGAGACAACCAAGCAACCATTAAAATCCACTGCCTTCTAGTTACTACAAGACCTATGCCAATCTGACGGCTAGATCTTGTCAATAACTGTGAAAGCAAGTACGCAAGATGGCATTAACTTGAACTAATATCATGCGCACACATACATATGTACATGAGATCACCCAACAATTATGCAGGTAGTCATTTTTTGCAAACAAAAATGTGATTCATATCTTCAGTTCAAGAGCAGTTGTAACAGCAACAACACTTGACTCCATTCTAAAAAATATTTTGCACTTAAGAGTTATTTTCTGCAATGACACATTCTCAGTTCAATGGCAGTTTTAGTAGCACACTGCACACAATTATGCATGTAACATAATTTTCTGCAAAAATACATGACTCATTCTTCAGTTACGCAGTAGTTGATGTAACCAGAACACTTCCACTCTAAATATTTATGCACACACACACACACACACACACACACACACACACACACACATACACACACACACAATTCCTCTTCTCAGTTACAAGAAAAGTTTCAGCAGCTGGAATACTTCTACTGCAAATGATTATGCATTCAGTCGCACTTAATTTGATAACTGTCTCAGTTCAAATGAAGCACACACTTAATTTATAACTGCTATTCAATGAAGCACACACTTATTTGATAACTGTCTCAGTTCAAATGAAGCACACACTTAATTTGATAACTGTCTCAGTTCAAATGAAGCACACACTTAATTTGATAACTGTCTCAGTTCAAATGAAGCACACACTTAATTTGATAACTGTCTCAGTTCAAATGAAGCACACACTTAATTTGATAACTGTCTCAGTTCAAATAAAGCACACACTTAATTTGATAACTGTCTCAGTTCAAATGCAGTTCAGCAGCCAAAACGCTTCCCAGTGGCAGGTGGCAGGCAGTTCACTGGATAGTTTTTTGCCCATTTTGTTTTAACTGGGGTAAGAGGAGATTGCTTTTCCTTTCTTTAATTCTAGCATGTTTGTTTAAAACTCCAACAGAAGGAAGTTCTGAATCCCTTCAAAGAAAGCTGGAGGTTGACCCACTGTGCTGGAACCTTGTATTCAGCATGGCTGACTTCTTGATGATGGCTTTACGTTGAGCATCATCAAACTTGTTCACCTTCAGATCCTGATCACGGTCAAAAGGTTTTCGCGCCTCTTCCTTCTCCTCCTTGCCTTTCTTCTTGTCCTTCTTCCGCTTCTTTTCTTCCTTTTTCTGCAACATAAATTACACAGATATCTGAATGATACAAAATTACTCTAATGAAAGTTCACAAATCCATCAGGTAAATTCAACCATTCTACACAATTACTCATTTCCTGATGATTAGAGATAGCTAGTGAACTCAACATTGAATAACTTGAGTTCAATCTCAGCCTACAATACAAAAATTGGCATGTTCAACGCCATCTTAAAACATGCCCTTTCTTTTGGAGCTGTCAGCTTAAAAGTCTGATTAGGAATTTCAATCCCTTTATCAGGCTACTATCACCAAGATAAATATGCTTGTGTAACTTTTTTTTATCTGAGGATCTTCTCCGGCCATGGAAATCAAAGACCTCCTTCAAATCTATCATCATCTCTTGGAGGGGTGCACAAAATTCTCTTATGGCAAAGTATGGTAAACGGAGTGATGGGGATGATTAAAACCAGTTGCACAAATAACCTTTTTTCCCCCCCACGAATGGCATCTGTGTAAATGTATAGTATGGGTGTGATCACCAGAAATCTACATAACGTTCAGATGTTCTACACAAACAAATGACAAAGAGCCGGCAAATCTGGATGGAACGTACAGATCATATTGAACTGGAGTGTGACCAATCCCGTTTGAACAATTTCTGTTCCATGGTGTCCTACCAACATTCCTGTTACGACAGTATTCAAATGGTGCCTATATGGCATTCATGTTAAATGCCACTTCCAGACTAACTACCCACTTTCAGATTTAACAGTACTTAGTAGATACAAAAGGCAACCTTACAATACACATGCTGCCTCTAGTCCAGTTACATGTGTAAAAGATACTTGGCCCTGTTAAGATTCATTTTCAAAGTATAATCAAGCCGATCACTGCAACCATCTCAGGCAGCAAAAGTATGTAAAAAAAAACAACAAACCCAAACAGTCCAGTCTAAGAACTTTTTGTATCGCTTCTTCGTCTTCTGAATCCCTGTCTATTCCTGAAGAAAGCTAGCGGACAGGATGCGGGAGTCAATATGTTAAACATAAAAAATACATCATTCAACCACTGACATATTCAAAAACCTCTTTATTTCAAGAATTAGAATGAGCTTAATGCACCAGTGTGGCTGCTCAATCTATCACCTCCAGATAACAAAAACATGATTAAAAAAATAACAATAAAAAAGAAACAGCTAGAGCACAAAAATGATATTAAAAAAAAAAAAGACCATATACTAATACTATATAGGCAAGTAAAACGCAGAAGAGGCAGGTAGCGTCCATCGCAGTGTTTGCAGATTTCACCACCACGATGTCAGAGTATGGCAGTCTAGCATTACTAACAAGCAACCTGTTGACTGTAAAACGAGACTTCTGGAGGAGAAAACAACATCAACACATAAAACAACTGACGGTTGATGGACCAGCAGACGAAGAAAGATGACAGACAGACAGAAGGACAGACAAACAACCTGAACCACGACTCTTCTCTCCCATTCTCAAAGTGAAACTTGAAAAGACTTCTTCATCAATTACAAACACATTTATTACAATCAATATAACTACTGACTTTCATCACAACACAACAAGAATGAGTAAACAGAATGGTTTCATGGTAAACGAAAACACCCACGATACTAACTCCACGCTACCAGAGTACACGTACTTAACACTGAAGTAGAGAATATTGTTCACAAACAAAACTGTTCTGCTCAAGAGATGACAAAGATCAAGGAAGCAGAGATATGAAGAGGTAAAAATACTACACAGTATACACACTGGGATAAAATGACAATATGGCAGAATTTTAGCCACTACATAAATAATGGGACAAAACGATAAAGTAGAATGTAACCTTTCACTACATAGCCTATGTAGGAAGAAGAAGATAGTTATGGCCAGGGAGTGAAAAGTCTAAATGTTTTACAAATATTGAGACAGTATGGTAGCCTTATGGCAGAGGACGTAACACTACACAAATACTGGGACAAAATGGTACAATAATCTATGGCAGAATGCTTTCTTTGGGAACAAGAATCCCAGATCTTAACCTTTAATTATATAAGGAATATGTTTCTCCTCCAAACCCATCCTTCCCACTGCTATGCCTTCTGCGGGGGTCCATGCATTAGCCTTTCTTTCCAAGACAATAACAGTAAATAATATACAGCAACAAAACAGCTGTCTCTGGCAGAGTTCCATACAGAAATTTTAGCAATGCATAATATACACTTTCAGGATGAGACTGCCAAGCTGTACCAACAATTCACCTCAAAGGTTTTTGTGTATTCTGAACAGGTCCCGTGTAACTGCACGCTTTAAACAGAAAAAAAAAATTCTGTCAAATTTACTTGCAATTTTTGCCAAACTGAACAATGACACAGAATTCATCTGAACAGTAAAAAACCATTCCCCAAAACACCCTTGCTGAAAGGATTTCAAGTTTCCATGTCAATGAAATGGTAATCATGGCATGTCCATTTCAAGGATTTGCAACATTCCTTTTGGCCAGAATTGTGATTAATTCACTAAAAGCTGAGGGTCTACCCACATGTAGATAAGAAAGCAAAGAAAATTTTGATTAAACATACTCTGTCAAAAGTTACTGACACACAATGCTCACCGTAAGCCAATAACTTTCAATCTCCCTCAAAACTCTTCCTCCCACCCATTCCTTTTTTGGTTTAAATATAACTAAAACAGACAATAGCAGAAACTGATGTGCAGTGGTGAACAGCTCTTAGGGGCCTGACCAGCCCAAATTTTACAACAAAGTGCTGCAACAAGAAACAAACACAAAACAATACAACAAATATAAAATATTGGCTAAGCATAAAACATCTGCCTAGTATGGAGTAAAACAAAAAAGAAAAGAACAAGGATGCAGGGATGAGGTACTGGTATTTTGTAAATAACATACAAACACACAGAGACTAAAAAAGTCTTTAGCAATGGCAAGCATCTCTGGATCATGTTATACCTATGATTTCACCAAAAAGTTATATAAAGGTGAGTTAACAAACAAAAAGTAATATTTTCTCAAACATTTAGCAATAAATAAGTGGGTACAAAGGCTGCCATGCATCGAAATGTAAGTTTCTGGAAACACATGGCCAGACTCAATCCATGTCAAACAAGTAGAACAAAGCTGAAACATAAGATATAAAATCACAGCTCTAATAAATCATGAACAGAGCTTTCAACAAAGGTTGTTAACCTATGGGGAAAAAAATCAAATATTCACAGCATTTCTTGCACAACAAACAAATAACGTAAATTTGCACACTTACTCCAGATAATCATTAGCTTTTTTCCCTACCTATTTGACATACATCTGAAAGCCAGCAAACATTTTCTGCAACAGACAGAGAATATTTACCCAAGTCTTTGATGACTGTGACTGCCCTGAAAAGCCAGGGAACATTTTGATAAATACTTTGTTATTGCCACTTCAAAAGTGAAGAAACATTTGCTCAACCTTTAGGTTATTGCCCTCAACAGCCATGTAAAATTAATATCATTCTGCTAAATCTTTTAGTACTGCCTCCTCTCATCCCTACCCTCTTTCTCCTTTCAAAGGCAAAAAACATTCCGCTGAATCATTTGTTACTACCCTCAAAAAAGAGAATATTTAGCTGAACTGTTTCTTGCAAATCTTAAAAGAGAGGACATTTTGCTGAAAAATTTGTTGCTACCCTCAAAAAAGAGATAATATTTTGCTGAACTGTTTTTCGCAAATCTTAAAAGGGAGGTAATTTTTGCTGGACCTTTTGTCATCACCTCCAAATTCTGAAAATATTCTGCTAATTTCGTTTTCACTATTCCCAAAGCCAGAGGGCATTTTGCTGATCATTTGAATATTTTGTTACTGTCCCTGTCTGACAGTAAACATTTTGCAGGGACCATTTTCTTAAACATTTTATTAGCCCCCAAAGCCATACTATACTTCTTTCTTTCTTTTGTTTTTTAATCATCCATTTGTGTGTGTGTGTGTGTGTGTGTGTGTGTGTGTGTGTGTGTGTGTGTGTGTGTGTGTGTGTGTGTGTGTGTGTGTGTGTGTATGTGTGTGTGTGTGTGTGTGTGTGTGTGTGTTGTTGTGTGTGTGTGTGTTGTGTTATGTGTGTGAGTGTGTGAGTGTGAGTGTCAGTATAACAACTGCCCTAAAAAATCAATGAAGAAAAATTTCCTGTTTACTGCCTCAAAAGTAAAGGAACACCTGCTAAAGCGTTTGACAAGTTTTGTTATTGCCCCCAAAAGCCAGACAAAAATTATGCTGTGACGTTTTCATTCTGCAATCAAAAGCCAATGAACATTACACTGAATACTTAGTCTTTGGCTTCTACAGTTTTACAACAATGTCAAAAGTGAAAATCAATCTCTTTGCCAAACAAGCCCAGTTAGTACCATGCTGGAAAGAAATATCAGCTTACAGCTGTCAACAATTCCTACGTTCAATGATATGTCATTTGGTTTATGTCAATTGAATTTAACTGTTCACTAAGCCATGATTATTGTTACCCTGATTTATAACAAGTTGAGTAAAACCAAAACAAATAGTAAAACTTAAAAAAAACAACACAATTATGACAAACACCATCAAGAACAAAACAGAATATAAACAGAATATAAAAATATTCATTTCAGTAATGAATGACATGTTCCATTGATAAAATTCATATTCAGTGATTATCTTATCGGTTTTGACTTAACAATGCTGACAGCTGCTTTGGATCACTTTAAAAATCAAGTAACTAATCAATCAAATGCAAAGACAACAAGTCTATAGATAAATGGGAACAGGCATATTATACTGAATTACATTAAACATGACCAGACACCATCTCCATTTAGAATGAGAGTGTACAGATAACATGAAACACAACATTCAATTTTACTACTATAGTACTTGCATCTACAATATACATATATTTTTTTCCCAATTTTGGCACATTACTATCAACCACAACCAGTTCTTTGCTAATCAAGCTTAAACATCTATCAACCCTGTCATTCCCTCCCTTTCCTGCTGGAAGCTAGACCAAGGTAAGGGAGTGAAGGGGTTAGCACTAGTCTACATTAAAAGTAGCTATTACTTGTCAGCAAGGGTTATATCATGACAAAAATATGTGCAGTTTTGTGCTATGTGCAAACAGTTTCACTAAGTTTAACTAACTAAATGCTATATCCCTCATGTCAATTGTTACAAAACAAGAAATGTTTCACTCATTTGTTCAAGGACAAGTATATATATATTTTCAAGAAATGTTTTCCTTCACACATCTCTGTTCTTCTTCAAGTTCAAGTAAAGTTAATCAAGAACCAACTAAGTGTGACCCTGTTCATGACTGTGCTGTTATAAAGAAAAGGTATCCCCACCTTCTTTTACAGCTCAAAATATGAAGATATGTATATATATATTATATATATGTGACCTTCCATCATGGGATAAGTTTCTTATGCCATATGGCCATTTTGACATTTGAAATTACTCTTGTAGATAAAAAATATGCTCTTTTCAATGGTGAAATCATTTTAAAACAGGATAAATGACCATACACCTACACGGATTTGAAGATGGCACCCAATTAAAGCCATATTTTAAGAAAAGAGGGATCAACTTGTCAGAAATTCAAACCAACAATTTCCTCTGAAATAACATGCGCATCCTTCTGAAATTTTGCATGCTTATAGTCAATGTGTAAATAACAAATGTCATGAAGACTTATTTCAATACACAGAAAAACTTTTATTACAACCACGTTTTGAATGCATATGGTAATACCTGTTTTGTTCCATTTGAAAAGAGACAGGCATGAAAATGTGTGAAGACAGAAAATGAGTGGGGGAAAGACAAAGATCTAAGGACCACAGGTCTCCAGTGAGGTCCATAAGTAATGTCCCTGGCAGGGGGACAGAGGGAGATGCCCTCCTGAAAATGAATGGGTCGTAAGCATTTCAGAATGCTGTGAAACACTTTTTTTTAAAACATCATCAGTGACAAATGATTTTTAACATCAGGCAGGAAAAAACTTAAGATCAAAAAAGAGGAAAACTTTCAAAATCAAGAAATTGTATAACAAAATTTTTTTTAAAAAAAAAGGAGGAATTTCCACCCAAAAGAGGTTTGAATGCCTGGAAAGAGTGCTTTCACTGCCTGTCCTGACCGACTTCAGTCAGCATTTACAAAGATTTCAACCTTCAGTATCTCGGCATCACTACTGAAATCAATAAAGTCTTGAATGTCAATCTGCAGACTGGCACTGGCAGTATCCACAAGGCCATCATCATCAGATTCAGACACCGCTCTTTGCACTGTGTTCGTGTTATAGTCGCTTCCATGTTTGTCTGCTTGGCCCCAGCTCCCAGCCTTCAGTCACTTCATCATCATTTTCCTCATGTTTATCAATGACAGCATCAATTGTAGAGGCACTAAGAGTTGTGAAACAGTCTGCTATCAATGTTCCAGTATCTTCTGAACCTGTTTTAGCTAAAGTATTTGCACCACAAACATAACTCAGCATCTTAATACGAATTTTCACGAGAGCATTGGAAAACGCCACCATGGGAATAACTCTCTGTGAGTGGCTAAATCAGGTCACATGACTGTCTTATCCAATACATGATGGGGAAATCTGCCTCCCCACCCCCCAAATTGGCGTTTTGTTTACAGGGACATTTTCATTTACTGTATGTTCATATGTTTTCTGATTTTGACTTAACCAGTCTGAGCAGTAGCATTTAAAAGCCTGAAATGCATGCTTTCCACCAGTATGCAGCCAGACAGGTCCACGCATATTAGCAGGGAGAAAAGGTTAGTCAATGTGGTTGGTTTGGATGCAGTTCTGCAAACAGAATTGATAGGGTAGTGTCTTAAAACACTATTTTTACTTGACAAAGGTGAAATAATGCATTCTCTTCATCAGTGTGAAAATTTAATGATTTTAGAACACATTGCAGTCAAAAACCAAAAGCTGAAAGTTAACACACCTCATACTTATTTTGGTTCCAGCTCAGAACTCGATGAGGCACATTCCACGGTGGAGGGTCACATATATGTTTACCCTCTGTCTCGATTTTAAATACAGTTTTTCAAAGAGATATACAGATGAGCATTAAATAAGATCGAATTCTGCAATAATTAAATACTAAACTGGCCAATTGATACAAAGCATGTCTTAAAAATTTGCTCAGAGTATCTACATAATTTACCATGCTGTAAAATTTAGTATCTATCACAAGAGGGTATCACTTTATGAGAACAGCCCATAACCGGAAATTCTACAGAATCGTCACATATATACAGTGCAGTAAATACAAGACAACATCACACATATTTCATCACAGCAACAACCAACACAAATCAATAAATTATCAATTATTACCAAAATAATTTAGAGGAAAAGATGTTATCAACAATGAAATATGTAAAATATGTAAACACAATTACATTCAGAATGATAAACATATTAGCACAATGCCACCAAACATTAAAACAATCTATGTTAGCCTAGAGCAGTCTGTATCGAAGTCAAGTAACTTCAATTCTCAAAAGAATGATCAGAACACACTTTATATGTATATACGAGTTTTTCAGTCATCTAAGTTATCTAACTGCCTTCTGATCGAAACATTTTTTGATCCAACCTTTTCGCTCACACAATTCAATGGGATGGTGGAGTAATAGTTTTACCTGCTCAGTCTTAATTATGCATTCAACACAAGAGCCTTAAATCTTGTTTTTGACACAATGAACTGGACTGCACTTCAAAGACTATACATATATCTATACTCACACAGGTTGACGGTAAACACTGCATACATTTTCAGATAAATGTGCCTGAATATAGCAGTTACACTGATTTATAAACATACTGATCTAGACCATACATCAAAACAACATGTCTGACATGTTAAAAATTACCATGTATAGATCTGGCAAGATCATAATTATGCAATCAATCAAAAGTATGTCAATCAAAAGTATTTATATCATTTTTTGTTCTAATTCGGCCGACAAAATGGGCCTGCAACCAGAGAGAGCAAAACTGGTACTAAATTGTATATGCAATTATGCAAAGCAGAATATTACGACACTTTTCACAATAATCAAGAGAACATTTCATGGGACCTTGTACAGTTGTAGCCTAATGGATGCATGGAAAAGTTTGCAGCCTAATCAATATATGGAGCAGAAAATCTGAAAAGACAACCTTGCAAATTCTTGTTACTGTATGAGCAGAAAAGACAACCTTGCAAATTCTTGTTGCTGTATATGTTCCCAATTGCCTCCAAAAGACCTGAAGCCTCTCATTTGCAAGTATGGCAATTGTGTCCATTCTTTTAGGAGGACTGTTGGGTTTGTCACTGAAATGTGCTATGTGATATTGTGAAAATACCACATTACAGAAACAGAACTTGTTATGTAATATCCTTATTTATTGTGGGCTGCAATTCCCATATATGCTATACACTTATACAAAGGGGCTTTTCTGTGTACAGTCAGTTTTTATTCTGCCATGTCCACAGACCTGTTTACTACCAACATTTGCCATGTGTATGACTGGGTCCTGAAATGTGTATAATCTGAATGGCAGTGTGTACAATATCGCTAAATGATGACAAATCATCAAACTTACAACTGTCATAAATACACCTTATCTGAGTTGTGTTAGTAATAAAATGTATAACTTTCTCTCTTCCTCGAGTGCACTAAACATGGGAAATCCCTGTGGTCTAATGCTGCAAGCTTTTAGCTGTATATTTTAGTTTCCTTTTTTAGAGGTGGCTTAACATTCTTCCTCAACATCCATTTCATGAATCGCTTTCAGTGTCTTCTTTGCTTCGCCTCAGCCTATTTTTTCTTTTTTGTTTTGTTTTTTATACTCAAGAAACTGTGTGCAGCCAAGTGTGCCTGCTGCAGTTGGTTTCAATTTGCTTGAGGCAGAGTGCCAGAGGCATGCACCAGTGCCAACAGTGTGCACACAGCAGGTGCCTGAATAGCTGAATGTCATTTCACTGCAGTAGCAACATCTTTTTATTACAAAGCAGAGTGATAATGGCTTGAATCGAGTCAGTTAATTAATTTAAACTTGTGTGCAAAAACAGCACTAACATGTGTAAAATGGACTGATGTTAAAATAGAATTTTTCAAGTGCACAGTGATGCTGAAATGTGTACTTTTGTACATTCAAAGTTAACACTAAACAGGTCTGTGTACAAGATCATATTTCCATTTTCCAAGGACAGCATGCTGGGCATTTTCATGTTGCCATAAATGATGACAACTGGCATGACTTAAAGGTATGAATATGCAAACTGAATACTCTACAGGCTTTCTAACAGAAATTCCAATGCCCTAACCATGAATGTCAATGAAGGATTCAATTACGCAAATGCTAAACTTTATGGATGAACTTTATGGTTGGTTACTCAATTGGGTTAGAAACTTGTTTTCCAGCCTTTGACATTAACATGATTATGAGACTGTAAAATATCAATATGATATATGACTCATTAATTTATCAAAAAATCATTCAGTGTTTAAGATTCAAATCATGTACCAATCTTGTATGTTCATGAAAATACATAGACACATGGACACAAACATGAAATTTTTATGTCGGTAACAATATACATGGTGTAGATTCGACCTCTAGTTTATGACAGGGTGCTGACGACACGATCAACAAGATAAGTTAAGTTGTATGTACAGAATGAAGTTTGATCGAACACAAAAAACATCAGAACAAATCACAGACACTGATCATGAGCAACAAAGAAATAAGCACACTTATCATCAACAGAACATGTATCATATTCAACCTTCATAGTTGCTCAAGAGCATGATAAAATCGAGAAAATCATGAAATCCTTACTATATTACGAGAGACTTTCTCCTTTCTATTGACTAAATAAGTCTCGCATGATAGGAATAAAACAATTTTCATTTACATTAACTGCTTCCCCCTCATCATCATTGTGTGCCATGCTGCATGACATTGGCAATCATGGCCTGCCATACGAATCTCTCTTTTTGCCACTGCAAGTATATTTCCTGCCTTTCTGTCCCCATCCACTTGCAAAACTGTCTAACATTTTCTTGCTAGGTCTATCAGCTGATCTTTCCCCACTTTACCTTTCCTGTTATGACTAGGTGTTCAAATTTCTCTTGCCTCTTAAACTGTCCTATAAATGTTGCCTGTCTGTTCATAATCTTCTTCACTAAAGTTCGTTTTGCGTTTGCTTCTTTCAAGGCTGTCTCACTTTTTTTTTCTTTCTTTTTTTCTGTTCATGGAACTTTCTAAGAAACACATTTTAGCTGCCTCAGCATTGTTCTGACTTAGCTTGTTGATTGTCCAGGCTTTGCATCCGTACAACAGAACTGGTTCTATATAACACTGAAGAACTCTATTTCTGATGTCAACTGCAGACATTCGTAGGTAAGAATTGCTTCTTTGGCAGCGGAAATCTCCATAAAGATGACTTTTGAAAACAAGCCAAAATCTAGATATCTGCTCTGATGGTTGAAGATAATGAAATGAAACAAAATGACATGAAGCTTCATTTTCCAATATTACAGAATAGTACATAGGCCAACTTTACTATCTGCCATTGCAAAGTAATGTTACATTACATGAAGGCTCTGAAAGTTTTGATTTAATTCCAATAAATACTTTTCCTGGTCAAAACTGTTATCCTGAAATACAATATCAGACCTGGAAAGAACTCGAGTGACTTTTTCCCTCTGAGAAAAAAAGCCCAATATTTAATACTTTAAAAAAATTTTTTTTTAAAGATCACTGCACTTAGGGAGATTTCCTTCAAGCTCACCCTTTTTTTTTTTTGTCTCATTAAAAATTCCACAATGATTTCTGAAGGGACTGATGGAGATTTGAACCCACATTCTTCTAGTCAGTGGTCTGTTGCACCAACCATTACAAAACAAGCTTGTTATCTTTGCAGTATGCATTATCAGAAGAATGTTCTGTAGGTTATAATTCGTCATTAACTTTATGAAGGCATTGACTCCTAAATGTGAAATGAATACTCCCTAGATACTATGAATGAGAAACTCAACAACAGGGTATACACTGTAATCTTTTATTTTAATTATCGCTGTCTATTAATTTTCATTTCTGTGGGACATGACCACTGAAATGAAAATTAATATTACTAGGAAAATCAATACCACTAGTGTCAGAAGTGTTTTACCAGCACTGCACAATGGTAGGTAATACTGACAGGTTATACTCTTCTGCCTGTCTCCATTGTTTGTAAATGGGGATATTTAGTACTAAAGGGATCTGCAATTACACAATCCATTTGGTTTAATCCTAAAGGGGTTTGCAATTATGTAAGCCCATCAGTTAAGCTCAAAAGAAAACTGTATTTATGTATGTCCACCAGTTCAGTTCTAAAGGAACTTGCAATTATGTGAGTCCACCAGTTTGGTCCTATGGGGGCTTGAAATTTAAACTACTGGTTCAGTCCTAAACAGACTCACAATTATGTGCGTTCAGCAGTTTGGCCTTTCGGGGGCCTACAAATATGTAAATCTACCAGTTCATCCTAAAGGGACTCACAATTATGTGTGTCCAAAAGTTTGGCCCTACGCAGGCTCGCAAATATGTAAGTCCACCAAATCAGTCCTAAAGGGATTCACAATTATTTAAGTCCATCAGTTCAGTCCTAAAGTTACTAGCAAATATGTAAGTCCACCACTTCAATCCTATGCAGCTACGTAAATCCATCAGTTCAGTCCTAAAGGGACTAGCAATTACGTAAGTCCACCAGTGAAGTCCTAAAAGGACTTGCAATTACGTAAGACCATCTTTGAAGTCCTAAAGGGGCCTGTTATTACGTAAGTCTACCAGCTTAGTTCTTAACGGACTTGCATTTATGTAAGTCCACCAATTCAGTCCTTAAAGGACTTGTGATTATTTAAGTCCCCCAATTTTGCCCTAATGGGATTCACAATTATAAAAGTCCACCAATTCAGTCTTAAAGAGACTCACAATTGAATTATATAGGCCCATCACTAGTTAGTCCTATGGGGACACACAATTATGTAAGTCCACCAATTAGTCCTAAAGGACTCAGAATTATGTAAGCCCACCAATTCAGCCTGAAGGGGGACTCACAGTTAAGTCCACCAGTTTAATCCTAAGCAGATTTACAATTATAAGTCCACCAGTTTAGTCCCAAGGGGACTCAGAATTATGTAAGTCTGCCAGAAATATTTCACTTTATTTTCAAAAGCATGCAATTCATGGTTATTGCAAGGATGTGAGAAAAGGACACTGGTATGGTTTGACTGTTGTGTCATTTCTTTAATTGATGAATACTGGGTTTTTTTCAATCTTTGAAACTGAGAAACCCATGTCAGCAAAAATCTTGTCATGTATTGCAGATCATTTAAGCATTTTCTCTTTTTATCGTTTTTTTTTAGTTGAACACTTGCACTGTGTCATGAGGTACCCTCAAAACTAAACTCAACAAAGCCATGCAAATGTTTTCAAACAAGCACGAGTGATAAATAACACAAATTGCAATGAACCACTTCAAGAATACATGAGATGGAAAACATCAGCACAGACCAATGAGGGTTCTATGACGGTAATAATTCCAGTTATATCAAACAAGATCTAATTCCATCTCTGTCAGTGCCATTTGAAACTGGATGTCGAAGCCAATTTAATAAAAGAATAATAAATCAAAGAGTATCTATCCCAAGCTGAAAACTCAACTTATTATACATACAAAAATTGCTGCTTCTTCCAACTTTTGATAGTATGCAAGCTGCTGCTCTCTCTCCCCCCCCCCCCCCCCCCAACTTTTAAAGCAGATTTATTTCCATTCAAATACACTCAGGTCAGATTTTGATAATCCAGTTCTGCACCTCCACTTTTCTGTGAAAAGATGAAATTAACGTTGGTAGCTGTTTTCAAGGAATAGGGTATGTGACACAGGCACTGACATGTAAGTCAATCTCAAATTATTGCGTATTCATAAATTAACACATTACCTTAACTGAAACTTTTAACGCTGTTGATACAGTTTTCAGAGTGGAGAGAACAAATGTCACATAACCACAGCATCTCTCCCTTAAATGTATAAACTTTAATGTGTTTCTGTGTTCATGGTCAATGCCTACACAATCTTGTGCATGTATGCAAATACATGTTTAGCTGCTTGTCAGACAATGCATATAACATGAAGTGATTCCCTTAGACTATTAGATCATACAGTAGATGCACACATAAACCACAATATATTATTTGCATCACTATTTTCAACTTGAAAAAAATATCCACACACTCTGACATTAGCATACTGGAGAAAAACCAATGACAAACTAGTTGGTTAAATCCAGTGTATCATTATTTACAACAAAGGCCAGGTGTTAAAAAACAAAAACAAACACTGTTCTCCGTAAGTCTAATTTTGATATATCTGACCAAATCTGTATATTTAGTTTATCATGTATGATTTACAAGTACATTACATTAAAATAAAAAACATTGCACTTCCATAAAGAATCAAGATTAAATCATTAAAGTACATACCCTTAACCCTTTGCCACCTGCACCCTATCTACCAACTGCAAAAACTTAACCCTTTGACTCCCTCACCCTATCCACCAGCTTCCTGCAGGAAGCTGGTGGATAGGGTGAGGGAGTCAAAGGGTTAAGTTTTTGCTCTTCCAGCATGGTTGACAAAGAAGGATGATGTTGGACAGGCTGCAGGAGTCAAAGGGTTAATGGTAAAATCAAAACAAAACTGAAAAAAACAAGTCGAATGCATCACTTTAAAGTATTCTGGTATAACTTTGCCTTGTTACAGCTGTTATTCAGTAAATAATGAAAAGCTTCTCTTCACAGCTGTAAAACCAGTAGTTGTGTAAAACTAGCACCTGAGTTTTCCGTTTTTCCCATTTTATCAAATTATGACACACACTTCATAAAAAAATGACTGTAGTTCTTCAAAAATGCACACAAGCCTGATTAACGTAAAAATTTAAAATCTATCACAAACAATGCCCAACACATCAAACAAGCACATACACAGAAATGGCAGTTATCAAGTCCCAAAAACATAAATAAATATATAATAAAAGATTTTTTTTTGTACTTGTATTATAAGTTGACAATCTTGGAAAAAAAAGGAATTTGTTGACAATCTTGGAAAAAAAAGGAATTAGTTGACAATCTTGGAAAAAAAAAGGAATTACAAATTGATCAAGATCAAAACAAAAGAAACTGAAAAATAAATTCTGATACTGTGTATAAAAGACCAATAATGTAAAACCATTTATGTAAAACTAAAAGACAAATAACGTAAAACCATTTATGTAGAAACGCTATCAGATTATGTCTCCTCTGTCTCAACAGGTACAAAATCCAGTTTCATCTTTAAAAATACTATTTTCAACATACACGACATACAATTGTTAACACAAAGATAAATTCGAATTGCCTTTATGAAGACATCATCCATTTATACAACAAAGAACACCAGTTTATACTAAAAAACTGGCATGTTAAATGCAAATGACACTGATCAGTTTTATAAATGATAACTTTCAGTAAATATAGTAAAGGAAAATAAATAATTTTGTGTAACAACAACATAATTTTCAGTACAGTTAACTGCTTAACAACAAAACAAAAACAACAACAAAAGAACAATAAAATCATTCTTTTGTGATTGGTGACTTTTGAACAGTGATAGAAATACATCTTTTCCAAAGAATGTTTTTGTATGAAAATGACTGGATGCCACACATATTACACAATGATGAACTTTTCTCACACTGTTCTACAGCTACATGCACATTATGTACAGGCATTCTTCTACACTACGAGTATAACTGGACATTACATTCTCATGTCCTATCAATTCCAATTTTCACATTATTCTGTCCATCTCAACAATCCTAGTCTATTACATGTAAGTGCATTCTGATGGGAGTACATTAAAACAAAACCACTCCTAACACAACCAATGGCACTACAAACAACAGCTTCGTTGAAGTGTGATGGTACTGTTGCTGCTGTTGTTACTATTGCAATATTTTGATGGGGAAGGGGGAGGTGGCAAGGGTGTAGGAGTGGATTCTGTTTCTATCTATAAAAAACAGCAATATGTGTTCTTTAAGTATTAATCAGAATCTTTTCCTTTACATTCAAAAGGGGTCAACAACATACACACAGAAAAAGAACTGGTAAATTAGAGAAAGTTTAAACAGCACTAATCAAAAGCTTGTAATTAAAACTTAAACATTTAAATATTACAAGGTTTTGATTGTTGCCTTGTCATTTCAAACTAAAGACCTAGTTTCATGAATGTTATTTCTTATCAAATATTTCACAAAAAATCTGTTCATCCAACCAAAAAATTCTGCTTTTTCATGATAAAAGCATTTCAGACCAAAATCACTCCAAACTAGCTGCTCCAATACACCACTATTTCACCAGTAATGGTAATCATAGATACATCATCAATTAATCAGCATAATGTACAAAAAATCTGTCTTTCTGGATGCAATTTAACACCGTACAAAATTACAATGAGCCAAGATACATATTTCAGTGTTATTTTGTTAACAGAATGTTTCACTGTCTTCTCAAGGTACACTGTCTACTCTGGAGGAAACGTTTCAGTGAGATTCATCAGCACATAAACAATGACCACTGAGAGTCATCAATAAATAAAAAGACTGACAAATAAATAAATGATGATTGTATATACAATATACAATGACTGGGACTGGGGCAATCAAGGATTCTGCAGAACGCTGTGAGTGGGCAGCTTGTCGATGATGGAGTTGATGTCAACCAGCTTGTGGATCCAGTTGTAGATGCGCCGCAGTGCATCATTGATGCGATCCACACAATTTTTCCACACCAGTTTCTCCAGACGCGGATTGTCCAATACAGAGGGTGGGTAGCGCATGACCAGGAACCGGATGGCAGACATTTTGGCCGGGTCTAGAGCCTTGTGTTTGTTTTCCATTTTCTTGCCCTTGATGTAGAAGACGCCAGAGACATTACGATCATAGACTTCGCCCAGGGTGAAGATTCTGAAGACAAGTTCTTTGGCCAGCCGTTCCCTTCTGCCCTGACAAGCCTCTTCCGCCTCTTTCAAAACAGAGGAACAGATGCTGATCTCATTGTTGCCCATGTTTCGAACCAAGGGTCTGCGAACGTTAGCCAGGGCAGACATGATCTGCTTGGAAGTCATGTTCTTCTGAAAGTCTTCCACCAACATCTCCCAGAATTTGGGATCCACTATCACGGTCTTGGGGTTCTGGGAAACAGTGGTGAAACGTGCTCCAGCATTGTCCTTGCTGCTGTCAGGTCCCAGCTCATATGTGGCCCCTTCTGTGTCATAGATGGTCACAGCTATTCCGCTCTGGCTGTCTGGGGCTGCAACATCTGCAGCAGCCACTTCAGCATTGGCTGCAATGGGAACAGTGGCGGCAGTGTCCAACACCAGCAAGTTCTGGTCTGATACTTCAGAGACAGTAGAGGTTGCTGTCTCCCCACTGGGGCTGGGGTCCTCTTGAATGGGCAGACTGACAGTGCCAACAGGAATGAACAGATCAGACGAAGACTCATTGCGCTTCAATTCATCTTTATTATTAAAATCTGTTATGGTCAGGTAGTCAGCCAGTGCTGCTTTCAGCTCACTTTTGGAAGGACCGGGACTGGCTGATGGAGTGGTGGTGGCCAAAGAGGATGACGTTGCTGATATTGCGGTAGTGGTAGAAGAGGCTGTGGTCGAGGAACTCTTGCTCTTTTTGGATTTGTTTGCAGATGGATTGGCGGCAACTTGAGCTTCAATGCGATCCAGATGTTTGTTGGTGTCGGCGATGGCTCTCACAGTGTCTTGTAACATGATCATCATTTTGTCCAGCTTGACCCCTAACTGCATTAAGCCTGGCGATGTGGTGCTTCCGCTGGATGTGTTCACATTCTGAAGCTGAGGCAAAAAACTCCCGGGCGGCAGCATCAATGACATAGACTGCATGCCACTCTGTGTCTGCAGGGTAGCTGCAGGTGCTGGGATGCCTCCCATCACTGTCTTGGATGTGACTGTCACAGCCTTTCCTGCACTCTCTGATGTGGGGGTGGCAGCAGAAGGGGGATGAGCCAGTACCACACTGGTGCCATCGCTGAGAGTGGCTGAGTGAGGAGTAGATGATGGGGTCATGATGACATTGGGGCCCAACGCAGACTGGGGATTCTGAGAAGCCAAAACCAGTGTCTGTGCCAGCTCTTCCTGCGTCTCCTGTTTGACGATGTAGCCTCCCTGCTGCCCTGCAGCTGCAATCACAATGTTCTGACCCATACCACTGGCCACCTGCCCAGTTGATGTGAAGATAAAATTCCCAGCCTGCTGGGGTGTGCCTGGAGAGGCGATGATCACATTCTGGCCAAGAGGGAAAGCGGAGATAGATGAACTACCAGGCGACTGAGAGGACCCCACCATGTTACTGGTGTACGTTGTTCCGTTGATTGTCTGGATGGTGCCGCCACCCTGTGAGTCGTCAGTTAATACTGCCGTCTGTGCATCCTGCAGGGTGGCCTGCCCTTCCTGCGTAGGGGCAGGGATGATGGTGATTCCCATCTGGCCCCCAACCTGACTGGCCAGCCCCGAGGCCAGCAACTGGTGCTGACTGAGGGAAGTGGTGGACAACTGCTGCGCCTGGTTGTAAGCCTGAGCGATCATCTGACTGGTGCCCAGAACGGTGCCACCCTGAGACAGAAGCGTGCCGTCCTGGTTATATCCCACCATGTTCTGGCTGAGCAACAAATCAGCCAAAGGCTTGGCCTCACTGAACTCGTTGTTCTGAAACTCTCCGCTGTAGTACTCAGAGCCTTTCTGTTCCGGTGACAGAATGTCCAGACTGTCGCGAATATCATCTGTCAGCTGCATGTACTGAAGTGCTCCCCACTGGCTGTCACTACTTGCTGCTGCTGAAGCTGTTGCTGCTGTTGCGGTGTTAACTGCTGAATAGTCTGGGTCTGGGTCTGTGTCTGTGTTTGGGTCTGGGTCTGGGCCTGCTGAGGGGATGCTGCAGGCTGGGGAAGAGCACAAGTCTGTGTCTGAGTGGAGTCTGCCACAGCATTCTGATTGGAGTTTGGGCTCTGAAAGAAAGATGGAACGTCTTTACATAAAAGAAATGAGTACCATATTCATTTTCCCTAATCAGTCCAATCAATAACCCCCAACCTTGCGCAATTTTCATTTTCTATCACTACACCCTGCCAATTCATCCATTCTTTACATCTCTATAGTCACATTTCACAAGATGATTTACTAGAAAACAAAACAAGAAATAAATCATTTAAGAAAATGCCAAGACAGATGAAGGGAAAGTTAAGCAGTGATGGTTACGGTACTGCTTATTTTATACTGATCTCATTTTAAAGTATAGCTCCTGCTATTCCTATTCAAACTATTTTGTTAAAAAAGTTAAAAAAATGGGTATATACTGCTGAGAGAATGTAAACTATTCTTTGTTCTTTTTTTTAAACCAGTTTTCAGCATGTGCTTTTTTTTTCTTTTGTTACTGTTTTTTTAATTGAATTTTGTGTGGCTTCTGTGCTATCTTATGTGTGGCTTCTGTGCTATCTTATGTGGCTTCTGTGCTATCTTATTAGTTTAAAATGATAGAGACAGTATACATTTAAAAAAAATCTAACACTTTTGATGTACTGGTAAACAAAAAACAGAATTAGCAACTTTGTTGGACTTGTTGAGGTACTTGTTTCACTGACACTATCAACCTGCTGCAGTGAGTCTTTTTACATTCATTCATGTTGATGCAAATAAAACATACCACATACAGAAAATTACAGTGAAATAAGCTTGTACCAAACCAAACACAAAAAGAAGAAGGAAAGGAAAAAAGTCTAACAATTGGTACTATCAGAAACACACTAAAACTGGATGCAAACATGGACTTGATTAGCAAAACAATTTGAAAAAACATGTGTTCTCATTCTATTTTCATACATTTCTGGTTTCTATGTGCTTTAATGTTGGCAATTACTTTGATTCAGTTGCTGATGATACATTGTAACACTTATAAAAGGATGCCACATTATTCTTTTCTTTTTTTCTCCTTTCATTTGTTTGTTTGCTAAACTGTTACCGATATTCAATCAGGACTGATTGTTTTCACACCTGCGCAAACAATCAGTCTGTCATTTACATAAGGTTGTCTATTTTTTGTATATGTGCGAGAAATATACATCATGATTTGATTATGGTATGTTTATTATCACTGCTAATAACTTCATTACCATACTCATTTTATTGCAAGCTGACTGATATAAGATTTCTATGCTGTGTGTTTTGATCTAATTATAATAATGTTTTCCTGTCCACTCTGGGGGTAGTTTCACACTATCTGCTTATCAAATCAAATTCATATGGTCTAAAACTATGTACTCTCTATCAACACAAACTTTGTGCTAGAAGTTACTTGTACATGATTGTATTTACTTAAATGTGTTCTATGAGACATACTTACACAAGAAATATTCTCTTCAATTCCATGCATGAGCTTCATGTTTTTGAAGAAATAAAACGGGCTGCAGCTCAAAGAAACTGAAGACAAATAGGAATCTGGTTTATCTTGACAGATTCACATCAAGCTCGTCAAATTCTCTCAGAAACGGCCATCATTCGACGAAGAAGCAGAACATATACCATTTTCTTTGAATGCTGTGCAAATAACAAAGTACTGTACTGAAACAAGTTAACAAATTAATACATGAACTTTCAATAAAATCTTCAAGTACGAAAACGGTTGAAGTAATTAAGGCCCCACAAATTCATTTAAATGACAATGCATTTGAGGAGCCTCTAGAAAGGAAAAGGAATATTGACTATGATAGAAGCAACAAGCTCTTGATATTTTACACGTAACTTGACTATTTTCTTACCTACTAGTTGTCCTTTTGTACACACAAAACAGACAAAAATGTGCATCTGCCTTGCCTTGTTTATCAGTAAGTTTTTGTCTGATCTTGTTATATCCTGAGCCTAAGAGTTTTGGCAATAATATCATACATGAAAAACAAAACTAAAAAGCAATAAACAGCTTAATTAAACACACTATCCACAAAATTACACTGCACTTTTATCATGACAAAAATCAACATAAAATTAAATCAAAGAAAAAATAACTATACAAATGTCAATTTTTCAAACTCAAAATGTAGTACTGAATAAAGAGTAACCATTGCTGCAACACGCAAAGTCAGAACAAGGCTGTGGCAGTTGAAATGTGGTTTCTAAGAAGAATTTTAAGAGCTCCATGGACAGCAAAGAAAACAAATAAGACAATCTTGAAAGAGGCAAACACAAAAAGAATATTAATGAAGAAGATAAGGAAAAGATAAGCAACATTTATAGAACATACTATGAGGCAAAAGAAATTTGAAAACCTAGTCACAACAGGAAAACTGGAGGTGGAAAAGAGCACCAGACAGACCCAGAGAGAAAACATTGAATGGATTTGCAGAGGGGATGAAAACAGAAAGGTATGGAAAGACAGATTTGTATTGAGGCCATGACCACCAACACCATGCAGCAAGGCACATGATAATGATGATGAACCATGACTGGCCTGTTCAGCTTAAAGACGGGCAATCACTTGAAGCAGCATACAGTGGAAACTTAGGACATCAAAATGAAAGCAGTTTCTGAATTGAACTGAATCTAACTCATCCTTTCCCCTTTATAACTCAGTGCAACCCATTGCAAAACAATGGTTTAAACTCTTTATCAAAAAGAGCACTAAACAGGAAAATACCACACATATGAAAAAGAGATTCTGATGTCCAATTATATAGCTTTCCAATTCAAGTATAATATGTGCATGATATGACAATAATTTCCTATATTAAATCAAACAACAAAAAAGAACTAGATAAAATAAAGCAGCAAGCAGGGTAGGGGAAAAACAAACATCAGATACTGCAATACGGAATAAAATGATAATACACTGACAGATACTTTTCACTGTAAATCACAAAACAATGACATATCAGGTTTGCAAAGATTCACACACACACACAAAGTTGTGTACTTGCACACACAGGTAAACAAAAAGTTTACAGCATCATAACTTTTATTCATGTTATGCATCATAAATTGTATTCACATTCTCTTTATCTATGCTGGACATGAAATATTATTATGTAAAAAAAAATCATGTATCATGTGTATATGCCTTACAGGCCACGATTTCGTAACTGTTCGTCAGTACATGCATCTATTATAACTGGATGAGTCCACACATGTGAATTTCAATGCAATACCAATTTTCATGCTCATCATCCAGTTTTCAAATGAAGTCAGCTCTGGTCCATATACGTACAAGAACACAACCCAATGAAACTTCAAACAAAGGCTGACAACAGTTACAAGGCAGTGACAATAATCAAAGAGCAATAAATCAACTGTCAAGAAAGACACAATATTTGGTTTATAATTAAACAAAAACAATTTTAAAAGCAAATCAATGACCAACAAAGCAACCAAAAATTCAGCACAAACCAACACCATTGATAAAACATAAAAGTACACTGTAGCGAGGATAAAACAGAAAAACAAAAAATACACATTTTCTTTCAAAATTAACGATGCACATGCACGCACACACATATATGATGGCAAGTGCTTATTTTGTTGGCTGTGTTAAGAGATATTTTCAACACTGCATCAACCGCATTACATAAGATTAACACTGATCTTTGCCAATGCATGAACAATCACAGAAAAAGTCACACAAACAGATTTTCTGTATGCATGGTGCATCAGATAATGTGCACAGAGGAAAACTGAAGGACAATGAGCCTGCTTTGCAGAGACAAATGCTGCAAAGCACCATGAGATAGTTATACTAATACTCCTCTCTGTTTCTTTGGAAAACATCTGCATAACTGTGACACGGATTTCACTGAAACTCTTATATTACTTCAACAGCTGATCGATGACCTGTAAGCAGAGTAAAACAGCCATCATTTGGCAATCCGTAAGTAGAGCACTGTAGCCATGATTGATGACCTATAAGCAGAATAGTTAGCTGCCAACCGGCAGATACACATTTGAAAGCATTTTGAAATCAGTCACCCAATTTTTTTCCAGTCAGCTGTATGGCCGAATGGCATGCACTAAAGCTGTGAAGTCAGTTCAGTGAGCTGTGCACTGTTTGCACAGGATCTAGTAAAACGGTTCAAAACAGACCAACAAATCAAGTAAATACTCAATTCAAAGTGGTTTATAGACTGAATTCAATAGCCCTTAATTTTTGTGGGCAGCCTGTTATTAGTGTTAATCAACAGATGCAGCAGCCTGTTAATAAAAAGCGCTTATCATTATACACAAAGTTGGTTGAAATTTAAAGAAGCAGATTGCAGAAGACTTCTTTTAAAATGTAAAGCCATCCATACCTGTTCAACTAAATAATACACACAAAACAATGAGAGAACATACTGAAAAGCAAACAAGGACAAGCAGATGGCATGGTTTTTCTGCTTTCTGGTGAACTAAAACATACTGATAACTGTTCAAAAGGGATTCATTCAACTAAGTCAGTTCCATGAATGTACTTAAACCTAATTCTGCTTGTAATGATTAGCGTGTTTTCTTTGGCCCCGAGACCTTGTGATAAAAGTGGGAACCAAACTCAGACTTTAGTTTATATTTACAGTTTTTTCCCCAGCTCAATGAAATAGTGAAGTTATCTCATCTGTTGTTTTTGTCCTAAATCGGGTTAGTTAATTTTTTGGAGTTGGTTTTCTTTTGTGTGTCCTTGACAAAGGTCAGTTGGCTGAACAACTCTGCGCTTCCGCTGTTTCGTTAATCAAACTTTAGATGCAAGTTCCCCTTCAATTTTCATGTGTTTTTGGTTTCTGTTTGCTTGAAGTTGAATGCTGGCAATCACTTTGATTCCGATTGTGTATTATATCAGACACTTAGTCGACACCAGACTGGAACATAAACATAATAATATTTCTGATCATACAATATCTGCGAGTTTGAGCCCATGACCAAGTAATTCTGACTTGAAGTTAATGTTAGATCTTGCCTACGTATAGGTCCGAATGGCACCACAAATGTTTTAATTGTATTTCTTCATAGTATTCTTGAACACTGAACAACCATCTCCGTCACACCTATTCTACACATAACTGTCACTTCATCCACGGTGGAATTGTCACCAAAATCACTGTGACAATCATCGCTCGAATCTTCATCATTTACAGCACTAAGTTCAGTGATAAATATTTCATCAAGCAGTTGTGTGTTTTGCTATAATTTAAAACAAAACAAAAGAATGTTACATTTAAAAGAAGTTCAGCGAGTAGTTCCCCCTCCCCCCCCAAACTTTTCCACAGCAAAGTCCCATATTCTTTTGTTGACTATGGTAACAGCCAAAATTCTAAGTGGTAGTAATAAACGGCAATTTATTGGCTGCCGTTCACAGGCAGAATTTTGTGCTGCGACAAACTGTTAGTTGCGGTCAGAAATGTATTCAGATGGACAACATGACACACCAATTTTTATGATGCAGACTGCACGCTGTCTTCTACTACACGGGAATCTGTCGGCACAGATAATCTCAGATATAAAAGAAGTTTGGAAACAAGCATAGCGAATAGACCAAAAGGCAGGAAAAAAATCAAAGTGAAAAAAATCAAAAGGCAAACACAAAAATCAATCAGGCACTAACTGAAAATGAAAACTAAGAACAACAGAAATACCAGTAATCATCAACATCATAAAAAAGCCACACACAAAAAATAAGAAAGGAACATTTTTTTTCCTTTGGGAACACAATCAAAGGGAAAGCAAACAACAAGATCAACCATAACAAAACACACACCAATGAAAATGACGCTAATAACACACAGAATTCACTCAATCGGGCCCACACATTTTCCCAGAAATGCCTCTCCAAAGCATGCTTTTACCGCTGATCCCATTTAGTGCAAAAAATCTCACACTGTTGCTTTTGCAGTGTTTTCTTCATTTCAAGGCATTTAAGCTGGGTTAGTTCCCTGACATTAACTTCCGCCTATACCACAGATGTCTGCATCAAGATACTGATAAAATTTCCTTCAACCTATCTACGTTAGGTTGAAAGGAAACATTAACTAAAAGAAGACAAAAGACATGCCTTTGGCCTTGGGGATAGAATTCCACAGAACTGGGCTTGAAATATTACTCAACACAATGTCAGATAAGGACACTGCTGTATGTCATTAATTCATATGATGTCAGGCAGCACAGTCTGACTGCTGTAAGCATTAATGAAGAATTCAATGGTATTTTGACTCTGAACTTTACAAATGTAAACTGTGAGGCAATAAAGGGTCAGCTGTACAGAAGGCCTAAAAGCAGACTCGACTTTCACAGAGGTAACCCTTTGACTCCCACACCCTATCCAGTAACTGCAAAAACTTAACCCTTTGATTCCCTCACCCTATCCACCAGCTTCCTGCAGGAAGCTGGTGGATAGGGTGAGGGAATCAAAGGGTTAAGTTTTTGCTTTGCTAACATGGTTGACAATGCAGGATGCTGGTGGACAGGGTGCGGGAGTCAAAAGGTTAATTAAACAACAAAACAGTTGACAAAACGAAAACTTAACACAATCAGTTACAACATAAAACACACAAAGCCAAAAGCAAAACTTACATCTGGTATTAATAACCACTTACCTTCTTCTTCTTTTTGGCTTTTTGGTGCATCTCCAATAGAGACTCTGGGCGTTTCTTCTTCTGAAAATCACATAATGGCACATGGCTTGTTAAACTTGCACAAACATTCCAAGAAGTATCAAATTATATCATATGCTTATTATCTGGAAGTGTGCAAAATATATATTTCATTCAAATGCAGTTTCTACGTTTTTACTTCCGTCACTACTATCATGATCCACTCAACAGCAATGCCAATGTAGTCTGTCTTTATGTTAGCTGAAATACATCCAACTTGAAACTTTTTTCAATGATTAAAATCAACTAATAACACACTTTGGGGTCTGAGTTTTATAAACAGAGAGATGTTGAATGGAAAGATATAGCAAAGTATACTGTAAATTTCAAGGACTGTAACTGAATTTGCACATTACCAATAACGTAACAAAGAGTAAGTATTTCATTAGCACAACTTTCACTTACATTGTACTCCTCTATTTGCTGCTGAAGCTGATCATCCCGCTGTTTTGCTGGAATCTTGTCTCCCTCATCCCTCTTCCGTTTCTTGCTCTTCCCCTCCTGCAATACACGTAATCATTCATTTTGCTCTTGCCATGAACATAACCCACAGTGCTGCCATATGGCGATTTAAGTGTACAGCAACATAAAACTTTGTCAGAAATTCACTGCCATAACAGAAATCCCTCAACATGCAGAAAAATGAATCGGAAGGCCAGATCTATATTACCACAGACAGAAAGTGGTTTCACAATGCTCATTTAGGCATAATTCTGTGGTGGAGGCATAATTCTGTGTTGAATTCGACATCAAATAATCTTTTACATGCTTTCTTCCCTTTTCAATTACTAGTTCTTTCAAATCACTCTTGCCAGAGCTTGCAATGAACTTTTACCTAAGAAGCATTGTACAGATCTACCAACTCTCTGCATCAGTAAGTGTAAATAAAAACAAAAGCGCAACAAGTATAATGCTATATATATATGTATGTATACTAACTCCATTCATATTCTATTTCTAAATTTGCAAGCATATTGATAAACTGTATCAAGGTATGTTCTGTACATGAAAGACTGTGAAACTGTAGAATTCAGCTGGTGTTAATTCATTCTAATTATACATCATTTTGTTTATGAAGTCTTTCACTGATGTGAACTGTCTGTTAATAAGTCTGTATAACGACCATATCTAGAGACATAACATATTACAAAAAATAAAACCCTTTAATGTGTGTAAATACGTGTAAATACATTTCATTAATATACATATTCACAGACATTACCTTCTCTTTTTTGAGTTTGTCCGCAGGTGTGTCAGTCCAGTCAGAGCGGTCTTTGTTATCTGGCCCAGTGCTTTTGCTGAAATGTCTGGCTGTCAAACCCATATTCTTCCCCATCTCTGGAGGCAGTTCTGTCATCCATTCTTCTCTCTTGCTTGGACCAGGTTCTGCTTCAGCCTAAGAGTAAAACTTTGAATTCTGAATCCAAACTGAAATGCAGTTGACATGGAAAATATGTATAACATGACACAGTTCATTTAATGAAGAATAAAGACTATACTCCGACTTTTTACAATAAAGTGCTTGAAACAGTCTGTATGTAAGAACTGAAAATTAAAGTGTAGTGATGAGTTACAATGGACATCAAATAGTTTGTGTGTAGGAATTGACAGAGTTACAATGGAAACTGTTCTTTGACTGGATAGTTTCTACTTGTTTATTAAATACATTATTTACACAAATTCTTTTTCAACTTTTCCTGACTAAAGAACCTCACAGTATATTTAAAACCACACGTACTCACAGACTCCCACACACACAAAACACAATGAAAAAAGAAACTAACTCTATGAAACTGAATAAGAGAGAATACCTTCACAGTCAGATGGTCCTTCATTCTTCGAGATCGTCTTTCAAATTCTTCAGCTGCCTGAACAACCTCATCACCATGGCTCATCTCAGTCATCAATGGCCCAATCACAGCCATTTCCTCACTGGTACTTGCTTCTTCCGTCTGTGTGGCCCCTGATCCCACAGACACAACACCTGCTGGGCTATCATCTTTTCCTTCGCTTTGCTGAGGAGAGTTGGACGACTCGTGTCGGAGGAATCCTGGAGGTAGGGCTGGTCCTATGGAGATGGCGGGCCCTCTTGTTGCAGGAGCTGCAGGTAAACAACATTCAATAATAACATAGTAACAACAATGACAATACTGAATCAATTCTTACATACCTTCACATCATATTCACATGATGTACTTGATTAGTGCCCATTATGCCATTGGCACGTAATGTAAGGCAGCAATGAAGATGTTCCACATCTGTCTGCTCTGACCAGCTTCATTATGGAACTCCATGTCTGTTTCATGGCCTTGAAGTCTCTTTCTTTTGTTTGTAGCTAAAAGTTCTTGGCTCTTCCTCACTTAGGTCTTTCTTCTGATGTCCAATGAAGAGCAGGCCAAGTAATGGATCCTACTTTCATCAGAGGATCTGCCAAATCAATCTCCATCTGCCCAATCAATCTCCATCTTCTTTTCATGATGATAGTGTCCATATTCATGACAACATTCAGCAATCTGTTGGTTGAAAATTGTGTTGGGCCTGAAGATTCTTATGATTCTCAGGAGGTTCTCAGTGTGGAAGCAGGTCAAAGTCATTTTCCAGTACCAGTCACAATAGTGTGGTGGTTAGTGCAACAGACCACTGACTGGGAGGTTGTACGTTCAAACCCCTGCCAGTCCCTTCAAAACCACTGCGGGATTTTTCTACTCCAACCAGCCTCTACACAGAATTGAGTGTGCTATAGGCTCATTGGGCAGACTAGGACTACATCTATAGTCAAGTCTCATCCACTTCAAGAATGCATCATTAACTGGGGTAAAGGGTATTGTTTAAATCTTTTGACAAACACTGCAGGTCTGTATCTCTCAGGCTTGGTTGATGCCAGGATACATTATGATATAAGCCTAGAGTACAGCCATGTCACACAATCTCAACCACAGATAGAACTCCACAACAAAAAAAACAACACACAAAAAAACATAAGTGTTATTCTCCTCACTGACACCATCACCTGTGCGAGTTTCTGTGGCTACAAAGACAGGGGGGGTGGGGGGGAAGGCAAGCACAAAGGAAATTTCTCTAAGAGCGATGACCCTTAAAAAAAATTATAAAAAGGTGATTTTTCTGTTTCTCCAGCATTCTAAGTGTAAAGTAAGTAGGATGGAAAGGAAAAAGGAAACACTCCGGTAGTCTCAGCTCGATTCTGATGCTGTACTGGGTGGGTGGAGGAATTTATCGCATTGTTAGAACTGCATACTGAAGCCGTGATGGCGTTTCTGGCTTTGCTGAGATAGATCTTGATGTCATTGCCTGCTCTTTTATCATGTTTGACAATGCTGCAAGTAAACTCTTCAATTGTGGGAACGTCTGTTCCATCTTATGGGACTTGTAAGGGCTTTGGAATGTTTAGTGTCCAAGTGGTTCAAAATGGACAAACCGCAAGACATAAAACTACAATATTATTATCAACCCCATTAGTTTTGTTATGTTAGCAAAGAATGAACCAAAATAATGAACTACACTATTATTATTAAGCCCATAAGTTTTGTTATATAAGGAGACCTCTTCGGGCACACACCATTCTCATCTTGGAGTTTGGATTTTTTCCAAGAGGGATTCATCGCACTCAGACAATTCCATATGCACTCTACCCAAATCTGCCAGCGATTATATGGCAAGACTCCCTAAGCTTGCGCAAAACCCCATGTGCTGACAAAGTTATCTCGTGTGGTTGACTGTGCTGTGCAGACATTTTCATTAATACTCAATAGTGCTCAGCAAGATGTAACAGAAGGCACCTCCATGCCTGATACCTCTGACTTCAGCCCTTATGGAGGGTATGAAAATCCCTTGCTTTTTGAGGATACATGTCATCTTGTTTCATCAGTTCAAGTGAAACTGAAAAACTGTAAACTGATGAGTAGGTCAAAGAATCATACAATAGTCTTGTCATTTGCAATCAGAACTATGGTCAAAATCAAGGTCAAAAGTAGAGGCTCATATACTTGCATTTTAACAGTTATTTCACCTAGTCTTAAAAGTGATTTACACAGAAAATTAGCCATAAATACAAGGTATGATCCAAACAAAATGATCAAACAGCTTTTACTGATGTCTCAGTGAATGATCATAAAGAGGAACATATATATCATTTGAAAGGTCAAACCTTTACCCCTTTCAAAGTTGATTATCATTAGATTGTTTTGCAACAAAGCGGCATGGTGACGAAATATGTTGTATTTCAACTGCTTCAGAAAAGAGTCTTTGAATAAGTACTTTGTAATGTTCTACATTTCTGCGAGACTGAAGCGTGAAGCAAGATGATGATGAACAGTGAGATCAAAACTGCTTCACATACATTATTCAACAATCCGATGACAGAACTATGCTGAAAGGACCAACGCTGCTTCATCTATAAATATAATCCTATGATGGAACACAGGAACACTGACAAGCAAAGGTGACTTCTGAAAAGAGTTTCAATTTAAACAAAGAGTAATGCGGCTGCTGTGTCCAACCTTGTGAAGGCAGACCAACATACAAGAACACATTCAATGACTCATATAAAACAGTTACAAGAAATTTTACACAATAATCTTCAATAGCATGCCGCAGAATAGGTGTCATATAATCTGACAAAGGAATAAAACTAAAGAAGTGACAGGTACACGCTGCATGTGATTTGCTCTTGAAACTGTTTTGAACAGAACAAACCCAAACATATGACACATGCAGTCAATGGAGATAAAACATGAGATAAGTTCTATGGCATCACCAGTAAACATAATCTAAACAAACAGTGGCTGGGCCAAATGATAAAAGGCACCAAATCTGCAAGGAAGGATTTCAGAACAGGGAAAGGCTACTCATTGTTTTTTTGTTGTTTTTTTGTTTTCTCCTTTATAACCACAAAGGTCCTATTGCTATTACTAGTATTAGGCTAATATTTTGCATGCTGACTGCAATGTCATTGGCACATACTATGCAGAAATCATATTATTACCCAAAGTGCAGAAACCATAATATTATTATCCAAAGTCACTTATAAGATCAGCAGTCAGCACCCAACAGTTTAACACCCAAACCAAAAACATCTTCCTCCTTCAGAACACCATCGGCAGTCCCCACAAAACAAAGGCTGTGACTATCACAAAAACACTCTTTGAAAATCCAAAGATCTAAGTTCTGCCTCACGCACTTACACTAGCTAGTTACAGCCCCAATCTCAACTGCACTGGATTTAACTCTCTCGAACAGGCTCAAGTAGCTGCAAGGAACTTTTGCAGCAGCCAGGACCTTACAAAAGCTGTGAAATCAGAACTCTCCACCACTATCAAACAGGATAACTGGAATGACTTTTCTGATTTGCGATGTAGCATTGAAGCTGTAGGAGAGCAATCCGAAGAGATGCTGTAGGCTAATCTAGGCCAGGTGCGTCAATCTCTAAGAAAATAACATTTTATCATTTTGTTTGGATCACAACTCGCAAATCATCAAAGTAAACATGCAATGAGCATGCTATTTATTCAGCACGAGGGGCCCAGCCTGTTCTGGTTACTTACAAATGAACTCTGCAGTAAACACAACGCGCTCAGAATGTAAATAAATATTTTAAAAATGTCAGAAATGTCAATCATGTGGCCACGTGCAGCTTAAACAATAGAAGAGCCTAATAGAAATGTAATACTGATATTTTCGTCTAGCCTACTTCATTAATTCAGTGCATACAGTATGCACACTGTGTGTCCAGACATATGTCAATTCAGGTAATGATCGAGCTGAAGACTTTTTTTAAGGCAAAATATTAAAAATTATAATGAATCAAATCATGGTGGTTGATTTCAAGAATGCAATGGTAAACACTCCGGAGATCTCTTCCTTTAGTAAACAAATTCTGCATAATTACCTGGTGGAAGAGATGGTCCGTACTGCTCACTTTCTGCCATAATAAACGAAGAGTTAGAATGCAACAATATATGGTGTCATCAAGATGTACAAGGAACAAAATGTGTACGATCACCACAGATTTCCACTGATTGCCGCCATCTTAGGAAATTAACACAGGCTTTGGCCGGTAAGAAATCTGTGATCGTATTGGCCAAGTCTTGGTATATGGACCAATTGAAAACTCTGTAACAGTTACAATGACCTACTTTTGAAAATTGACGTCACAACTCAGCGCTCATTCTCTGGGATTTGTGGCGTTTCGCACCAAGTAATACAAACATAGCCTCCGGTGCGAAATATCATATCCCACGCGGTTGCCATTTCCGGTTGATGGTGACTATCTGTGATTGAGTGGTCCGTTGCGAAAGATGCCACCAAAAAACAAGGGAGGGGCGAAAGGTGGGGGTGCTGCTAAAGGTGGTGGAGGTGGAAAAGGTGGTGGTAAGGCGAAAGGAGCTGAAGGAGGGGGCGACAGTTCATCGGGAAAATCATCAAAAGGGGGAACTGCTGTCAAGGTACACAACTGAAGAATTGGAACTTCAACTTACACTCAGACACGTTAACTGCTATTTCAGTTAACAATTAATGAGTTATCACCATCGTTAGTAAATCTGTCATTCTGTGTACATATGTTTTTGATGTTACATTATATTACAGAACATTTATTGAAGGTTAACTCTATAAATAAATTTTCTTCGTTATAATTATTCAGGCCTAATGTGACAATGTCAAATTTACAATTCCAGAACTACTCTCAGTCTCTTGGGAGTAGGCCCGCTACTTAATATAATATTAATAATAATAATAATAATGTTTTGTTGTATAGCGCTTTATTCCATATAAAAACATGCTCACCAGCGCTTTACATTTCGCAAGAAAGGCAAAAGGTGATAAAAAAAATGTTCACAATTACATACACAATAACTTGAATAAGATAACAACAAACATTAAAGCTATACAAGTAAGAAGACACATAAGAAACCACAGAATATTAAAATTTAAACACTGACTTATGTAATGAAGAAAGATTAACAGCATTTTTATAAATTATATGAATAAAGAGGCATACTGTGTTTATATATATTGCTGCGTGTGTGTGCTTGCGTACGTGTGTGTGTGTACGTGTGTGTGTGCGTGCGTGTGCGTTGCTGTGCGCATGTGTGTTTGTAAATGTGTGTGTGTGTGTGTGCGTGTGCTATGTTTGCATGCGTGTGTGTGTGTTTATGCATGCAATAGTTGTACATAAAATTATAATCAATATTTTGAATGAAGATAAAAACAGAAAAATTCTAATCCATATACAGGAAAAACATAACTTCAGTATTACAGCATTAACACCTTGACAATCAAAATTACCTCACAAATTATAAACTATTCGCATATCATACATCACAATTTACATACAAACAAAGATTTAAAAAAGTTTCTTAAAGTACTTCAGTCTCTTCTCCACTCAAATTTCTCCCTATTCCCCTCCTCAGCTGTACACATACAGTGATACACACACATGCTCACTCAAGCACAACACACACACACAACACACACACACACACACACACACACACACACACACACACACACACACACACATGCAGCACACACACACCTTGCTCTATAGGCCCTTATACAAAATACTGTTATACAGGCAGGAGAGATTAGTCTGATGACAGACTTGCAAACTAAGGCTCTTCAGGTTAGATGAGTTTGAAGTAGGTGGGTTTTCAGGTGCCGTTTGAAGGTTGAGAAACACTTAGTTTTTCTGAGAGACAGTGGTAGAGAGTTTCATACATTTGGGCCAAAGATAGAGAAAGATTTTTTACCAAAGGTGTCTAGAGAGAAGCGAGGAACAGTCAACAGTGAGGTGTCAGAAGAGTGGAGCGTTCGAGAAGGTTTGTAACCCTGCAGGAGGTTGGCAAGATAGGATGGCATGTTCTCGTGATAGATACACTGAAAGCAGAGACAGGCAACTTTATATTGAATCCTAGCCTTTACCGGGAGCCAATGAAGTGTGCTAAGCAGAGATTTTGCGCTCTCACGCCTGGGCTTGCGGAGAACAAGGCGAGCCGCTTGGTTCTGTATGCGATGAAGTTTAGATAGTTGATTGTCATGGAGACCTGCGAATAGAGAGTTACAATAGTCCAGTCTAGATAGTATGAAAGAGACAGCAAGCTTGTTGATAGCACAGTGGAAAGGAAGGAGCGAATTTTACCTATTCTGCGTAGCTGATAGTACAGAGTACGGCACAACTGTTTGACATGGGCTTCCATAGACAGTGTTTCATCCAGGTAGAAGCCAAAGTTTCTACTTCAGTAATTGGACCATGTTGATGTTGGCAAACTGTCAGCTGTCAAGATATTTTAAGGCATCAGATAGATCAGTCAACACAGACAAGCATGAAAAGGTACTGGTGGTGGAAAAAACATTAAAAGTTTACAATAAAAGGATGCCAAATGAAAGCGAAAGAATGAACTCGCTTAAAGTTATACTGTGACTTGTATAGCTTTATCCCTAATATGGCTCTAATAGTTGGTAGGACGCTAATATTAAGTATGAACTTGAGCTGTAAGACAAGACACAAGACAGTAGGCATATAGCTATGACTAGTATAGATATAAGACAAGATGCAGTGACTTGCACCCATAATTGACTTTTCACGCATGGGTCAGTACCCACAACTGTAAATATACACCAAGCTCAGTACCCATTTCTTTCACATTTAATGTAAGTGCCATAGATAGTTCCTGGAAAAATCAACTCAGACTGAAAATGATACACTAGTTTGTAGTTATTTATTTGATTGCATAATGTGATACATCATTACACGGTGCTGCATAATGTGATACATGGTGCATATAAGTTATATGAAGTTCCTTTTTGTTTTTGGCTGGAAGATATAGTGCGTTGCTAGGAAAATAGTTTACTTAGATGATGAACTACAAACTTATGTTGTGCATATTTGATCTTCGCTGAACATCGTAAGTGAAAATTCATCTAGATATTCATTTAAAAATTCCTAATTCAAAAAATTATTTGAGCAACATCAACAAGATTTAATGACAGTCCATGTTTTGTTTTGTTTTCTCCACACACATACAAAAAAGTGGTGTACTGTTGTAAGATAGGAAATTTGTTGATAAACAGAATCATCAGGAAATTTGTTGATAAACAGAATCATCAAATTTTTGTGTGGTGTACATTCTGGGTGAATATTCATCCATGTCTTTTAAAGAATAACTTTGCACAACATGCATCGTGGGTGAATTTTCACCTATGTTAGTGGTAGAACCTGATACAGGGCATGGTCTACCTAGCTGACAGGACACCATAAATAGTGAGGGGAGTTCATGTGTTTTTCTCTCTTTGTGTGGGAGAGGAGATGGCAGGCTGTGTGTTTTGGTGTGTGTATATGTGGCAATTTGGTAATTCAGGAAAGAAAAATTCATGGATGTTTTCTCACAGAATGTAGGCTGTGAGAGTTTCAGGATGATTTTTCTCACACAACGTGCGCATGCGAGTTTCGGTATGCCAGTAGTTATGGGTAAATAATCACCCAATATGTGCGCCATTTGAGGGTCCTTCTTTAAAAGCATGGGTGAATTTTCACACACTGACTCAATTTGTACGGCACACAAAAATTTAAGCAGTGTATGGTGTAGGGTAATAAAATTGTATTAATAGTAAGCTATTTAGTACTAATACTATCGCTTATGTTTCATATCAGGTTCGTCACATACTGTGTGAAAAGCAGTCCAAAGCACTGGAAGCTATTGAGAAACTGAAGAGTGGAATGAAGTTCAATGAAGTAGCTGCCCAGTACAGCGAAGACAAAGCACGTTCAGGGGTAAGTTTTGATTTAATGATCAGCCATTGAGCTTTGACACAGTGAAATTTGTTTTCTTTTGAAAAAGGTTTTTTTGTTTTTTCTGTGTGTGTGTGTGTGTGTGTGTGTGTGTGTGTGTGTGTGTGTGTGTGTGTTGTGTGTGTGTGTATGCACATTTTTGAATAAACATTGCTTGAACATACTATAGTTACAAAGGAACAGTGAAGTTACAGCTGTACAAGGCTGATTTTGGAATTAAAAGTGCGAAAATTTTGTATGAACACTGCATAGTCCATTTCTTCTGGTTATTCACTTATTGTTATGAAACTGATAATTATATGGTTATATTGGTAGTCGCAGGATAAAGAGTTCATGTGATTAAGTAGCATAATGTTTCAGTCTGTGTATCATGTTACTGGAAGTAAAATGAATATTAAAGTAAACTCTTCAAAAAAAAATACCAAAGGTATGTCTATTTGTCCTATGAGAAAGTAGTATGACTACGAGATATTACACTCATCTCTGTCTGTCAGTGTCTGTCTTTGTCTGTCTGTCTGTCTTTGTCTGTCTGTCTGTCTGTCTCTCTCTTTCACACACACACACACACACACACACACACACACACACACACACACACACACACACACACACACAACACACACACACACACACACACACACACACACACACACACACACACACACACACACACACACACACACACACACACACACACACACACCAGAATACATACATTAATCCACATGTACAAACTAACAACATCTAGCCATGCAATGATGCATGTACACAAATCTGTGGTTATAAATAACGTATACATGTGTACATGAATGATTACCGGTACTATAATGGTGCCCAATAATCAGTAGTAAGAAGTGGAAGTACCCATTGATGGATGAACAATTAATATATATATATATATATATATATATATATATATATATATCTATATATATCTATATAATTATATATAATATATATATATGAACATTGGAAGGCCTGGATGAGCAAGTAAGTCTGTAATTGTGACTTGATATGTCGTTAACCCTTTCACTGCAGGAAGCTGGTGGATAGGGTGAAGGAATCAAAGGGTTAAGTCTTTGCTTTGCTAGCATGGTTGACTATGGCTGACTGTGACTTGAAGTGCAAAAGGGTGGACAGATCCCTCAGATCAGCCAGAAGTGAATTACAAACAGATGGCGTGATGAAACAGCATGCTCACCTGCTGACATGAGATTGCATTATGTCGCCATGATAAAGTTTTGTTTTTAGGATCGCTGGGTGCATGATGTTTGATGTGTGCAGAGGGAATCTGAAAGGCACAGTGACAAAGAACTATCAGAATTAAGATATGCAAGACTTGCAAATTTGATTATGGCTGCGAGATATGATTGGCAACCACCACAGTTCTTTGAGTAATGGTGTGACATGATCATGCCTTTTTTTTCTTAATGATTAGATGTGCATCGTTTTGAAGCCTT
Organism: Monoplex corrugatus; assembly: GCA_030674185.1. NCBI lineage: Eukaryota > Metazoa > Mollusca > Gastropoda > Littorinimorpha > Ranellidae > Monoplex > Monoplex corrugatus. The sequence continues at coordinate 27,006,043 of JAPXFY010000021.1, forward strand.
TGTTCTGCTGGTAAACCAGCTGACACAGAATTACTATACTCTATAGTCTAGCGGGGACATTACTGAAAGAGAGACAAGTTGTTTACATACTGTTTTGGACAGATACGGATGGACTAATGGAAGCAGTCTTACTAAGCTTTAGTTAAGAATTTCAGCATATATTGCCGATTCATTCTTGGATAGATTTTAGTTTGTCTTGATCTCAAACAGATATTTGGAACAAAAATAATATTAACCCTTTGACTCCTGCACCCTATCCACCAGCATGTTGCATGCATTGTCAACCATGCTAGCAAAGCAAAAACTTAACCCTTTGACTCCTTCATTCTATCCACCAGCTTCCTGTAGGAAGCTGGTGGATAGATGAAGTCAAAAGGTTAAGTTTTTGCAGTTGGTGGATAGTGTGCAGGAGTCAAAGGGTTAACACCATTGCATGCATGCTTACTGCCAACCAGTCCAAGTGCAGAAGTAGTGCTGACAGGCATCACTTCTGTTTTATCTATGTGCAGCTTTAGTTTGTTGCTGTTCATCAATACATGCCTGAATTCTACTTTTAGCAGAGCATAAATCTTTTGATGAAGAACTTTTGACAGTTCTGTATCATCTGCACATTTGTGAAAATCACAATCATGTAAAGCAATTAATCAGATGGGGGCTGTGAATACATTTTAAACAAAATAGGTTCTAGAGAAGAACCTTGAGGTTCACCATACACCAGAAGACAAGGAGTAGACGGATTACTATTTCCAGTGACAGATTGGGAGCATTCACTAATGTCTACTTTTGTAACAGACCATCCAAGACTTTCAGAGCAGCAGTTTCTGTATCTGTGTTATGGTCATTCATGTTTGCTGACTGGTTGATTTTTTTTCCAAGTTTTTCTCAAGTAAACTGTCAGATATTTCATTTAATTCAAAGTGAAATCCATGCACCACATGTGACTTCCATAGTTTTGCTATAACTTGTAAGTAAATTAAAACTTTTTTTTTTCAAGCTTAACAGAGTACATATGTCGCCTATTAACCTCTGTATGGGAATGTGGGTGTTGTTGTTATAGTGGATATACCCACCTCGCCTATTGACCTCTGTTTGTATGGGAATGTGGGTGTTGTTGTTTTAGCGGATATACCCACCTCCTGAAATGTAACATGACTTCCCTATGTTCATTTGTTCTGCAGTGCAATCTTCCATGTTTCAGGGCGATCTTGGCTGGATGACTAGGGGTAGTATGGTTGGTCCTTTCCAGGAGGCAGCGTTCCAGTTACAGAACAGCACAGTCAACGACCCTGTCTACACCGACCCACCAGTCAAGACTGTTCATGGCTATCATGTGATTATGGTGGAAGCCAAGAAGTGACAGTACTCATTCATAGTCATACCTTGGTTTCCATTGTAACTGTTTTAATTTGTTGAGGCAGGAAAATAAAGTGAGTGTGTGAATGAAAGTTGAAATCTGTGCATGAATACAAGTTGAAGTTGCTGTGTTAAAGTGAATTTTCTTTTTTATTTCCAGTTTCTGTTTGAAATAAAGAAGACTGTTTCAAATTGACAGGAAAGGATGTTTTGTGATTTTTATATGGTTTGTGTGTGTGTGTCTGTCTGTTGGCCTGTCTGTCTGTAAACTGTTGGCAGATCATAATTATGAATTTGTCATGAATGGATATTCACTTTTTTTTGGTTCACATACAGTTCAGGGTTTGAAATCTACCATCTGTAGACAGATTTATGTCTTTTGAATAATTTTTTTTAACCATGAAAAATGCATTTTCTGCTCTTTCCAACAAAAAAAACAAACAACAACAAATTCTCAGTAACTGTGTTCATAAACTTTATATGGAACCAATAATTAGACAGAAACAGTTCTTTTGGTCAGTCAGGTGCCCTAGATATGATTTGTAGTGATTTGCACAGAGTAAAAGGAAAATTGCGTTCCTCTGACCCACCAGCAGGCTATTGCCCTGCAAGGCACCAAGGACATTGAGCGAACCCTGGACCTCGGCTGTCAGTTTTTCCTTCATGTTCATTTTGGTCCATTTCAAGCCCTGAGAGTTCAAAATGCATAGCATTATGGACATGAATATTTTTATGGACACAATTTATTTCAGAGGTCACTGGTCAAAATCAAATCAGGCTAAGAATACCAGTAGCCTCATCATCATCATCAGGTGCCCTGCGCATAGCGTTGGCGACCATGGACTTCCAACCATCTCTATCTCTCGTTGCCCCCAGCATCTCCCCCACCCTCTTCATCCCCAGCCACTCTGCAAGTCCGTCCAGCATTCTCTCCCTGGGTCTACCTGGTGCTCTCTTTCCCTCCAGCTTTCCCGCCGTGACCAGGTACTCCAAATCCCCCTTTCTCATAAAATGGCCTATAAATGTTGCTTGTCTTTTCCTGATCTTCCTTATGAGTGATCTACTTGTGTCTGTTTCCATCAAGACTGTCTCATTTGTTTTCTTTGCTGTCCATGGAACTCCCAACATTCTTCTGAGAAACCACATCTCGGCTGCCTCAATTTTGCTCTGGCTTTGCTTGCTGACTGTCCACGCCTCGCATCCGTACAACAGTATTCCTTGAATGTTATATAGAACCAATACTATTGGTTCTATTTAACATTCAAGGACTCTCTTTCTGATGTTAATTGATAGGCATTTGTTGGTAAGAATGCTTGTCATCTTCTTGAATGCTGTTTTGGCTTGGCCGATTCTGCCAGCTATTTCCGATGTGCATCTGCCTTCTGATGAAATGACCGTTCCCAGGTATTTGAACTTATTAACCTGTGTCAAGGTTGTGCCATTTGCTGTTATTTAGCCTACTTCCAAAAATCTTGCAAGGATCCAGCGTTGGAAGATGGCTTTTTGTTTCTTTATTTAGTTTCAGATTTTAATGACAACACAGAACTTGTAGTTTATCACTGAGCAGAAGTGAGCAGCTTGACGGTAAGGAAATGAAACAATGTGGCAATGAGGCAGCAAAAAGGAGGGGATTGTCAATTAGGACATCAGAAGTTTTACCCACACTGCTGTTTGGTCAAAACAAACTGGTGATCTCTTTCATGATCTTTCTCTCTCTGTGTATGTGTACATGTTTTACATTCCATTTGATAGCAGAGCATCAGATAGTCCTTTATCTGTAAAAAAGTTGTCTGTTGTGGTGTCTTGTCCAGATTTGAAAAATGGGATAGAAAGTTTTGTTGTCTTTCTCCATGTTGGGTGCAACTGGAGAATGTGTCTCACTTGTGATGGTTTCCATGGAAGAGAAATTACAAACAACATGCAGACTACAGAGTGATTCTGACTCTGTTAAGTATGGGTGTGTGCACATCCACAATGTAAGGAAGGTAACATTTGTGCCATGACTCTAAAAGTATGGGTATGTGCACACACAGGACATAATGGATAAGAGTAGGTCAACCAATTTTGGCAAAAGTCTCTACAGATCTTTCATTAACAAAGTCATCAAGTTTCAAGACGATATCACTAAAACTGAAAAAGTTATGTCCAAATGAATGGAAGTCTGGTATGTACACAGCCAGGACGTACGGTGAAGGTTAATATTCTGCAGACGTACACACACAAAGAGAGTTCAGGCACAAGCACGTCTGAACATGTTTATCTGGGAGATAGGAAAAATCTCAACCTGACTCACCCGGCAGTACCCAAGTAGATTCAAACCCAGATCTTCCAATTAGAAGTTCGGTGTCCCAACCTCTTGACTACCATGCCTATCAAAAGAACAGGTGAACAGTTTATGCAATGCTCTCACTGTGCTTAGATAAGCTATCACTCTGCTTCTGCTCATGTGCTGTTGTTTTTGGTAAAATGAATGTCTACAAATGGTGGTGTGGAATCTGCTGAATGAATGTTCCTAAGAGCAGAGCACGAAAGGTCCCACCAAGATGCTGTGCAAGATCTGCAATATCATGTGAAAAGATCGAGCATCCAATCTGCAAGTTCTGAACTAGTGTGGCTGGCCACGAACAGTTTCTACTCATGAACCTTTGACTCCCGCACCGTACCCACCAACTGCAAAAACTTTTTTACCCTTTGACTCCCTCACCCTATAGGTTGAGGGAGTTAAAGGGTTAACGTTTTGCTTTCCTAGCATGGTTGACAATGCAGGATGCTTGTGGACAGGGTGCAGGAGTCAAAGGATTAAATGCCAGCTTTGGTGGACAAAATTGGGCAGGATACATCAGTATGGAAGACCAATCACATCCCTGAGAGCTGTACAGAGAGCTGAAGCAAGAGTATCATAACCTGGGAAGATCACAACAGAAGAGGGACCTGCAGAAGCAAAATCCAAGGCTGCAGGACTACTTCCCATGCAGAGCCTGTAGAAGAACTCATGCTTCCACAATCGGTCTTGTATCTCACATGAAGACCCATACAAGGCAATGAAGGACCAATATCCTTACTCATCCATCGTATTGTCAAGTCTGTCATCATCATGTATATGGTGTAAGCACAAGAGTTGTCTCCTACCCTACACAACCACCCCAACAAATCAGTCACACATGCCCACAAAGTCCAAGCACATCACCGTTGCCTGCCACACATAGATTAATCATTCTTATATACCACTATTCTCCAAACTCTCTTGGACCCACTGCACCTTACACAAAGTCAGACTTTTTAGTGGAGCACAGAGAACCAGAGCAGTTAAGTGAGCTGATCTCATTGCACTGTGTTATTGTACAGTCTGCATATTTGGTGAACATGTATGGTGGGTGTTTCACGTTTTCATAAGCCAGCCACTGGCATGATTTCTGTAATGTGCATATATGAAATTCTGGATGCGTATATACACAAGAATGAGAGGGTGGGGGGGGGGGGGGGGGGAGGATACTGCCAGATCTGCATGCATGTTGACCTAGGAGATCAGAAAATGTCCGCCTTTTACTCATTTGACGGAAGTGTCTAGGCGGATCAAGCCTTGTAGCTTCAAATTAGAAGTCTGACATTTATCCACATGACTACCAAGCCTGTCGCTTCCACACAATAACCAAACGCACTATAGAGTATTTTTTCCCATGAACTTTTAATTGCATTTTTTGTTTTTCTTTACATAATTTCATTGCATCAAGTGTAAAATAAATAAGCACTGATGTTGTGAAGGTTGAAAGTGTTCAACAAAATTTTAACACATTATTATATACACGCATGCACGTAACTAAACGCACGTGCGCACACACACACCCACATGCATGCATGCACGCGCACACACACACATACACACACGCATGCATGCATGAGCACACACACATGCATTACATGTACAACCATAAATTTGCCACAATCTCATTTCAACATCTGAAATTGATTACCCTGGCAACATATGCTTATGTCAGAACTCCTGCACAAAAAGCCTTCCCAAGCTCTTGGTTCTGCAGGAACTTCTCTTGACTGTACCTCTCTACTTGTGGAAATTTCAGAAATCTCATGTTTCTGTCCCAACATCATAGAACATCTCCAAGCAGCTGTCTGCTTATATTTTCAAAAACACCCCACACCCCCAAAAAAACCCCACATCTCTCTTTCAGAAATACCTCTACACTTGCATAGATTTATGCTTGTGGCTCTTGTACGTCTGGTGTATTATGGTGTGTGTGTGTGTGTGTGTGTGTGTTTGTGTGTGTGAGTGAAAGAGAGACAGTGTGTGTGCGTTTTCATGTGCAGGTTTGTCTGGAAAATCTTGAATTGTACAGATTATCATTCTTACATACCCTTTGTACTCATGATAGTATAATCACCTGTGATTGCTTCATTACTGTTACTGTGTATGTACGGGTATATCTATGGATGCGTTTACTTTTATGTGTGGGTGTGTCTGTGTGTGCCCTGTGATTGCTTCATTACTGTTACTGTGTATGTACGAGTACATTTATGGGTGCGTTTACTTTTACGTGTGTGGGTGTGTCTGTGTGTGTAAAATACTGTATTCGTCACATGATTCATACAGTTTTCCTTTTTAAATATTTTTTGTGAACCAGTTTCCTTTCCAACCATTTCTAATTTCATATTATGATCTCTTGATATTTTCAATGAACTGTGTTCATGCCGCATTTGTGTACTGGTATTTGTACATGTCCATATTGCTTTAATGTATTCATATGATGACAGCCTCCCATCTCCCCATTTTTTTTAATGTATTTTATGTAAAGCGCAACAAGCATTCTCCGACATGGACTGCACTATACAGATGCAAGTATTATCATCAGAATTATGATTATCAAATCATTATCTTTCTTCTAATAAAAAATATTATAATCAAATCATAATATTTCTTCTGAAAAACAAAAGCAAGACAATCAATGCATATTTGCATTATGCATTTGTGACATTTATTCCATGAAAAAAATCCTAAATGAATACCAATCCAAAGATTAATTACTGTATACTAAGCATAAAAACAGGCAATATGAACCAAGAAGCTGTATACTAAGCATAAAAACAGGCAATATGAATCAAGAATTTTAATCAATAGAAATCAATAGAAATAATATAAACAACAACAGGAGAAAGACTTTTTAACTAACACGCTCAACGTTTGGTCATAAAATATGCAATTCAATAGATAGAAAGTTTGTTAGATGCACATCCCACTTAAAATACCTAATGGTATAAATAACTAATAAAGTGAATGCAAACTTGAGATGTATACATACATTTTTGCTTGACATCAAGTGTACTTCACGGATGCCCTGAGAGGTCTACAGTAGATCATCCACACACTAAAGCATTACTTCTGTACCTCTTCTAATCAAGAAAAATCATTGAACAGACACAGACTGGTGTACCAAGCTGAGTAAAGTGCATCTATAAATAGGATGAATAATGACATTTAAACAACAAACACTACAAACATAATGACAATAAAATAATTTACAGAGTGATCAAATTAAGAGCAAGCATCAGCAGTGATGTCAGCTGTCATGTGCCATCCACGGCAACAAAAACACTAAACACAAGTAGCAAGCATTTGTGTTCATACTACAATGAAAAATCAAAAGGAAATAATGTTCAACATATCTGATGGTACAAACTTGGCTGACAAACATGCCAACAAAGCCACAACAATGGGTAGATCTGCTGTGTATATGTAACGTGAAGGCCTAGTCTTCATCATCATAATTTCATTTCAAACAATGATGCAATCACTTTAATACTGATCACAAAATGTGTGTGCTAAAGTAAAAATTATTAACCTTTGCTGTTTCATTGTAGTGTGAGGATTTTTGTTTTCATTAGCTGCCCAATCTTCTGCACTGCTCTTGTATCTCTACATCTGCCAGGCTCATTTTAGCTCTCCAACACATCCCAAATCCACCAATTCCAAAACAGAAGTCACCACAACAGAAAGGCATAGGAAGTCACAGAATCTAGTTGAGGAGACCAGGGCACATCAGACTGTAAGGCAGGTTAGGCCACCTAAAAAATAACCACTTGTACAGTATTTTTCAGCCCCTTTTTTCCCAACCCCTCATTTTAGAGCAACCAGACCTACTGCAAACATCTTTTTTGAAAGGCGGTGGGACAAATGACTCTAAGCTGTCTGGGAATAGCATTTTAATTTTTCACTGTAAGTAATTTTTTTTATTTTGTCCTGCCTGAGCACTTTACTCATCAATGAGTATTTTACTACTGAGTACTTTACTCATCAATGTTTTTCTTTCACAGCATTCTTTAACGAATCAGAACTGTGGTTATGCTTGAATCTGAAGCTGAATGTTATTGGTGAATCACTGGTAATCAAAATCTTAAGATTATGCAGTTCAGGAAAGACTGGGTCACTGCCCAACCTGCCCCATGGTGTCCAAACCTGCTCTAGAGTGGATGATACATAATTAATACTATACATTCATTTACAAAAATTGCAAATTGTATACCTGCAATTTTTCGTTTCTTTTGTCCATGAATAGATGATGAGGACATGCTAGTACAAGATAACAACTACAAGTGTCCACAGGATGCTGTGGAAGCTGCTCTGCAGGGTTTGGCACTATGCAAAGCTGCTGAATATTTTGATGTTCCAAAAGACACACTGAAATATGCAGTTGTCACATCAAAAAAGGGCAAAGAACTCAAAAGTTTTATGGATAGCTGCGAGATTTGTTAAGTGCTCAGTGAAGCTGACTAAATATATCATGAAAGCCTCGCAGATCGGATTACCCCCTGTCTCCAAGACTATAAGAAAACTATCTCATCAACTTGCAAAAAGAAACAAAATTAGTTTCCCCCTTATCTGCACTGTCAATGGAATGGCAGGTAAGGATCAACTTTCAAGCTTATAAAATGTTATGGGTATAATCCGACATATACTTGAAGCAACTAACTTTGCACGGGTGACTACATTTAATAGAACCAACTAGTATTTCTCAGCCAGATGTCAATGTCTTCAGTGAGGATGATTTTGTCCAGTCATGTCCTTGATCAGCCAGCACCATTGCTGTTGGATGTGGCAAGCAGGAAATCATGAGCTACAACTGTCCAGCCATAATATCCCACTGCCACACCTGCCCAATCAAAATGTTCCACATTTGCCACACCTTTCCAATCTCAGATTTGCAAACCTTCCAAATGTCCAGCTAAAAGTCACTATACCAACAGGTCTAGTACTATAGTAGAATGCACAAGTAGAACAAATGAAAATGACTGTAGATAATCCGGCATTCTCTGCATATTCTCCAGAGATATTGTGACCACACTCAATGGCTCCCCAAAGAAATGTAAGTAAAAACAGATGCCTCAGGAAACCCAGAATCCTTACAGACACACCTGAAAATGATGAAACTGCTGCCAAACATGGCAGTAAAAGGAAATCTCCATCAACTTCATCAGACAGGACAGACATCCAGCAAAAACATCTGTTTAAATAGCCAGCTAAAGAACAGACATTAGACACTGCTCTGGAAAAACTGTGCTGAGAGCAACTTATTATAAAGGTCAGAGCATTCTCAACAGAAACCAAAGGCAGTCAATGCAAGGCAACTGCAGCTGCAACTGTGGCATATTCAGCAGTGAAGGATGCTTAACTGATAGAGAGTGGCGCTTCACAGATCTGGACTTGATCCTCTTTAACTGGGGTCTCCTATACGCAGACTGACAGTGAACACCCTGATACAGAAGATGGGTATCTCCTTACCTCTGACACACCTAACCAAGCAGAACTGTCTGACAGTACGATTCTCATTAGTCAGAATATGGCCTCTCATAACCAGAATTTTGAGCGAGCATTCATCCTGACTGATGGAACTGGATAAGTGCTTCAGAAGAAATGCACCATTATTCTTGAGAGGCATGATCATAATATCCCCTTCGATCACTTACTCCACTAGCTGCTTCTTTCTCAAAGAATTTCATACAAAAACCAATACATTATGCCACAAGTGTGTCAATGGTACTGCACCTATTTATCTTTGTAACCATCTTCAAATATACTTCCCTGCCCAACCTCTGTTCTGCTTATGATACTCATCATCAGGTGCCTTGCTGCATGGTGATTATGGACTTCCATCTGTCTCTATCATCTGTTGCCTCAAGCATCTCTTCCACCCTCCTTGTCCCCAGCCACTCTGCAAGTCCGTCTAGCATCTTCTCCCTGGATCTACCCGGTGCTCTCTTTCCCTCCAGCTTTCCTGTTGCGACCAGGTGTTCCAATTCCCCTTTCCTCATAAAATGGCCTATAAATGTTGCCTGTCTTTTCCTAATCTTCCTTATGAATGATCTACTTATGTCTACCTCCATCAAGACTGTTTCGTTTGTTTTCTTTGCTGTCCATGGAACTCTCAACATCCTTCTTAGAAACCACATCTCGGCTGCCTCAATCTTGTTCTGGCTTTGCTTGTTGATTGTCCATGCCTCGCAACCGTACAACAGTATTGGTTCTATATAACATTCAAGAAGCTAGTAGCTTCAAGTATATGTCAGATTATAAACACATAACATTTTATAAGGCCTGAAAGTTGATCCTTATGATACTACTTGTTTACAAATCTGATAGATATTCCATAGTTATCTGCCACTCACAGAACTACCCACAGAAGCAAACAAAAATGGAGTTCTGAACATACCAAACATACAAAGATGTTCTGAAGCCTTAAAGCTTTCCTGGCTGAGAAAATTTAAAAACCTGGAACATAAATGGAAAAACGTAGCTAGTGAATTTTACCCCTTTTAAACAAGAGTTTGATAAATATGGTCCCAGTTATGCTTTATATAACGCCAATGATAATATGTTCTGGAAACACATCTTTAAGGCATATTATCATTTCTGTAGTCATACAAAATCAAAAACACCAACTGATCCACTTTCAGAACCAGTCATATGTAACAAAAATATCACTACTGGGAATAAAATTATAAAATACAGTAATGGGTTCAAAAAGGAGTCTTATATTGCACATTTTTGAATGATACTAGATTTTTTCTGACACATCATGAATTCAACAGAAAACATTAAAAGAATGTAAATTTCCTCAACTTCAATTAATGTAAACAGTGTAAACAGTCTATTAAGTCATTTGCATATAAGACAAAGGCGAACATACTAAATGAAAGTACACATGATATTTCTACAGCATTGCAAACAATTTACTCTGTTACCTGTACCAAAAGGAGCATGATTATATTATGAAATATGAACAACAGATGATACACTTCCAAAGTCTTGCTCTAAATGGTCAGAAAAATTGGGGACGAATGTTCACTAGAAAAAAGCATTTATGAAAACCCATGAAATACAAGAAATTAAACTAAAATGGGTACAGATACGTAGGCCTACTGTACATACAATTATCAGAATTACAGATACGTACTGTACATAGAATTATCAGAATTAATGTCGTATCAAAAGAAATGGGGCTTGTAAACAATTCTTGCTGTAATTTTTGTTTGGAAACAGAAGACAGTATTGATCTTATATTTTGGAATTGTTTACATACAAAAAACAATTCTGGGGAACGATTGAGGAAATCTTAAAATCAGAATGTATCACTGGCAAATATAAAATCAGAATGTATCACCTGCGCAAATATAAAATCAGAATGTATCACCTGCGCAAATATTAAATTAACTGAAAGTATGGTATTATCTGATGCTGAAAAAAAAGTGTGCACAGATCCGATACCTGATTTCATCCTCCTCCTTTGAAAAAATGTACATTTATAAATACAAGTATAAAAAGACTGTACAAAACATAACCTTTTTATTTTAAAAGGTATCTTGCTGTAAATTGCCACATAGAAGAATACAATGCAAAAATGAATTGGAATCTGCACATTTTCAAGACAAAATGGCTGCCATATTTACCTTTAATAATAACCGAGTCTTAATTCTTGATTTTGTAAATATTGTCAATGTATGTGATGGAATGTGACAGCGAGGCTGATTTTGTAATATCATGCCCGTGTAAGTTGACAATCTTTTCTTGTTGTTGTTATTCATATTGTGTTTTTCTTTTCCTGGTGATTGTGCTTCATGCAAACATATTTCAAACATGAACCCTGTCATGTTCCCATCTTAGGTTTACAATGGACAAAAATTCATCAAGTAGTATACCATTTGTACCAAAAAAAGGTACCCATCATCTTCTCTTTATAAGAAAAGAGGTAAGATCTTTAAAATTGGTGCATCTCGCATATCTCTCCATTCCTGTGTAACTCATCATGGAATACTACACACACAATTACCAAGGTTATTTTATTACCTTTAGCTTTGCTTACCCTACTATGTAACTCCTCTAACAAAGATATGCCTTAAGACATTTGAGGGCCTCCACAGCCGATGAGCTGCTCCTTTTTTTGAGCACAGTTGCTGACCCTGAATCTGATACGGCATGTACTGTGACAAAATTCCACAGCAGAATAAATATACAATTTAAAAAAAAATTCCACAGCAGCAAGACTCACTCTAGTACTGCCTTCTTGACTTTAGAGTTACTTAAAAGTGCACTGAGAATGGATTTTTTGTGTGTGCAACATTCACTGCTGTTGTTAGTGTTTTTGGAAGTTCCACTTGTTACACTTAAGCTCAGATTGCAGAGAAAAGTGTGCTGAAATGGTATCCACTGAATTTCTTCTACGGATTTCTTAGCTATCTGTGAAATGCATCTTGTATCTGGTGTTTGTTTGTTAGTGATCTTACATTCACGCGTGACAAAGGCCAGTTGGCCGAAAATTTGCACCTGTCTTGTCTGGTTGTATTAAATATGCATTTTATTCTTTTCTTATTTTTCCCTGGTTCCTGTTTGCTTGAACGCGCGCAGTCACACTTGTTTTGGATTTCCTAAAAAACAATGTCAACAACAAAGAGAGCCAAAGGGCCAAAAAGAAGTGCTGCTGTACCTAGAAGAGACTGGGAGCGGGTGTAAAGCCGTAGCCTGGAAAGCCTCGCTGAGCAGACCCCTGAGCGGTATAGACACCCCGAGTGCTCTGAACAGTCATGTTCTCCTGGTGGGTCCACTGCTGGCGCTGTTCGGCACTGGGGTAGCGCTGTCGGCCAAGCGAGGATGCGCTGCGTCTTCTGTCGCCTCTGTCCCGCGCATTCTCTCCTGCTTCATAGTGATATGCTGGTAACTGGTGACTTGTTACCAGTGACAAGAGAGCTGTGTAGTGAAGGCGAGAAACTTGAAACAGATCGTCCGATACTAAAACAACCAAGAGCAAAAACAGAAAACATAGTGCCGTACACTGACATGACTCAGTATTAACCCTTTGACTCCCGCACACTGTCCACCAACAGCAAAAAACTTAATGCTTTGATACCCTACCCTATCCACCAGCTTCCTGCAGGAAGCTGGTGGATAGGGTGAGGAATCAAAGACTTAAGTTTTTGCTTTGTTAGCATGGTTGACAGTGCACGATGCTGGTTACAGGATGCGGAGTCAAATGGTTAAAAGAAGAAAAAAGCAATTAGTCCTTTAAAAAGTCATAAACTGATCTGATATTGAAATGCAGATGCATACACTCATTTAAAATGTCAAAGAAATTTAAACATCTAATTTTCAGGGTTTTTTTGTAATTATGTTTGTTAACATGCTTTTTCAAATTTAAAACAAACACATATTCATTACTACACAAACGGTTTATCCTGCTGTCATGGATTTCACATTTACCACATCATTTCTGATAATTTACTTCCATTAAAGTCTAATACCTAAACACAGACATACCTTTTTCTAAATATGTTTTTTCGTCTGACGCTGTGACGAGTATTTTCTGCAGTAGCACTATCATGCCAGCTGAGGACAGAACTTGCTGCTGAGGTGGAAGGGACTGAAAGTACTTCATGTCCACAGAAAAGGGATTCTGTGGTGATGGGTACATGCACAGCTTAACCAGCTCCGCAACAATGTCCCAGACATACACATCTGTCCACAAAAAACAATGGGGAAAACAAATGGTAGTGATTAAGCAGTAGTAATGTAGATAAAGAGTAGAACATATGAAAATTATGCATAAATCAACAAGCAGTTTAGCACAAATAAGAACATGCCTTGGTAGGAATCCAAATGCAATTAAGTAAAAATCAAAACTTAATTCTCCTTGGGATTAGAATTGTGACTTTGGGAGACAGTAGGGTGGGGGGGGGGGGGGCTCTTATGTCTCAGTGACCAATAAAGCTATGCTGACAAAGTTCTCATGGTAGAATTATCCAAGCCAGATACGTCTATAGGTAGGGTATAGATGAACAGTGATCCATCTGACAATGCATGTTGTATGTGCACAGGGGAACCGAACAACCTGCATACATGCACCCAAGATAATATGAACATGCCTCAGATGCATATTTTGACATGGTGTCACCTTCACGGACCAAAATCAGCACAGGGCAATGCTGACCCCACAACTCTACTGGGGCCCAGACTAAGGGTTCTAACAAACAGGGAATGAAGAGAAATCAAAGTGAAGTGTCAAAACTTTAATCATCAAGAACAGCCTGGAGAAAGCACAGAGGAATATGACCACATCTTTTGTCAAGTCAACAGACTCAAGTCATTTGAGGCATGACCATGCTTGGCAAAAAACTGCAAAAAAACAACACACACAAAAACCCAAACAAAACAAACATAAAATTAAGTGAAACAGAAAAAAATGTCCATGTATTTGATCAAAATTCAGCCATAAATGCACAGACAACACAGGAATTTTGCACAGATTAAAATATCATCACTTTCACTTTGCGCACTTGAGAGAGCACATACATCCATAAAGCATAGCAAACTAAAAGGATCTGTACAAATATCACAAATCTGACAATTATAATTATCAATTTTGAAACAAAACATTACTCATTGATAGCTTGACCAAACCAACCCCTACAATTACTAAAACAGCCATACCTCCATCAATCCATCTGCTTGTTGACTTCAGCCGCAGAGGATGGTCTTTCTCCCTATCCCCAGCCCCCGACATCATCATTAGGCGTTGATGGTTTGACCGAACCCACACATAGGGGCATGAATAGCGAGCATAGCCAGCAATAAGAAACATGGTAGTGTTGGAGTCCTACAAGTGAAAACAAACAAGTGAATTTTCATCCATCATACGTGATCTCAATCAAGGTACTACATAATGACAAGCATGGCAACAATAAATCTACAGCAACTACACACTTCAGTACAATACCTTCTCATAATTGAGACACTTCTAATTTCTTAATAAAGACAGAATATGCATGAATGCCACACATCACTGTGTGCGCAAATGCATTTCTGATCCTTTGACTCCCACACCCTATCTACCAGTTGCAAAAACTTAACCCTTTGACTCCCTCACCCTTTCCACCAGCTTCTTGCAGGAAGCTGACGGATAGGGTGAGGGAATCAAAGGGTTAAATTTTTGCTTTATTAGCATGGTTTGACAATGCAGGCTGTGGTGGACAGAGTACCGGAGTCAAAGGGTTAAGTGTGTTTGGCACACCCATAAGATGGTTTATATGTGCATGCATACAAACATGCATTCATTATCATGTGCACGTTTTAAGTATATGTAATGGTAATACATGCATGTATGCTTATGGATATGCACAGACAAGAGTCAGTATGACCAAGAGAATATATCATTTAATGAAAACCAACTAAAAAAGGGGTTTTCATTATGTAAATGTCAGCATGGTTTTGATAAGAAATGAACATCTGACAATCATCCGAACAGTTGACAATCATTGCATTACCACCACTAATTGTCAAGCAGCAGCAGCACTACCACCACCACCAGCACTACCACCACCTCCTGTGAACATCATTTCATGCCGGTTTCACCATCCACATAAAAAGCAAAAACAAACAAACAAAAGAAAATAAAAACTTTCATTGTCAGTTCAAGAACAACTGGCATTTCACAGTTCCATGTAATAAGAAAAAAGTAAATAGTAATTTTTCCCATACAGATCTACACAAACACTGAGCTTAACACAATATTCTCTTTGCCACTGCTGTGCAGCAATTAACACAACAACAAATGACCAGAATGAGTTTTGGGCCCCAACCAGCTCTTGTCAGGACTGATTGTGCCATGAGCTCACTGGGAAGATTGTGACCACACAGCCAAGTTTCATCCATTTCACTGATATGACACTGAGGGTGCTGCTCAGATTTCCAAAGCAACACTGCAGGTGAATTTCTTGGGCCTGGTTGATGCCAGGATGTTTTATGACAGAAAGCATACAGTACAGTTCTGTCACACAGATCAATCCTGAATGGAACGTCATAGCATCATGATTACTATCTCCACTGTCATGTATCATCATAGCATTACAGAAAATTATCTGAGATTCTGTGACCAGTGAAATTGGGCTGAAGTGGTACACCACACAAAACACACACACACACACACACACACACACACACACAACAAACTCCCCCCCCCCCCTAAAAATAAATAAACAAAGAAAAAAACACACACAAACAAACAAACAAAAAACTCTGAAAACTGACTACTGCCAAGCAGTATGAAGTTCCCTTCTGTGTACCCTTAAAAAGTTTTGCATTATTTTCATTTTAAAATTGTAACTTCTGCAGATTACCAAATTCCTGTTTGTCAAAATTCACTGCTCACATTTAAGTTAGGCTGTGAGATAAGCAGATATTTGAAAACACGGGAATATAAATTGGCAGTCAAAACATCACAAATCTACAAATATGCTGATGATACTGCACTGATGTTGGACACTATCACCAGCATGAAAAGACTTACTGTACACACAGTAGCTGCAGCAAGTGAGAAGAAAGGTCAAAATTTTTTAATACCAAGAAGACAAAAGTAATGCATCCAGAAGGAGATGAAAGTCAAACATATCAAGATATTCAAATTGACAAGACTGAATTAGAAAATATGTGTGATTTTAAATATTTAGGCTTAGTTTAACCTCATAATGGCACCTGTATTAAAGACATCAAAATAAAAGTACGAATGACAAAACAGAAAATGACCGAACTCAACAATACATGAATAGACAGAACCATACCAACAGCCCTCAAAATCAAAATTTTAACATGTCTGATCTGGCCAGTAAAACAATATAAGCTCTTTCCAAAACATCAAAAGAGGAGTCAGGCAGGGTTGTGTTTTGTCACCAGATCTGTTTTCACTATATAGCGAAAACATCATGAGAAACCTAGAAGACCCTGGATTAAAGGTTGGAGGGAAAATGATAAACAACATTCGGTACCAGATGACACCGTGCTAATTGCAGAAAATGAAAGGGACCTACAAAACCTTGTGAATATACTAGAAATAGAAAGCAAAGGTAAGGGGTTGGAACTAAACAGCAGGAAGACTGAAGTCATGGTGATCAGTAAAAAACATGAAATCCCCTCATGCAAAATAACAGCAAATGGCACAACCTTGACACAGGTTAATAAGTTCAAATACCTGGAACGGTCATTTCATCAGACGGCAGATGCACATCGGAAATAGCTGGCAGAATCGGCCAAGCCAAAACAGCATTCAAGAAGATGACAAGCATTTTTACCAACAAATGCCTATCAATTAACATCAGAAAGAGAGTCCTTGAATGTTATATAGAACCAATACTGTTGTACAGATGCGAGGCGTGGACAGTCAGCAAGCAAAGCCAGAACAAGATTGAGGCAGCCGAGATGTGGTTTCTAAGAAGAATGTTGAGAGTTCCATGGACAGCAAAGAAAACAAACGAGACAGTTTTGATGGAGGCAGACACAAGTAGATCACTCATAAGGAAGATTAGGAAAAGACAGGCAACATTTATAGGCCATTTTATGAGGAAGGGGGATTTGGAGTACCTGGTCACAACGGGAAAGCTGGAGGGAAAGAGAGCACCAGGTAGACCCTGGGAGAGAATGCTGGACGGACTTGCAGAGTGGCTGGGGATGAGGAGGGTGGGGGAGATGCTAGTGGCAATGAGAGATAGAGATGGATGGAAGTCCATGGTCGCCAACACCACGGCAGGGCACCTGATGATGATGATAATGATGATTTGGCCAGTAATGCTATATGGCTGGGAAGCCTGAATATGCAGAAAAGCAGATAACAATAAAATCGAAGCAGCAGAGATGTGGTGCTACAGATGGCTTCTCAGAGTCAAAAGGACTGATAAAAGAACAAATGAAAGCATCCTGAATTCACAATCCAATGCCAACTGGTGGCTGAAATCAACATAGGAAAAATGAAATACACTGGTCATGCAACCTGCAACAAAAACACAACCCAAATAACAACAGTTTTGTAAGGAAAAGTTGAGGCCAAAAGAAATCTGACTAGACCACCCACTTGCTACATGAATAACATCAGCAGTTTGAAGGTCTGTGAAGTAGCAGAGGGAAGTCAAGACTGGAGCAGACAGCTGAGAGTTGTGATATCTGCTACATTGCTATTATTATTGATGTTTAAAGCCCAGCTGACTGCACAGAGCCATATCAGGGCTACAACCACTTCAAAACATACAAAACTTAAACAGGTGAAAATTTTTTTTTTTTTAAAATTAAAAAAAACAAAAAAAAAAACACATATCACTGCATTTATGCACATAATCTAAGGATATGCCCCAGGCGTTGACCACTCCATCCAATTATCACACAGGGGATTTAAAAAACACACCTGAATACAAATTTAAGTATACTTAAGGACACCAAAACATATATAAAAAACAGGCCTAAATTACCTAAAATTGCTTCCGCACATCTCACCTCCCTAGAGCCAAAAATGCACTTAATACATGTATCCAATTATCAATCCAAGAAAAAGTACATAAGACTTTATCAAACACATACAGGTGAATGGACCACCAAGGCATAAAATGATAGGAAGAAATGACAGAAAGCAAAGGAACAAGGCAAAAACAAAGAGAGTGACAGAAAAGAGGAAATTTCTAGCACAGAATTTCCAGGAGGGGATACTATTTATACTGAAAGAGCCCCCAGCATCCCCACTTGGGAGTCTGCTACATTAGCTGCCATCAAACTCGATGATGCTGACAAGTGACAGACTTAAAAGAAGTGCTGTATAACAGTAATACTTGATTTCAATCGCGATAGTTACCATTATTATCAAATCATAAGATTCTGTGAATTTTAACATTCTCTTAAGTCTTCCAACTTACATTGATGGACTGCTGCTCGTTGTCACTGGGTGAAGCAGGAGGCAGACCTACTCCTTTGTCTCTCAGGCCACTCAACATCATCTGTGTGCCCTGGGAAAGCACCAACCTTTGTCTGCATGTGACATACCAATGACATTTTTTTTTACTAAAATACAAATGAATCCACCAAAACAATTGTGTATTCATAAAAGATCAACTTTTTATGAAAAATATCAATGAATGTAAAGGGGGGGGGGGGGGGGGGAGGGCCGGGAGGATGTCACATCCTTGTGAATTACTGACAGATCAGTACTGTGAAATCTAAATTGACTCATTGTACCACATGTACAAGATATCTCATACCACACTTACCTTCTTGCAGACCAGGTATGAGTACAATTCTACCGAAGCACTACTCCAGTTTCATGTATTCTCACATTCCAAAATTTGCTTTCTAAGCCAATACTTCAAACATGGAACACTGTATCAATGAAAAGATGAAAGGTATTCTCTATGAACGTGTAACCCACTATATGCTGGAACTTCCACAACAAAATTTTAAATGCGAAAAACCAGGTATCGCCAGGTAATTTCTGTACAGGCCTGCAACAGGGTTCATACAGGTTTTCAGTCACAAAATTTCAGAACTTTCCAAAAACCTTTACAACCCTCAAGGCCAAAACTTAAAAACTAAAGTGCAACATGCTGCAATCATACATGATACAACGATGAAAACATTCACAAAAATGAAATACTGAGAAACGGTTGACTTTCATTTTTCAATACTTGCAAGCAACAGTAACAGAATCCAATCTGACAGCTTACAGCTGCACAGTTTGCTAACTTACACTTTCACAGGAACAGTTTGTAAAATCCCTCAGCAGACAGGAATAGGCTGTATAAAGTCTATAACAGTCAAACAGTGAAGCACTCGAGAAGTTCAGCTAGCACAATTTGCAGTAACTTCTTGAGTTCTTCAGAAATATTTTGAAAAGCACCCTGAGCAGACGAGAACAGGCTGCATTAAGTTTACAACAGTCAAGCAGTGCAGTACTCCAAAATCCAGCTTCCACCATTTGCAGTAACTTCTTCAGAAACAGTTCGTAAAGTACTCTACGCAGACAAGAACAGACTGCATTAAGTTTACAACAGTCAAGCAGTGAAGTACTCCAAAATCCAGCTTCCACCATTTGCAGTAACTTCTTCACAAACAGTTTGTAAAACATTCTAAGCAGACAAGAACAGACTGCATTAAGTTCATAACAGTTGAGCACTCCGAAAGTCCAGATTGCACAATCTGCAGTATACTTCTTCAGTGTTTAACAAAAATGAAAGTGACTGAAACGTGCATCCTGAGGATTTCAGTCTACATTTATAGTGAGCAAACCAAAACTTTGAAAGTAGACTGAACCAAAATTTCTTCATAAATATTTCTGTAGATGAGATACAACTGAAGGTTCAGCACGCACTGTTTTCAGTTTTCTCACAGCAAAAAAATGATCAAATGCTCCAACACATCCAGAATATTCAAATTATAAACCAGAAAACATAAAGAAACACAAAACAAAATACAAGAAAGTCAACATCCTCAGTTCTCAATGCACTGACAGATGATGTCACTTAGCCAGTTTACTATCACTTTAATACACATGCCATGAATTTTGCTATCACAGTATCCAGGTAGACCCAAGGAGAAAATACTGGATGGACTTGAAGGGTGGCTGAGGACAGAGAGAGTGAGAGATGTACTTGCAGTGACAAGGGATAGATTTGTATGGAGGGCCATGATTGCCAATGCCATGTGCAAGGCACATGATGACAATGAGACAGTATCATTTTGCAGAAGTGGGAAGCATGATAACAAGATTTCAGTTCATTAGTCTGTTCTCCAGTTTTTCATTTCAGCCATTTTTTTCCTACAGGCTTCTCCATGCAGCATTTAATTCTGCCAGCAAAGGAAGACAACCATATAAATCAATTTGAAGAGCCTTCTTGTCTTTGAATCAATTATCAATTTATCTTCTGCCTTCCTTTTAACCTTCATTTTTCTCCAATTCAGCCTGCTTTCTCTCATCTTCCAAGCATTGCTTGTACCTCCTCCATGCACTGAAAACATACTTTACTATTTCACTGGAGACTGAAACAGAAGTGGATTTTCCAGAATCTCTGGCCGCCTGTAGAATTTGGTGTCTGGCTACCAGTCTCTATTTCTGCAGGTTTTCATAGGACGTCTGCCTCTTCATGCTGAACCAGTGATCCACTGTTGCCTACCAATGATATATGATGAGCAGTTGCTTCAAACATTCCACAAGTCTGAACAGCTTGAGCTGTCATGAAGTCTCTCACGGTAAAGTTCAACTTGGTCTGCTTCTGGTCTGAATGTCAGAAACTGATGATAATCTTCTACAGTGTCCAGGAACTTTCTTATTTTCAATATTCAAGGGGAACAATATACTGCTCCTGTTATTCAGTAGTCACCAAAATTTTTTTCTCAGTAATGAGAACCAACAATACAAGATTTTTAAAAATCAGGTAATCTTTTCAAAGACTTTAAGGACTCAAAAAGGCATGTCATTTAAACTTTTTTTTTCAAATTCAAAAACCTTTAAAACCTGTACAAACCCAGTGCAGTGTTATCAGTACACAGTGGAGAGTATGTGGGCGAATGTTTTGGACTTTTATAGTCTTAAATAAAGTGAAGCAACCCTTTCTATTCATACAGCACAGCCAAACCTGAAGAGGCTGCTAAGGATGTAAGCCTGGCAGGGTTAAAAAAGTTAACCTTATATGGTAAATGCCACAACGCCCCAATCTACGTATCATGCCATCAAACAATGATAAACTTACTTATCATAAGGTAACTGGGAAGAAGTCAAGCTTTCTCCAGCAGAAATTTCTGTTACAGGATTGTGGACACTACTACAGCGACGGGAGGAGATCTGCAATTCAAGTTGAAAATAAATACAATTATGCTGAACAATCCATACATCAACAAATTAAACAACAGTTGATATACAAAGCCTTATTCATTTTCAATTTTCAGTCTATGAAGTCTTATCCATTTCATCATATTTATGACCCTGTTGCCCATGACAGTCATTTATTTTTAGTCCTGTAACACTACTCCAAAACAATATATATGAAAGCTCGTTTCTTCTCAAAATTTAACATCCCTATACTCTCAGATATTAAGATTAATATTAATGCTCGTGAGCCATGAAAGAATACATGCAGTAAGCACACAACATCATCAGATGTGGAAGACTATACATACAATCAAATCAAATCAATAAAACAAAATACACTCTTACACTTTTTAAATCTAATATCAGAAATGTTGCAAACATGCATGTGGCAAACAGGCATACCTTAAATACCTTAAGGACATACACATGCACACAAAATAACTTTAAACGATAGTTTACCAATTATTTTGTGACTTCTGCAAAAACGCATGTTAAACATTTCAGAAATAGGCTCTGTGAGGTAAACAAATTTCTTTAATAAATTTGTAAATTAAATAAATTTGTAAATGGCAGAGTCAGAACCCTTTTTCAACTGAATCTTTTTCACTAACAATTCAAATTACCTGTGGCTCATGATGCACAGTGAGAGTCAATTCTTCCTTGCCCCGCACATACGTATGGAAATGTTGGAAGCCATGAACATTTCCCATTCTGAAAGCTTCTGCATAATACCTTTCCAGCTTTTGTTTCATTGCTGCCTCTTTTGCCTGGATATAAAACAGAAACTGAATCAATATTTGATTGTTGCCAACATTAATCAGAAAAAAAACACGAAAAAAGAATAAGAACGCGTATTTGATACAAGCCAAGACGCTTGTATTAAAAATGCATTCTTATTCTTTTTTCGTGTTTTATTCTGGTTCCTGGTTACTTGAATGCAGGCAATCATACTTGTTTTGGATTTCATGTTGCTAACATTAATCACAATCTGATTATCGTGATGCTAGAAAAACATTTTTCTTTGTTTATCACACAGAAAATGTAAGTGAAGATAGGGAGCAAAACAAACGGCATGGCAGGCAAACTGGTTAAACTGTACAGTTCAAATTTGTCTCACAACTCCAAGATTGTAATGGAGTGAGTGAGATGGAAGATACCAATTTTTCTCAGACCAGCATTATAAGCGTGATACCCATTTTCTTCTATGCATCTTTACCTTCCTTAGCCCTGAAAAGGTGCCAACTCACAGCTGGATGGACTGGAGGCCACACAGACAAAGTTTCTTCCAGAGTCAAACTTAAACCCATGCAGTCAGACTGAAAAGTAGGAGCTCCACATCTATCTGCCAATCATGTCTGTTTTACACATTCAGGCACACAGAAATGATTGCGGTAATAAGATGTGCAGAAGAACTTGCTGACTGGTCAAAGTCAGACTAAAGAGGGTTGTGTTCTATCACCACTATTGTTTACAGGTTTTCTGTGGACAAGATAATGAAAGATGCAAACCCTGAGACAGAGTATTTGAATGCAGACAATGAAAGCCAAGGAAACAAAGAAAAAAGTGACTACACACAACCAACTCAAACATCACTTGTGACAAAAAAAGTACAACATAAAAAATCAGCATCAGCAAAACCAAACTGATGGAAAGTCAGCAAAAAAATCAGACAATTTTAGCATCAATATCAGCAGCAATAGCTTACACTCCTTTTGAAAATATGCAAGTGAATTCAAATACCTCAAATAGCATTTTTGCAGAGGACACAAGAATTAACAGAGAAGCAGAATCAGAACCCAGAACGTAAACAGTGATATGTGTTATGCACCAACCTGCCCCAGAAATATCAACTTGCCCCACTGCTTCATTTCCAGCTATATAAAGAAACAGGAAACTCACTATTTCCATTTTCACAACCACCCTGATAAATCAGTGCTGGACCTGGACCTGGACCAAGCCATGGAGCACAAAATTACAACCAGAGAAAGGCTGATGTGACACGATAAGGAACACCAAGATTAGAGAAATGATGGGAACAACATCAATATCATATTATAGTTAATCTGCAGAGAATAAAACGGTTCAGTTCTCTGAACAGAATGCAACCCCACCAGCTGGCTCAACAAGCATACAACAAAAAGATCTATACTACTTTTAGATAGGTGGACTTTATTAAAAAGTAAAAAGTAGACCATGAATCCAAAACAATGCTGCTAGGCTCGTCTGTAAAGCTTCTAGATCTGAACATATCACTCCTCTTCTTCGCTCTCTCCATTGGCTTCCTGTACCTGATCGTATATCGTACAAAGTATCTACTTTGACCTTTTCTGCTGTTTGTGGTTCTGGCCCAGAAATATCTTTCTGAACTACTCCCAGTGTATACTCCATCCCGCCAACTGCGTTCCTCTTCTGACACTCGACTTCTCACGATACCATCTGCAAGAACTAAGACTTATGGTGAAAGGTCCTTCTCTTTCCAAGGTCCCAAAATATGGAACAAACTCCCTGGCAGCCTTCGTCACTCTGACTCCCTCGTCTCTTTCAAATCTGGTCTAAAGTCACATCTCTTCTCGAAGAGCTCGGATACGACTTAACAGAAGACATGTCTGTGAGTCACTATCACATGTGCATAAGAGAGTGTGTGCATGCATGTCAGTGTGTATGTGGGGGGGAGGAGGGGGGATAAATGTAGCTGTGTGCACGTGCGTGTATATTGTGTGAGTGGAAAACTTGGACATTGCTTAGTCTGTTAGTGACCGTACTTAGAATGTGTGTAAGTAAGTGGGAATGTATTTTATGTGCTTGTGTGTATAGGATGCTGACGTATGTGCGCATGTTAAACACGGTATTTTGTATCGGTTTGCTACCCTCTGTTGTCTAATGACTAGAGTGTTTGTGTCGATTTTGTAATGCAATACTATTTTGTATGTTATTGCTCATGTCATGTTTCTTTTTGTCTACAATGCCATGTCTATGTCCACGTAATGTGCTACAATTGTGTATAGATCTAGCATCGATTTGTGAAGCACCTTGAGCAGTTTGTCTGGATAGTGTGCTCAAAAAGTACCCATTATTATTATTATTATATACTACACGTCATTATTGAAGGGCCAGGAACGTTTTTGAGTAATTTTTGAAAGGAGAAATAACCTATTTTCTCTTACTCTTTTCTCCAATTCGTTGCCGTAACTGAATGGATAAGAGCTCAGACAACATTGCAGTTTCCTTTTGGCACGTGTTTGGGGATTTGCCGATTTGCAATGGGCGGCCCAAGGAAGACAATTTCCACACGAAATTGTCGAATCTTCAGCAGGGTCTCTCTGACGACACAGGCAAGGTAGCGACAAAATTCGCTTTGCACGTGCAAGGCAAGCCCTTTTTGAACACTACTCCAGCCAAAGTTGCCCGCAGACGAGGATAAAAAGGACCCGTTCTTGGTTCGTTTTAACCATGCTTGCAAGACGACGGATGACGGATGAGCAGCGGGGGAGAGCCCTCGCTCTGCTTGATGAAGGCCTAGAGCAGCGGGAAGTTGCTAGACGACTTGAAGTGTCGCATTCCACAATCCAGAGACTGCTGGAGCGCTTCAATGAGACTGGAGCAGTCCAGGAAAGGCGTCACACGGGTCGACCCAGAGTAACGACAAGACAGCAAGACCGCTACCTTGCCCTCTCCGTCCTGAGGGAAAGGGCATCCACTGCGGTGACCTTGAGGGGTCAGCTGAGGGACGCAACAGGTGCTAACATCAGCTGCAGCACGGTGAGAAGACGGCTACATGAGGCAAACTTGAGGTCACGGAGACCGGCCGTCCGACCCGTGCTGTCACCGGTCAACAGAGTGCGCCGCATGACCTGGGCCAGGGAGCACGTGACCTGGACAAGGCAACAGTGGGCCCGGGTCTTGTTTTCGGATGAGTCCAGGTTCACCCTGACCTTTAACGATGGCCGGGCTCGGGTGTGGCGACGTCAAGGGGAGAGGTTCGCTGACGCCACTGTCCAAGAGCATAACCGGTACGGCGGCGGGTCGGTGATGGTGTGGGGTGGCATGAGCCGTGGTACCCGGAGACCCCCCTGCTCCCCATTGACGGCATCCTGAACGGGGTCCGGTACCGGGACGAGGTTCTGGCGGCCGTGGCACTGCCTGCGCTTGTGGACCTTGGTCAAGGCGCCATCTTCCAGGACGACAATGCACCTGCGCATCGAGCACGCCTTGTGACCGACTTCCTGGAGCAGCATGAAGTCGTCCGTATGGCCTGGCCAGCGTGCTCACCTGACCTGAACCCAATTGAACACCTCTGGGATGTGCTCGGGAGGCGCATCAGGGACAACCACCCCCCACCGGGCACCCTGGCCAGGCTGGTCGACATCCTGCAGATCGAGTGGGCGGCCATCCCTCAGGACACACTCCGTACCCTTGTGGGGTCGATGCATCGGCGCTGTGAAGCATGCATCCAGGCTCGGGGCGGACACACGCGATATTGAAAACAGATTGGCCAAATCTGACACTTTCTGTTTTTTGAAAAGGGGGGGATGTTCCTTTAAATGCATGTGCTGTTCACTAATGGGTCATTGTGCTAATTTCTTTTTCCAAAACAGGTGTGGAAATGATGAAATAAAACATAGAATCAATTCTAAACATTGTCAATTATTTCAACTTAAAATTAGAGAGGAAGGAAGAAGTGGCCCTTAAATTATGATTAGGAGTATAGATAAACAAAGTGAAGGAAACTGTGTTTCTCCTCTTCAGGCCTTCTGGCTCATTACTGACTGTCAACTCAGCTCCCGCGAAATCCCAAGATGGTACATGCAGACAGATAAAAGAAAGAAGCAGACATTCAACTGCAAGGCAAGCAAAACTGACCAAAAACATATACTAATCACAATTACACATCTGTGCGTAATGGACAAAGACCACCATAAGTCTAAATACAGTAAGATTACACATGCTGTGCTTATGGATCATTTTGTTTGTAGACATATACCAATCTACAGTACACACACATTACAACACATCACGTAATTCATTAAAATCACTGTCGGTACCAATGAAAAATCCACAGGAGCTACTGCCATGATTGTGGCTTTCTTTATATTTTTTTTGGTTGTTGTTGTTTTGTTGTTGTTGTAAGGTTATATATATATTGTTTTATTGTTGGTAGCATCCAGAGTACAGCCTTGTTATCTTTGCACAATCTCCTTTCAGAATGAAGGACCCAGTTCATCCATTGTGTGTAAGTCTGAAGTTTGAAGCATAACATATCCATGAAAATGAGTGATCCAGAGAGTGATAATAAAGTTGTGAGAAATGGAAATTGTAGAATTGAGGAATCACATGTTGAAACAGTGAAAACAACAGTGGCTAAAGGTGAGCCACTGTTGCTTTCAGCATTTGCTTAGTTATTTTGGTTGCTAAGACCTGCTGCTACATTAGTTGTTCATTTAGTGTTACATCCACTGCCACAAAAGGTGGAATGCGGTTGGATGTGGGATAACCAGAGTATTTGTGATCCTGACCAAAATGAAGCTCAGTGACTGGAATTCTTTGATTTAAAGACACTTTGTGGATAAAAAACAAAACAAAAACAAAACCAAACAATATTTATCATAGTTTCTGTTAACTGCTGTATATAATAAAAATACAATGAAGAGAGCATCGAAGGATGTTGCATAGATGCATGTACCCTGAGGAAAGGATGCAGTGGTTACTGTGTCAGTGGCATATCACAAAAGGCCCAGGGGGCAAACATTCTTTGTACAGTTAAAAAGGACACATTCTACTCAGTTCCAACCATTTATGCCAGACCATGAAATTATGGTGTGTGGACATTCTTTTTCAAACATCAGGACAGATCTTTTGGATTATCTGTGCAAATCTCACTGGATGTATTTTGTGTCTTCCTACTATTTTAATCATACTGTGCAGAATCTCTACTTTCCAAATATGTATCTAGGCTATAGGTTCACTATCACATATTGCTAGTAAACATAGATGACAGAAAAGCACTGAAACTGAGTATAGGCAGTGATGCTTACCTGTCCTTTGATTTCAAATACGATTTCTGTATGAATTTAATACTATTCTATTTCATTCTGCTCATTAATGATTAAATTTCATGTCTGGCCAACTGAAGATAGAAAGCAACTAGCTTTTTCGGTTGCTGATTCGGGAACTAAACAATTTTCAGCTTGCTTCTCGGTCATTGATAAGACGACTACCATAAATAATCACAATGAAACTGTCAGTAAGACAATGCGAATGTGTGCCTCAAACAAACAGCTCAACACAGGTCCTATCCGTTGCAGATACAGCCAGATCAGTTCTGCTGACAGTTGGTTTAGGCTTACTGACGAAGTCAAAATTGAGACATTTATTTAAGACGCTCGTGCGCGTCTCTCTCTCTCTCAATCGGTCCGGAACACAGCCACCGAAGATGTTAAACGCATATGCACATGACATACACACACAGACAGACTGACAGACAACATGATTGAGAATTTTAACATCGATTTCTGTGAATTCATGTGACAATCACATGATATGATGATAGACGTCTATCTGACTATGTTGACAGTCATTCGGCTGATTCGCTTCATTCAGTATTCAGTTCATATGACCATGTCAATTTTACGCAAAACATCGCACGCTGCTTCCATGAATTACCAAGTAAAATTGTGGGTTTAGATAAAATTGTCGTTTAAAAGAAAATATCTGATTACCGCTGGATCCATTGCAAACAGTGGGGAAACCAAATCTTGATTCACTTGAACACTATGCTATCTTTTATCGAACAGTCTTGGCGAGCGCTTTGTCACGTCTTTTTACTGCGACGCATATCGTTTTACGACAATGATCTGTACTATAAATCCGCAACTAGTGAACAGACTGATACTTGTGTCTCTGAGGAGGCCCCGAAACAGCGTTTGTCAGTAAGCTTTAGGAAGCGAGATACTGGAGCCAAAGCAGCCCACAAAAGGTGCAATAATATGATCATGCGACGATGATGATAATTACCATGATGATAATAACACTGGACAACAACGACAACAACAATAGCAATACTAATACGTTACTTTGTCAAATGCAATGAGCATGCTTCTGACACAGACTTTGACTTCCACACCGTACCCACCTACTGCAAAAACTTAACCCTTTGACTCCCTCACCCTATCCACCAGCTTCCTGCAGGAAGCTGGTGGATAGAGTGAAGGAGACAAAGGGTTAAGTTTTTGCTTTGCCAGAATGGTTGGCAATGCAGGATGCTGGTGGATTGGGTGCGGGAATCAAAGGGTTAAATTAATGTTCTCATTGTCTTAAGTTCATAGCTGGAAGGAAAAAAATCAATTGAAATTAGCAAATTCATCAATTTTTTTTCTTCTAAAATCGTACAGTTAACTTTGAACATTTGGGTATTCTACTGTAAAACATTTTCAAATGTACTAATATTTGTTCTGAATCATTTCTTTTTCGTGTTACATATTATACCAACTGGATTTTGGCTCATTTGTTGATATCCTCCTTACCTCAATTAGGGTTTACCTCCATGCCTCAATTAGGGTTTACCTCCATGCCTCAATTAGGGTTTAAGTTTCTAATAAACATCGGAACCTTGAAGTCAGCTGTATTGACGTAGAAATGTGATGAACATAACTTGAAATTGCACACAATTCTATCATATAGTTATGATCGGGGCGGATTGTAATTGTATTAATATAACACCATGATAAGGTTAGTAAAGTTAGGGTTGATAAAGAAAGCTCAATGAAAATTCAATAAGCCTGCAGACTATATTTTGTCGATACTAGAGTATTGCGTGTTTCGGACTCTTTTTCTGCTCTGCTTCTTTTCTCTATGAATGAACCTACGCTGGTAGAAAATGAGCGATAGTTACACCTTTCAACTCTTCAACACCAACTAGGTACAAAAGAGAAAGCTTGTTTGTTTGTTTGTTTGTTTGTTTGTTTAACACTAGACGGGAGTTTCATGTGGTTAGGGCAAAAAGTAGGGTGGGAGATGTGCTTACAGCGACAAGGGATAGATTCGTGTGGAGGGCCATGATCGTCAACGCCCTGCAGCAGGGCACATGGTGATGAGGGAAAAAACATAATAATAATAATAATAATTACAATATTTATATAGCGCAAAATCTTGATAAAATCAAATCTAAGCGCTGAAGCAGACACACACACACGCACGCACGCACGCACACACACGCACACACACACACACACACACACACACACACACACACACACACACACACACACACGCATGGCTATAAATGGGGAGAAAGAATAAAAGCAATAAAAGCAATAAAAGCAAGAATAAAAGCAATGGAATAAAAGCAATGGAATAAAAGCAATGGAAAATTATAGAGAGCATAGCATATACAATTATATATTATAACCATGTGATTCCCCTCCGAGCGGAGACAGGCTGCAGAGGGGGAGGGGGGGTTGAGTGAGGTTAGGATTTTGTGCAGAGGAGAAAAGGTGGGTTTTGAGAGCGGACTTGAAGGAGACAAAAGTAGGTTGCTGACGGACTGAGAGAGGAAGTTTGTTCCAGGAGAGTGGACCAGAAACAGAGAAGGCTCGTGTATTAATATAACACCATGATAAGGTTAGTAAAACAAAAACAAAACAAAAACCAGGGGAGTATAAATAATTTCTTTTCCAAGTACTTAAAGAGAACCAAGTTACTGTCAAGGGAGAGGTTCCTTGAGACCTGAGTGCGTTGAAAGGTTTGTGGGGCAAGAGACATTCTAACACTGATGTCGTCACGCATTAAAAGTTAAACATCGAAAGCAAAATGTGTCAGATTTATATTCAGTTCGTGCATTGGCTGGAGACATGGTAGTTTTCGCAAGCATGTTTCTTTCTTTCTTTTTCTTTTCTTTTTTTTTTCTTCTTTTTTTTTCATTGCATCGGTTGCTTTCCTGTAATGTAAATTAATTTGCATTCTTTTGGATTCGCTGGAGTTTGAACAGCATATTATCAGAAGGACCACTAATGCTTGGGCTAAAATCGTTGAAATGAAAACCCATTGAAATAAAGAAAAAAGAATAGGCCTACACCCTTGTGCTCACATACGTACACACAAAAAACACACGCGCACAGACACATGAACACATGTACACACGCTCTCTCCACCTCTTTTACACACACACACACACACACACACACACACACACACACACACACTCATACGCACACACACTCCCACCCCCACAATACCACAGGATTGGGAACCGATTACTTTATTATAAGCTTAGAATAATTAGAAACAACAACAACAACAAAGAGACAAACTGAAGGCCCTATAAATCTTCAACCCATTATCCACCTATTTTTTCCTCTACTGAATAACTCATGATGAAGGCCGAGGTTTAACAGCTTTTCTTGTCCAAGGGAAACAACTTCAAACACTGAACGCTGAATGTCCGAAGTTATTTCCCGTTGACTATAATTCTCTCTCTCTCTCTCTCTCTCTCTCTCTCTCTCTCTCTCTCTCTCTCTCTCTCTCTCTCTCTCATATTAATGCACACTATTGTTGTACGCAACTTCTCATTGTTTCTGTATATGGCATGCAAATGTAGAGAACAACTTCATGAGATTGGTAATAAATTTACATGTGTGTTAAGTTCATGAAGTTATCATCATTACTGAAAATGCATTGCACCATGTATTGTTCACGCACCCCTTCATAAAGAGCTATTACCTGTATTAAGAAAAAAAAAAAGAAAAGAAGTCTGAAGTCTCTGTCTCTCTTTCTGTCTGCCTGTCTGTCTGTCTGTCTCTCTGTCTCTGTCTCTGTCTCTCGTATGTGTGGATGTATGTGTATATGAGTGCCTGTGAGTGAGTGAGTGAGAGGGGAGAGAGAGAGAGAGAGGTCAAGGGAAAGCAAGATTTTTTTCTTTTTCTTCTTTTCCTTTTCTTTTTTGTTTGTTTGTTTTTGTTTTTGTTTGTTTGTTTGTTTTGATGTGTCCGTTGGACCATGCTGGTTGTCATGTGGAGATAAACTTGACGGTCAGTAACCAGGCGGAAGACCTGCTGAAGTGGAGAAATGCAGTGTTACGTCAACGTCTTTTCCACGCAATCGACCCAAACGTTCCTTGGTCTCTCTGCCTTTCGCTGTAAATCTAGACGTATAATACGACATGCACGGTAGTCAAGATGGAAAACGTCAGACTTAGTCGGAAGGTCCTAAGTTCGAGCAGCCCAGTTATAGCCACCTGGTGGGCAAAGGGCTGGATTTTTTTTTTTTTTAATGATCTCCTATGTCAACATGTGTGCAGGCCACAGACATCCTATATATAGACTACGCACGCCTGTCTGCGAGCAGTTGGTTTGAGCGTCGGATTCACATGCTAATGGTTGTGGGTTCGAATCCCGGGATGCGCTACATTAAATCTGGCCTTCTCACTGTCCCATCTTAGCATCATTGTTGTTCTGGTGGTGTCAGTATAGGATTAGATAAGTCCCCCATTGACCCCATTTTCCTGGGATGGTTATCCCCGTCGGCCATATCACCTGAGGTGGGTGCTGACGTAAAACTGAATCAAATCAATCAAAAAGTCTGCGAGCGTTGAGGCGAATGGCCCCACCACGAGCTCTAAGTGGCCGCCATGTTGGAGACCTACCAGCGCTCAGCTGCCTGTTGTTTACACTGTGAAAATGAGTGTAGGACAGAGGGAAAGCCAGACTGTGCCGTTAAAATAATTTTTTTAAAGAAATCTCCTTTGACCCATTATTAGCGCGCGCGCGCGCGCGTGTGTGTGTGAAGTTTGGCTCTCTCTTCCTCATACACACACACCACACTCACGGTGGGGTATATGTCCTGATCCAGAAACGAAATACTTTGACAATCATAACAAATCAGATCAAAGAAATTGACTGCAGCTAGCGTCAACATTAAACATTTTACACATTTATGGTATGTATTCTGATCAGTCCTATTTAGCTGCATGTGGCCAGATTACAAACAGCAGACACCTACTCCACGACATGAGTAAATTCAATTTGACACTGTAAAATTATATGGATTATTGTAATATTTTTGGCTGAAGATGTTTTTCTTTCTGTAGTGTTTTCCATAAACGACATAAATATTCGCATGAGAGAGAGAGATGAAATGATTTACGTATAAATAAATTCCATCTAGATATCATAAAAATGCAAGTTCTCTTTTTTTTCCAGAGATGAAGAAGATAACAAGAAGCTTGCAATATTTCTATGCAATTGTCAAAAAGAGATTAGGAAAAACTGCATCACAAACATAAATTATATATGATAACAACTCGGTTGTACCGGTGTATACTTCTAAGTTACCAACATGCGTTATGTATATAATATTTGTGATGACTATCGTTCACAACTTTCATAATGGACTTTGGCCTGTTTGAATTAAACGTCGAGTGTCCACTCGACACACACACACACACACACACACACACACACACACACACACACACACACACACACACACACACACACACACACACACACACACACATGCATACACACACTTACCTATAAAACGATTTCCCTTTTCTTTTTCTGTTTGAACAGTTCATAAACAGGTTTGCAACTTACTTTTTGCAAGTGTGCAGGGAAGTTAAAAATAGTAGGAACTGCAGTGTCTTTCAGGCGGGTGGTTTGGCCAGTGCAATCAAATTAGGATTCTTCAAAATGATCTGTACATATTCAGTGGCTTGGAACTTGTCCCTCTTCAGCGCTGCAATCCACTGTTTTTGTCTTTCTTCATTCTTTGGAAATCTAGAAACAAAGAAATACACAAAGTATCAGATTCACCTGGTCTGTCAGCCCTGCATATGCCAATCAACATCAACACTGTAGCACGTTGATTGAAAATGCATTTTTTAAGGAAAATGATTTTTTTGATAGATTTGAATATTTGTTGTGTATCATAAACAATTTCACGATACACTCACACTGGCAACGTTCTTTGAAACGGTCACGAACAGGTGCAAACACACACACACACACACCACACACACACACACACACACACACACACACACACACACACACACACACACACACACACACACACACACACACACACACATGCATACACACACTTACCTATAAAACGATTTTCCTTTTCTTTTTCTGTTTGAACAGAAACAAACAAAAGGTTCCAGACATTTCGGTATCTCAAATTTTGTCTGAAAAAGAAAACAGAATGTTACATACGATTATTGTGGCTGGGTGCTTCTATGGCTCACACTCACGCACGCACGCACCACACACACACGCACGAACACAC